>CM024753.1:167298920-167983036 GCA_014218235.1 Colocasia esculenta
TGATTTTCTGCGTTTCGATCTGCTCCTTGAAACATGTCCGGTCCCGAGGACGCGCTTAAAGCACCTGGTGTCATGCCGCGCATGGTCGACGTGACCATCTGAAAGGCGTCCGAAGACCCCGACGTGATTAAGGCGTTGACCCGTCAACCGCACACGTGGGTGTGCACGCCGGCTGGGAGTCCGGGCCAGTCTGTCACACGGTCGGATGCCCCGACGCATACAGAGGTTTTCCCGCCCAAGTATTTTTAATGATTCCTGTAGACGCGTCCGGGACCCCCGACGCGTTTCAAGCATGAAGGCGGCCACCCTCTTGGACGCGATTTTTAACTTTCACATTTCGCTGGTTTTCACTGTGCAATGTGTTCCGAAGTGCGTCCACTATGTTGGACGCATATTTCAAGGAATACCCGAGGTCGTTTAACCATGGTATCCAGTGTGTCATTTGCATATCTTGGGTCGGATCATTACATGATATCTGTTTAATGGCTTAAAATGTTTACGCATTTAAAAAGCCTTAATTACATGAATATATTCTAATTGCTTTCTTAATAGTATGATCATTCTTGAAACTTGTGATTCGCTCTTATTACTATTCTAGCTTGATTAAAATGATAATTTGTTATCTTAAAATCATGTAACCATGATTAGTAAGTGCATAGTTTCATTTCATGCCATCATGTTAAGTGCTTTCGCTAGTTTGAACTGGTGGATTGTGAATTGAGATACGTACATAACTATACACTTTCCCTGTTAAGCAGCCCTTTCTTGGGGATTTGAAGCTCTCTATCGGTCATTCCGAATCGATAAGACTAGCGACCTTTTCTCTAAGACCTCTGTAAATCTCCGCTCTCTGTGGATTCCCACATGGAGGCCAAGTTGGTTGTACCATTGAAGTTCCGTGGAGATAGCGTGTACTTCCTCTCTCATCTTGTTCTCGTGAGTGTGATTTACAATCCAACTAAAGCCATTAATGTAAAGATTGAAGTAAAGTATAAATTGTACCTTATGCTGCCAAATTTATCTCTTAATCATTGTTATCATGAAATCATATTCAATTTACTTATTACTTTTTCTCATCATCATCATGAACATGACATTACACATGCTTACTTGTTGAAACTCTCATTGGCCATTATTTGACTGTGGGTATTTACATTTAAAACTTAATGAGATGCTAACTGGGCACGACGAGTGTCCAAGGGCTCCAGTATAGCCCAATGACGGAGAGTCATAAATATACTGTTAACCATGGGGATAATGATTACTGGCATTGCATCTGCGCTGGGAGTCGTGCGTGCGTGTTGAATGATAGATACAATAACCACATACATGTGTCTGGTGTACATTCTTGATGGATCTTTCTTGGTGTACTTAGTGTCTACATGCCCATTAGTGTTACATGATCATGCTCGTGCATTCTTGCTTGCTTGCGTGATATGGCCATCTTGCATTAATAAAATTAGTGATATCTCGCGTTCTTGAAAGCTATTGACATTAAGTGAAATCTTACGTGCTTGTACAAAGTGATCTATTACTAGTTCTATCTTGTCATCTTGTTTAAAAATCTTGTTCTATCGTGATCACTCTATCTAGCTTGTTCATATATCATGTTTTAATGAGTTTTATTCGTACATGCTATTGTGACATTCATCGTGCTTACCTAGTTCTAAAATTGTTAATCACTTATATCATTGCTCGCACATTGAGACATAAATCCTACTGGGCTAGTTTGCTCATTCCATACTTTTAACCATTTAGGTGACTATGATGTTCAAGAGGAAGAGCAAGTCGAGGATGGGAATGCATTCTGGTGATGAGCATTTCTAAATATCAGTCTATCTATTTTTAGTTTATTTTGAGTGTTAGAACGTGAAGTAGGAAGTGAGGAATAAAATGTACTTTTCTTTTTATTGAGTCTTAGTTCTGTATTAGTTTTCATTTGGAATACAATGAGCTGAGATTTGAATACAAGATTAGTTGAGTTCATATTTTTGGGTCCTGTGATGATGTATGTTGTTATACATTTAGTGTGTGCTAGCTAGAGGCTTATTGCCGACTGTTCACGTCTCGGGATATCGACTCGAATTATTTATTCCGCATATTAATATTTGTTACGTAACGCTCGGGACGTGACAGTTTAGTGGTATCAGAGCCTAGGTATGCAAATAGGATATATGTCTTAGGATTAGGAGATACCTATGGAACCTAGGTCATGGAAATTAAATATAGTACCTGGTGAGGATGGGTAGTGACTGGGAATATGTTAGAATGAGAAAACACACTCCAACCATTGACTCTTGTAACGTATCTAGAGACATTAATTGGTTTCCATCCTTTCTCAGGAACCCTCATAACTCTCTCACTCAACCGCCATGGCTCGCAACCAATGGTAAGTATGCAAGAAACAATGCTGGACTGACCCAGGCATTACAAAATGTAGTTCAGGCTGGAAACTAGGCTGTAGCTGCAAGGAATGGAGCTGGTGATCTGCACTGAAATTTTAGGAGTTCAAACCCTCCTCGTTCTCTTGAACCCCTGACCCAGACGAGGTAGAGAATTGCAAGAGGAGATAGAACAAATTTTCCAAGTGATGCAATGCACTAATAGGAGAAGGTGGTACTGGCCACTTTCCAATTTACTAAGGATGCTCGAGCATGGTGGAAGGCACATCGCCCATCTGCCTAATGTAGCTGAATTGGAGTGGGCCAGATTTCTGGAGATATTCCGAGGAAAATACTTCTTTGAAAGAGTTAAGGAAAAGAAGGCGGCGGAGTTTGCCGCCCTAAAACAGAAAGGATTTCCGTGGCTGAGTATGAGGCTCAGTTCGCACGTCTGGTTGTGTATGCCCCACACTTAGTGGGAACTAAAGACTGAAGGTAAATCGATTCATGGATGGGCTCAGGCCCATGTTCATTGAAAAGCTCGGGACCACCCAACATCCAAACCCACCCACTGAGATGGTCCAAAGAGAGCTCAACTGGTAGAAGACACTAGGGCTAAGGTGGAAAGCATAAAGGGGAAGACGTCTCAAAGCCGACCTTCATAAAAAGGGGATCAGTCGATACAACTGAGACTTTCCACAATAACACAAAAAAAGGCCAACCACCAGGAAGGACTATGGCATGGAGAAAAAGATCAAAGTAGAAGAACACTGATGGTGGAATATTGTAACTTTTGCAACAAGCCTGGGCACCAAGAGAACAAGTGCTAGAAGAAGCCGGGGCTTGCCTTCAATGTGGGAGTCATGAACATCATATATCGAATTGTCCATGCTAAAAGACCAAGCTGGAAGGAACCAAGGAGTGTAAAGCGTCAAGGACGTGTGAATGCAATAACGCAAGCGGAGCTCCCAGAAGGAGGTATGATTGTTAAACCCTAGACTGATCTTATGATGTTTTTCTTATTAGTACATTTCTAAGCGGGGGAGATCATTAAGAAGAGATTAGAAAGGAATAATCTAGTAATTATACCATAGTTCATCTGGAGGATAAGATGGGGTTATGTCACTGTGAAAGGAAAACAGGAGTGGAAGGAACCAAACGAATAGTACGGGTGGCTTAGGTATAGATGTTGGACTAGCATCCACGATGTTGAAACAGTTAGAGGATTAAATCTAAAATGACCTCAAGGATCATAACTATCAAAGCCAATTAATGATCTATGAATTTGGGGACCAAATTCTCTAAAGTGGGGGAGGGTGTAGCACCCGTAAAATTTAATAAGTAAAAAATTTGAATAAATGGAAATCAATAATTTCGATAATATCAGTTAGTTAAAACATACGTACCTCTATCGTATGTGCTAAAAACACATCAGAAAATTCTGTAAAAATTACAAATCGACCACAAAAATTATTACTAAATGTTTCACAAAGAAATTTATGCCAAGAAAAATTGGATTAGCCAAGTTTAAAGTGTTTCACGACTTATTATCGTAATTCATGAATAAGTCAAAAAATCATTATCACACGTACTTGGATGAGTCAGAAAATTAAATAAAAATCATATACGGACTTCAAATAGTATTCTCTAATGACCCATCAAGAAATTTGGGTCAATAAAAATTTTCGGCTAGGTTTAAGAGTTATTGTGACCGATTATCCAAATTAGGAAACAAGTGGGAAAACCGTTAACACAGAAATACGACGCAACCATAAATTAAATAAAAATGTTGGGGAGACTTCAACATATATTAATGGTCCAATATTATAATTGGGTCAATGGACAACATAGGCCCAAAAATCAAATGAAGCAAGAAAATGCATGGAAATTCATAGCTTAAATAAGCTGAAATTAGGAAGAGGTAATTAGAGTTGAATTGGGAAGAGATCTTGCATTCTTGGCAACCAATTCAGTGCATCCATGCTTACTATGGTGGGAGGTTTCCTAAAGCCTCACACACTCAAATGGAGGAAGAAATCCTCAAATAGGAAACTAATAAGCCAAAACCGCAACCATAGTTCCTTGTCATAATAGGACTCCTAAACATCATGGTTGCTTAAAAACTCTTAACCAACCCTAGGGACGAGTTTTACAACTTGCTGGGTCATGTGGAAGATCTCTTGGTGGCTGGAGAGCAAGAGATCAAGCATACCAAGCTCATCTTCTTCCCCTTTCGTCTGCTTCAGCCTGTGCAAACGTCCTCTTGGAGTCGACCAAAGGTAGGTAAAACCTAAATCCCATCATGCAAGGCCTATAACCCTGGAAATAGGGTCAAGTCTACATTCTAACCCAACTGGAATGCCCAATTCCATTCAGTATACACGGAGTATTAGGCATTCTTCAAACAGTGGGTTTGAACAAGGGATTCTGAAGAACGAGACTTCATCAACCCAGAAGGTTGTTTTTCTTGGGCCAAACCTAAACCAATCTTATACCAATGTGTAGAGCATCAAGTCTAGTCTCATGTCCAGTTGGTTTCATCGAATTTCCATGAGTAGATTTGAATTATAGGCATTTTGCCAAAGTCGCGCATGTTAGGGTCTTTTCTTGTTCAAGTCGTTTATCACGCAACTTGAGGCCGTTAAAATTATTTAAAAATCTAGTTCTCTCCTTTGTCAGTTTCCAAACTTTCATGTTGAGATGTTTGTCCGAAAAGCCTAGTTTAGGATATGTAAGCGTTGCATGGATCGAACCCCCCCTGAGTTCTGATTTCTGCGTTTCGGTCTGCTCCTTGAAACGCGTCCGGTCCGAGGATGCATTTCAAGCACCTGGTGTCGTGTTGCGCATGGGCGACACGACCATCTGAATGCATCCAAAGACCCGACCGATTAAGGCATTGACCCTCAACCGCCCCGTGGGTCTGCTCACCGCTTGGGAGTCTGGGCGGTCTGAATCGCGGCCGGATGCCCAGACGCGTTTCAGAGGTTTTCCCGCCCAAGTGTTTTTTTAATGATTTCCTGTAGACGCGTCCGGGACCTCGACGTGTTTCAAGCATGAGGCGGCCACCCTCTGAAAGCGATTTTGACTTTTCCCCGTTTCGTTGGTTTTCACTGTGCAATGTGTTCCGAAGTGCGTCCACTGTGTTGGACGCATATTTCAAGGCTAACTCGAAGTCTGTTTAACATGGTATGCGGTGTGTCATTTGCATATCTTGGGTCTTATCTTACATGATATCTGTTTAATGGCTTAAAATTGTTTAACCCATTTAAAAAGCCTTAATTACTGAATATTATTCTAATTGCTTTCTTAATAGTATGATCATTCATGAAACTTTGTATTTGCTCTTATTACTATTCCAGCTTGATTAAAATGATAATTTGTTATCTTAAAACCTTGTAAACCATGATTAGTTAAGTGCATAGTTTCATGTCATGCCATCATGTTAAGTGCTTTCCGCGAGTTTGAAACTGGTGGATTGTGAATTGAGATGTGTACATCATATACACTTGCTGTTAGGCAGCCCTACGGGGATAATTATGTTATCGCCCTCGGGATTTGAAGCCTCTACTCGTTCATTCCGATCGATAAGACTAGCGACCTTTTCTCTAAGACCTCCGTAAATCTCGCTCTCCGTGGATTACCACATGGAGGCCGAGTTGGTTATACCATTGAAGTTCCCTGGACATAGCGTGCACTTCCTCTCTCATCTTGTTCTCGTGAGTGTGATTTACAATCTAGACTGAAGCCACATTAATGTAAAGATTGAACTAAAGTATGAATTGTATCGTTATGCTGACAAATTTATCTCTTGATCATTGTTATCATGAAATCATGTTCAATTTACTTATTACTTGTTTCATCATCATCATGAACATGACATTACAATGCTTACTTATTGAAACTCTCATTTGTCATTATTAATGACTGTGGGTATCTACATTTAAACTTAATTGAGATGCTGACCGGGCACGGCGAGTGTCCAAGGGCTCCAGTGTAGCCCAATAATGGAGAGTCATAAATATACTGTTAACCATGGGGTATAATGATTACTGGCATTGCATCTGCGCTGGGAGTCATGCGTGCGTGTTGAATGATAGATACGATAACCACATACACGTGTCCTGGTGTACATCTTGATGGATCTT
This sequence comes from Colocasia esculenta, assembly GCA_014218235.1. NCBI lineage: Eukaryota > Viridiplantae > Streptophyta > Magnoliopsida > Alismatales > Araceae > Colocasia > Colocasia esculenta. The sequence goes on from CM024753.1 coordinate 167,305,447, forward strand.
TTTTTTGTGTACATTAGTGCCTACGTGCCTAATTAGTGTTACATGATCGTGCTCGTGTGTTCTTCTTGCTTGCTTGCGTGATATGGCCATCTTGCATTTATGCAATTAGTGATATCTCGCATTCTTGAAAGCTAGTGACATCAAGTGAAATCTTGCGTGCTTGTACAAAGTGATCTATGCTAGTTCTATCTTGTCATCTGTTCAAAAATCTTGTTCTATCGTGATCACTCTATCTAGCTTATTCATGTATCATGTTTAATGAGTTTTATTCGTACATGCATATCGGACATTCATCGTGCTTACCTAGTTCTAAATAGTTAATCACTTATATCATTGCCCGCACATTGAGATATAAATCCTACTGGGCTAGTTTGCTCATTCCCTACTTTTGACCATTCTAAGTGACTATGATGTTCAAGAGGAAGAGCAAGTCGAGGATGGGAATGCGTTTGAGTGATGAGCATTCCAAATATCAGTCTATCTATAGTTAGTTTATTTTGAGTGTTAGAATGTGTAGTAGGAAGTGAGGAATAAAATGTACTTTTCTTTTTATTGAGTCTTAGTCCTCTATTAATTTCCATTTGGAATACATAAGTTGAGATTTGAATACAAGATTAGTTGAGTTGAATATTTGGGCCCTATGATGATGTATGTGTTATACATTTAGTGAGTGCTGGCTAGAGGCTTATTTTCTGACTATCCGTCTCAGGATATCGACTCGAATTATTTATCTGCATTATTAATATCCGCTGCGTAACACTCGAGACGTAACATGATCAGACTAGTCCTAAAGAAGACACCTTATGAGCTATACAAGGAGAAAAGGCCCAACATCAGTCATCTTCGATCTTTTGGTTGTAAGTGCTTTATTTTGAATAATGGTAAGATAACTTAGGAAAGTTAGATGCTAAAAGTGATGAAGGTTTTCTGTTGGGATATATTTCAAAACCTACAAAATATAAAGTGTTTAATAGGAGAACCTTAAAAATTGAGCAAACTATGCATATTTTATTTGATGAGACTAACCCTTCTATTAAGAGAATAGAAGAAGAAGAAGATTGTGTTGAAGATCTGTGCAGGGATCTAGAACAGACATCTCTTGAAGAAGGAGAGAAAGAAGAAAAAAGGAAGACCCACTACTAGAGGAACTTCAACAACAAGAAGAAGCACAAGAAGGACTGCCTAGAGAACTGAGGTATCACAGAGATCATCCAAGAGAAAACATTATAGTTGATCCCAAGACAGGGTAAGAAGAAGAGGTATGAACATTCCTTGTGATTTTTCTGCAGTTGTGTTTCAAATTGAGCCTAGGACAAATCAATGATGCTCTGGCTGATGATCTTGGATCCTTACAATGCAACAGGAACTTAATTAGTTCCAACGTAGCCAAGTTTAGACTCTTGTCCCTAGACCTTCTGACCATCCAGTTATTGGGACCAGATGGGTCTTCAGAAACAAATGGATGAATCAGGAGTGATCACTAGGAACAAGGCCAGACTGGTAGCACAAGGGTATTCCCAAGAGGAAGGCATTGATTTTGATGAAAATTATGCCCCAGTAGCTAGCTTAGAGGCTATTAGAATTTTATTAGCATATGCATGTTCCCTCAAAATCAATTTGTTTCAAATGGATGTTAAAAGTGTTTTCTGAATGGTTTCAAAAAGAAGAAGTTTCCGTTGAGCAACCACCTGGTTTTGAAGATACTAAATATCCAAATCATGTTTCCGTTTAAAGAAAGCATTGTATGGTCTGAAACAAGCTCTAAGAGCTTCGTATGAAAGGCTAAGTGCTTATCTTATATCACATGATTTCATAAAGAGTAAAGTATACACTTATTTATTAAGAAATTTTCAGAAGGAATCTTAATAGTGCAATATATGTTGATGATATTATTTTTGGTTCTACTAATGAATCACTTTGTAAATCTTTGAAAACCTTATGCAAAGTGAGTTTGAAATGAGTATGATGGTGATCTTAATTACTTTCTTGGGTGTAAATCAAGCAGACCAAGAAGGCACTCACATTTGTGAAACCAAATACATTTTAGATTTACTTTCAAAATATGGTTTTCACAAGTGTAAGTCCTTAGGAACACCCATGAGCTCAAGAATTAAGTTAGATAGTGATCCACTTGGCAAGAAACTAGATCAAAAGATCTATAGAGGTATGATTGGATCATTACTCTATCTTACTGCTAGTAGACCAGATATAATGTTAAGTGTATATTTGTGTACAAGATTTCAAGCTGATCCTAAGGAATCACATGTTATGCTGTTAAAAGATTTTTAGATATCTTATAAACACAATAAATTGGGTTTATGGTATCCCAAATGTTCTGATTTCAAATTATTAGATATAGTGATGCTGACTATGCTGGATGCAAAATAGATAGAAAAGCACCAGTGGTACATGTCAAATTCTTGCAGGATGCTTAATTTCTTGTCTTCCAGAAAGCAGAATTCAGTAGCTTCGTCCACAACAGAAGCAGAGTACATTGCAGTCGGAGGTTGCTGTACCAACTGCTGTGGATCAAACATCAACTAGAAGACTATGGTCAAACACTTCAAGAGATTCCAATGCTGTGTGACAACACAAGCGCAATCAACTTGACCAAAAATCCTATTCAACATTCAAGAACAAAGCATATTGAGGTCAGACATCATTTCATCAGGGACCATATAAGTAATGGAGACATTTTACTTGATTTTGTCTCTACAGAAAATCAACTAGCTGATATATTTACTAAACCTTTTCCTGAAAATATATTTACATCAATAAGAAGAGAAATAAGTATGTGTAACCCTGATTGAATTACTATGATAAATCCATGTTTCAATTTCTGCACGTGTATGTTGAAAACTCTTTGAAAATTCTCTAAGTCCCAGTATTGCGACTGTTGGAAGTCGGAGTGCAGACTGTGACTTCTCAAAGTCTGAGTCTTCCACGACTCATGAAGTAGAAGTGTTCATTGTGACTCCTGGAAGTCGAAGAAGGCACTTCGACTCTTTAGAGTCGGATTCTGTGGAAGGAATTCACATTAATTTAAATAATAATTGATAATAATTTTATATTTAAAGAGGTATTTATTACAATAACGGTTCATTCTTTTAATCACAGCCATTCATCTCCTCATCTTTGGTCTATTACTTTTAATCTACTATATTAGGACCACCCCTTCTTTTCCCAAGCACCCGTTTGAACTCTCTCTCCGACTCTCCTGTCGTCTTCTTCCTCTTCCCGCGTGTACTGTTCATCTCTTCCAGAACTACTTTTAGAGAAACTGCAAATCTCTCATCTTCTCTGAAGAAAGGTAGGTTCCTTGATCTATAAACTTCATTTCTTTGATTCCTTTGATAGCTCTCTGAATCATCTCCGTCCCTTTCTGCCAAGATGGCCTCCTCTAGGGTTCCTGAAGGAACTATGCTCACCCCTGAACAGTTCCAATGCCTTTCCTCTGCCAAGGTTTCCATCTGTCCGAGAAAGGTTGTAGATTTCAACTAGCTGCATAGTAGTCTAGGTTGGGTAGAAGAAACCCTAGTTGCTATGGGCTGGTCGAGATTGTGCTAGATATTAGAACCAACTTTTGAAAGCGTCCTTAAGGCTTTCTTTGTTTCCCTTCAAGTTTCTGTAGAAGGTTCAGTGACAGGGTTTGTAAAAGGCACCAAGATAACAGTTTTAGAAGATCTGTTGGTAGAACTGTTGGATTGTCCCAACTCCGGCCATAGAATCAGTGAGATTGTGCCAATAGATAAGCAAAAGATGGGCGTCATTGGAAGACTAGGAACAGTTAGCAAGAAGGGTTTGCTTCTAAATGAGTTGTCTGCAGAAAAGAGGATCATCCACTCAATCATCACCAACATCATCACACCCAGGGCTGGGACCCACTCCTCCATAACTGCCAGAGATGGTAGCCTGTTATTTTGGCTATCCAAAGACATAGGGTGAACCTGCCGTCAATCATCTTGGAAAAGATGGTAGCATCCATGAATCTGCAGGAGTCCCTCCCTTATGGACCTCTGCTGACCCTGATTTTCAAACAATTTTCAGTAGATCTGAGTGGAGAAATTTCAGTGGGTGTGAAGGAAAAGATTGGCTTATCTACTTTGAGAAGAAGCCACTACAGTTTGGAAAACAAAGCTCAGAATTTGTGGATTAAGGATTTTGTGCCCCAGTGCTCTCATGAAATTTTCCTTCATAAGGCACAGAGTTCCTCCTCTATTCCAATTATTCAGCATGAAGAAGTTAGAGAAGAAAGAGTAGAAGTCCCTGCTCAAGACCAACAAGAGCAACATCAAGAAGAAGAGCAGCCAAGTATTCAGCAAGAGCAAGAGCCACTACAGCAAGAACAATTTCCTGCCCCATCTCTTGAGCATAATGCACCAGAAGAGACTATCAGTCAAGTACACCGAGATTTGAGGGGCAAGGGAGTAGCACAAGAATAAGGCATTCTAAGGACTACTCCACTTGTACAAGAATTTGAAGAAGTAGAGCATCACTCCCCTCCTCATTTTGAGACCAGGCCAAGGACTCTGGGGGAGAGTAGCAGCACTACCAGCATGTTGATGGATATTTTGATGCAGCAGCAAGAGGGCTTGTCAGTTCTTCAAAAGCAAGTTCAGAAAGTGGATGTTAAGTTTGATTTCTTGGCTGAGGAGGTACGACAGATGAAGGATCTTCTGCTTCAATTAGTGTGCCAACAGGGCACCAGTCAGCCATCTGCTCCTCCCTCTACTCTTCAAGAAGAACAAAAACCACAACAGTAACAGTATAAAGAACAAGAAGAACATGTTCAACAGCAAGAGCAGCAACAAGAAGAGCAGTAGCCAGAGCAGCAGCTGCAAGAGCAGCAGCAACCAGAGCCAGAGCAGTCTTCAGTAGTAGTTGAGGAAGATCAATAGAAGCAAGAGCAGCAACAATAGTTATCAGTGGCAGTTGAGCCTGAGCAGCAGTAGCAGCAGCCTCCTCAGGAGTCTAGGCCTAAGCGACCTCTAGAGTCTTAGGATTTGGAGGTAGATACCAGGTCTAAGGTCAAAACGTTTAAGAGAAAGGTTAGAAGGAAGCTCCATAGGAATGGTTAGCCTGTTTTCCCTCCACCACCTTTGACCACTTCCTCTCCTTCCACTGGACCAACACCTCCTGCTCCTACTACCTCGACTGCTCTAGCCCCTCCTGAATTAGAACAACCTGCATCCTCATCTCATCCTACTACCCCACTACTCTTACACCTCCTGCTCCCTTTGCTAATGAGCCACAACAACAACCTCCACCTCCTCCTTCTACCTCATATGATCCTCCTCCTTCTACCCCTTTACTAGAGGATCAACCCCTTGCCTTTGACAAAGTTAATTTTTCCATATATCCTTTGAAATATTATTTCAAACCCTTGAAGGCAAGCATACCCACTCTCCATACTTCAGCTCCTCATTTCTTTTCTTGTCTTCCTACAACCTCCACACCACTGGTTGACAGATCCACTCTTTCCCTTCGAGAGATTGTACCTAGTGTGGTACTTTCATCTACAAGTGGACACCAATTAAAAGAGAATCAGGCCAAACTCCTTCCTCTTTTTTGGTATACTTTTGTCTACCACTCTGAACATCATATGAACTTGTTCAAGGAATTCTTGTCTATCATAGCATTCCTTGAAGTTCATGAAATGCCAGGTTTCACCTTTGAGGACTGGCTTCCCTCTCTCCTCCATACATCTCATGTCCAGTTGGCTGATCTGAATTTAATTACTCAAAAAAGCCACAGTCTCTCTCCTAAAGCCTTTCTTGAACTCTATCTTGGTGAAGCCACCAAATTCCAACAAACTCTAGTTAGAAACCAATTTATGGATGTTACCCTTCACCTAAACCTTAGATTTTATGACCTGTTTGGTACCCTCCTTTGAGAGTCGTAGGCCAAGTACACAAAGATGAATGAATTCAATGCAGCCAGGTTCAGATTGGGGTTGCCTAATGTTAACAAGGGCCAATGGGAGAATATTATCAGAGGTTAGAGGCTATTTCCCCTTCTATATCCATTGGACTATCCTCTGTGTAGTACCCCAGAAAATTTAATACATAAAAATTCAATAATGGAAATAAATAATTCCATAATATCAAAGTATTTAAACATACGTATCATTATCGTATGTGCTAAAACACATCGGAAAATTTCGTAAAAATTATAAACCAACCCGGCACATTTTTCCTAAGTGTTCCACAAAGAAATTTGTGTGATAAAAAATCCGATTAACCACGTATACATCACATGGTGACCGATTATCTGAATAAGGAAACAAGTCAGAAAACTAATAACACGGAAATACGACGTAATCATAAATTAAATAAAAATGTTGGAGAGACTTCCAACATTACATATTAATGACCCAATATCATAATTGGGCCAATGGACAACAGTTGGCCCAAAAATCAAATGAAGCTAGAAAATGCATGGAAATTCGTAACCATAAATAGGCTGAAATTAGAAAGAGGCAATTAGAGTTGAATTGGGATGAGATCATACACTCTTGGCAACCCAAATTCATGCCTATCCATCCTTTGGGATTAGTGGATGGCCAAGGCACTCCAATGGAGGAAGAAATCCTCAAATTAGGAAAGTAATATGCTAAAACTACAACCCTAGTTTCCTTGTTACAGTAGGACTCCTAAACACCATCGATGCTTAAATACTCTTCACCAAACTCTAGGGACGAGTTTTAAAACTTGTTGGGGTCATGTGGAGGAGTTCTTGGAGCTTGGGGAGCTGTGGAATGACCACAAGAAGGTCATCTTCTTCCCTTGTTCGTCTGCTATGACCTGTGCAACCTGTCCCCTTGGAGTCGAGCAAAGTTAGGGTAAACCTAAACCCCATCGTGCAAGACTTACACCCCTGGAAAGAGGGTCAAGTCTACGTTCTAACCCAAGTGGAATACACAATTTGCATGTAGTACACTGGAGTATTAGGCGTTCTTCAACAGACGGTCAGAACAAGGATCTTTTGAAGAATAAAACTTCATCAACCTAGAAGGTAGGTTTTCTCAAGCCAAACCTTAACAAATCCTGTACCAATAGTAGAGCATCAAGTAAACTTTCGTTTCCCACTGATTTCATTGTTTTCCATTTAGTACATCATGAGTTATAGGCGTTTTTCCAAAGTCGCGCATGTTAGGGTCTTTTCCTGTTCAAGTCAATGTATCACACATCTCAAGGTCGTTTTAAATTATTTAAAAATCATAGTTTGCATCTATTCTATGTTCCCTACAACTTTCATGTTGAGACTTTTGTCCGAAAAGCCATAGTTTAGAAGATATAAGCGTTGCATGGATTGAACTCCCCTGAGTGCAGTTTTTTGCGTTTTCGGTTTGAACCTTGAACCGCATCCGGTTCAGAGGATGCGTTTCAAGCGTCTGGTATCGCGTCGCTGCTGGGCGACGCGATCCTCTGAAAGGCATCCACACACCCCGACACGTTTAACGTGTTGACCCATCAACACTGTGTGGGTCTTCGCGCTCGCCTGGGAGTCAGCGCCGGTCTGAACTGCGGCGACAGACCCCGACGCGTTTCAAGTGGTTTTCCCGCCCAACGATTTCTTTAATACATTTTCATGAATGCGTCGCTTCACCCCAATGCGATTCGATCATTAACGCGGCCATGCCTATGGACGCGATTTGGCTTCTTCACTGTTTCGACTGTACACTACATTTTTAAATGCGTCCACTGTATAGGACGCGTATTTACAAGCTTACCCGAGGTCTGTTTACCGTGGTATCAAGTGTATAATTTGCATGTATCGATTCTAATCATCTCATGAAGACTGTTTAATGGCTTAAAAGTGATTAACCCATTTAAAAGCTTTAATTACATGAATGTTATTCTAATTGCTCCTTAAATGTTATGATCCATTCATGCAACTTCTGATTTAATCTTCCTACTGTTCTGCCATGTTTAAATGATAATTGTTATCTTAAAATCTTGCAAACCATGATTAGTTAAAGTGCATAGTTTTATCCCATGTTATATTGTTAAGTGCTTTCCGTAAGTTTGAAACCGGTGGATTGTGGATTGAGATGCGTACATCACTACACACTTGCACATCTAGGCAGCCCTTTCTTGGGGATTTGGAACCTCTCTATCGGTCATTCCGAATCAGTAGACTAGGGACCTTTTCTCTAAGACCTCCATAATGTTGGGATGAGTGTGTTTTGGAATTTCTTAAAATTGTATGTTAATGATGACCAATGAACATCACTCATACTTTGATTTTGATGATGACATATTGTGATTTTAATGATTACATATTGTGTTTAAAAGATGACATATTGTGATTTTGATGATGACATGTTGAAACATGTATACATTTTATACATATCACAATAATGCTTAAACAACATGTTTTTGTTGTTTAATATCTCATATTTTAATGATATATCTTGTACAAATGATTTATGTGTTAAATTTACAGTGTATACATTTTTGTCATGGTAGTGTTGACACACCCTTTGATGGTGTCGACACTGGGTCAGAATCCCTGAAGCAATTTCATGAAGACATGGTTCACTGTGTCGACATAGTCCCAGGCAGTGTCGACACTAGTCCCAATCTCCAGAAGACCCAGTTGCCTGACTGGGACAGTGTGTCGACACAGTCCCAGGCAGTGTCGACACTAGTCTCAGTTCCCAGAAGAACAGTTTTGCAGAAATAGGACAGTGTGTTGACACACTCCCTGGTGGTGTCAACACACTCCGGCTAAAACTCAAAAACGTGAATTTCTCTGGACATGTGGCTGCTAGGGAATTAAGGGATTTGACCTAGGTTTCCATGCCCATGCACCCCAAGGCACTTTATGGACATATGGGGCTATAAATACCCATGTTTCTTGTACTCCAAGGGCATCCCACAAGGAGAGAGACCAGACTTCTCCAGAAAAGGGTGTGGCAGATGCAGAAAGGGAAAAACGGGAGCAGAGTAGTGCTGTTTGGAAGAACATGAAGAAGAAGAGAAGAGAAGAGGAGAGAGGATAAAGTGTCTGCATCCAAAAAGGGAGCAGAGCAGCGCCATCAGATTAAGGAGCAGAAGAGCAACAAGGAAGAAGAACTCTGGCAATCCGGATGCCACTGAAGCAGAGCATCGTGGATTGAAGAGATCTCCAACGAATTCCTTCAAGCATCTTCAATCCAGCTTCTGCAAGTCTTCTTCATCAAGGAACATCCAAGTCACATCTATTTCATTTATTTTCTTGGAGTGTTCATCCAGGTTTCATTGTGTGATCTGTGTATGTGTTCTACACAGATCACATAATTCTGTTTGTTCTATTTTTTTATCTTTGTATTGAGATAGATCGCTAGAGGATCTCTTCTCTAACTGAGCTTGTTCTAGCAGAACTTGGATCCTTCGTGGTCCAAAGGTTGGAGCCGTAGTGCTCAGGTTTGGAGCCTTAGTGCTCTGGAGCCATTGTGCTCAAGTGCTTGTGAGTCGTCGTACTCATAAGTGGTTTGTGGAGTAGGTCGTCGTACCTATCTCCTAGGTTTTCTTTGAGTCATTGTACTCAAAGGGTTTGGAGTCATCGTGCTCCGATTGTTTCTTGAGTCGTCGTGCTCAAGGGTGTTTGGAGTCGTTGTGCTCCAGTGTGTGTTGTACTCAAGGTTTTGAGTAGTGTGGCCTCACTGTGTGAGGGGTGGACGTAGGAGTCACTGGAGGTGATTTCCGAACCACCTAAAAATCCTCTATGCAGTGGTTTGAATTGTTGTTTGCCTTTGTATCTCGCTAGATGGATGTATAGGGATTTCGCTCACACTACTAATTGATTTCCTCACACACACTAATCACACTTCAGATCAGTAAATTGTTTGGGTGAATTGATATCTGATTTGAAGTAATTTTGAATTGCTGAAGCTTCCGCATTAATTGGTGTTAGATCTATTCAACCCCCTCTTCTAGATCTGATTCATCCACCCATCCGATCCTACAGTTGGTATTAGAGAAGGTTAATGTCTGTTACTGATCTGATTTGATTGCTTCTGTTTGATCTCTATGTTAATTGCTTGAACTGTTTGCTTGATCTTTCACTGTCTCTGTGTGCTTAATCGCTCTGATTCCTACAATTGGTATCAGAGCAGGTTAACCACTCTAATTGTTAGATCTAATTCCTCGTTATATTGATTCACTGTGATTAGATCTAATAATCTTTTGAGTTTTTGTATAATGGAAAATCTCTTTAATCTGCATGAATTTCCTGTTGTAATTTCAGAGAATCCCCATCTCACTTTCATCAAGTTTTTCAAAGGAAGCACAAAGAAAAGGAGCAAGAGAAATTCACAAGTACTTTATGGCAAAGAAGAGCCTCAATGAATCCAGAAAATCAACAATTCATAGGTTGTGGCTCTCACTGCACATTCCATGAGCTCAGAGCATTCTGCATCCTCTCCAAAATAAGAGTTCAAATGGGTCTGCAAGATCAGGTAAATCAAATCCAGATCCATTTATGCATTCTAATTCTGATTCTGATGCAGATGAAGGCATGTCTTATGCTGAATTGGTTGAGTTCTGTGAGAAAATACAAAATCTTAATGCAAAGCTGAACACTAAGAATAAAGATTTGAAAAAGACTTTAAAATATTGCCATAAAGAAATTGAAAATTTGACAAATACACTTGAATTGCTCCAGAACAATGATAAAGATTTTTGACAAGAAAATGAGAATTTGAAAGGTGAAGTTCAGAAATTGAATTCTGAAAAAGAAAGTTTGAAAGATAAAATCAAAATTTGTGAAAACAAGTTGTCCAAGTTGAAAGAAAATCATGATCAGTTGGAATATGAAAATCTTGATTTGAAATATGAAAATGAAAAATTGATTGATCTCAATGAAAACATCAAATTTGATATGATCAATTAAACAAACAGATTTCTAACATGGCTCATGATCATCAATTAAATGAAATGCAACAACTTATTGAAGAAATTGTCATCTAAAAGGAAGATTGAATGCTTGTTGCATGACAAACCATTGGACAATGAATGTAGCAATTTAAGTAATAATTTCTGATTTGGAAAAACAAATTGCTCAATTTGAAAATGAAAAGAACAATATGAAAAATGGTTTAGATGTCATGCTAAATAAACTTCAAATTTCAGAAAAAGAAGTTGTTGCATTAAAAGCTGAAAAACAGAAGCTTCAACATGAATTGAAAAATACTAAATACACAAGTCTTGCTTCTGTGAGAGACAGAAAAATGAAAATAAAACAAAATTAACATTTGTTAAAGTTGATGCGAACAAGAACTCTGCTAATTCTAATGAAAAACTAGTGAAAGTTCTTGTTCAGAAACAGACAGAGAAAAAGAAAAATGCTATTGTCAAGAAATTCATGTACTTCCTCCATCAGTCTAAAAAGCTCCAAGGCAAGTTCCAAATTCACATCATGTCAAGAGCCACCAAAAGGTACCTCCTTCTCCTCATGGTAAGCCCTCCTCACCTGAAAAGGAGATTCCAGCAAATGCATACATGCCAAGGTAAGTACCAGGTAAGAAATGCTCTCATTTGCTTTAACTGCAATAAACTTGGTCATCTTTCCAAACATTGCTGGATTACAAATCAAAACTTCAATAAACATACCAAATCAGTCCATACTTTCATTGTCATACAATTGGTCATATTTCTAGGGACTGTTGGTACAGAAATGATTTTGTTGTGCATGCTAAGAAATTTCAGTCTAATGCTATGCTCATACACATAGGAATAAATATCATGTTCATACTGAAAATGTTCAGAAATTCCATGTGTATAGGCATAGAAATGCTACACAAAATCATTCTGTTTCTGTTTATATTAAAAATCTAAAATTAGAAACTTCATGAAAACATAGATGCATTGAGCAAGGCAAAAAGAAAATCTGGAACTAATTCTGCTCATAGTTCTATCAATGAAAGAAATACATCTATACAAAAATAAATCATTTTGGATTCAAAAATCTTTATTGCACTCTAACATTGATTCATTACAGACCCAAGCAAGTGTGGGTCCCAAAACCAGCTTGATCAGTAAGCTGAGGAGTCTTGCAGCCATACATTGTAAATGGATTCAAGATATTGGCTGTGCAAGGCAGAAATGATTGGAGAAACAGGTAAAATCTTTGAAAAGCAATTGGAGTCTATTCAGGTAAAACTTCTTATCATTTCAAATTTGAATTGCCTGAATTGAAATGATGTTTGATTTTTTATCTGAACAATGAAAAATGTGTTCTGATGCTAATCCCAACAATAACTTTGTGTTTTAACATTGGAATCATGTTTGTGTTATCATGCTTGCTTAACTGTGCCATGATTCTGTGTGCATATCAATTGCTTTGACTTTTTGGTATATCAAATGATGACATGTGGAAAAACAAGTTATGCTTGTTTGGAAGCTATCATTATGCGTGAGTAAATACTCCGCCAAGTACCAGAAGTCATGTTATGCTTAAAGCCATTGTGTGCATAATCATGTGTGAATTGCTTGCTAGCTTTTTCATTCCATGCACATATTAGGGGAGTAATTTAAAAAAGTGCAAAATGTCATATTCTTTCTGTGCAAACTGTTGGAATGATCATTCTGAACTGCTTAAATGATCATTTCATATCATGCATATCTTATGGGGAAGTAAGTCAAAAGAATCTTTGAGTGAAATGTTGGGAAATATTCTTTCATATATGATCTATCAACAACTCCCATTCAGTTTATTGACAAATCTTCTTGCCATAAATTCCTCACTCTCACATTGCATGGCATTCTTGGTATATAAATGGTGATTTGAAGAAAGACAAGTCAGGCTTGTCTGGACACTTTGACTATGCATGAGTATGTCTCCTCCAAGTATCAAGATTCCTTTATGCAATTGTGTGAGGGGGAGTATTTGTTGAGGGGGAGTTATTGTCTATTCTTCACACTCATTTCTCTTGACATTTGTTGTCTATATTGAGCCCAATCCTCAGAATTTTTGATTCATTGTGCTATTTTCTTATGAGAGAATTAAGACATTGAACCTAAATCATTAGCACTTAGCTTAATTTCAAAGATTCATTATCATTTCAAGGTTAGCAATCTTAATACTGAATGTTTTTAAAATGATTTTCAAAACACTTGTAGGAACATGAGTGGCTTTACTATTTCATGTGCATGTTTTAAGCTTCATTTTCCCACTTGTTAAGATAATTTCTCTAAATTCGTAGTCATGGTCTTTTCTGGTCAAAGCAATCAAATTCATGCAAAACATCAAAAAAAATGATCAATAATATGGAAAGATGCAAACAGAGCAATGCAAATTCTTGAACCACTGAGTAACCAGGCCATTTCACCTAAAAAGTGATTTGTTTGTTTGGATTAAGTGTGAATTAATTCAACTCTCCTCATATTTTGATGATGACAAGTGGTGATTTTAGTGCATGACAATTGAACATGTTAAGTGCATCACCCATAGACAACAATACTCAAAGAGCATGTTCCTAAACACATTTATTATTCATATACATGATAATTCAATTAACTATGATTTATGTGTTTATTTTCTCGGGACAACATTTCTTGCAAAGGTAGTGTCGACACAACCATCACTGGTATCGACACAAGGCTCAAGCAAAGGTAGAAATGTGAAGAAAAGAGCTTCTAGTGTCGACACTAAACCAGGCAGGTCGACACTAGAGACAGATCCCAGAGAAACAAATCAACAGGCATCTATCTCAGGTCGACACCAAATGCAGTCGGTCGACACTAGTGAGCCTTCCCAGAAGCCTATTTTTCAGCTGACTACAGCAGGTCGACACTACTCAATCTCAGGTCGACACTAGAGCCTTCTCCCAGGGGAATCAATTGGCCAGTCTGGGACAGGTGTCGACACTACTCAAGGGCAGGCGACACACTCCCCGGAAAGTTGGAACTTAAACTTCCTCCTGGACACCGTGGCACCCTAGGGATTTGATGGATGGGCCTTGGAACTTGTGCCCACGACCCCAAGGGTACCTTTGGATATTTTTGGGTATAATATACCCCTAATTAGCTATCCATCACATCAAAGAGCTTCCACCACCGCCTCCAAGAAGCTTTGGCAGCAGAGAGCCTCTCCTCCTAGAATTTGCTCCCTCCTGTTCTTTCTTCTCCGCATTCACAACTTCTCCAAGCACAAGAATCGAAGGTTGATCAAGATGAAGCCATAGGATCAACTTCAAGGGAGCAGATCAAGTAGAAGCCAGTGATTGTGAAGCACTCAAGGAAGATCCCAAGATCAATTTTGCAGAGCATCGGCCAAGGGACTTCAAGTGATCAAGATCCTATCCAATCTCAGCTTCTACAAGTGAGTCTTCTTGAAGAACAAGAATTGTCAACATCATATCTTAAGTTTTCTTGTTTCTTCGTGGCTATTCTTCTAGATTGTGCCTATCAGTGCCTCGATTCTCTTGAATTGGCCTTAATAGATCAGATCATTGCTAGGATCTGAATCTTGGTGTTTTTGTTCTAGCAAGTGTTTGTGAGCCTTTGTGCTCAGGGTGTTTGAGTCGTTGTACTCAGTTTTGTGTGGTTGAGCAGTCTTGCTCAGATTCTAGAGTAGTCTTGCTCTAGTGGTGTGTGAGTGTCTAACTCATTGTTGAGTTTGTCAGGCTCCAGTGTGTGTTGTGTTTTCAAGTTGATAGTGATCCTCACTGTGTGAGGGGTGGATGTAGAAGTCACATGGTGTGATTTCCGAACCCCCTAAATTTCCTAGCAGTGGTTTGCTTGCTTTCTAATTTCAGTTGCGCTAGATGTATGCATAGGGCGTGCAAACTCTCTTCTAATGAACTTGCTCATTCACTTCAATTACACATCCTCACATCAATTGATCGGATTTGCTAAGTGTTTCTTCATATTGTCTCTGACTCTAAGATCTGCTTTTAATTGATTAAATTTCCCAACCGCAAAATTGGCCTAGATCTATTCACCCCCCCCCCTTCTAGATCTTGTCCACACCTATCTCGATCCTAACAATTGGTATTAGAGCGGGTTTACACTTGATCTGATTTGATCTGAGTAATTTCTGAGTGTCTGTGTGTCTTGATTGTTTGCTTGCTAAGTATCTCTTCTTTGCACCGTTTAATTGTCTTAATGGATTCAAGAGGGTTCATGGCTGAGGGTCACTCTATAATAGGCCACCCTTTTTCAATGGAACAGACTACACCTATTGGAAGAATAGAATGCAGGTCTCCTTAGGGCCAAAACTATGAAATATGGAAGGTAGTCAAAGTAGGTCCCTATGAAATCAGGGGGAGGAGAGACCTGGACTAGGGAACAGATAAGAGGGCCACTTTAAATTATAGTGCCATGAACATGATTCATTGTGCAGTCCACCCCAAGGAGTACTCGAGAATCTCAATGTGCAAATCTGCCAAAGAGATGTGGCTAACTTGAGTTACTCTATGAGGGAACATCTCAGGTTAAAGAAACCAAGGCTAACACTTGTCTCTGAATATGAATTGTTTATGATGAAATCTAATGAGACAATCTCTGAAATGTTGCCCGTTTATGATCATAGTCATTGGACTGAAGGCCTTAGGTAAGTACTATGCGGATGCTGACTTGGTAGAAAAATTCTACGTTCTCTCTCTCTTCAATTTGGCACACAAAAGCCACTGTCATTGAAGATTCTAAAGATCTGTCCAATCTCTTTGGATGAATTGATAGGATCTTTAATGACATATGAAATCAATCTAAAGAGAAATGAAGAAATATAATCAAAACCAAGCTAGTAGCTCTAAAGGCCTCATCTAGTAACAAAGACAAGAGTCAGGAGAAAACCAGTTCTATGAGTCTGAGTCAATGAGGATGAGATTGCCCCTCATGACCAGGCAATTCAGAAATTCTTGAAATATAGAAAAAGAATTTTCTGGCAAAAAGAAATTTTCATCAGGTAAAGAAACATTTCCTTTTCTAATGGTAATTCTAACAAGAATCAAAGATCTGACGAAGTTGTCATTTGTTACAGGTGGAACATGCCAGGACATATGAAGGGAGAATGTCCTGAAGCAAAAAGGAAAAGCACAAAAAGATTCACAGTTCAAGAAGCAGAAGGCCCATGGTAGCCACTTGTTCTGATGAAGACTCAAGTGAAAAGGAAGAAGAAGAAAATCTTCAAGTTCAGATAGTGAGGAAATCTGCTTCATGACGAATAGTTCTGATGGAAAGTAAGCACATCTTTCGAAGACTTTTCAGTTGAAGATTGGCAGGATGCATATGTTGAATAGTTGAAAAATACACTGAAATGAGAAAAGAAAACAACACATCAAAAGAAAAATGAAAATGTCTTGCCACCAATCTTTCAACAAAGAATCTGTGAACTAGAGAATGAAGTACAGAATTAAATGAAAAAAAGAAAATCTTCTGAACTTGATTGATGAGCTTAAGCTTGCCTCTCAAAAGGCCACCCTTGAATTCAAAGAACTGTCTGAAAAGCTGGAAAAGGAAAACAAATAACACACAAAAGGTTGAAGAAATCAAAACCTTGGAAAACCAGCTAAGGAAAAGGATGAAGTCATTGAAACCTTTACAAAAGGTCAGGACAATTTAGAGGCATTGCTGGGAGCCAAAATGAACTCAATTTCTTATGGACTAGGATTCAATAAACAGAAACCTAAGAAAGACAAATCTGGTGATAAAAAAGATAAAGCACCATTAATTAATTTGTCAAGGGTCCTAGTCTTGAGAACACTGAAACAAACAAAACATCAGAGCAAACACCAAAAATTTCAAAAACCAGAAACAAACAAGTCAACCAGGTCGACACAATCACCTAACAGGTCGACACCAGTCCACAAGAAGAAGGATTCTGTGGCTGTTTGTGTCGACACCAGTCAAGGTGAGGGTCGACCTGCTCAACACAACAAAGACAAACCACAAAATAAAAAATTCAAATAAAAATTTGAAAAATAAGAAAAAGTCAAAGAAGTCATTCATGAAAAACCTTGGACTTCCAAGACAAGATATCAAGCTGATTGGAACCAATGGCATTACAACCCATATTGGTATCATCCCCAATTCTTCTATCCAATTTTCGGACTGTACCAACAAAATCCTTGGATTCCACCTCCTCATCTAAACTCTCATGTTCAAATTAAACTTCCCCTCCCACTGAAAACAAAAACACTAGTGTTTCATTCCTAAGGGAAAGAAGAAATTAAAAAGACAGAGAACACCACTGTAATAAAACAAAAATAAAAACAAATCAAAATTTGGGTGAGAAAGATTTGATACACATGTCCAAAATTTTGATGGTCCCAACACTATTTGGTACCAAAATCTTCTCTCCAGTGATTGATCTTGCAGGAAGGTCCTGCACCCATTCAAATGTATGGTTCCTTGACATAGGTGTTCACGCACATGACTGGAGATAGAGCCAAATTTTCATTCCTGATTGAGAAGGAGGGAGGTTCAGTAACATTTGGAGGTAAAAATAAAGGAAAGATCATTGGATCTGGAAAGGTTGGTCAACTTCCTCTAACTCTGTTGATAATGTTTTATTAGTTGATGGTCTAGATTACAACTTACTGAGCATTAGCCAACTATGTGACAAAGGTCACAAAGTTGTGTTTGAATCTATTTCTGTAAGATCATTGATTCATCAACTGATAAAATAATTTTTTTGGAAAAAAGGAAACAATGTTTACATGATCAACCTTCATAAAACATTTCTGAAAATCTTTGCTTTGTTGCTAATAAAGATGAAATTGCATGGACTTGGCACAAAAGACTTGGCCATGCAAGTTTCAGAACACTGATAAATTGTTAAACTAAATTTGGTTAAGGGTCTTCCTGAATCTTTTTCTAACATTGAAAATCAAGTTTGTGGGATCTGTGCCTAAGGAAAACAAACCAGGAAATCTTTTAAGACCTTCAATGAGGTACTCACATCTAGGCCACTAGAACTACTTCTCAATAGAGCATTGGTCAGACCAAAATCAAGAAAACCCCCTATGAATTATTGAAAACAAAAAGCCAACTGTGTCTTACTTCAAAATCTTTGGTGCAAATGTTTTGTACACAACAATAATAAAGAAAATCTTGACAAGTTTGATGCTAAGAGTCAGGAAGCCATCTTCCTTGGCTATGCAGAAGTGTCAAGAGCTTTCAGAGTGTACATTCTCAAAAACAAAATTGTTGAAGAATCTCCACATTTATTTTTGATGAAAATTCTTTCACTAATAATTCTAAATCTTGCGGGAAGACAAGACAGTGAAGAGGATGATTTCATTGTGGACTCTTCACCAACTGTTGAGGAGCTTGAAGACATTGGTGAGAATTTGAATATCAATTCACCATCTTCAAGTGTATTAGGTAACATTGCTCCAGATTTAAGTACCCCTCAGCAGGTAATTTCTGAACATCGAATTTGAGAGATCACCCATTAGATAATGTAGTTGGCAATTTGCATGATAGAGTTAGGACTAGAATCATCATTCCTACATACTCTTGAAGAAGATCCACTAGCTCTAATTTCCAAATTGAGCCAAAATCAATTGATGAAGCTTTATCATGTTCTGATGGATTAATGCCATGCAGATGAACTTTATCAATTTGAAAGAAATCAAGTATGAGAATTAGTACCTGACCTAGTGACCAAACAGTCATTGGCACTAAATGGGTTTTTTAGAAATAAATGAATGAATCTGGTCCAAGTCATTAGAAATAAAGCTAGCTAGTTGCAAAGGGGTACAACCAAAAGTTGGAATTGACTTTGAAGAATCATATGCCCCTGTAGCTAGACTAGAAGCAGTTAGAATTTTTCTTACTTTTGCATCCTCCATGATTTAAAGTCTATCAAATGGATGTAAAAGTGCATTCTAAATGGATATAAAGGAAAATATTTTGTTGAACAACCCTCCTGGATTTGAAAGTGAAAATCATCCTAACCATGTTTTCAAGCTTCATAAGGCTCTCTATGGTCTTAAACAAGCTCCAAGAGCTGGTATGACCGTTTGAGTTCCTTTTTGGCTTGAAAAAGGATATTCTAGAGGAATGTTGATCAAATATTTCACAAAACATAGTCAATAAACAAATATTTTAGTCTAAATTTATGTTGATGACAGAATATTTGGATCAACCCATAAAGGCCTGTGTACTGAATTTTCAAATCAAATGAAAATGAATTTGAAATGAGCTTAATGGGAGATCTAAAGTTTTTCTTGGGATTGCAGGTTAACCAAACACATGAGGGGATCTATCAGTCCAACCAAATATGTCAAAGAACTTCTAAAAGGTTTAACTTTCAGAACCTCAAGCATTCAAACACCCAATTGCTATTAATGCTAAGCTAGAAGAGAATCATCTGGTATAGTCAGTAGACCCAAAGACCTACAAAGGTATGATTGGTTCTCTGCTCTATCTTACAACTTCTAGACCTGATATTCAGTTTTGTGTGTTTTGTGTGCTAGATTTCAATCAAATCCTAAGGAAAGTCACATGTTAGCTGTTAACGTATTTTCAAATATCTTGTTGGAACATGTGATTTAGGAATTTGGTATCCTGCTGGTTGCAAGTTAGATTTGATTGCCTATTGTGATGCTGACTATGCTGGATGTAAATTAGACAGAAAGAGCACAAGTGGCTTGTGTTTATACTTAGGTGGGTGCCTAATTTCTTGGGCTTCTAAAAAGCAACATTCAGTTGCTCTGTCAACTGCAGAGGCTAAGTATGTTGCAGCAGGTAGATGTGGAACACAAATTCTTTGGGTGAAACATCAACTTCTTGATTACAACCAAGAGTTAGGTTGTGTTCCCATCCTATGTGATAACACAAGTGCAATAAATCTGTCTAAAAACCTCATTCAGCATTCAAGAACCAAGCATATTGAAATTAGACATCATTTCTTGAGAGATGAGGTAGCAAAGAATCTTTTGAACTCCATTTCATAGAAACTGAAAAACAATTGCTGACATCTTCACCAACCTCTTCCTGACAGTAGATTTCATCTTTGAGGAGAGAGCTTGGCCTTGTAAATGTCATTTCTTGATCTCTCTCATTGGGTTTTGGTTAAGTGTTATGCACTTTCTGAGGGGGAGTTCTTTGCTCCTAATTATTCTTGCTTCCTTGATTCATACTATCTCTCTCCCATTTCACTTTCATGTTTTTTTAAACATGGATTCTCAACGTACATTGTGTTGAATTTCTTGGTATATCAAATGGTGACTTGGAGAAGGACAAGTTATGCTTGTCTGGACACTTTCACTATGCGAGAGTATATGTCTCCGCCAGTACCAAGAAATGAATATGCATGGCTGAAGGGGAGTCTTCATTGTTCAAAGAGAATAATTTTATCCTTGTTTAACTCTTGCATATCTTTGTCCTTGATGGAAAGTTGATAGAATCATCATCTCAGGGTGAGCTAAGAATTCACAAATCATCACTCTTGCAAAATTCAACATTTTTCTTGATTTACACCAACTTCCTTGCATATATCCTCCTTGAGTCAACTAGAACCTCAAAATGATTCTTTGAGTGATCTACTACATTTTTTCACATCACTCTCACTACTTTCCTCATCACTGAAGAAATTCAAAACTCCTTAAAAGATAGAAATCAATGTGATGTCCTTTCTTCATCCATAACAATGGAAAAAGGGACATTGGTAAGTTGATGCCAAATCAGATGAAGGCATCTTCATGGGTACTCTTCTAAACCCAAAGGTTATAGAGTTTTCATAAACGTTCCTTATTGATTGAACAATCAGTACATGTTATTTTTGATGATCTAACCCTTCCTTGAAAAGGAAGAAATTAGTGACATTGATGAGGCAGATGACTGTCCGAAAATTAAGAATACTTCAATTAAGGACAAAGAGGATCCAACTCTGGAGAACTGCAGCAAACAGAAATCCAACATGAAGATCTTCCAAAGTGAATGGAGACATCAGAAAGATCCCCTCCTGAAAACATCATTGGTGATCCATCTGTAGGTGTAAGAACTAGAGGTAATGTAATTCCATGCGATTATTTAGCATTTGTTCTCAATAGAGCCTAAACAGTCAATGAAGCTTTATCTGATGAATCTTGGATATTAGCCATGCAGATGAACTAAATCAGTTCAAGAGAAACCAAGTATGTCACTTGTTCCTAGACCATCCAATCATTCAGTTATTGGCACCAAGTGGTGTTCAGAAATAAACTGG
Organism: Colocasia esculenta; assembly: GCA_014218235.1. Classification (NCBI taxonomy): domain Eukaryota; kingdom Viridiplantae; phylum Streptophyta; class Magnoliopsida; order Alismatales; family Araceae; genus Colocasia; species Colocasia esculenta. The sequence continues at coordinate 167,326,591 of CM024753.1, forward strand.
ATGAGTCTGGAATAATCTTAATGAACAAAGCCAGATTGGTGGCTCAAGCTACTCCCAAGAGGAAGGCATAGATTTCGATGAAACTTATGCACCTGTAGCTAGACTTGAGGCCATTAGGATTTTACTTGCTTATGCATCTGCATTCGGTTTAAACTTTTCAAATGGATGTCAAATCAGCCTTTTTAAATGGTTTCATCAAGGAGGAAGTTTATGTTGAACAACCTCCAGGTTTTGATGACACTGAATTTCCAAATCATGTATTTAAACTACATAAGGCTTTATATGGTTTAAAGCAAGCTCCTAGAGCTGGTATGAAAGGCTCAGTACTTTCTTATTAAATCAGGGTTTCACTAGAGGTAAAGTAGATAGTACATTATTTATAAAATCTAAGGTTAAACATATACTTCTTGTACAAATCTATGTAGATGTATTATTTTTGGATCTACTGATGAATCTCTTTGCAAGTACTTTGAAAAGCTTATGCAGGGAGAATTCGAAATGAGCTTGATGAGGGAGCTAAGCTACTTCCTTGGATTGCAAATCAAGCAAGGGAAGGATGGCACTCATATCTGTCAGGAGAATACCACACTCACGAGGAAGGGAACGAGGAGGATGCTTAAGAGTGACCCGTTTTCGACAACCACTGCTTAGTAGTTAGTTAGTTAGTCGTCAGTTAGTCAATATGTAGTAGTTTAGATTTGAATAAAGTACTTTGGGCCCTAGTTTTGGCTCTGATTAGTGATGGTAATAGTTAGTTGATGAATTATTAATGAAGTTAGATTTTATTTCGCATTATTCCCATTGTGCAATGGTTTGATGTTTATTTATCGCTCTGTACTATTTAATATCTGTAATTCCACTCCGATATTTCGCGTCGGGGCGTTACACCCGAACCATCCACCTCTATGATCGCATGATCTCGGAGACGTCAAAACTCTCTCTCTCGATCTCCAAAGTTGGGAGAAGAAGAAAAGGCCAAAGGGACGGCTAAACACCTCTTTGAGTTTACCTCCATCTCCGAGGTCAAGACAGAGTCATAGCACAGCCCAAAAACATCCCTGGTGTAGCAACCTGAATTTTTGAGAAAAATAAAAATTTAAATAGTAAAAAAACTCAGCTAAAGGGATACTCAATGAAAAGAGTATTAAATAAAACTCATTAAATGGAAAAGAGTAATGGTCTTTGCTTAATGGATCCTCTAGAATTTATTGGGTCAAATATGAATTTACAAGTAGTAAATAAAAAGAAAATATCCTAAATTCGGAGTCTTAATATCTCCTAAATAGAAAAGGACTCTTTAAGCATTAAAAGAGGCAATAAGAGTTGGAATTGGAATCCTAATCCTACCCCTTATGATTTAGCACGAATTTAGATCCCATCCTAACCTAAATAAAGGTTGGAAAGCAAGAAAGGAAGGTTGGGGTTAGAAATCTCGTAATTAAAGAGCAATTAGAATAGAAGTAGGAATAGGAACCCATACATGCATAAATACATCTCTTAAACCCTCTTGGCCGACCCTAGCTCATTGCCAAAGGTTGTTGGACGTGGAGAAGAGGCCAAGGAGGAGAGGATCTCGTGGGGAGAAGGAGTTCTTGGAGCTTCTTCCTCGTTCTTGGAGATTTTAACCCTAGAAGACAAATCGAGTCAAAGGTAGGCATTCTCACAAGCAAAACTAAATCAAATCCATCTATAGGTAGTTCCAATCACCAGGAACAAAAGCCCTCTTGTTTTATAATTTTCCATTGAGCCAATCTTTTGTTCTTGATTTTAGAAGTTCTGCAAATATGATAACTCCGAGTCATCATGTTTGAATCATATCTCAATGTACACTTGATCCCATGCTACGAAATTTTTACTGTAGATACTTCATGTTGTTAGGGATCTTTTACCCATGAAAGCCCTAATTTTTGTTGAGCATGTTGCTCGAATTAAATCAATCTTGCTCTCTGTATCATGTTCTGTGTTACTCGTTATTGTTCATGCTCAAACCATGTTCAAACCATGCTCTCTCTCTCATTCCTATTTACTGGAAGTACTCTCGCATGTATAGTTTCATTTGCCACTAGTTTCATGATTTTTTTTCGTGTATACAATTAAATATGATTTTCTGAACGACCCTGTATCAAAATCTGATATTTTTAGACCGTAATCCAAGACAGAGCAGAACTCTGTCAGACTCAGGCCATGGACCTGAGAACGTGACGGCCCGATAGGTTGCGTTCTCAAGCCCGTCGCGACGCTTTCCTTGTCGCGTTCTGAATGCGACAGTACCCTATGTCGCGTTCTGGCCTTCTGTCCTGGCAGCCCTGTCGTGACCCTTTTCAGGCCCTATCGCGATCTACCCTGACCCTGTCGTGACCCTTACTGGCCTACGTCGCGTTCATAGGGTTTTTGATGAAAACCCATAAAATTTATTGCTCTCACTTTCTAAAAAATTCTTACACCTTTTTAACAGTCATACACGCAGTAAAAAAACCTGTTTTAAAATAGAGCTATATTGAATGCTTTAAAATACATATTCACGACTTCTTTTCTATCTATGATTTCTCTTACACATGCACACACATGAACCATCCATATATGGCTGAAATATGACATAAAATATCTCATAATGTATCTGGTAATTTATTACAATAAAGTATATTAATTGCCCTATTTTAAAGGACTTGTATTGTTTCTTGCGTTGTTTATATACCGATATCGACGCTCCACTGTTCTAGAATTCCTCTAGAACGTCGAGCACCTATTTTTATAAACACACTTTACTTGGCTTGTGGTGAACTCTACGTCGAATATTCCTTTCGCCGGACTAGTGAACCCTTGCACAAGGCCTCCGTAAGTCTCCTCTGATCATGGATTCCCACATGGTCGACGAGCCGGTTGTACCCTAACACCCATTACACCTTTAGGGATCGATATGATCCAAACGGCTATTAGAGGTTCACTCTCGTCTTGAATCACTCGGACCTCTGGACTTGTGCTTAACATGGCCAGTGTAGGGTCGTGAGTTCCACCTGACTGCCAACACAAGTGCGCGTGTTGTGCAACTGTTACTATCGCATGTTTACTCGTCGCATACGTGCAATGTCCACTAGCTCTCATTTGTACTCTACTCGCTCGTCTATTCACATTCACTCTACTATCTTGTCTATTCATCTAGTGCTCTCATCTACTTCTTGGTACTCTATATTGGCCATTGTCTGATTGTCTAAAGATATATAATATAACTAATGCCTGGCAATATATAAAGGGCCCGATCTGTTCCTGGGATGTGCGCCCGAAAGTGCTAGTACCCATGGGAGTTAAATGATCAGAGTGTTTGGCATTACACTCAAGTGCTATCTATCTCGACTATCTATATGACAATCAAAACACAAAACGTGCTATACTCTCTCGATGTCTAGAATGACAAACAAGTGTTATACTCGTCGTGCTATTATTATACTTGTGCTCGTTGTGCTATGGCCATCCTGCTATTCGTGCTATACTCGATACTTGTGCTATTTTTGAAACTATACTCGATCTCGTGCTATTGTACTATCCTGTTACCTGTTATGCAATCTCTTGCTATATTTTGACTCTCTTGTACCTGCTATCTTTAGATACTCTGCCATTAAATGCGTTAATTACTTAAAGCCTGCTTGAGCCTGACTTTAAGTCCTACTGGCGTTATCGCTCACCCTACATTTTTTGATGTTGTGTCTCAGTGAGACCGAGGATGACACATACACTCACGAGGAAGGGAATGACCAAGAGTGAAGCCAGGAGTACCCTCGAGTCATTATGTTATCTTAGAGTTGTAGTTAGTTATTTCCTTTATTACAATGTAATTGGGCCCTATAGAATGGCTCTGATATAGTGGTTGTAACTAGTCATTGAAAAGTATTAATGAAATGAATTCGCTTTAGTATTATTCACTGTGCAATGGTTTGATGTCTAGTACTCGCTTTATACCCTTTTCTTGCAACTGCCTTCGCGCTCCGAAATTTCGTATCGGGGCGTGACAGTTTTGTGGTATCAGAGCCTAGGTTATTCTAAGTATAGGGTGATCTAGGTTGACCCGCCTCGACTAAGAGCCAGTAATCCTACCTATGAGAGATGTGGGTAGAACCATGGGTAATCAGCTAAAATAATCACACACGCACAAATTAAACTTTTAATCAGCATTATAACTATCCTATTTTGTAGGAACTAAACAGCTACAATGACTACGGAACGTGCCCAGATGAGAGGCATGCAACATCCCTCCAGGAACTGACTCGTGCCATACTACAAGCCACCAGCAAGGCGGTGGTAACCGCGGAGGGAACCAACCGGGTGCTGGCGAGCTGCATCGCAATTTCAAGGGTCTGAACCGCCTAGGTTCAGGGTCTACGGATCCAGATGAAGCGGAGCACTGGCTAAAGGAAACGGAAAGGATCTTCCGTGTAATGCAATGTACGGACGGAGACAAACTCCTATTAGCGACGTTCCAACTGGAGAAGGATGCCCGCGCATGGTGGGAGTCTGTGGAAGCCACAAAAGTTAATGGCCAATTTACTTGGGCCGAATTTAAAGAAGCTTATAATGCTAAGTACTTCTCTGAACGAGTACAGGAAAAGAAAGCTATTGAATTCGCTGCTCTTAAACAGCGAAGCCTGACAGTAGCAGAATACGAAGCCCAGTTTTCTAGACTGGAAAAATATGTTGTACATCTGGTGAACATCGAGAGGATGAAGGCTAAGCGCTTTCTAAACGGCCTTAAGCCCCACTACATCACTCAACTCGCACCTTTCTACATTCCGACCTACGCCGAGATGGTGAGGAGGGCTCAGCTACTAGAAGACGCTACGGACTTCACTGACCGTATCAAGGGGAAGTTTGTAAAGAAAGAAATGACATCGGAACCAGCATCTGCCAAGCCGACCAACGGCAAAAAGCATCCTTTCCACCCAACTGAGGGATCCAACCAAGATAGGAAACCCAAGGTCTTCATCCCCAATACTCCAGTAAAAGGTAACTGCAAGCACTGTGATAAACCTGGACACACCGCTGATGAGCGCTGGAGAAAAGCCGGAGCGTGTTTGTACTGCGGAAGTCGTGAGCATCGCATACCCGAGTGCCCGATGCTGAAAGAAAATGAGAAGCGCACTGCTATGCCTAAGAAACAGGGCAGGCTGCAAGCCCTGCACAATGAAGAAACCATCGAGGAAGGTGGCGTGGTAGAAGGTACCCTGCAAGTCTTTTCTTTGCCAGTATTTGTGTTATTTGATACTGGAGCTACTCATTCATTTATATCTCAACACTTTGTTGATACCCTGACTGCAAAACCTACAACCATGGGTTGTGAATTCTCTGTCAACACCCCTTGGGAGAGAAGAGAAACTAAACCAATACTTTCCATCTGCCGATGTAATGATCGGAGACCATAACCTAAAGGCTGACCTAGTATGTTTGTCCATGGAAGGGTATGATGTCATATTGAGAGCCGACTGGTTGTCCACATATGGGGCAAGCGTCGATTGTAAGAAGGGAAGGTTACGTTTAGTGACTTTCCTAAATTAGCATTCACTGGATTAGACATAAGAGGTGGATGTCTCTAGTCTCCGCCATAAAAGCCCATAACATGATAAGGAAAGGATGTTTTGCTTTCCTTGCGGCCGTCATAGTCGAAAAGAAGGGTCCAAATAAAGACATCCACATAGTCCAGGACTACCCAGATGTATTCCCTGAAGACTTACCCGAGTTCCCCCTGAACGTGACATCAACTTCGCCATTGAGTTGACTCCTGGAGCTGCCCCGGTATCACGTCAACCGCACCGGATGTCGCCTACCGAATTGAAAGAACTAAAGCACAACTGATGGAGCTGCTAGAGAAGGGGTTCATCAGACCAAGTACCTCCCCTTGGGAGCACCTGTGCTATTCGTCAAGAAGAAGGATGGGTTGATGAGACTATGCATCGACTATCGTCAACTCAACCAATTGACCATCAAGAACAAGTACCCATTGCCTAGGGTCGATGAACTATTCGACCAGATATCTGGAGCCCAATACTTCTCCAAGATCGACCTTCGATCTGGTTATCATCAAATGAGGATCAAGGATGACGATATCTTCAGAACAGCCTTCAGGAGCAGGTATGGACATTACAAATTTGTTGTTATGCCTTTTGGTCTAACCAATGCTCCTGCAGCCTTTATGCAACTCATGAACAACATATATCGGCCATACCTTGACAAATTTGTGGTCGTCTTCATCGACGATATCCTCATATATTCAAAGACCAAGGAAGATCATGAAGAACACTTGAGGACCACACTGCAAGTCTTACGAGACAACAAACTATATGCAAAATTAAGCAAGTGCGAGTTCTGGCTCGAAGAAGTGTCTTTCTTGGGCCATGTCATATCAAAGGACGGCATCTCTGTTGATCCTTCCAAAGTCGAAGCTGTACTCAATTGGGAGAGACCAACCAATGTCACAGAAATCAGAAGCTTCTTAGGACTGGCTGTACACTTCCCGGACTCAAAGGCGTTTGACACCAAAGGAGAATCCCTACTCCTGGAGTAAAGAGTGTGAGAAGAGTTTCCAAACTCTCAAAGACTGCCTTACCTCAGCACTCGTTCTCGCTCTAACCTTAGAGGGAGAAAGTTCCTCTGTCTATACTGATGCCTCAGGAATTGGGCTAGGCTGTGTACTATGCAAAAGAAGGGTCATCGCCTATTCCTCAAGGCAATTGAAGACGCATGAAGTCACTACCCTGTGCATGACTTAGAGTTGGCTGTCGTGCTCTTCGCATTAAAAATCTGGAGGCACTATCTCTATGGTGAGCAATTCACTGTCTATTCAGATCATAAAAGTCTAAAGTACCTATTCTCCCAGAAAGAACTCAACATGAGGCAGAGAAGATGGTTAGAATATCTAAAGGACTTCGATTTCAACATCCAGTACCATCCAGGTAAGGGAAACGCCGTGGCTGATGCTCTTAGTAGAAAGCCAATGGCATCTATCTCAAGTCTAGTCCTTGGCGAGATGCAATTACTTGAGTAATTCACGAGGGTAGACTTAAATATTGAACATAGGGATGACCATGTTTTGATTGCCAATCTCAAGATCCAATCCGATTTGCTGGAGGAAATCAAGATGTAACAAGACAACAATCCATTCTTGGTTCGTGTCAAGGAAACCTTAGCAGACAGACCGGATTTTGCCATGACTGAAGATGGAAAGTTAGTATTCCAAGGGAGAACTTGTGTCCCAAACAACGAAGCCCTAAAAAGGAAACTAATGGATGAAGCTCATCAAACTAAGTACACTATTCATCCAGGAGGTACCAAAATGTATCAAGACATGAAAAGAACATTTTGGTGGCCGAATATGAAGAGGGAAGTAGCCGAGCATGTAGCTCATTGCCTCAAATGTCAACAAGTGAAGGCAGAACATATGCGCCCTACCGGTGTACTCAGACCACTAGATATCCCATAATGGAAGTGGGAAAGCATTGGCATGGACTTCATCATGGGTTTACCCAGAACTCGTGGTGGACTTGACGCCATGTGGGTCATCGTTGACCGGTTGACCAAATATGCGCACTTCTTACCCATAAAGAGTACATGGTCTGTGGAGGTGTTAGCTGCATTAAATGTCAAGGAGATCGTGCGGTTGCACGGTATTCCGTCATCTATTATCTCAGGTCGAGATCCAAGGTTCACCTCTCATTTTTGGAAAGGTTTGCAAACTGCCCTTGGTACAAAGCTTAATTTTAGTACTACCTTTCACCCGCAGATTGATGGACAAACTGAGAGGACAAATCAAATTGTAGAAGACATGTTAAGATCCTGCATTATAGATTTCAATGGTCGTTGGAATGAACACTTACCCTTGATTGAGTTCGCCTATAACAACAGTTACCAGGCGAGTATTAAAATGGCACCATTTGAAGTACTTTATGGCAGGAATTGTAGATCTTCTGTGTGCTGGAATGAAGTGGGAGAACAACAATGGTTAGGACCTGACATGGTACAAAGTACAACCCGGGATATACAGATGATACGAGATCGACTCAAGATTGCTCAGTCTAGACAGAAGAGCTATGTTGATAAGAGAAGACGGGATCTGGAATTTCAATAGGAGATCATGTGCTATTGAAGGTATCTCCTACCCGTGGTATTCAAAGATTCGGAGTGAAAGGAAAACTTAGTCCAAGATTCATTGGTCCTTTCGAAGTACTTGAAAGGATTGGTGAAGTTGCTTACAGACTAGCCTTGCCGCCAAATTTGGCAAGTGTGCACAATGTCTTCCATGTCTCCATGCTTAGAAAGTATGTGTACGATCCTACACATGTCATTCACCATGATGATCTGGTGTTAAACAAGACATGACTATGAAGAGAAGCCGATCAAGATATTGGACCGGAAGGTGCAACAACTCCGAAACCGTTCTATCCATGTGGTAAAAGTCCTCTGAATAATCGTGGAGTGGAAGAAGCCACGTGGGAACCGGACCTATCAGATGAAACTACCCTGATCTATTCGGTAAACCATTCTCTCCTGTAAGCTCATATGAATTTGGGACCAAATTCTTTTAAGAGGGGGAGGATGTAGCAACCTGAATTTTGAGAAAAAGAAAAATTTAAATAATAAATAAAAACTGGCTAAAGGGATATTCAATGAAAAGAGCATTAAATAAAACCATTAAATGAAAAGAGTAATGGGCTTTGCTTAATGGATCCTCTAGAACTTATTGGGTCAAAATATGAATTTACAAGTAGTAAATAAAAGAAAATATCCTAAATTCGGAGTCTTAATATCTCCTAAATAGAAGGACTCTTTAAGCATTAAAAGAGGCAATAAGAGTTGGAATTGGATTCCTAATCCTACCCCTTATGATTTAGCACGAATTTAGATCCCATCCTAACCTAAATAGAGGTTGGAAAGCAAGAAAGGAAGGTTGGGTTAGGAAATCTCGTAATTAAAGAGCAATTAGAATAGAAGTAGGAATAGGAACCCTACATGCATAAATACATATCTTAACCCTCTTGGCCGACCCTAGCTCGTTGCCAAGGTTGTTGGACGTGGAGAAGAGGCCAAGGAGGAGAGGATCTCGTGGGGAGAAGGAGTTCTTGGAGCTTCTTCCTCGTTCTTGGAGATTTAACCCTAGAAGACAAATCGAGTCAAAGGTAGGCATTCTCACAAGCAAAACTAAATCAAATCCATCTATAAGTAGTTCCAATCACCAGGAACAAAAGCCCTCATGTTTCATAATTTTCCATCGAGCCAATCTTTTGTTCTTGATTTTAGAAGTTCTGCAAACATGATAACTCCGAGTCATCATGTTTGAATCATATCTCAATGTACACTTGATCCCATGCTACGAAATTTTTACTGTAGACACTTCATGTTGTTAGGGATCTTTTGCCCATGAAAGCCCTAATTTTTGTTGAGCATGTTGCTCGAATTAAATCAATCTTTCTCTCTGTATCATGTTCTGTGTTACTTGTTATTGTTCATGCTCAAATCATGTTCAAACCATGCTCTCTCTCTAACTCCTATTTACTGGAAGTACGCTCGCATGTCTAGTTTCATTTTCCACTGGTTTCATGATTTTTTTTCATGTATACAATTAGATATGATTTTCTGAACGACCCTGTATCAAAATCTGATATTTTTGGACCATAATCCAAGACAGAGCAGAACTCTGTCAGACTCAGGCCATGGACTTGAGAACGTGACGGCCTGATAGGTTGCGTTCTCATGCCCGTCGCAACGCTTTCCTTGTCGCGTTCTGAACGTGACAGTACCCTATGTCGCGTTCTGGCCTTCTGTCCTGGTAGCCCTGTCGCGACCCTTTTCAGGCCCTGTCGCGATCTGCCCTGACCCTGTCGCGACCCTTACTGGCCTACGTCGCGTTCACAGGGTTTTTGATGAAAACCCATAAAATTTATTGCTCTCACTTTCTACAAACTTCTTACGCCTTTTAACAGTCATACACGCAGTAAAAACACCTGTTTTAAAATGGAGCTATATTGAATGCTTTAAAATACATATTCACGACTTCTTTTCTATCTATGATTTCTCTTACATATGCACACACATGAACCTCCATATATGGCTGAAATCTGGCATAAAATATCTCATAATGTATCTGGTAATTTATTGCAATAAAGTATATTAATGCCCTATTTTAAAGGACTTGTATTCGTTTCTTGCGTTGTTTATATACCGATATCGACGCTCCACTGTTCTAGAATTCCTCTAGAACGTCGAGCACCTATTTTTTAAACACACTTTACTTGGCTTGTGGTGTACTCTCCGTCGGATATTCCTTTCACCGGACTAGTGAACCCTTGCACCACCTCCGTAAGTCTCCTCTGATCATGGATTCCCACATGGTCGACGAGCCGGTTGTACCCTAACACCCATTACACCTTTAGGGATCGATATGATCCAAACGGCTATTAGAAGTTCACTCTCGTCTTGAATCACGCCGGACCTCTGGACCTGTGCTAACATGGCCAGTGGTAGGGTCGTGAGTTCCACCTGACTGCCAACACCAAGTGCGCGTGTTTGTGCAACTGTTACTATCGCCTGTTTACTCGTCGCATTACGTGCAATGCCCACTAGCTCTCATCTGTACTCTACCTCGCTCGTCTATTCACGTTCACTCTACTATCTCGTCTATTCATCTAGTGCTCTCATCTACTTCTTGGTACTCTATATTGGCCATTGTCTGATTGTCTAAAGATAACAATATAAATAATGCCTGGCAATATATAAAAGGGCCCGATCTGGTCCTGGGATGTGCGCCCGAAAGTGCTAGCGCCCATGGGAGTTAATGATCAGAGTGTTTGGCATTACACTCAGTTCTATCTATCTCGACTATCTATATGACAATCAAAACACAAAACGTGCTATACTCTCTCGATGTCTAGAATGACAAACAAGTGCTATACTCGTCGTGCTATTATTATACTTGTGCTCGTTGTGCTATGACCATCCTGCTATTCGTGCTATACTCGATACTTGTGCTATTTTTGAAACTATACTCGATCTCGTGCTATTGTGCTATCCTGTTACCTGTTGTGCTATCTCTTGCTATATTTTAACTCTCTTGTACCTGCTATCTTTAGATACTCTACCATTAAATGCGTTAATTACTTAAAGCCTGCTTGAGCCTGACATTTAAGTCCTACTGGGCGTCATTGCTCACCCTACGTTATTTGATGTTGTGTTCTCAGGTGAGACAGAGGATGACACATACACTCACGAGGAAGGGAATGACCAAGAGTGAAGCCAGGAGTACCCTCGAGTCATTATGTTATCTTAGAATTGTAGTTAGTTATTTCCTTTTATTTCTATGAAATTGGGCCCTATATAATTGCTCTGATATTAGTAGTTGTAACTAGACATTGAAAAGTATTAATGAAATGAATTCGCTTTAGTATTATTCACTGTGCAATGGTTTGATGTCTAGTACTCGCTTTATACCCTTTTTCTTGCAACTGCCTTCGCGCTCCGATATTCCGCGTCGGGGCGTGACACCTGGAGATTTCTCATTCGACGGTTCCAAAAATAAAGCCAAAAATCGTGAAAGGTTCGGTGACTACTGAGTTGGATATAGACGGAGAGAAGGTTGCCGACAACATGTTGTTTGACATCAGCCTAGGCTATCATCAACTTAATGTTGTCGTCAACTCCAATAACGACAGTCAATGTTGTTGTCCCCCAATAATTAAGGTTTAAATTTAGGGTGGAGTTTGTTGCAAACCCCCACAACAAGACTTTTTTCTCCAAGTTTGAGAGTGACCCTCTTTAGGGAGTTATTTGCCACTTATCACCCTAAAGGTGACTATCTAGGATTTACCCATATATACATCTAGAAAAAGGAAAAATGATATAGATTGTAACATCCCTCCCTTCCTTTGGTCAGCTGCCTTCTGTTGAAGGTTGTGACGCCTGGGTTGTCGCCTTCTGAAGGTGACAGGATGGTCATCGCGTTCTGGTTGGGAATGCGACGGGCATGCTATCGCGTTCAACCTCTGACCGCAGCATGCATCCTTGTCATTTTGCTGTCGGGACAGACGAGACAAGTGTCACCCACTGACATGATGAATGAGATGGGTCAGGTGTCGAGTTCATGGTGTCAGCGTTGCTTGGGCGATGCGTGGCATTTCCGTTGGTCAGGCTGACCTTGACCATGGGATCACGATGGGTTGGCCGTCGTGTTCACTTGAGTGAATGAGATAGGCAAGTTGTCGCGTTCTCATCTCCAAGGCTTAAATGGTCACAGGCCGAGGACAGCCCATTCTTCTCCTTCCTTCGGCTGTTCCTCTCCTCCCCGAGCCCCTGTGCATGTGCTCCATGGAGAGCTTGAAGGAGATGAGTTTTTTGTGTGGCTTGTGTGAGGTTTCTTCATCTTGAGACGGTAGGTGTGTTGTGTGCTCTTGATGCTTGGTGTTTTTCTTCTCTCGGTGTGCTCTTCCTCGGCTTGTGAAGGACGTTCGTGGTTCGTGGACGGAGTCTTGGGGAAATTGGAGCAAGGAGGAGGGTTGCATGCCTACGAGAAGGCCCCATTAGGGTGGATCTTCACTTTAAGGTCGGGATGCCTAAACCTCCTCCTACTTCTATCATGCTAGGGCCCAATCCCCCTTCTCCAAGCCCATTAGAATCCATGCTAGGATGTGCATTGTGTTCTGTGGTTTATGTGGTTTGCATGGATGGTTCTAAGATGATTGAATGGTACTTGGAATGGGGTGCGCTTGATGTGGGTTCCATGTTGCATGTATGGTTGTTTGAGTGTAGATTCCTTCCTTGACATGCATGTGTGTTTATATGGGTGGTTTGATGCTACTTGAGTTGTTGTAATCGCTATCCATGCTCCCCTCTCCTTGGTTTGTTTGTATGAGTGGTGCATGGCCTGAAGGTGGCACTCTCGGGTGTGCAAAACCTGTGATCGCGACACGGCTAGTGTCGCGACCCAGGTCTTGATAGCCTGATACGTCGCCTTCCGGATTGATGAAGCATCGCCCACCCTGTCGTGTTCTGGTCGCGACAGGGTGGCTGTCCCCTTCTCCTCAGGTTTACACCGTGTGTAGTGGGAGGTCTCAGGTGGTCACCTGTGCCTCAGTCTGTGGTCGCGACAATGTCCTTATCGCGACCTGATCGCGACAGGGTTCCTGTCGCCTTCTGGCCCAGGTCGCGATAGACAGGGTGTCGCCTTCAGGTAGCGACAGCCTGTGCGCCGCCTTCTCAGACGGAGAAGGGACTTGGCGACCTATTCAGAGTTTTCCTTCCACTTCAACTTATTTCTTGGCACCTATGATGTTCCTAGTACAGTGCTGCTTTAGTCAGTTCACCTAGTGCTAGACACTTGAGGGCTTGTCCACGAGACAGGTTGTTACCGTTATCTGGACCCCCGGTCCCTGCGAGCCTGTTACAAGGAGTTCTCCGAGCGGTGGGCGAGCTCGAGTTATGGACTCAGGTAGCAGAGGGGAAAACGGTGGGGACATCGGTGTAGAGTCGTTTGTAGAGCTCTCTTAGCTGAGTCTGGGACGCCGTGGTAGTTGGTAGCTCTTCCGGCGCAGATCATCTAGTCCTTTTCTCACTGCCTCACTCTACGTGGTTCCGGAACCATCTATAGGGGCCAGGCGTGGGACTATAGTCTGGCCAGACTAAGGCAGATGTGGTTACTTAGTCCGCGTCTCACTCAGATGGAAGGTGCTAGACAAGGACTGTCGGTCGAGGGTAAGGCGCGTGGCGCACCTGGTCGGTTGACTAGTGTAGTGGCTTTGTAGTTAGTGCCCCTGTCCAGGCAGTTGTTTACTGTCTGCGTTACAGCCTTGGGTTCTTCCTAGTGCCGTAGCTTACATGGATTTCCGGTCCTGACGTTTAGCTTAGACCGTAGACCGTGTGGTTTCTTCACGCTTCCGCACTTTACTCTATTTAGTAGAATAGATTTACTACTTTATTTAATTATGTACACATAGATCTATTATGCTGTTAGAACCAGTGGGAGATTGGTAATCCCTACTGGGCTTCTTCGTGAAGCTCATTCCCTCCTTTTCAGGTGAGACTTCACAGCAGCACCCTCTGCGGCGGGTTGAGGGGACGAGGTCGTAGTAGACGGTGTCTACCTTGAGCAGTGTTCCCCTATTTAGTGTACTTCACCCTCGGGTATTCCCCTAATAGGGTGTTTGTTTACAATTTTTTACCTATTTTTTTCTTAAAATTTAAAAAAAGAGAGAGTACAGACACACGAGACCCGTTTGGTAAGTAATTTTTTTTTTTGAGAGAAGCATTTTTACTCTTTGTAAATCTCTCCAAAAAAAAAAACAACTATGACCCTGTTTTTATTTTGAAAGCGCACGCGGTTCCCTCCCACCCCCTCCTCCTTCCCGTCTCCCCCCCCACCCACCACCGGCGCCCCCCCCCTGCCGGCTCGCCGGCGTCCCCCCTCCTCCTTCCCGTCTCACCCCCCCCTCCACTCGGCCCCGGCGCCCCCCCCCTCCCTCGCCCCTGCACACCCTCCGGCCCGGCGCCCCCCCTCCACTCGGCTTAGGCGCCCCCCCCTCCCTCGCCCCTGCGCGCACCTCCCCCCCCCCCCCCCCCGCCACGGCGCCCCCCCTCCCTCGCCCCTGCGCGCACCCCTCCCCCCCGGCGCCGGCGCCCCTCCTCCCTCCCTCGCCCCTGCGCACCCCTCCACTCGGCCCCAGCGCCCCCCCCTCCCTCGCCCCTGCGCGCACCCCCTCCCCCCCGGCGCTGGCGCCCCTCCTCCCTCCCTCGCCCCTGCGCACCCCTCCACTCGGCCCCAGCCCCCCCTCCCTCGCCCCTGCGCGCACCTCCCCCCGGCCCCGGCGCCCCCCCTCCCTCGCCCCTGCGCGCACCCCTCCCCCCCGGCGCCGGCGCTCCTCCTCCCTCCCTCGCCCCTGCGCACCACTCCTCCCCTTCCCCTCCAGCCCCAGCGCCCTCGCCTCTGCGCACCCCCCCTTCCCCCCCCGGCCCCGGCCCCCCCCCCCCCTCCCTCGCCCCTGCGCACCGGCCCCCCTCCCTCTTCCATAATTTTTTAAAATAGATCCGCCAAACAGCAAAGAACTATTTTTCTTAATTTTAAAATTTAAAGTAAAAGAGAACATAGTATAATTTTTTAGATAGAAATCACTTTTTTAAAAATATTGCTCCCAAACACCCTATAAAGGACGTGTTATTCCTTTTACTTTCTGCACTTGTATTTTATTTACTTTGGGACTATACTAGACTTGTACACTGTGTTGGACTCTTTTCCTTCATCTGTTAGTACTTTTTAGTGCGTTTGTTATTACTTGTCTCTATTACATATCTTGTTAGACCGATTTGTTAGCCCTTCTGAGTCTTTAGACCCGTAAACGACGGTCCCTACGGTAGATCTTTGGTGGGAGCCGAAGGTCCGAGCGTCAGAGTCGTTACATAGATAAAGAATGATAATTTTATCACGCCCTCCTTCATAAGGTCATCTAAACCAAGAAGTGATAAATAGGGATAAGCTATATATGGATAGTCTATGCCTAGCAGTGTAAATGGGTCGGATCCGGATCGGATCTTTAAAGATCCGAATCCGAATCCGAATCTGATCTGGATCCGAACTTAAGTCTATTTTCGGATTCGGATTCGGATTAAGATCCGAAAGATCCGGGTTGGATCATCTCCTTCCACCCAGCGGTTCTCGTCGACAGGCGCGCCTGGGCGCAGCGAGGGCGCCTGGTGGTAATGGCAGCGACGGTGGGAGGGATGGACGCGAAGCCGTTGACCACCTGCTGGGGGTCGCCGACCCCGACGCCGACTTCACTGCCACTGACTTCCGGCGCTATGCCACCCGCGTCGTCGAGTCCATCCTCGAGCGCGGCCGGCTGCCCATCGTCGCCGGCGGCTCCAACTCCTTCATCGGGGCCCTCGTCGATGGCAATGATGGGGAGTTCCGGCAGAGGTACGACTGCTGCTTTCTGTGTGTGGACGTAGAGTTGACGGAGCTGGACTCGTTCGTCTCCCGGCGGGTGGACTACATGGTGGAGGCGGGGCTGGTGGAGGAAGTCCGAGGGGCTTTCCGGCAGGACGAGGATTACTCAAAGGGCATCAAGTGTGCCATCAGCGTGCCGGAGATGGACCGCTACTTTCGGGTAGAGGCCACTACTGACAAGGCCACCCGGGCAAAGCTCCTGGCGATGGCTCTAGAGGAGATCAAAGCCAACACGCGCGAGCTGGCTCGCCGCCAGCGGGAGAAGATACGTAGGCTGCAGCAGTCGGGATGGGTCCTGCACCTTCTGAACGCCATGGAGCCCTTCCTGAAGCGGGGCACCGAGCCCGTCGAGGCCTGGGAGGGGCTGGTGGCGGAGCCTGCCGTTGGCATAGTCCGGAGCTTCCTCTACCGAAGCGAGGTCGACAAAGGCAACAAAGCAGAGCTTGGCTGCAGGGCCGATGACGAGTGCTATGGCGGTGGCACCGTCGTCTCCTCCCTTAGGTCAGGATACGAGCTGCTATTCCTCTTCAACCTCCTCATCCTCATCGCCGACTCATCCCCCCCGGCGCCACTGAATCCCCCTTGATCTCGCCGGCCGAAGTCGGTGGAGTAACCCACGACCCAGTCATGCACGACGCTGGAAGCCGCATGACCCCTCTCTGCAGTCTCCCTCGCCCTGGGCACCATCGCAGCACTCGCCCTCTCCCTCGCCCGCCTCGGCCCCAGCTTCCTCTCCGTCGCTTTTGCCTCTTCGGATCAGGACACCGGCGCCCCAAAAATTTACCCCGAAATCAACCATTTTGGATCAGAAATGTGCGACCCGGATTAGGAGAAAAGGCCAATTTCGAGTTAAAAAATCTGAACCGAGTCCGACTTAAATTTTAGACTCGGATCGGATTTCTGGATCTTGTGGATCCATTGACAGCCCTATGCCTATATAAGTTATCCAGCAACCAAAGAGGCTCGCCCTTCCCCGTGCTCCTGCAGCACCACGTGGTTACCTGCAGTCTTACCACTACCATCCGCCCATCGATGTCACCGCCTGGCGTCGGACACTGGACCCTGCCCCCTTATTAAACCTACAGAAAATTATCACGACTCCGCTCCAAGAAACTTACCCTCTCACGCCTCGTTCATCTTCGCATTTAATCGAGTCCACCGATCACCATTACCCTTTTCGATTCCCTCGCCAGCTCCCAGTTTCCCCATTTTGCGTGCCCACCACCCACCGCTTCCATATTCTATATTAAACCCTGCAGGCCGGACTCCCAACCAAACCATGGGGATCTTCGCGCCGAGCCTACCACGCTACGCAACAAGATGTTGGATATTAACACTAACATGTACTCATCAGCAAAGTTCACTAGTCGTGATTCTTGGAAGTTGGAACTTCCATCACATGACTTTTGAGTGAAAAATGTTCTGGTATTGCATTTCAGTATATACTAGATGAGATGGCATTTATATATATACGACATCGGTCATGTCTGCAAAGATCCCAGGGCTTTAAAGCAATTGTAGAGCCATCTCCTCTATAAAACAAGCGCTTTCCTCAATGGGCGGGCTGCAACGCCTGCGAGAGGTGGTCTGCTCTCTTCTGCCGCGCGCTACAGAAACCATGGCCGCCGCCTTCTTCACATCCCGCCGCCTCCTCGTGGCTGTCGCGACCCTGGCTCTCTGCGCCGCCTCCTCCGCTGTCGCCGCTCGTTCCAGGGTCCTGCTTGCCGACCCGCCTGCTGACAAGCCCAACGCCACGGCGCTGTTCCTCTCCGAGCACAACGAGGCCCGGGCGGCGGTGGGGGTGGCCCCGCTCAAGTGGAGCTCGCGGCTGGCGGGGGAGGCGAGCCGACTGATGCGATACCAGCGGGACAAGAAGGGGTGCGAGTTCGCAGACCTGAGCAGCATCAACTACGGGGCGAACCAGGCGTGGTCCAGCTACGTGGCGGGGCCGGCGGAGGTGGTGGAGTCGTGGGTGGAGGAGAAGCAGTACTACAACCACAGCAGCAACACCTGCGCCGGGAACCACGACTGCGGCACCTACACGCAGGTGGTGTGGCGGAAGACGCTGGAGCTGGGCTGCGCCCAGGTCACCTGCGGCAAGCGGGACGCAGGCCCCGCCCTCACCCTCTGCTACTACTTCCCCCATGGCAACGTGCAGGGCCAGAGCCCTTACTAATTACTAGTGGCTTGTATGCATTGGTGAGCCCTGCATGAGCGAGCGAGTGGAGCATCTTCTGTGTATCAGATTAACTTGTCCCAGTGCCGTCGTCACGTACTGATGTAGGATTCTCTTTCAAGTCAGCAAGAGTTGCTGTATGGATCTCCCAACATTTTAACTTTCATCAAGCATATGAGTACTGTGTGATGTGACCGATATTAGTAATTGTAGAGGATGCTAGCCTTAACTTCTCACAAATTATGAGAGCTTCAATATTTGGAAGGCCCCAGCACAGTCTCCATGATCACATTCAGTTTTTTTCTAGAAAATTTTTGTAATTAAACTAATAAGATTTAATTAGACGATCCAAATTTTGCTTGAGTGAGAGACAGAGGTCTTGATGTCGCCCACTTAAATCCAATTCGTGCCACCGGTAGGTCACTACATGCATGTAATTGATTATTGTGGTTGCTCTGACTCCTCAGAACCCTCTGACCATGCACTATTGTATATGTACTAGCACGTTATTGCCAGGTGCTTTGTTTAAATATTATCTCGATTGGAAACTCTTTTTCTATTGAAGGATGATTGAGTTTTGTTTAAAAATAGCATAATTTAAAATTTTTATTAGTTAAACAGCAGACTTAAAATTTTAATTTGTAAAGTAACACATTTTTTACTGTCAACATACGTGTGGGTCAAAAAAATTATAAAATATTGAAATCGGTCATATGCACTGCCCCGCGCCCTACCCGATTTGCCTTCCTCCGTATATTTTTTTCCCATGTAAAATCGGTCAAAATAAGACCAATTTCCATTTGATTAAAAAAAATGAAATCGGTCTCTGTAAGATTTATTTACTTTTGATTTTTTTAAAACCTTCCTCTCTCCTACTCCCTCTCTCTCTCTCTCTCTCTCCTTCTTCCTCCTTCCATTATATTTTTTCCCATATAATAATATATTTTTAATATTTACACATTTAAAATGATAATAAATTTTTGAAATATGTATTTATAGTTAATTTATGTATATAATTTAATTATAATAGTTATAATAACATTTGAGGAATATGACGGGTCCAATCTAAAAAATGTCAATGAACAGGGCTGAACCGAACCTTGCTAGGCCTGATCGAAATCCAATTTTCTAAAACTCGGCTCGGGTCCAGCTTAGGCCCAGAGATAGACACGGTATGGATGGCCGAGTCTGGGTACAAGAAATGTTCCATTAAGCCCAGTCCAAAAATGTAAGAAAAATATTATTTTTATCTTTATTATATATAATTTTAATATATCTATACAAAATATATATTTTACTTATATCTATATTATTTATAAAATATATATATTTAGAAGATTTATTATAAAAAATATAATTCACTTTTTAAATATAATTTTTAAATTAATAAAAATTATATTTATATTTATAAATTTTGAATCGGACCTGGCCGAGCCTAGCATGGTCCGGTTCAGATCGGTCTATTGACATCCCTAGATTCGACCCATCATATTCTTAAATGTTATTATAACTATTGAAAATAAATATATACATAAATTAACTATAAATACATATATTAAAATTTATTATTATTTAAATATTAATAAAATTATATATAAATATAATAATAATAATATATAATAGAAGAATCGCATGGAAGGAGAAGAAGAAGAGAGAGAGGGAGTGGAAAGAGAATTTCTAAAAACCGGCCTGGGGCATGCTCAGGCTCAGGGGTAGACCCGATCCTGAGGGGGTTAGAAGAGAAGCTGAGATAGTCATAGGAGAGGGTCGTTTGTTCTGATCATATTTTTTATACATAAATTATTATCACTATTATTATTTAAATATTAAAAATGAGACTCATTTGGTTCGACTACGGGTGTCAATTAGATCAGGCTGACCCAAAAACTCAGCCCAATTTTAACCGGACTTGGGCCGAAAAAATTAGCCCGTTTAAATTTTTAGCCTGACCTGGCCCAAAGAAAAATTGGGCCGGCTTGGGCCTTGTGAGGCCGTCCAGGTCCAACCCAAAATTTATAAATATAAATATAAATATAAATTTATATTTAGAGACTAAATATTTATTTTTTATAATAAATCTACTAAAAATATAATCTTTTATAAATAATATAGATATAAGTTAAAATATATAGTTTTTTATAGATATATTATAGTAGATTTATTAAAATTATATGTAATATTGATAAAAATAAAAATTTTCTTATATTTTCGGGTCGGACTTAACCGGGCTTTTTCTGTGCCCAGACTGGGCCATCCATACCAAGTCTATCTTTAGGCCTGAGCCGGACCCATGCCGGTTTTTAGAAAATTAGGTTTGGATCAGGCCTAGCAAGATCCAATTCAGGTCCGGTCTATTGGCATCTCTAAATTCGATCGTCATATTCTTAAAATATTATTATAATTATTAAAAATAAAATTTATACATAAATTAACTATAAATATCATTTTAAATATATAATTATTAATAAAATTATATATAAATGTTATAATAATAATAATAATCGAATGCAAAAGAGGAAGAAGAAGAGAGAGAGGGAGTGGGGAGAGAGGTAGGTTTAAAAAAACCAAAAGTAAATCGGTCTTAGAGAGACCAATTTTATTCTTTTGCTTTTTTAATCAAATGGTTCAGTATTTTACAAATTTTTTGGCCCACGCGTATGTTGACAGTAAAAAAGTACTATTTTACAAATTAAAATTTTAACTCTGCTATTTAACTAATAAAAATTTTAAATTATATTATTTTTAAAGAAAACCCAAAGATGATTGGATACTCTACGGTCTAAATGGCACGAAATAAAAAGCATAGCAGTAAGCAGATCACATCTTCCTGTGCGAGTTTAATGTTAACTCTTTTAAGATGCATATTTAATATACACACTTCATCTCTTAACCATCTTGCATTGATTAAAATAAACTCCCTTTAATTATGATCATGGAGGACTTGCATCATCATCATCAGAGTCTTATCCCATTATTTGCGGTCGGATACATGAATCTTTTTTCGCCAAAGATTTCTATCAAGTGTTATAGTTGTGTTTAAACTCAATAAGTCCAAGTTCTTCCTAATAACATTGCACCATCTCAGTTTAGGCCTTCCCCTACCTCTTTTACTAGTATCTACTAAAATTTGATCACATCTTTTAACCGGCGCCGAGTTAGGGCGACGGTACACGCGTCCAAACCACCTAAGTCTATGTTCTCTCATTTTTCTATCAATTGGAGCTATCCCCAGATCCTCACGGAAGCGCTCATTCCTAATCTTATCATGGAGAACTTACATTATAATAAAAAAATGAGATTTTTGACAAATTTTTTGATGAATAATTATATGCTGAAAAAACATTCAATAAATATATCTGTCAAAATATTTGTCATATTATCGTCAAAACATTTGTTAAAAATAACGACTAATATTTTAACAAATAATTTTATGTCAAAAATATTCGTAAATAATATCGCCCACTTTCTCTACTAGGACTGCAATCAGGTCGGGTTCGAATCAGAAATATAGATTTCGATTTTGATTTCGATAACCGAAATATAGTTTCGATTTTGGTAAAATTAGAATGGTTAATTTCGATTGTATTCCTATTCCAATAACATTATCGGAACTAAAATTTTGATAAGTTAAGGTGTTTATCATAATTTTGTCTTTTGAATTTATGAATAATTTATCAAAATAATCGATATCGATTCTAATTTTTATAATTTGTCAATTTCGATTCTGATTCTAATAATTTATCAAAGAAATTAATACTGATTTCAATAAATTATTTATATCATTTTTTAATTTTAAAATCGACAATTTTTATCAGAATTTAATTGAAATATCAAAATATCAGTTTACATTTACCGCCCTATTCTCTATGGCTCGTTCCTTCCCAAAATTTTTTCTCTCTCTCTCTCTCTCTCTCTCCACCTCCACGACCAGCGCCTCCTCCGGCCAACGCCACTGCCTCTTGCCGTCTACGCAGTTCACCCCCTTTTCTCCCTCCACGATTCCTCTTCGAAGGTCAGCAATTAGGGTTCGCACATTCGCGGGGTCTTTTGCTCCTCTAGCGAAAGTCGTCGCTTGTCCGCCCGCCTCCTGCCATCAACGCCATTGCATCCAGCTGTCTTCGTCGCTCCCTCCACTCGCGTAAATGTACGGTGACCTCCCCCTTCTCCTTTTGCCTTTTCTCCCCTCTCTCAGCTCTATCCTTACCCTACCTCCTCTTGCCTTCACCGTCATTGCGTCTATTGAAATATTTGTTGTTAAATTTAAAAGTTTATTTTTTATTTCTTTTGTTTTGTTGAACTCTATAAAGAGTTCTTGGCTCTCCAATATGAGGTTTATCCCATATTGAAAGTTGAGAAAAAGTTCACTTCCTTTATATGGTTGTTTCTTTTCTTAAGAGATGTGATCTCTAGGGAGAGCTATGGAGGAGGGCCCATTTGGGCTTGTGGGATTTGGGCCTTATTTCACACACGCACGACTTGCCTTGCCTTGGCGTGGTGCGCCTGTGGAGATCTAGTTGGCTACCTACATGGCTTTCTTTATTTTACTTTTTGATTGTTAACCGAATGTTTTGACTTCGTCTTAGATTCCTTACCCATTTTGGAAACCGAACGGTTGCCCACCCTTAATGGGGATGTTGCCGCAATGAATATGGAATAGAGAGAAAGGGTATCTCTCTCTCTCTCTCTTTACTTCTGGATTCTACGTTTTTCCTTCCTATGGCAGAGTTCTTCCCGTACCTTCTCCACAGTGGCGTTTTGAGAGCTAGCAATCGATCTAAGAAGTGTTCGTCTGACGGCGTGATTTGTAGTACACCTTCGTGCCATAGTGGTGTTGGGTCGTTATATCTTGGAAGGAGTTCTCCTTCTTCCTATTGCACCATGGTAGGGGCGAAACGACTTCAAATAAAGTGACATCACGCTTTAGCCCTCGAGTTTGCATACCTCTAATCTTACCCTTTGCCATCTTTTTTAGCCATAGTGATTAGATTGAATCTGTCTGCTCTTGCTATATACATCTCAATTTTCAACATTTGAAGTCATTTCAGATTCTATCTATTCATATGGCACATGATGTTGTTGCTCATCCGAAAAAGTTTTCTGGCTAGTTCTTTAAGAGATGGCAACAGAAGATGAGATATTGGCTTACTTCGTTATCTCTGTTTGTTGTCATTGAGAATGGTATTCCAACAGAGGAGAACGAACCTGCAGGATCTGCTATGCTTAAACAGTTTAAGGAAAAAAACTATTTGTGCATGGGTAGTATTCTTTCATGCTTGTCTGATAAACTGTATGACATATATTATTCTGCTGAAACTGCAAAAGAGTTATGGGAATCTTTAAATAAGAAGTTTGGTTTAGAGTATGTAGGCCTAGATACTATTCATGTGGCGAATTACTTTGATTATAATATGAAGGAAGATATGTTCGTAGTGGATCAAGCCCATGAGATTCAATCCCTAGTGTTGGAGATTTAGCGTTGCCACATGAGCATTGATGAGAAATTTCAGGTCTGTGCACTTTTAACTAAGTCGCCACCTTCCTGGAATGACTTCTCACTGACTCTTCAACATAAGAGAGATAAAATGACTGTAGAGCAAGTCATTACTACTATACAGGTTGTGGAGAAAAACAGGGATAGGAACAAGTCTAGGGAACTTCCTGCACCTATTAATGAAGCTATTGAGTATGACTCTAAGGCCAATCTGGTCGAAAGAACCAAAAACTTTTACAAGAAAAACAAAAAGGAACTCAATTAGAATTTGAAGGGTAAGAAGACTATTAAGAAAAATAACTCTAATGCAGATATCACATGTTATGTTTGAGGTAGAAAAGGACATAAGGCTTACAAATGCTTTGATAGAAAGGGTGGTAAGAATTTCAAGAACAATCCCAAGAACAAACAGAATGCAGTAACTGGTCAACCACAAGTGAATGTAACTATGGGTTCCACTTCAAATAATAGGTTTGTAACAATTAATCCTAAAACCCATGTGGCATGTCCACCAAATGATTGGTTGATAGACACGGGATCTAACGTTCATGTCTGCTCTGATAGAGATTTGTTCAATAACTTTCTGGACCTCACAGGCAGATGTGTGACTATGGGCAACTCCACTGCAGCTGTTGTAGAGGGAGAAGATCAAGTGAACCTAAAGCTTACATTTGGAAAGATATTGAGCCTCTACAGAGTGCAGTCTGTGCCGGGAATGAGGAGGAATCTGATTAGTGGATCGTTGTTAATTCATCATGATTATGAACTTTTGTTTAAATCCAATAAAGTTGTAATAACTAGACATGGTGTGTTTATTGGGAAATGTTATCTTTCTTATGGTCTGTTTGTTTTGAACACTGATTCTAGTAATATGCTTATTCCTCTTTTACTTCTTATAATGTAGAATTGTGTGATGTGTGGCATGCACACCTTGGTCATGTGAATTTGAATACCATTAACATAATGATTAAGTTGAATTTAATTACTCCATTTAATATTGATAAAAGTAATAAATGTCAGATTTGTGTGCAAGCTAAACAACCTAGAAAGCATTTTAAGTCTGTGGATCGAACACCTCTATTTTAGAATTGGTTCATACTGATCTTTGTAAGGGAAGTGGTTCCCTAACTAGAGGTGGGAAAATGCATTTTATTACTTTTATTGGTGATGCTTCTAAATTTTGCATGTTTTACTTAATTAAAACTAAAGATGAGGCTTTAGAAAAACTAATTGACTTCGATGCTCTTGCTGAAAAACAAATTGATTTGTTTCTTAAACGTTTGCATTCCGATAGAGGAGGAGAGTATATTTCACATGCTATGGATACTTTTTTTAAAGAAAATGGAATAATACATGAGTTGACTGCTCCATACTCACCCGAGTCTAATGGAGTTGCTGAGACGAAAAATAGGACTTTAATGGACATGGTGAATTCCATGTTGTGTAGCTCAGGCTTGCCTGAGAATTTGTGGGGAGAAGCTATACTCTCTGCATGTCATGTCATAAATTGTGTTCCTCATAAATCTCAAGATAAATCTCCATTTGAATTGTGGTTTAAAAGAAAACTAAATTATAATTTCTTAAAAGTTTGGGGCTATCTTACAAAGGTTAAAATTCCTGAAACTAAGAAAATGAAAATTGGTTCTAAAACTGTGGATGGAGTCTTTATAGGGTTTGCTAAAGACAACTCTACATATCATTTTTTAATCATTAAATCTGATGTTTTTGGTATTTCAGAAAATTCTATTTGTGAGTTTGGTGATGCAGTTTTCTTTGAAGATATATTTCCATTTAAAACAAAATTGAATGTTTCTGTAGATTCTTCTAGTATCTCTTCCTCTAGTGCTTCTAAAGTCATAGAGAGTGAATCTGAAATAGAACTAAGGAAAAGGAAGAGAATTTGTTTTGAAAAATCATTTGGTGATGATTTTATTTCTTTCAATATTGAAGAAGATCCTATTACTTATAGAGATGCAATGTCTGCTTCTGATTGTGCCTTCTGGAAACTAACTGTTAAGAGTGAAATTGATTCAATTTTTTAAATCATACTTGGGAATTAGTCAATCTTCCACCTGGTAGTAAAATAATTGGCTGCAAATGGATATTTATAAAGAAAATGAAACTCAATGGTACTATAGATAAATATAAGGCCAGGTTGGTTGCTAAGGGGTTTAGACAAAAAGAGGGGATATATTTCATTGACACCTACTCCCCTGTGGCTAGGATGACCACTATCCATGTGCTTGTTGCATTGGCATCCATATATAATTTGAAAATTCATCAAATGGATGTTAAGACTGCATTCCTTAATGGGGAGTTGCAAGAGGAGATATATATGGACTAGCCAGAGGGATTTGTTGCTCCTGGTCAAGAGCATAATGTTGATCAGTCCATCTCCATATAATTTCTTATTAATTATATGTTTTTTTGGTGACTAACAAAACCCTGAAAATTATTATCTAACAATATTTTCTGAAGTTTGTCCATAGGCAGTAATTCAAACCAAATCTGTAAGTTATCTACACTTACTATCATTTGAAGCATATTGTATATATTTTGTCTAAGTATACATCGACTTCCATATAATAGCTCACAACGATTTCCATAGTTAGAACATCGATTTTGTTGCTACAACGATTTCGCTTCACTTAAACATCGATTTGGTTGCTACATCGACTTCGTTTCACTTAAACATCGATTTGGTTGCTACATCGACTTCGTTTCACTTAAACATCGATTTGGTTGCTACATCGACTTCGTTTTACTTAAACATCGATTTCTTTGCTACATCAACTTTGTTTCATTTAAACATCGATTTCAGTAGAACAACGACTTCATATGAAACAACGACTTCATGTCTACAACGATTTCACTTAAACATCGATTTCAGTAAAACATCGACTTCATATGAAACAATGACTTCATTTCTACATCGATTTCTGAAAAACATCGACTTCATGTGAAACAACGATTTCATCTCTATACGAATTTACTTAAACAAGGATTTCAATAGAACAACGACTTCATGTGAAACAACGACTTTACTTGAACAATGACTTCATTTCAAACAACAATTTCATCTGCTCATCGATTTCAGTACAACAACAACTTCTGTTAAACAACGACTTTGTATAGAACATCGATTTTATTACATTCAAACATGGATTATGTTCACATCGACTTGGTTTCAACATGGATTACATTCTCACATGATTTATGATTATATCATCGAATTGATATCAACAACGACTCTCTCTGCACAAAGACTATCTCCAAACATCAACTCTCTTTTATTAACGATTATGTTTTGGACAGCTGTTGATTATCCTTATTTAAATTCCTTCTAAGATACATTCCACATGATATTCAAATAGATTTTCAAACCTATGTGGATTTCAAGTTTTCTCGCGCATCTTGCTGTATCCTGTGGTCTTCAACATTTATTATGATGGAACAATATCTTTGCAGGATACATCTTTACATATGTCACATAAAGTCACGCTTTTTATGATGACAGAATGGCATTTCCCTTTTGGTGTATTTTCATATAGCACGACTACTAATGTTGACTGATAGTTTAGACAAAGATAAGTTGTCTATGTGTCAACATTTATTGTGTGCAGGGTTTCCGTTAGAAACACACGTTGCAAAGATGGACTTGTCAACCTGACAGAAGCTAGAAGATTCAGACAATCTTCCTTGGTGTGTGAATGTCTTCCCCAGCATTAATGGCTGTAGGTTTTCTTGCTCCACACTTCGGACCATTCACTCCAATGTGCATGAAGATGTGAGACAACGGATACTTCAACGGTCAAATTATTTCAAAGAAGATAAATTGAAGACTGGTGACTCCATGCAAGATAATCCTTTTTCTGGAGAACTTTTCAAGCTTACATTCTGAAGATCTCAGAAGAACAGAAGAGCTCGCTTGTCCATTCAAACCCTGTGTAGCTCTTAGCTCTCCACAGTAAATTGCTTAGCCTTTGAGAGCCTACGTAGATCTGAGAGAGAGTTCCTTGTTGATATTCTGTCTCTTAGACATAGCCTCAGATCAAGTAGTTTGTATTAGCTTGGTCTAGGGGCCATCCACCTCTTACTTATTTTCTTTGAGTGTTCCTCTTTGGGTGTGAAGAGAAGACATGCTCGAGTGGGTGGTTGTTTCCCTTGGCAAGAAGGAAGACCTGTTGCATCAGGTGCTTTAATTCCTCTTCAGGTTGGGAAGAGAAGGCCAGCTGTTGCTGGATGTGTAAGTGTCCTTAAGGGGGACTGTACCCTTGCTTAGTGAAATCCCAAGGTGTTGCTTGGGGAGTGGATGTAGGACTCCTTGTGACAGGAGATCCGAACCAGGATAAAATTTCCTGTTGTCTATGTGATTGTTCTCTACATCTTTATTTAACACTAACTCTAACTGTGGAACTTAGTGTGCTCTGTCAAGCGTCTTATTTACAAGAATTATTCTAAAAGAATTTTTAGCAATCCATTCACCCCCCTCTGGGCTTGCTATCTGGGCAACAAGTGGTATCAGAGCCAAGTCTCTTCAAGTAAGTAGATCTCATGATCTGAAGAGCAAAGACAAATGGTAGCTCAAGGTCATGCAGAAGGACAGTCAGTCAACAAACCTCCTCTATTCGATGGTGAAGACTACAATTACTGGAAGACAAGAATGGAATTCTTCCTTCAAGGTCTTGTCTTCCAACTTTAGACAATAATTGAAGAAGGAGATCTCAAGGTAACCAACAGTAAAGACAAGTGGACAGAGGAAGACAAGAAGAAACTATCCCAAAACATCAAAGTTAAAAGCATACTGTGTTGTTCATTGAGTAAGAAAGAATTCAACATGATATCAGCCTGCAAGTCAGCTAAACAGATGTGGGACAAGCTGAGGATCACACATGAAGGAACTGACAAGGTAAAGGAAACAAGAATAGATATTTTAGTAGCTCAATATGAGAGATTTCAAATGCAGTCTGGAGAGTCCATCTCCCAAATGTACAGCCGATTCACAGACATCACCAATGGTCTTGCTGGGCTTGGAAAGACCTATGAGACCGGAGATATGGTAAGAAAAATACTAAGGTCTCTACCAACTTCTTGAACTCCAAAGGTAACGGAAATAGAAGAAGCTAACGATCTTAGGAGAATGTCATTGGAAAACTCATTGGGTCTTTGATGGCCCATGAGATAAATATGGAAAGGCTGGGAGAATCTTCCAGCAAGGAAAACACAGCAATGCTCTCAAGGCCACATAAGACACCTCTGATGGCGAATCATAAAGTGATAAAAGTAATGAGAGCAGTAAGGATGAAGAAGCTTTCCTCTCCAGAAGACTGCAGCGCATACTAGCTAAAAAGAAATACCAGTCAGGAAGAAGGTATTTCAAGAAAGGTAGAGAGTTCAAAAGATCTGAAGACAAAGAGCTCATGAAATCTGAACCAATATGCTATGAGTGTAAGAAGCCTGGATACATCAAGGCCAAGTGTCCAAAATTGAAGAAGACGAAGTTCAAGAAGAAGGATAACATGAAGAAATTCAAGAAATACAAGAAGAAAGCCATAGCTGCTGCATGGAACAATGAGAGTGACTCAGACAGTGAGTCTAGCTCCAGTGAAGAAGAAGAAGAAAAGGCCAACTTGGCCTTCATGGCAAATATCGATGATAAGGTAACTTCTGACTCATCCTTTACATCTTGCAGTGAATCAGATTCAGATAGTTTAGAAGATGCTTTTAATGAACTATACAGTAAATATAAAGACGTCTGTATACTATTAAAAATAACTAAGAAAAATTATGTATGTCTTGAAATAAATAACTCAGATCTAAAATCTAAAACTGAACAATTAGAAAAACAATTTTCTGAACTAAAAGAAAAATGAGCAGCTATGTGAAGATATAAAACTAAAATGAAAAGATATCAAACTTAGTAAACTATTAAAAATAACTAAGAAAAATTATGTATGTCTTGAAATAAATAATTCAGATCTAAAATCTAAAACTGAACAATTAGAAAAACAATTTTCTGAACTAAAAAGAAGAAATGAACTGCTATGTGAAGATATAAAACTAAAAATGAAAAGATATCAAACCTAGAAAATCAAGAAACCACAAGCAAACTTAAAAGTGAAATTAACACACTAACAAAAGATAATGAATATTTAACAACTACAATTGAGAAATTCACAAATGGAAAATCTTTCTTAATATTAAAAGGAGCAAGAAGATCAGGTAGGAAGAAATATGGCTTAGGATATACTCCGCCAGATAATGAAGAAACTGTCATTCATCCTAAAATCTATCTAATGCCAAAATTCATAAGTTGAACAAAATCATAACTATAAATCAAATAACAATAAGAACCATAAACTAAACAGGATAATAAATAATATCCCTTGCTATGCTCATTGTAATAAATTAGGTCATACTAAAATAACCTGTACAACCAAACACTTAAAATGGATTCCGAAAAGAAACTGTGAAGAAGCTAACCAATCAGGACCCAAAAGAACTTGGGTACCTAAATCTCATTGATTTATTGCAGGGAAGCCTTAGAGCATCAAAGTGGTACCTGGACAGTGGGTGCTCAAGGAATATGACAGGTAACAAGAAACTGTTCTCACATATCAAAAATGAAGAAGGTACAGTAGCCTATGGTGATAATGGAAAAAGGGTTAGTAATTGGTTGAGGATCCATTGGAAGCCAAAATAGAATCCTAATAGAAGATGTTATATCTGTGAAAGGACTCAAGCACAACCTTATCAACATCAGTCAACTGTACGACAAGGGTCATCAAATCAAATTTTAGGAATCTATGTGTTTGATCATCAAGGATGGTACAAATATTTTTGAAGCAAGCAGAGAAAAGAATCTATATGTACTACATCTAGAAGAGTTAAAGGATCAAGACATCTGTCTAGCAGTAAGTAAAGAGTAGAATGCTGAACTATGGCACAGAAAACTAGGTCATTGCAGCTTGGATGGAATAAGAAAGCTCATCAAACATGATCTAGTGGAAGGTCTACCAAAGATAAACTCAAGACTACACAACATCTGTGAACCATGTGCAAAAGGAAAGCATGCAAGATCATCTTTCAAATTCAAGACAATAGTCTCCACCTCCAAACCACTAGAACTGCTTCATATGGATTTGTTTGGTCCAACGAGAACAACTAGCTTGGGAGGAAAGAATTTTGATTTTTTTATAGTGGATGATTATTCCAGATTTACATGGGTATCATTTCTTGAGCATAAAGATGACACATTTGAGAATTTTGTGAAGTTCAGTAAACTTGTTCAGAAAGATAAGAAGTACAACATCATCAGTATCCGATCAGATCATGGAGGAGAGTTTCATAATGATAGGTTTGCAGAATTTTGTGATAATCTGGGGATTGAACATAATTTCTCAGCACCAAGAACGCCACAGCAAAATAGAGTAGCTAAGAGGAAGAATAGAACACTTTTGGATATGGCTAGAACAATGCTATCTGAGTACAACCTTCTAAGATATTTTTGGACAGAAGCCATAAACACAACTTGCTACATCATAAATAGAGTCATGATCAAACCAATTCTGAAGAAGACTACATACAAACTGTACAAGCAAAGGAAGTCCAAGATCAGCCATCTCAGAACTTTTGGATGTCCCTGCTTCATTCACAATAATGGTAAGAGAGACATTGGTAAGTTGGATCCCAAATATGATGAAGATATCTTTATGGGGTACACTTCTAAACCTAAAGGTTATAGAGTTTTTAATAAAATAAGCTTATTAATAGAACAAACTGTGCATGTTATTTTTGATGAGTCTAACCCCTCCTTGAGAAAGGATATTGGTAGTGATGATGAAGATGCAGAAAACATATCCAAGAAGCTGAAAGAAACAACCATCAAAGATGATGAAGATCCACCCTTAGAAGAACTACAATAGAAGGATATCATTCATGATGATCTTCCAAAGGAATGGAGGTACAAAAAGGATCACCCAATAGACAGTATCATTGGAGATCCATCAGTTGGGGTAAGAACTAGAGGTAATACTATTCCATGTGATTATTTAGCATTTGTATCCCAAATAGAGCTAAAGACAGTCAATGAAGTACCGTCTGATGAATCTTGAATTTTAGCCATGCAAGATGAACTTAATCAGTTCAGGAGAAATCAGGTTTGGTCCCTTGTTCTGAGACCATCAGATCATCCTGTGATTGACACCAAATGGGTGTTCAGGAACAAATTGGATGAAGCTGGTGTGATCACTAGAAACAAGGCTAGGCTGGTTGCTCAAGGCTATTCCCAAGAGGAAGGCATAGATTTCGATGAAACCTATGCACCAGTGGCTAGACTAGAGGTCATTCGAATATTGCTTGCTTATGCATCTACTTTAGATTTAAAACATTTTCAAATGGATGTGAAATTGGCATTTTTAAATGGTTTTATATAGGAGGAAGTTTACGTGGAACAGCCTCCTGGTTTTGATGATTCAGATTTTCCAAATCATGTTTTCAAATTACATAAAACATTATATGGTCTAAAACAAGCACCTAGAGCATGGTATGAAAGACTTAGTGCATTCTTACTAAATCATGGTTTTATTAAAGGACAGGTAGATAACATATTGTTTATTAAATCAAATGCCAAAAATATATTACTTGTGCAAATCTATGTAGCTGATATTATTTTCGGTTCTACTGATGAATCTCTGTGCAAGTACTTTGAAAAGCTCATGCATGGAGAATTTGAGATGAGCATGATGGGAGAACTTAACTATTTCTTTGGACTACAAATCAAGCAAAGCAATGAAGGAACTCACATCTTTCAAGCAAAACACCAAGGAACTGTTGAAGAAATTTAGATTTGAGAATGCTAAACCACTATCCACTCAAATAAGCACATCCACCAGGTTAGACATTGATCAGGAAGGTAAGATTGGTTCATTGCTTTATTTAACAGGTAGTAGGCCTGATATTTTATTTAGTGTATGCATATGTACAAGATATCAATCTGATCCTAAAGAATCTCATTTAATATCTGTTAAAAAGATCTTTAGATATTTAGCTAAGACTCATAACTTAGGCCTTTGATATCCTAAATCCTGTGAAACTAGTTTAATTGGATATTCAGATGCTGACTATGCTGGATGCAAAGTAGATAGAGAAAGCACTAGTGGTGGTTGTCAATTTCTTGCAGGATGCTTGATTTCCTGGTCTTCAAAGAAGCAAAATTCAGTAGCACTATCAATAGCTGAAGCTGAATATGTAGCTACTGGGAGCTGTTGCACTTAACTATTATGGATCAAACAACAACTTGAGGACTATGGATTGCACATCAAGACCATCCCGTTGCTGTGTGACAACACAAGTGCAATAAATCTCACGAAAAATCTAGTACAGCACTCAAGGACGAAACATATAGAGGTCAGATATCATTTTATTAGAGATCATGTAGCTAATGGTAACATTAATATTTCGTTTGTAGATACTCAAAATCAGTTAGCAGGTATCTTTACAAAAGACTTACCTAAAGAGAGATTTACGTCTCTTAGAAGGGAACTAGGCATGTGTAATTTGTAACAGATATATCTGTACGCAACTGAATAATAATAATAAATTTCAGAATAAGAATTATCCTTCCCCGCTAGATTTAAGTAAATCTATTATTTTTTGCTATATCCTTTCTTATCTTGTCATTATCTGCATTTATTGCTCCGCCGTTTCAAAAAGCACCTTTATGTCCCTCCGTTACGTCCGTAATCCTTCCCTCACCGATTCGCTTTCTCTCTCTCTTATCTCTTTCGACTCAAAAGCCTGTAAAACCCTCATCGACTCCAACATCCCTCTCTATGCTTTCAAAGAAAATCTCACTTCCCACTCAAATTTCTTGAGGGGTTCTGTTCCTTCTTCTCACACGATCCTCCAGAACACTACCTTGCTTGATTCCATGGCCGCTTCGGGGAGTTCCGACAGTGTGGGTGGCTACAGCGCCATCTTCCTCATGGCAGATCAATTGAAGCGATACTCAGTAGTCAAGACCAAGCTTTGTGGGAACAAGGCAGCGAACCTAGAAGACCTGGAGAAGCCTGGTATGCACAGTGTAGTCGAAGCCCTTCAGAGGCTGAAGTGGACGAAAATTTGCACAGTTTCAGAACCAAGTTATCCGCACCTGGCGAAAGCATTCTATACCTGTTTGAAGACTAAAGAAGATGGGTCTCTCACCTCCATGGTCAAAGGTAAATCCATTCACATCACCCATGACCTGTTGGAGAGATTATTTGGACTTTCTACAGTTGGGCACAATTTAGTGGATTCGGTAGATATTCATGCCAAGGGGCTAGGGATTATTGGAACAGAGTATAAATGGAAGGATGGAAAGATCTACATCAACTAGTTCAATGCTTTCAACAGAATTTTGCATTTTATAGTTTGTCAGATTTTAGTGCCGAGTGGTGCAACTTTTTCATCATACACTAAAGGAGATGCAGATATGATGTTCTGGGCCGTTCAGAAACAAGACATAAACATTGCTCAGGTTATAATAGAAAAGATGAAGTCTGCTGCAGAAGTTATTTGGGACAGGATGAACAAATTGGCAGTATCCCTTCCCTATGCCCATTTACTCACATGGATTTTCAGTCACCTTGAGATTAACTTGAAGGGAGAATTGATGGAGAAGATGGGTCAGCCCATTCGATCTAGAAATTTGATGAAGAGTGGCTTTTCACTGGTAGGAAATGTATGGACTAAGACTTTGGTGGCAGAAGGAGAAGCCATCATTGGAGAAGCTTCTGAAGCTCCACAAGTCCAAGGGGAAGAAGCTACTGTCAGAGAAGAAGATCCTCCTGCACTTGAAAGGAGGATTGAGGATATTGCACCAGAGTACATTTAGCCTATTGGGCAAACTTCTGAAGAAGTGATCCCTCCTTTAGTCCCTGCACCTGCTACTATTGATGAATCTGTTGTTGAAGGTACTGCTCGCATTGAGGGGGAGCATGAAGATATTCAGATTGAAGAAACCCCCAGTGTTCCTGAAATGGAGATTGCTATGAAGGAGAGCCATGAAGACGCAGTTCCAGAGGTTGTGGCACCAGGCCACATTGAGGATGTTCCAATGGCAGATGCTCCTACTCAGGGGGAGCCAGACATTTAGGGGGAGCCTGCTGCTAATGCCCCTGCAGACCAGTTTCAAGAAGGTCTGGTTGAAAGCACTTCAGATGAAGATGTTGAGCCAGATGTTGGCCCAGGAGGTAAAGGCAAAGGTGTTTCCCCAGAAATTCCCTTGCTCACTAGGAAGGTACACCATAGATCCAGGAAGATGAAGTTACATGTGCACTTGGAGCTAGTCATTGCTAGACTGAATGCTCAAGGAGAGATCTTGTGCTCTTTGTAGTCAGATGCTACTTCCATATTTCTCAGCCAGAGCACAGAAGCCAAAGAAATTGGAGCAGTCAAATCTGAGTTCCAGGAGATGCGAAGTGAGCTGGGCAGCTTGAAGCAGTTGGTGGCAGATTTATCAGATTTTGTGAGGGTGCATTTATCAACTCAAGCCCCTCTTGTTCCTACTCAGTCAGTACCAGAGAAGAATGCAAGGCCATCAGGGCCTAATGAACCAGTGGAGGCAGTTGTTGGGCCATCAGGGCCATTTGTTGAGGAATCAGGGCCACCAGGGCCCTCTGTAGAGGCATTTGAGCCATTAGGGCCATCAGTTGAAGAATCAGGGCCACCAGGGCCATCATTGGAAGAGTCAAGGCCATCAGGGCCATGTGTAGCTGAAGATATTAGTGCTGGGCCATCAGGGCCATCCAAGCCAGTGGACTCAGTGGCAGGGCCAACAGGGCCTCAAGTTTCAATATTGGAAGCTGCTGTGCCCTCAGGGCCTTCTGACCCTCCTAGTCTTCAGACTCCAACCCCTTCCTCTCCACCTACATCCTTCACTGCTCCACCTACACCTGAACCCTCTAAGAAACCCCTTCCAAAATATATCTCTTCTCCTACTCCTTTCCCTACTACCTCCTCTTCCTCACCTATCCCTTCCTCCTCCATTCCTCATGCAACTTCTGAGGCACCTCCTGCCGACTCCTCTTCTGCTGGTCCCTCTTCAGCTGGTCCATCCTCTACTGGACCATCTACTCAACCTCCTCCTACTTCATCTTTTGCCTCTCTTCATCCACCTACTCCACCGTCTTTCATCACTATTATTCCTGAGGGTGCCAGTATAGTTCACCATACTATGCAAGACATCATGGATGTGTTTGAAGAGGCCATCCTCCGCACAATTCTTGCTGTCTCTGCCCACCTTCATAGGATTGATTCTCAAACTTCATCAGGTCCTGCCTCCAAGAAACGTAAGACATCTACAGCTCTTGTTTTCCCCTCCAATCAAACTCTCTTTCCTCCTTTATGGTATTCTCTCTTTATTGTCCACAGACGAAAAACCTTATATGCTGAATATCTCCAAAAGTGCACTTTTGCAGCCACTTTTGGTCTTCCTTACCTTCACCTTTCTGAACACCTCAATATCATTCTTTCTATTTCGCTTATCCCCAAACCTGACCAAGCCAAAATCCTCTCTTCTGCTAAGTCAAAGACTAAGGATCAGTAGGCCAGAGCTAACAAAGCTATCTACAGAAAATTTGAAGTTGCCATGTCCAACATCTTTCCACCCTCAGACCATCCTCTCACCCTGTCTCAGTGGTTTGTATGCTAGCACCGAACATCTTGGGGTCCCTTCATTCAGAAGGAGATCAAACTAGTTAGGTAATTCCAGATGTATCAAGATTATTGCTTTGTAAATCGCCTACCAGAAGTTCAGCTTGGCCAGTTCAGGGAAGCTATTGGTCAGCTCCATACTGTGAATCCAGTCAACACACCTCTTTAGGTTGACTTTGCAACATTGCAGATGCCTGAGATTGCATTTCTACCCAAGCTCCACTTTCTTCTTATGGATTTTGGAGTGGGTCCTATAATCTTTGAGAGATTTTCTAGAGTCATGGCAAGGATTTTTGTTCAGAAGGGAGATCCTCTTGCATTCCATAGTTTCTTCTTCAGGGAATATCAGAGAGGATTTATCAAGTCATCAGTTCTAGCTCCACTCCTCGCAGAGTCTGAAAGATTTGTCAACTCTGACTGGTGTAAAGCCTATCCTGAGGCTGCACTTCAGCTTGAGAACTTGAATTCCTCCCTGCACAAGTCAAATCAGCTGACTCTCACTCTAGAAAAGTTCATGGATCTCAACTCCATTAATCTAGTTTCAGATCCTTATTCCACCTGGGTTGAGAGATACAAGATCTATGTAGCTCTGTGGAAGGATCTGCTTGCTCACAATCTTCACTACCCTCTCTCCATTGACAAATTTCTTCAGCATGCCAGTTTTGGAACTACTGGTCCCTACAAGTCATCTTTTAGCAATTGGGAGTATACTTACTTCATTGAAGAGCAGAGACTACTCCACATCAAGAGACTTAGTCCAAAGATGGGGCCATCATATAATATTAGTTGGGGTGTTTTTAGAGATCTCTTTGAAGAGCAGGAAGTCGAAGCTTGGCAGCTTATTACTCAGCATGCTTCTCGTTTGTCCCCTACCTTCTACATGCCTACCCCCACTAATGAATAAAATTTCCCTTCTTCGCACCATTTATCTTTGTCTATCTCAAAATTTATCTTCTGCATATCTAATTCTTTTTGATTAATGACAAAACGGGGAAGAAAAATATTCTGAAATACATACCTTAAAAATTTTCAGAAATATATTTCAGCTCTTTTTATGTATACAATTCTTTATGTTTTGTCATCACCAAAAAGGGGGAGATTGATAATCATCCATCTCCATATAATTTATTATTAATTATATGTATTTTTGGTGATTAACAAAACCCTGAAAGTATTATCTAACAACATTTTTTGAAGTTTATCCACAAGCAGTAATTCAAACCAAATCTGTAAGTTATCTACACTTACTGTCATTTAAAGCTTATTGCATATATTTTGGCTAAGTATACATCGACTTCCATATAATAGCTCACAATGATTTCCATAGTTAGAACATCGATTTCATTGCTACAATGATTTCACTTCACTTAAACATCGATTTGGTTGCTACATCGATTTCATTTCACTTAAACATCGATTTGGTTGCTACATCAACTTCGTTTTACTTAAACATCGATTTCGTTGCTACATCGACTTCGTTTCACTTAAACATCGATTTCGGTAGAACAATGATTTCATATGAAACAACGACTTCATGTCTACAATGATTTCACTTAAACATCGATTTCAGTAAAACATCGACTTCATATGAAACAATCACTTCGTTTCTACGTCGATTTTGGAAAAACATCGACTTCATGTGAAACAACGATTTCATCTCTACAACGACTTTACTTAAACAACGATTTCAGTAGAACAATGACTTCATGTGAAACAATGACTTTACTTGAACAACGACTTCGTTTCAAACAACGATTTCATTTGCACATCGATTTCAGTACAACAAGGACTTCTGTTAAACAACGACTTTGTACAGAACATCGATTTCATTACATTCAAACATGGATTATGTTCACATCGACTTGGTTTCAACATGGGTTACATTCTCACATGATTTATGATTATATCATCGATTTGATACCAACAACGACTCTCTCTGCACATAGACTGTCTTCAAACACCAACTCTCTTTTATTAACGATTATGTTTTGGACAGCTGTTGATTATCCTTATTTAAATTCCTTCTAAGATACATTCCATATGATATTCAAATATATTTTAAAACCTCTATGGATTTCAAGTCTACCCGCGCATCTTGCTGTATCCTATGGTCTTCAACATTTATTATGATGGAACAATATCTCTGCACGATACATCTTTACTTATGTCACATAAAGTCACGCTTTATATGATGACAGAATGGCATTGCCCTTTTAGTGTATTTTCATATAGCATGACTACTAATGTTGACTGATAATTTAGACAAAGATAAGGTATCTATGTGTCAACATTTATTGTGTGCAGGGTTTCCGGTAGAAACGCACGTTGCAAAGATGGACCTGTCAACTTGACAGAAGCTAGAAGATTCAGACAATCTTCCTTTGTGTATGAATGTCTTCCCCAACATTAATGGCTACAGGTTTTCTTGCTCCACAGTTCGGATCATGCACTCCAACGTGTATGAAGATGTGAGACAACGAATACTTTAACAGTCAAATTATTTCAAAGAAGATAAATAGAGGAATGGTGACTCCATGCAAGATAATCCTTTTTCTGGAGAACTTTTCAAGCTTGCATTTTGAAGATCTCAGAAGAACAGAAGAGCTAGCTCATCCATTCAAACCCTGTGTAGCTCTTAGCTCTTAACAGCAAGGCTTTTGAGTCCCTTTTTTATATTCTTTGTCTCTCAGACATAGCCTCAGATCAATTAGTTTGTATTAGCTTGGTCTAGGGGCCATTCACCTCTTACTCATTTTCTTTGAGTGTTCCTTTTCGAGTGTGAAGAGAAGATCTGCTCGAGTTAGTGGTTGTTCCCTTCGGCAAGAAGGAAGACCTATTGCATCAAGTGCTTTAGTTCCTCTTTGGGTTTAGAAGAGAAGGCCAACTGTTGTTGGATGTGTAAGTGTCCTTAAGGGGGACCGTACCCTTGCTTAGTGAAATCCCAACGTGTTACTTGAGGACTGGACATAGGACTCCTTGTGATAGGAGATCCGAACCAGGATAAAATTTCCCGTTGTCTGTGCGATTGTTCTCTCTATCTTTATTTAACACTAACTATATTTGTCGAACTTAGTGTTCTCTGTCAAGCATCTTATTTACAAGAATTATTCTAAAAGAATTTTTAGCAATCCATTCACCCCCTCCTCTGGGATTGCTATCTGGGCAACACATAAAGTATGCAAGTTGGTGAATTCCTTATATGGACTCAAACAAGCCCCTAAGTAGTGGCATCAAAAATTTGATGAAGTGATTGCTTCATTTGGTTTCTATATGTGTGAATCTGATAAATGTTTGTTTATCAAGTTGTTTAATGATTCATGTATCATTCTTCATCTTTATGTTGATGATATTTTAATCCTTGGTAGTGATATTGTGTTAATTAATGAAACTAAATAGTTCTTAAGTAGTAAGTTTGACATGAACGATCTTGGGGAAGCTGAAGTTATTTTGGGGTTAAGAATCCAAAAATCACCTGAGGGATATTCAATATCCCAAGCTCATTATGTTGAGAAGGTATTGAAGAGGTTTGACATGTGTGAATGCAAACCTGTTAGCACCCCTCTAGATCCTAGTGTCTTACTGAAAAAGAATAGAGGAGAAAGTGTTAGTCAATTGCATTATTCATAGCTTATTGGTAGTTTAATGTATTTATCTAACTGTAGTGGACCTGATATTTGTTTGTTATGAATAGACTAAGCAGATATACTTCTAGTCCTAACAAAATACATTGGCATGCTTTAGAGAGAATTTGTAAATATTTGAAAGGTACATTATCATTTGCTCTACATTATAGTAGATTTCCTACTTTTTTAGAAGGTTTTGCAGATGAAAGTTGGGTAACTGGAAAGGCCTAAGTTAAGGGTACTTCTAGTTATGTTTTTATGATGGGTGGAGGCACTGTAGCTTGGAAGTCCACAAAATAAACTGTGCTAGCTCGGTCTACTATGGAAGCAGAGCTAATTGCACTTGAGGTGAAAGGTAGAGAGGCAGAGTGGCTTAAGAGTCTTATGACTAAGATGCCTATGTTGGGAAAGCCAATTCCTGCAATCTCTCTACATTGTGATAGCCAGGCTGCTATAGCTAAGGCAAAGAGTGAAAGATGAATGACAAGTTAAGTTATCATATTAGAATGAGAATTAAATTTGTTAGAGAATACTTATCCAAAGGAGTAGTATCATTGGATTATATAAAGTCTGAAAAGGACTTGGCTGATCCTTTAACAAAAGGAATAAATAGAAAGATGATAGTAGAATCATCGAGGGGGATGGGACTAAAGCCCATAAGCTGAACATCTTCAACAGGAACCCAACCTGCTGACTAGAGATCCCAAGATGCAGGTTCAATGGGATAACAAGTTGAGTGAGTGTTTGTGTAAAACACTTTGTGGAGACTGGTGTTTCAATGTTCCTCCCTATGATGATGTGCTTTGACTAGTACGGGAAAGGTTGAGCAGTATGCTCTTAATGAGTCCAAAGCTATAGAGGCGAGGTGTAGGTACGAACCAGCACACCTTGGAGGACTCACCTATGTGAGTGGGATCGTATGGCCGTGATCAAGGAGTAAT
Source organism: Colocasia esculenta (assembly GCA_014218235.1). Taxonomy (NCBI): domain Eukaryota; kingdom Viridiplantae; phylum Streptophyta; class Magnoliopsida; order Alismatales; family Araceae; genus Colocasia; species Colocasia esculenta. The sequence goes on from CM024753.1 coordinate 167,367,485, forward strand.
ATAAGAGGCTTAACACTAGAGTACTCATGAAACAAGACACAAAGCACAAGGCCAGAATGTGCTACCCCGTGAGAACACTTCTATGATCAGTGCTGTGTGTGTTACATGAAACTCTCTCTATAAGGGTCTAAGTTCAAGACCTAGTTCACTTAAACCTGTAGGGTGAGGGAAATGTTACACTATGTAAAGGTTCAGGTCGGAAGACACCTTTACTTATGCATAGTACTTGTTGCTAGCTCTTTAAATCTATTTTCCGCAAACTTTTAAATTTTTTTTTGTAGTGGGTGAATGTTGAAATATTTATTGTTAAATTTAAAAGTTTATTTTTGATTTCTTTTGATTTGGTGAACTCTATAAAGGGTTCTTGGCTCTCCAATGTGAGGTTTATCCCATATTGGAAGTTGAGAAAAAGTTCACTTCCTTTATATGCTTGTTTCTTTTCTTTAGAGATGTGATCTCTAGGAAGAGCTATAGAGGAGGGCCCATTTGGGCTTGTTGGATTTGAGCCTTATTTCACATGCGCGCGACTTGCCTTGCCTTGCCTTGCCTTGCCATAGCCGTGGCGTGGCGCGCGTTTGGAGGTCTAGCTGGCTGCCTACATGGCTTTCTTTATTTTACTTTTTGACTGTTGACTGAATGTTTTGACTTTGTCTTGGATTCCTTACCTATTTTGGAAATCGAACGGTTGCCTACCCTTAATGGGGGTGTTACCGCAATGAGTATAAAATAGAGAGAAAGGGTAACTCTCTCTCTCTATTTTTTCTACATTCTGTGTTTTTCCTTCTTGCGGCAGAGTTCTTCCCGTACCTTCTCCACAGTGGCATTTTGAGAGCTAGCAACCGATCTAAGAAGTGTTCATCCGACGGCGTGATTTGGAGTGCACCTTCATGCCGCAGTGGTGTTGGGTCGTCGTACCTTGGAAGGAGTTCACCATCTTCCTATTGTATCGTGGTAGGGGCGAAATGACTTAAAAAAAAGTGACATCGCGCTTCGGCCCTTGAGTTTGCATACCTCTGTCATTTGTTTTAGTCATAGTGATCAGATTCAATCTTGTTGGCCCTTTAGGTACGTCAGCAAGTTTACCTAGAGGGGGGGGGGATGAATAGGTTTTTTGTAATCTGAAACAGAAACAGAAACTAAAAACAAAAATTATCACTAGAGAGTTTGGTTAGTTTAGTGTGATAAAGAGAGCAATGCGGAAGCAAATATACAATCACACAAATGAGACAAGGAATTTATCCTGGTTCGGCCCTTCCCACATGGAAGTCCTACGTCCAGTCCCCAAGCAACCTCCTGGGATTTCACTAACCAAGGGTACAGTCCCCCTCAAGGACACAACAACACCTAGCACCCCAGCTGGTCTTCTTCTCTTTCCCGGGCAAGAAGGCAACCCACTTCTTTTACAGGCTCAGAAGCAAACCTTTTGGTACAAACCCTAGTGCGGTTCTGCTAGATACAAACCTCTACCTAGGTTCTACACTGTATACAGTCCTACAGCTGGAAAAAAATCTTTCTTAGAAAAGAAAGATCAGACCGAGAGCTATTACAAGATAACCACTAAGAACTAGCTCACAGTCAAGGACTCTCCCCCAAATTTACAATGAGCTCAGAGAGACAATGAAAAGAGAAAAGAAAGCTTGAAGGCTTGAAAGCTTGAGACGCTTTTGCTTGCTTCTTCTTGGCTCAGGCTCTTTCTCTCTTTCTTTGAGTGTATGTGGCATTGAGGTTCCTCACTGGTTGTACACTCCTTCAAAGATTTTCAGGAAAGCTCTATTTTTTTTTCCAGCCTTGCTTCATCATTTATATGACAGGCTTTTGAATAGATCCATTAAAGAGATCTGTTGGAGCTCTTCTAGACGTTGCTGATCTTCTCTTCATTTGTCTTAATCAGACTCTGGTGGTCTTCGAGGTCTGTAAGCATAGAAGAGAGTGTTAGCATAAAAGAGTGTTTACAAGATAACAATGCATGCTACTGTGTTTCTGTTATCATGCTAAAAACTGATAGGTCATATCTTTTTCTGACAAGACTCGGAAATACGCATGCAACTTTTTCTGTCAGAGGATATTTGACTTCTCATTTAGGCGCCAAAAACACTTCAGAGGATTTATAAGAAATCTATGTTTAAATTGAAGTGAATCGATGTAAGAATGACTTATCAAATCGTTGTGACTAGCAAATCTCCGTGAGAGCAAATCGTTGTTCTCACTTAACAAATCATTATAGCTATCAAATTGTTATGAAACTTATCGAATCGATGTGAGAAGAAAACCGTTGTTTCTCACTTATCAAATTGTTATGTGCCTTAGCGAATCGTTATAGAAGGCAAATCGATGTGAGGGCAAATCGTTGCGCTCACTTATCAAATCGTTATGAGCCTTAGCAAATCCTTATAGAAGGAAAATCGATGTGAGGGCAAATCGTTGCGCTCACTTATCAAATCGTTATGAGCCTTAGCGAATCATTATAGAAGGCAAATCGATGTGAGGGCAAATCGTTGTGCTCACTTATCAAATCGTTATGAGCCTTAGCTAATCGTTTATAGAAGGTGCTAAACAAATTGTTGTGGGGCTTATAAAACCTATTAAAGCCAAATCGTTGTAGCGCTAATAAAATCGATTGAAACCAAATCGTTGTAGCGCTTATTAATTTGGCACTTGAACTGAAATCGATGTATATAGATTAGACATCGATTTTATCATTTTAGTGCGCCATATCAAATCGTTATAGCAATCGAATCGATGTATGAATTCGTTCTACTCATTTATCAAATCGATGAGAGACTTATCAATTTGTTATGAGATTGATGCGACACAGATGAAACAAGATATTCAATTTAATTACTCATAAATTTTGTTATCATCATAAGTTTTGTTATCACCAAAATATAAGGACAAACAGAGAGTGGTTCAACAATCTCCCCCTTTTTGGTGATGACAAAATTTATGAGAATTTTCGGGCAAAGATACTTAAGCATAGAAAATGCAGAAAATTCATAGAACATACATACTCTCCCCATTTTTGTCACTAACCAAAAAGGAAGGATCTTACCATGCATATTCTTCCCCTTTGAGAGAATTTCTCACCATTGAGGGGTTTAACAATGATTGACATTAATGAATAACTCCCTCTTAGTTTGTGCTCCCCCTGAGGGTGAAACTCCCCCTTAATGTGAGGTAAGACAGATCTTGTTGGTATTGACCTTTCATATGTCGTTTGCCAAGTCTTCAAGATTTTTGCTTGCATTTATCAGAGAGACTTGCAAACAAATGTAAATAGTAATATGAATAAAAACAAACAATTTGTGACAACTCCCTCTTCATATGTGAGATGGATGAAGAGCTGGTAGTCATCAGTGCCTTGAGCATCCTTTGATCCTGATGCTCCAAGGCTATCCTGCAAACAACTTATTCAGAAATAGGTACACAAATCGTTTTGGTTCCTTGATGGTTAGATGCATAAAAGTATCCCTTCGGAATCCAAACTAGGTGCCTTGTTGTGCAGGTGTTTACTGTGTGTCCTAATCTATTGCAATGAGAACAACAATAAATATAATCTATTTTGCTGTTCTTATTATTTTTATGATGTCTATTCAGAACACAGTTTTTGGAAACTTTTTCTTTTACAGGGGCCTTTTTCTGAGGCAACTTGGTTTCTTTTACAAATTTTGGTAATAGATATTTTTCTGGAATTATGACTTGTTTTCCTTTTACCGGAGGTATGTATCCAAGCCCTTGTTTATTCTTTCCATGTTTTGACCCTTTTAAGCATAGGGTTAAAGATGTTTTCCATCTAGTTAATTTTATAAGTGATTCTTTTAAATAGAGATTTTCTTCAGTTAGAGTTTTTAATTTTTCTTCTAACTCTAACTTCTCATTATTCTTTCTTTTCAAATCTTCATTTAAAAGATAATTATTATCTTTACTGTCTTTTAATTATTTTTCTAGTTGCTCCAATTCGGATTTAATATCAGAATTGGTGTTTTCCAAGCAAGTAGTGTTGTTTTTCAGATTTTTTAATTCTTTTACAACACCTTTATGTTTTTCATATAGATCATTAAAGACTTGTTCTTAGTCTTCAGACTCTGATCGTGAATCAGTGCATGAATCAAAAAATGGGTCAGAATGAACCTCATCTAGTCCTACCATGAGGGCTAGACTTACCTGCTCTTTCTCCGATTCTGAGCTTATGGTCTCTTCATTTTCCCAAGCAGCAGCCATGACTTTTCTTTTAAATTTCTTGTGCTGCTTCTTGTGCTTCTCGGTTTGACCGGTCTTCTTAAGCCTTGGACATTCTGGTCTCAGATGTCCAGGTTTTCTGCATTCATAGCAGACTGGTCCTTTTTCTTTTCTCTCTTTCTTTCGAATCCTTCTTGATCCATTTTTCTTCTTCTTGAGAATTTTCTGAAGGTTGGACAGTACTTCATCTACGTCACTGTCTTCAGAATCTTCATTTTTGGAACTAGAACAAGAAGAAGTGGAAGGAGCAGCTGCAACTTTAAGAGCATTAATACATTTTTTCTTTGATGAGCTTTCAGATAGTCGCTCCATATTAATTTCATGTGCCATGAGGGAACCTATTAAGTTATCAATAGAAAACTTGGTTTGATCATGGGCTTCTTCAATAGCTGTGACCTTAGGGGTCTATGAAATAGATAAAGGCCTAAGTATTTTTCTAACAGTTTCCTCATTAGAGAGAGTTTTGCCAAGAGCACTTAGACCAACCACTATGCTCAAAAATCTATTATACATGTGAGTTATATTTTCGTTAGGAAGCATTTTAAACTGCTCATATTGTGAGATAAGAATGTCTATCCTAGTTTGTTTCACTTTATCCGTTCCTTCATAAGTTATCTACAGTTTATCCCATATTTCTTTAGCTGATTTACATGCAGATACTCTACGAAATTCTCTTTTCGATAATGCACAACATAAGTAGCTCTTAGCTTTAAAGTTTAAAGATAATTTACTTTTATCTACTGTTGTAATGGCAGTAGTGCCTGGAACATGAACAATAACATAATCACCTACCTCAATTACCTGCCACAGATCAAAGTCTGTGCATCGATTGAAGCAATCCATTCTCATCTTCCATTATTGGTAATCTTCTCCATCGAAGAATGGAGGTCTGGTGACTGATTGACCTTCAGCATATCCTTGAGCTACCATGGATCTTTGCTCTAAGATCGTTGGATCTTCTTGAATGATCAGAGACCCGCTCTGATACCACTTGTTGGCACTTTAGGTACGGCAGCAAGTTTACCTAGAGGGGGGGTGAATAGGTTTTCTGCAATCTGAAACAGAAACTTAAAACAAAAATTATCACTAGAGAGTTTGGTTAGTTTAGTGTGATAAAGAGAGCAGTGTGGAAGCAAATAAACAATCACACAAATGAGACAGGGAATTTATCCTGGTTCGGCCCTTCCCACATGGAAGTCCTACGTCCAGTCCCCAAGCAACCTCTTGGGATTTCACTAACCAAGGGTACTGTCCCCCTCAAGGACACTACAACACCCAGCACCCCAGCTGGTCTTCTTCTCTTTCCCGGGCAAGAAGGCAGCCCACTTCTTTTACAGGCTCAAAAGCAAACCTCCTGGTACAAACCCTAGTGCGGTTCTGCTAGATACAAACCCCTAGCTAGGTTCTACACTGTATACAATCCTACATCTGGACAGAAATCTTTCTTAGAAAAGAAAGATCAGATCGAGAGCTATTACAAGATGAACACTAAGAACTAGCTCACAGTTAAGGACTCTCCCCCAAATTTACAATGAGCTCAGAGAGACAATGAAAAGGGAAAAGAAAGCTTGAAGGCTTGAAAGCTTGAGACGCTTTTGCTTGCTTCTTCTTGGCTCAGGCTCTTTCTCTCTTTCTTTGAGTGTATGTGGCATTGAGGTTCCTTATTGGTTGTACACTCCTTCAAAGATTTTCAGGAAAGCTCTATTTTGTTTTTCATCCTTGCTTCATCTTTTATATGAGAGGCTTTTGAATAGATCCGTTGAAGAGATCCGTTGGAGCTCTTCTAGACATTGCTGATCTTCTCTTCATTTGTCTTAATCAAACTCTGGTGGTCTTCGAGGTCTGTAAGCATAGAAGAGAGTGTTAGCATAAAAGAGTGTTTATAAGATAACAGTGCATGCTACTGTGTTTCTGTTATCATGCTAAAAACTGATAGGTCATATCTTTTTCTGACAAGACTCTAAAATATGCATGCAACTTTTTCTGTCAGAGGATATTTGACTTCTCATTTAGGCGCCAAAAACACTTCAGAGGATTTATAAGAAATCTATGTTTAAATTGAAGTGAATCGATGTAAGAATGACTTATCAAATCGTTGTGACTAGCAAATCGTCGTTCTCACTTAACAACTCGTTATAGCTATCAAATCGTTATGAAACTTATCGAATCGATGTGAGAAGAAAATTGTTGTTTCTCACTTATCAAATCGTTATGAGCCTTAACGATTCGTTATAGAAGGCAAATCGATGTGAGGGCAAATCGTTGCGCTCACTTATCAAATCGTTTTGAGCCTTAACGAATCCTTATAGAAGACAAATCGATGTGAGGGCAAATTGTTGCGCTCACTTATCAAATCATTATGAGCCTTAGCGAATCATTATAGAAGGCAAATCGATGTGAGGGCAAATCGTTGCGCTCACTTATCAAATCGTTATGAGCCTTAGCGAATTGTTTATAGAAGGTGCTAAACAAATCGTCATGGGGCTTATAAAACCTATTAAAGCCAAATCGTTGTAGAGCGAATAAAATCGATTGAAACCAAATCGTTGTACCGTTATTAATTTGGCACTTGAACTGAAATCGATGTATATAGATTATCCATCAATTTTATCATTTTAGTGAGCCATATCAAATCGTTATAGCAATCAAATCGATGTATGAATTCGTTCTACTCATTTATCAAATCGATGAGAGACTTATCAATTTGTTATGAGATTGATGCGACACAGATGAAACAAGATATTCAATTTAATTACTCATAAATTTTGTTATCATCATAAGTTTTGTTATCACCAAAATATAAGGACAAACAGAGAGTGGTTCAACAATCTCCCCCTTTTGGTGATGACAAAATTTATGAGAATTTTCGGGCAAAGATACTTAAGCATAGAAAATACAGAAAATTCATAGAACATACATACTCTCCCCCTTTTTGTCACTAACCAAAAAGGAAGGATCTTACCATGCATATTCTTCCCTTTTGAGAGAATTTCTTACCATTGAGGGGTTCAACAATGATTGACATTAATGAATAACTCCCTCTTAGTTTGTGCTCCCTCTGAGGGTGAAACTCCCCCTTAATGTGAGGCAAGACAGATCTTGTTGGTCTTGACCTTTCATATGTCGTTTGTCAAGTCTTCAAGATTTTTGCTTGCATTTATCAGAGAGACTTGCAAACCAATGTAAATAGTAATATGAATAAAAATAAACAATTTGTGACTACTCCCTCTTCAGATGTGAGATGGATGAAGAGTTGGTAGTCATCAGTGCCTTGAGCATCATTTGATCCTGATGCTCCAAGGCTATCCTGCAAACAACTTATTCAGAAATAGGTACCCAAATCTTTTTGGGTCCTTGATGGTTAGATGCATAAAAGTATCCCTTCGAAATCCAAACTAGGTGCCTTGTTGTGCAGGTGTTTACTGTGTGTCCTAATTTATAGCAATGAGAACAACAAAGAATATAATCTATTTTGCAGTTCTTATTATTTTTATGATGTCTGTTTAGAACACAGTTTTTGGAAACTTTTTCTTTTATAGGGGCCTTTTTCTGAGGCAACTTGGTTTCTTTTACAAAATTTGGAAATGGATATTTTTCTGGAACTATGACTTGTTTTCCTTTTACCGGAGGTATGTATCCAAGCCCTTGTTTATTATTTCTAGGTTTTGACCCTTTTAAGCATAGGGATAACGATGTTTTCCCTCTAGTTAATTTTCTAAGTGATTCTTTTAAATAGAGATTTTCTTCAGTTAGAGTTTTTAATTTTTCTTCTAACTCTAACTTCTAATTATTCTTTCTTTTCAAATCTTCATTTAAAAGATAATTAGTATCTTTACTGTCTTTTAATTGTTTTTCTAGGTGCTCCAATTCGGATTTAAGATCAGAATTGGTGTTTTCCAAGCAAGTAGTGTTGTTTTTCAGATTTTTTAATTCTTTTACAACACCCTTATGTTTTTCATATAGATCATTAAAGACATCTTCTAAGTCTTCAGACTCTAACCCTGAACCAGTGCATGAATCAAAGAATGGGTCAGAATGAACCTCATCTAGTCCTACCATGAGGGCTATACTTACCTGCTCTTTATCCGATTCTGAGCTTGTGGTCTCTTCATTTTCCCAAGTAGCAGTCATGGCTTTTCTTTTAAATTTCTTGTGCTGCTTCTTGGGCTTCTCGGTTTGACCTATCTTCTTAAGCCTTGGACATTCTGGTCTCAGATGTCCAGGTTTTCTGCATTCATAGCAGACTTGTTCTTTTTCTTTTCTCTCTTTCTTTTGAATCCTTCTTGATCCATTTTTCTTCTTCTTGAGAATTTTCTGAAGCTTGGACAGTACTTCATCTACGTCACTGTCTTCAAAATCTGTATTTTTAGAACTAGAAGAAGAAGAAGTGGAAGGAGCAGCTGCAACTTTAAGAGCATTAGTACATTTTTTCTTTGATGAGCTTTCAGATAGTCGCTCCATATTAATTTCATGTTCCATGAGGGAACCTATTAAGTTATCAATAGAAAACTTGGTTAGATCATGGGCTTCTTCAATAGCCGTGACCTTAGGGGTCCATGAAATAGTTAAAGACCTAAGTATTTTTCTAACAGTTTCCTCATTAGAGAGATTTTTGCCAAGAGCGCTTAGACCAACCACTATGCTCGAAAATCTATTATACATTTGAGTTATATTTTCATTAGGAAGCATTTTAAACTGCTCATATTGTGAGACAAGAATGTCTATCCTAGTTTGTTTCACTTTATCTGTTCCTTCATAAGTTATCTGCAGTTTATCCCATATTTCTTTAGCTGATTTACATATAGATACTCTACTAAATTCTCTTTTCGATAATGCACAACATAAGTAGTTCTTAGCTTTAAAGTTTAAAGATAATTTACTTTTATCTACTGTTGTAATGGCTGTAGTGCTTGGAACATAAACAATAACATAATCACCTACCTATATTACCTGCCACAGATCAAAGTCTGTGCCTCAAATGAAGCATTCCATTCTCATCTTCCAGTATTGGTAATCTTCTCCATCGAAGAATGGAGGTCTGGTGACTGATTGACCTTCAGCATATCCTTGTGCTGCCATAGATCTTTGCTCTAAGATCGTTGGATCTTCTTGAATGATCAGAGACCTGCTCTGATACCACTTGTTGGCACTTTAGGTACGGCAGCAAGTTTACCTAGAGGGGGGGGGTGAATAGGTTTTCTGAAATCTAAAACAGAAACTTAAAACAAAAATTATCACTAGAGAGTTTGGTTAGTTTAGTGTGATAAAGAGAGCAGTGCGGAAGCAAATAAATAATCACACAAATGAGACAGGGAATTTATCCTGGTTCGGCCCTTCCCACATAGAAGTCCTACATCCAGTCCCCAAGCAACCTCTTGGGATTTCACTAACCAAGGGTACAGTCCCCCTCAAGGACACTACAACACCCAGCACCCCAGCTGGTCTTCTTCTCTTTCTCGGGCAAGAAGGCAGCCCACTTCTTTTACAGGCTCAGAAGCAAACCTCCTGGTACAAACCCCAGTGCGGTTCTGCTAGATACAAACCCCTAGCTAGGTTCTACACTGTATACAGTCCTACAGCTGGACATAAATCTTTCTTAGAAAAGAAAGATCAGACCGAGAGCTATTACAAAATGAACACTAAGAACTAGCTCACAGTCAAGGACTTTCCCCCAAATTTACAATGAGCTCAGAGAGAGAATGAAAAGAGAAAAGAAAGCTTGAGACACTTTTGCTTGCTTCTTCTTGGCTCAGGCTCTTCCCCTCTTTCTTTGAGTGTATGTGGCGTTGAGGTTCCTCACTGGTTGTACACTCCTTTAAAGTTTTTTAGGAAAGCTCTATTTTTTTTTTCAGCCTTGCTTCATCTTTTATATGAGAGGCTTTTGAATAGATCCGTTGAAGAGATCCATTGGAGCTCTTCTAGACATTGCTGATCTTCTCTTCATTTGTCTTAATCAGACTCTAGTGGTCTTTGAGGTCTGTAAGCATAGAAGAGAGTGTTAGCATAAAAGAGTGTTTACAAGATAACAGTGCATGCTACTGTGTTTCTGTTATCATGCTAAAAACTGATAGGTCATATCTTTTTCTGACAAGACTCTGAAATACGCATGTAGCTTTTTCTGTCAGAGGATATTTGACTTCTCATTTAGGCGCCAAAAACACTTCAGAGGATTTATAAGAAATCTATGTTTAAATTGAAGTGAATCGATGTAAGAATGACTTATCAAATCGTTGTGAGAGCAAATCGTTGTTCTCACTTAGTAAATCATTATAGCTATCAAATCGTTATGAAACTTATCGAATCGATGTGAGAAGCAAACTGTTGTTTCTCACTTATCAAATCGTTAGTGAATCGTTATAGAAGGCAAATCGATGTGAGGGCAAATCGTTGCGCTCACTTATCAAATCGTTATGAGCCTTAGCGAATCCTTATAGAAGGCAAATCGATGTGAGGGCAAATCGTTGCGCTCACTTATTAGATCGTTATGAGCCTTAGCGAATCGTTATAGAAGGCAAATCGATGTGAGATCAAATCGTTGCGCTCACTTATCAAATCGTTATGAGCCTTAGTGAATCGTTTATAGAAGGCGCTAAACAAATCGTTGTGGGGCTTATAAAACCTATTAAAGCCAAATCGTTGTAGCGCTAATAAAATCGATTGAAACCAAATCGTTGTAGCGCTTATTAATTTGGCACTTGAACTGAAATCGATGTATATAGATTAGACATCAATTTTATCATTTTAGTGCGCCATATCAAATCATTATAGCAATCGAATCGATGTATGAATTCGTTCTACTCATTTATTAAATCGATGAGAGACTTATCAATTTGTTATGAGATTGATGCGACACAGATGAAACAAGATATTCAATTTAATTACTCATAAATTTTGTTATCATCATAAGTTTTGTTTTCACCAAAATACAAGGACAAACAGAGAGTGGTTCAACAAATCTATCTGCTCCTACTATATACATCTCAATTTTCAACAGCGTCCACCTGCCAGGACCTCCCCTCTTCTCCTCCGGCCTCTCCTCCCCTCTCTCAGCCAGTCCACCTCTCTTTCCAGAGACTGGCCCTCTCTCTAGACCCCCCATAGTCTCTCTCTCTCTCTCTCTATGAGGTCCCCCCTCTCTATTTCCTCCACAGTCCCTCCCACCTCCGAGAGGTCTCCTTCTCTCTGATGACCTGTCTCCCTCACAGTCCCCCTCTCTCTTTCCTCCCACCTCCGTGAGGCGCAGGTTAGTGTGTTTAACTATTTGGCCTTTATATTCTATAATTTCTTTTGATGTTGTTATGTTCTTTCATAATTTTCTGATTTTAACGTTTATTTTAAATTTTCTGTAAATTTATTATTATCTATAATTGTTATGCAATTTGATTGTCTATAATTGTTATGCTATTTAATTACTGTAATTTCCTCATGCTTTAGTGTGTTTAACCAGTTGGCCTTTATATTCTGTAATTGTTATGTAATTTGATTGCTGCAATTTCTTCTTGTTTTATATTTTAATGTGTTTTATGTAATTTTTCATTTATTTCATAGCTACGAGACACTGATGATTGTAAGAGTACCTTGAAAGAGTGCCTTAGGAGAGCTATAGCAAGTAGCTTGCAGCCGCTTAAGGAGTGTCTGGAACCTAATTTACTTTGACCAGTGGCGGACCTAGGTAAGGTCCAGTGGGGTCACGTGACTCCACTGAATTTCAAAACTCAATTATAAGGTTAGAATTTTTTATTAAATTAATTTTGTTAAAAAAAAGTTTCAATGAGAGTGACCCCACTGAATTACAAAATAAAATCTATAGATACACCATAATCTTAAGAGTTATCTCACTGAATTAAATTCTTGAATCCACCACTGACTTTGACGTCACAAAGTGACTTAATCTCTGTAACATATATAAAAGAGCCATTCTCTCATATAATTGTGGAAACCAAGTGTGGCCGCAGATGTTGGTCGTTCTCCCTCCAAATCACGTAAGTTTTTTTTATATTCTTGTTATCTTGTTATATTCTTTGATTTACAATTCCTTCCCAATCTTAGATTCAAGATCATTCTCCACCAAGTTCTAATGGGACAGAAGCTTAGGATTGCTTACTTACACCGAAGGATGTACTGAAGGCTAAATAGGCATTAATCTCCTCTTCAGTCCATGATGGGGATGGTGGACGGTATGCGCATGGTGTGTGGATAGTTGAGGGGGAGACATGGCTTCATTGATCCTTTGCAGGGGGCCACATCCATCGTACGAAGATGACATGATGCCTAGGGCCAAGAGAAGTCATCCCCAGGCATGGTCTTCTATTGTCCAGGCAGCGAGCCCATCATGAGACCATAACCGTCTTGTCCTGTTCTACCACGTCATGCGTCACCAAGGAGGCTTGCCATCTTTGTAGTAGGCTGAGCAAGCCCCGTTTTTATTTAGTTGTGGGTTCACTCCGCTTGAGCTTTCCCAGTAGGGGTCGTTTTGGGGCTGATTTTGTGACTTAAAAATTTCGGCCACAGAAATATTAGTGGCCAATTTGGAGACCCTAAGTTTAGTCACAAATTTGAAACCGAATAGTGACCGACATTATTCGATCATAATTTTGTGACCAATTTTTCTTAACCGTAGCTTTCTGTCACTACTCAGTCGCAATTCTATCGCTAAAATTGTTTGTGACCAAATAGAGAACAAATAAAGATCGAAAATTTTGTTCTCTATTCGCTCCATTTCTTGTAGTGGGGTCGAGTGAGTTTTTGGTGAATGGTCCATTCGCCATGTGGGTGGGAGGTGACTTCTTGATCCTCGTGCTAGGCTGGTCAAGGGGAAGGGGCTAGCACATTGTTTGCGGATGATGTGCCCTCCTTCTAATGTGAAACGATCTCTAGCTACAGGGCCATTGTGTAATGACCTTAGAAACTCGACCCTCAGTCCCTTGCCGAGAATCTAACTTTCGACGTCGCCACCTATAGATCTGAGGACTCGGAAAGGTTGAAAAAAAAGTAGAACAAGATATGTAAAGGAAATAAACAATAACTACTATACTAAAAATGTATGTGGAAGTGAATGTAAGCAACAATATTACAAAGTACAATTCTAGGTACAACTCCCAACCATAATAGTACAAGAAAAATGGGAAAAATAGAACCCTTATAGGACATACCCTGAGAGTGAAGTACTAAGAAAGAGGGGATGCTACTAGAGATGAAGCTGATGACTAAGGCCCCATCTCCTCTGCGCACCACACAACCTACTGTTGCTATGGAGCCTCACCTGAGAAAAGGAGGGAGTGAGCTTTACAATAGAAGCTCAGTAGGGACTACCAATCACCCACTAGTTCTAACTAGCAGAATAGACAAATAAATAAATAAATAACAATAGCAATGTTCTATTCTACTAATGGAACGTGCAGAAGAAAGGGGCTAACTACAAAACCACTAGTCGAAAACACCACACGGCCAAAAACCTTGTGCAACTAGCATGTTACAACCATCACACTGCTGCAACCATAGATAGAGGCAAGTCCGCCTAGACAATGACACTAGCCATGGAAACGACTACCACTAGTCAAAATGGTCAGGAGTGCCACATGCATCTCACCCTTGACTGCACGTTTGGACCTATTGTTCTCCCATCGGAGTGAGGTCACATAGCTTGTAGAGACCACAACAATGACTATGGTGTGACCAGACTATGGTCCCCCACATGGCACCTCTAGGTGGGTCTAGTACCACATAGAGTGAGACAGTGACAAAATAGACTAACTAACTTGTGCCAGAAGGACAACTCCAAACCACCTCAACATCCTAGACAAACCATGAGAGCTCTATAAATGACTTAACATCACTGTCCACACACTATTTTCCCATTAACTTAGAGACACCAAATCGAGCTCACTCGTAGCTTGGAGTATGCCTTCCATAAGTTCACGAGGATGGGGGTCCTAGGAAATGGTAACAACCCAATACAATGAGACAAGCCCTCAAATGTCATGCATAAGGCGACCAAGTAGTGTAATACCTTGCTAGGAACAACACAAGTGCCACAAGTACAAGAGGAATCTGTATAAATCAAGACTCGATGGAAACATGGCTCCGAACCGAACAATTTGCTCTCTGCCTGAGAAGGCGACATGCATCTTGTAATTGAGAGAAGCTGACACATAAATGGTTGCGGTTTAAACGCGACATAAAGACCATTGCATTTAAACGGGAAACATGACAATGGGAGAGTTTCCACCAAAATGTAGTGACCCAAATGTTACATTCTCAGTCTAAGAGCTAGTAGACATAATCGAGCCCGAAGACACCCTAAAAATCACAAAAACATAGACTATTGTTAGCACTTCCACTTCGACTAGTATTGACCTGCCAATCAAAATCATGTTAACGGTGAGATCGATTGCTATCAAATGTCTTTGACGACAATATCGACTGTTGTTTACATGTTGTTGATGGCAAGGTGCTTGACGTCCACATGGGTTAATGACAAAATATGTTGTTGTCAACATGGTTTTGGTAACACACGATATTGATGTCAACCTGGGTATGGCCCAAGTATGACTTGGTCATACCAAGCATGGCATGCACGTCCCTCCTATGTTTGGGAGGGTTGGTGGGCTCTACGTAGGGGTGAGGGGCTCCGTGAAAACCCATGGGCTGGGGTTTTTTGGCAGATCTCTCTCACCCCCTTCTTCTCCAACAGCTTCTATTCTCCTCCCATTGTCCTCTCAAGAGTGTGAGAGAGTGAGGAGACCAAGAGGGTGAGACCCTCTTTCCTCCTCCTTGCTAGTTGCTGCTGTTGTGGCTTTCCTGCTACTACGCCATGGAGTACCACAGAAGGGAAGGCGCCGACGTGGAGGAGGTGTCGTTGTCAGTCGTCGCCCTGTGGATACCACTAAGGAGGAGTTCGCGAGAGCTTTTTTCTTCCGGCAGGCCAGGTTCTACACGTCTGAGGATCTACGAGCTCTTCTAGGTGAGACAGTCTCACCCTTGTATGGTTTGCATGAGAGTCATGCCTCTGGACATCATCTTGGTCCGATAGTTTATTGTGGGAAACATGGTTTTAAAATTTTAAACTTCATTATGCTGCACTTATGATGGTCTCCACATTTCCTTACACGATCGACATTTCTACGCTCTAGACACCTTCCTTACATAGAAACCTCGCCAAAACCCAAGCTTCTGAATTGCAATCGCTATAAGCCGTCTTTGAGAAGCTCACCTCGGCCGAGCAGGGTATTTGCCTTGTTTGGACGAAAAACAAAACTTAAAACCCTAGGAATCAAGAACGCGTTAGATCTACCCATCGATTTCAAAATGAGACATGCATGGTCATCTCTTTCATAAACACGGTGCCACATGGCAACCTGGCACGTGCCACACATCGTACAAAAGGACAAAACTCCACAATAGGCAGTGTTGAGATCGTGTCGTGGGTGAAGGCTTCGTTTAGAACACGTCATCCACCTCCGTCACGTTCTCAAACAGAGAACCTAGGTGCTTTGTGGACCAAAATTTCTAGCTCACAACACCCATACAACACACTAAATTCTGAACCACGGCTCAATGGCCACACATTGGCCCAAACACCAAGCTAAATATACTAAACCTGAATCCGAATAGCCACTACGTTACATTATTACCATCTAAAAAGAAATGTCATCCTCATCATTATGAAGAAACCCAGAAATGAAGCACGTTCCACAATTAAATAAAGTAACAAAACTAGAAATTAAATTCATAATTCAAACAAGTATGGATACATTTCTCTACATTCCTTCAGTAAATCTCTATGTGCCTTCTTTCTTTTCAACTTGATTTTCAGTCTCTCTGCTCTTATTGACTCAATCTGTTCATTCTTTGCTCTGCTTTCCTGCAAACCTTTTGCATTTAGCTTACTGCCCCAACCTAAACATTTCTGGCTAAGGTACTAGCTACTTTTATCTCCTTGGACTCAACCTTCTTTTACATTTTCCTAGATGTGTCTGCAACACTTTTTGGTGCTCATTTTGCTTGGAAGCTTCTACGATTAGTCTCTTCCTTATTCTACCGCATCAAATCAAATCTTAAAACTATTTTTTTTTTCAAAACAATCAAATGCAACTATTGAATTCTCTGCATCTGCTTACTAATATGACGGCCCTGGATATTTATGCATATTAAGGCTCCATATCCAGATCCGCCTCCCGCGAACGGACCGAAGTCTCGCAAGGGATAACTCACACAAGTGCCCAGTAAGAATATAAAAGACAACTACACAGTATAAAACACAAGAAAGTACATGTGCTCCTACCTATATATAACATTTTACAACTGTCCCATTATATTATTGCATGTCCAATTAAAAAGTACAACTACCTGGGGCATACCCCAAGGGAGCACAAGCTCACACAAACTAACTACTACACTACTGCTGGTGGTACAAGTCTGACACAACGTCTCCACAAGCCGAACCAACGGTAAGCCCTAAAAAGAACTGTAGGGGAGTGAGCCTCAACAAGTCACAGGCTCAGTAGGGGCTACCCGAAACAACAACCAACTACGGACACCTCAACCCTAGAGGGTCTCATTGGCAACACCAATAGCCAAACCATTTCATGCTCTTAACAATTGAATTTAAACTACAATTAAATATAAACACCTTAATCAAACATAACCTCGGAAGGTAAGAAGAAACAACAGGACTAGTTTCGCACCACTAGTCCACACCACAACTGAAATGCCTAAGCCTTAAGCCTCACAGGAAAATCATAATAACAACTGGTCGCCTACGCTTTAAGCCACACAGGCAAGTCACTGCCTAGGCTGAAAGCTTCCCAGGCAAACCTCAACCTCGTGGGTAATAGGACAGCCAACCAAGTGCTGGTCCATTAAACCCCAAACCACGATATATCAGAAGTTACACACACCAGGTAGCATGATCGGCTACAGCGGGCCAATCCATCACACACGAAAACCATATACGGAAGCTTACTCGAGGAAGGTAAGGCAAAGCACATTGAGTGGAAGGTCACACCACACGACCTCCACGAAACACAGTTCCACGTCAACACCAGAAAAGACTGGTATACGATGTACCACCACAAATCATTACCCACACGGGGTACAAGTACCTATTACCACAAGGTACCAGCACAGAAACCGCAAGTAAACTAGTGCCGTAACAGGGCACACCATAGCGAGCTAAACCACATTTGGTGAGTCAACACTCACCAACCATAACCAAAACTGTGCCACCACTAGGGCACACCACAAGCCACAACCACAGTCACAACTGTGCCAACACCAGGGCACACCTCGAACAGGTCAAACCTCGACTATGAGTCACAAACTCATGAGCCACAGCCAGTGGCAAATCACGAGTTGGAAAGGAACGACGCCACCACATGGGAACGGACTACTGGTTGATCAGGCCAGTATCCAACCCGGACAACACAACACAAGAACAACCTCTCAGTCTCGCAGTCACGGACGAAAGGTTGAACTGCCACTCCACGTGAATAAGTTAAACAACTGTGGAGACCAACCAACACCACACCTGCAGACACACAGCTGCAGGTCCATGCCTGGCACCTTTAGGGTCTCTGGCCGGAGCACCCTAAAGTGAGGCACTAGAAAATAGGACTAGCTGGGACCAGTGACGTCTGCTGGGGTCCGTACCCCTAACTACGAGCGCGCTACAAGCGACTAAAAACAAGCTCTGGGAAGTCACTGTCCCACTGCCGTCTTTCCCTCAGTCGGACGTACAACTCAACTTAGGAGTGAGGGTGTCCAGGAAGACGACACAGACCTCGATGGTACCACACTGTACTGGGACAAACCCCGGGCACAACAAACACAATGTGCCTAGCTCACAAAGAACCTGGGATACCCGACTAGAGAGGCATTCCGGAATAGGCGCCGGACCACCACATTTGGCAAGCTCAAATCACGGTATATACACAAACACTTTCTATTACCAATTACGGTACATATGTTAGGAATAGCTTGTTCCAGTCACCTTGTGACCTCCACTGCCGCACTAAACACAGTACATGATAATCCCGTGATAACCATACTTATACTTTACTAATTATCCATCGAGGATAACTTATAAAAGATCCTAAAGGATCAAGGATAGGTTCAAACGTGAACCTCACTGCCACAACACCACGGACTAACACAATAATTAAGATACAATAAACACAATAACATACGATGTGCCATGCACACACAAACCACATGCACAACATTCAAACCACGTAGACACCACGTGTATAATACACCAGCCAGGTGCACCACACGTCATTCACATAAACAACATGTCAACACATGGACAGCACGCTCCAAGAGCGCTACAGGTGCCAACGCACCACACATACTACGTAAACACCAAGCCGATTACGACATAACACATTAACCACATAATGCCCACCTTGTGAGCAACACGCTCCGTGAGCATGCATGGCACCACCTGTCATTGCCATGCACAACAAATACACTAACCGCAAAATGCATGGGGACCTCTCAGCTGAGGTCGCGACAAGGGGCAAGATCGTCATCAGAACGCGATGCCCCGACATGCCGCCACAGAAAACCACAATGCGACGGGTAAGGTTGTCGCAACCTTGTCGCGACAGAACCCTTGGTCACCATCTGGTCGTGACCCTTTAATGTGTCTCCTTCCAAACCGGAACACGACACATCGGGCTGTCGCGTTAAGAACGTGACGCCCAGGGTCGTCGCCTCAGTAGGTGCGAACCCTAATCCGGAAGCAACTCCACGGACCACCATTCCGGACAATTCAAACCACGCTTAATTCACGTTTTTCATGCTTTAATGGATACCCTAACATGGTATCTACAGTTTTCAAAGCAATAAACAAACTAACATGCAATCCACAACACGAAACCAGGTAGAACACCCTACCTTTGCGAAGAACGCAAAAACTGGAGATCCCTTGGCGTTTCCCCCGCTCCACACGACGTCCTCGCGGCGAGAACATGCCCCACGCACCTTCAGAACCTCGAGCCGCCTGAAGGAACCCCGCAACAGCTCCCCCTGGCCGAGCAGAGCTTGCGAAAGCTCTGTTCGTCCAAGGTTCTTAAAAACAACACAGCGGTTAAGATCGCGATATACACCACCGTCGCGACCTGATCACGACCTGGGTGACCGTCGCCTTCACAAGGCCGACTGCCCGGTGCGCGACATGTGGCATCCATGCAGACGAAGACTGCCTAGCAGCGGCAATAGGAACGTGACCACCAGGGCTGTCGTGTTCAGAACGTGATGCACACCCTTGTCGCGTTCATAGGCAGAAAACCTGTGAGCGCTTTGGGCCCAATCTGACGGCCCACCAAGCCTCACAACGCGCGTAAACACCTGAAACACACACTAATGGGCCACACATTGGGCACCAAACCCACTAAGCAGGGATCCGCAAAGATCCGAAAAACGTGCGATGTTACAACTAATATGTTCCTCATATCAATAACTGCTTGTACAAATTCACCATAAACTCATAATACTTTTTTGTTGTTAATGGTTCATGCCTATAGTTTTTGTCATATTCTCTAATACTCTGCTTTAGTGTTCTAATAATTTCAACATCTATCAATCAATCTAATCAGTTTAAATTACTCTTCTTTGGATACTAGAAATCACAAAAGAACTATCTGCGGCTTCTTTATACAATCCTCATTCTTTAATCATTACCTGACACAAAACTACTTCTCTGTCCTATGCATCAACAATAACTGGTATACTAATATGAAATCTTGATTGATTTTTTTAAAAAATAATCTATCTATTTGTAGTTATTTAAACTTAGATCTTCCTAAGAAATGCTACATCTTCAATTAATTCAACAAAGACTTCAAACCTTTTTTGACCAACCAAGTCACTAGCATTGCAATCTTGAGAAATCCTAACTAAATCTTCTATATTATCTTACTAAATCTAGAAAACTTCTAATTTCTATTATTGTTTTCAACTTTTTCTTTTTCAATACTGTAGCATATTGACCATTCGAATCATAGCTTAATGGTTGTGGAGGCCAGTGTGTGGCTTGTGGCTCGAGTTTTAGGTGTTTACCTAGGTTTTGGAGCTTTGTGGGCCGACAGCTTGGGCCCAAAGCACCCACTAGTTCACTGTTTATGAATGCGACAGGGCTGGACGTCGCGTTGTGAACGTGATTGTCCTGGGTGTCGCATTCTAGTTATCGCCACTAAAGGGTCTACGTCTGCATGTCCGCCGCATGGCGCGCACTGGGCGGCCTGCTGATGTCGGCCATGAGAAGGTGACGGCCTTCTCCGTCACGTTCAGGTCACGATGGTAGGAACGTTGCATTCTCAACTACAAAGTGTTTTTAACCTAGGTCGACCAAACAGAGCCCAACAAGCTCTGTTCGGCCAGGGGGAAGAGATTTTGCATGGGTCTTGGGCGATTCAAAGATTTGGAGCTGTTTTTGGCGTGCTTTCGCTGCAAGGACATGGTACGGAGCGGGGAAGACGCCGGGGTATCTCCGTTCTTTGCGTTCTTCACGAAGGTAGGGATATTCTTTGCATGTTTAGCATGTTTTACATGTTGTAGGCAGTAGATACCATGATGGTGTAGTGCTTAGAGCATGTATATTTGTGTTTCATGGTAGTTAGCATGGTTTGTATGAGGATTTCGGAGATGGAAGCTTGGATTTAGGTCACTGTCTGTGAATGCGACGGACCTGACTGTTGCGTTCAGAACACGACAGCCCGACCCGTCGCGTTCTTCTTCATAATGCATCGTATCGAGGCGGCATGTTGTGAAGGCGATAGTGGACCCCGTCGCGTTCTGGATTCCGATGGCAATGGGCTTGTGCATGGTTACGTGATTATCAGATTATCATTATTTTTTGTGCATGGCAATGGTAAGTGGTGCATTGGCACTTGTGGAGTTTGAGGAACGTGTTGTTCACATGGTTTGTGCGGTGTTCACGTGGTTTGTGTGTTCGTGGAGAGTAGTACGACACCTACCATGGTTACCTCTCCAGTTGGGATCCCCAGGTTTTGTGTGAGCCAGGCACGTTAGTGCTCGAGGCTTGTCCCGGTACTTGTGTACCGTCGTGGTCTGTGTCGTCTTCCTGGACACCCTCACTATTGTGTAGACTTGTGCGTCCGGCTGAGGGAAAGATGGCAATGGGATAGCGACTTGTGTAAGTTTGTGTTTGTCGTTTGTAGTGTGCTCGTGGTTGGAGGTTACAGACACCAGTAGACATACTGGGCCCTAGCTAGTCCTGTTTTCTAGTGCCTCACTTTAGGAAGCTCGGGCCGGAGTCCCTAAAGTTGCCAGGCATGGGCCTGCGGCTGTGTGGTCTACAGGAGTGGTGTTTGTTGGTCTCCACAGTTTCTTGGTTTGTTCTAGTGGAGTGGCAGATGGACCTTTTGTCCGTGGCTATGAGACTGAGAGGTAGTCCTGTGTGGTTTGTCCGGGTTAGTTGCTGGTGTCGCGAACCAATCTTCGTGACCCAAGTGTGGTGTTCTTCTACTTTAGCACGTAGACTTGGACGAGGTTTGCCGTTTATTTATTAGAGGTTGATTTCCATTAATAGTGTCACATCCCGAGAATTACGCAGCGGATATTAATAATGTGGAATAATTTGAGACGATATCTCGAGACGTGAACAGTCGGCAAATAAGCCTCTAGCTAGCACACACTAAATGTTTAACAACATACATCATCATAGGACCCAAATATTGAACTCAATAGAAATTGTATTCAAATCTCATATTTGTTTCAAAGGAACTAATATAGGACTAAGACTGAATAAAAAGAAAAAGTACATTTATTCCTCACTTCCTACTACATGAATCTAACACTCAAAGCAAACTACTATAACTAGACTCATAGTTGGAACGTTCATCACTCGGACGCATTCCCATCCTCGACTTGCTCTTCCTCTTGAATGTCATAATCACCTAGAATGGTTAAAAGTAGGGGAAGAGCAAACTAGCCTTGCAGGATTTATATCTCAATGTGTGGGCAATGACTATAAGTGATTAACAATTTAGAACTAGGTAAGCATGATGAATGTCATGATATGCATGTATGAATAAAACTCATTGAAACATGATATATGAACAAGTTAGATGGAGTGATCATGATAGGATAAGATCTAGAAGGATATAACAAGATAGAACTAGCAATATATCATTTTGTACAAGCACGCAAGGTTTCACTTGATGTCAATAGCTTTCAAGAACGTGAGATATCACTAATTGCATT
Organism: Colocasia esculenta; assembly: GCA_014218235.1. Taxonomy (NCBI): domain Eukaryota; kingdom Viridiplantae; phylum Streptophyta; class Magnoliopsida; order Alismatales; family Araceae; genus Colocasia; species Colocasia esculenta. The sequence goes on from CM024753.1 coordinate 167,389,949, forward strand.
AAATACAGGATGGCCATATCACGCAAGCAAGCAAGAACACACGATCACGATAATGTAACACTAATCAGGCACGTAGACACTAATGTACACCAAGAAAAGATCGACCAAGAATGTACACCAGGACACGTGTATGTGGTTATTGTATCTATCATTCAACACGACAAGCACGACTCCCAGCGCAGATGCAACGCTAGTAATCATTATATCCCATGGTTAACAGTACATTTATGACTCTCCGTGTAGCAACCTGGATTTTTAGAAAATAAAATTTAATAATTTATCAAAAAATAAAAGCAATTAGAAAATCAAATAAAAAGAGAATTACATAAAACCCATTAAAAGAAAAGAATTAATGGGATTTGTTAAATGGACCCATTAGAAATTAGTGGGCCAAAATTGGATTTATAGAAAAGAGAATAAGGGGAAAATATCCTAAATTCACAACTTAATTACTAACTAATTAGAAAAGGGAAATTTAGTACATTAAAGAAGCAAATAGAGTTAGATTTGGAATCCTAAACCTTCCCCAATTACTTGGCCACAAAATCCCCTCACTCTCAACCCAATTAGGAGATCTCTTACTTAAAAAGGGGAGAGGAAAATAGGAAACTCAAAATTAAAGGGGAATTAGACTTAAACTAGGAAAGGGAATGGGGAGAAGCTTAAACACTTATCTAAAACCCTCATGGCCGGACCTAGCTCCTGCCAAGAGGTTGCTGGATCAGGAAGAGAGGCCAAGAGGAGGAGAAATCGTAGGAGAAAGGAGTTCTCAAGCCCTCAACCCGAGTTCTTTAAGTCTTAATCCTAGAAGAGGAAAACGATCAAAGGTAGGCATTATCACGAGAATAAACCATGATAATTTTTCTGTAGGATGTCTCGTCCATCAAGAACAAAAGCCCTTGGGTTTCATATTTTTGCCTTGAGCAAATCTTTAGTTCTCAATTTTCAATATTCTGTAAACTTCATGACCCCAAACCCTCTTATTAAATTCATATCTTCATGGTTACTCATCCTCATGCCTTAAGATTTTTGCTATAAGAACTGATGGATGTTAGGGTTCTTTTGCCCATAAGAGCCCTAATTTTTATCTACTCTATCCTGCGAATAAATTCTGGCATCTCCACTGATCGCAGTTTGTTGTACCCCATGTTTCATTTGATAAAAACCTGACCAAAACATATCCGTTTTCAAATTCCTATTTACTACATGTTCTCATGCATGTTTAGATCAACCTGCAATTGGTTTCATGATTTTTCATTGCTTGTACAATTAGTTCTATAATTTTGAATCCCCCTGTGTCAAGAAGGGGAACTCTTGGACCACAATCCAAGACATGTCTGACCCCCTGTCGAACTCAGGTGCAGGCCCTGTGAACGCGATGGCCCGATAGGCCACATTCAGGGGTCTTGTCGTGACAGCATTAACTGTCACGATCTGAACGTGAGGGGCACTGCTGTCGCGATCCGTGCGCCTGTCCTGACCGAACCGTCGCGATCCTTGCAAGACCCCGTCGCGATTTCAGTGCCTGTTCTGAACAACTTGTCGCGTTCAGTGCAAGCCCTTGTCGCGATCTGTCCTGACCCCATTGCTACCCTTACGGGGGTGCGTCGCGATTTGGGTCTTTTACAGAAAAACCCCTGAATTGCAATGTTCTACCCTTTAATCCCAGTTATAACCATAGTAATTGTACTTAATATAATTTGAACATTTATATGAGATTTAAAATACATACACACGACGAATTTCCATCTATGATTTCATGTCACATGCACACACTTTGAAACCATCCAAATATGGCTTAATTGGCATTAACATGTTTCTAAATACATCTGGTAATTTATGTAATTAAATTGCCTCATGCTTAATTATACATGTATAAGTTTTCTCGCGTTGTTTTGGAACACCGTTACCGACGCTCCATTGTTCTAGAATTCCTCTAGAACGTCGAGCACTTGTTTCTATAATTACCCTCTTTCTTGACTTAGATGAACTCTCCGTCGGATATTCCTTCTGCCGGACTAGTGAGTCTTTATTCAAGGCCTCCGTAAGTCACCTCTGTCCATGGATTCCCACATGGTCGACGAGCCGGTTGTACCTTAACACCTATGTTACCCTTTAGGAATCTACATGATCCAACCGGCTATTAGAAGTTCGCTCTCATCTTGAATCACGCCGGACCTCTGGACCTGTGTTTAACATGGCCAGTGGAACAGTTGTGAGTTCCACCTAACTGCCAACATAAAGTGCGCGTGTTGTGCAACTATTACTATCGCCTGATTACTCGACGTGTTACGTGCAATGTCCACTAGCTCTCATCTATACTCCATTCGCTCATCTATTCACGTTCTCTCTACTATCTCGTCGATTCAACTAGTGCTCTCATCTATTTCTTGGTACTCTATATTGGCCATTGACTGATTGTCTAAGATAAACAATATAACCAATGCCTGACAATATATAAAGGGCCCGATCTGGTCCTGGGATGTGCGCCCAAAAGTGCTAGTGCCCTTGGGAGTTAAATGATCAGAGTGTTTGGAATTACACTCGAGTGCTATCTATCTCGAATATCTAAATGACAATCAAAAAGTGCCATATTCTCTCGTTGTCTATTGACAAAAAGTGCTATACTATGCTCGTTGTGCTATTGCTATGTTTTGTGCTATTTGTGCTATGGCCATTTTCCTATTTTGTGCTGTACTCGACTCTCGTGCTATATTTGGAAAGTTGTGCTATTTCATTCACATGCTATTCTGCTATCTATTAATTGATTCTCTCGCTCTATCATTAGTTACTCTGCCTTTAATACATTAATTATTTAAAGCCTACTTGACTATTGATATTTAAGTCCTACTGGGCGTTATCACTCACTGTGCGTTATTTGTCGTTGTGTTCTCAGGTGAGACCGAGGATGAACTGTACACTCAAGAGGATGGGAACGACCAAGAGTGACGTCACGAGTGCCCTAGTGTCCTAGAGATTATGTTAGAATTTTAGTTTAGTCTCTTACTCTTATTTCAATGTAATTGGGCCCTATAGATTGGCTCTGATATTAGTGGTTGTAACTAGACATTTGGAAAGTTATTAATGGAAGGAATTTACTTTAGTATTATTCAATGTGTAATGGTTTGATGTCTAGTACTCACTCTATACCGTTTACTTGCAACTGCCTCGCGTTCCGATATTCCGCGTCGGGACGTGACAGTTTTGTGGTATCAGAGCCTAGGTTATTCTTAAGTATAGGATGATCTAGGTTGACCAGCCTCGACTAGAGTCAATTGTCCTACCTATGTGAGTTATGCTTAGAGCCAAGGGTAACTAGCTAAAATAAACTCACACACGCACGAATTAAATCTCACATCGATATCATAACAGTAAGCTATTTTTGTAGGAACTAAGAAATCGAGATGGCTGCTGAACATGCTCAAATGAGGGGCATGCAACAGACCATTCAAGAACTGACTCGTGCAATCATGCAAGCTACCCAAGGTGGCGAAAACCGTGGCGGTGCAGGTGAGCTGCATTGTAACTTCAGGAGTCTGAACCCGCCTAGGTTCAGTGGATCCACGGATCTAGATGAAGCCGAGCACTGACTGAAGGAAGCAAAAAGAATTTTCCGTGTTATGCAATATGCAGCGGGGGATAAGCTGCTACTAGCTACTTTCCAACTGGAGAAGGACACCTGTGCTTGGTGGGAGTCAGTGGAAGCTACTAGGGAGAACGGTCAATTCACTTGGACCGAATTCAAGGAAGCATTTAACACCAAGTACTTCTCCGAGCGTGTCCAAGAAAGGAAGGCTGCGGAATTCACTGCTCTTAAACAGAGGAGCCTGACTGTGGCTGAGTAGAAGCCCAATTCTCAAGACTGGCGCGCTATGCTGCACATCTGGTGAACACTGAAAGAATGAAGGCTAAGCATTTTCTCAACGGCCTTAAGCCACAATACATCACCCAACTAGCACCTCTAGACATCCAAACCTATGCCGAGATGGTGAAGAAAGCTCAGCTGCTGGAAGATGCTACGGACTTTACCGACCGTATCAAAGGGAAGTTCGTGAAAAAGGAATTGACCTCGGGTCAATCATCTGCTAGGCCAAACAATGGCAAGAAGCGTCCCCTCAACCTCACAGAGGGTCCTAGCCAAGAAACGAAACCTAAGGTGATAGTCTCATACACTCTAGCAAAAAGCAACTGCAAACACTGTGACAAGCTGGGTCACACGACTGATGAATGCTGAAGGAAGGTCGACGCATGTCTGTGCTGTAGAAGTCGCGAGCACCGCATCCCCGAGTGCCCGCTACTAAAAGAGAATGAGAGGTGCCCTAATGTGCCTAAGAAACAGGGCTGATTGCAAGCCCTGCATGATGAGGAACCTGCTATGGAAGGTGGCATGGTAGAAGGTACCCTTCAAGTTTTCTCATTATCAGCATTTATTTTATTTGATACTGGAGCCACTCATTCATTTATATCTCAAAACTTTGCTGATACTGTGAATACTAAGCCTATATCCATGGGTTGTGAGTTCTCTGTCACAACGCCACTAGGGGAAAAGGAGAAATTGAACAAATACTTTCCCTCTGCTGATGTAATGATCAGAGACCATAACCTAAAAGCTGACCTGGTGTGTATGCACATGGAAGGCTATGATGTAATTTTGGGAGCCGACTGGTTGTCCACTTATGGGGCAAGTGTCGACTGTAAGAAAGGGAAGGTTACCTTTAGTGACTTTCCTAAATTGGCATTCTCTGGGATCAGACATAAGAGATAGATGTCTCTAATATCCGTGATAAAAGCCATAACATGATAAGGAAAGGTAGTATTGCTTTCCTAGCAGCCGTAGTTGTGGAAAAGAAGGGTTCTAAGATAGAAGACATTCACATAGTTCAGGATTACCCTGATGTGTTTCCTGAAGATCTGCCAGGGATTCCCCCGGAACGTGATGTCAACTTCGCCATAGAGTTGATCCCTAGAGCTGCCCCAGTATTGCGTCAACCGTACCGGATGTCACCTGCCGAGCTAAAGGAGTTGAAGACGCAACTGATGGGGCTACTAGAAAAGGGGTTTATCAGACCAAGTACTTCCCCATAGGGAGCGCTTGTGCTGTTCGTCAAGAAGAAGGATGGATCGATGAGGCTCTACATTGACTATCGACAACTCAATCAACTCACCATAAAGAACAAGTACCCTTTGCCCAGAGTCGATGAACTGTTCGACCAAATATCTGGAGCTCAATATTTCTCCAAGATCGATCTTCGATCTGGCTATCACCAAATGAGGATCAAAGAGGACGATATATTCAAGACAGCTTTCAGGAGCAGGTACGGGCAATATGAATTCGTTGTTATGCCTTTTGGGGTAACCAATGCTCCTACAACCTTTATGCAACTAATGAACAACATATATCGGTCCTACCTCGACAAGTTTGTGGTCGTCTCTATCGACGACATCCTCATATACTCCAAGACCAAGGAAGAGCATGAAGAACACCTGCAGATAGCACTGCAAGTCTTACGAGACAATAGACTGTACGCAAAGCTTAGCAAGTGTGAATTCTGGCTCGAAGAAGTGTCCTTCTTGGGCCATGTCATCTCCAGGGACGACATCTCTGTTGATCCCTCCAAAGTCGAAGCTGTACTCAACTGGGAGAGACCAACCAGCATTACCGAAATCAGAAGTTTTCTAGGACTGGCTGGCTACTACAGGCGGTTCATCAAGGACTTCTCAAAGATCGCCATTCCTCTCACGCGTCTAACACGAAAGGAGAATTCCTACTCCTGGAGTAAAGAGTGTGAGAAAAGTTTCCAAATTCTTAAAGACCGTCTTACCTCAGCACCTGTTCTCACTTTGCCAATAGAGGGAGAAGGTTTCTCTATCTACACCGATGCCTCAGGGATTGGGCTAGAGTGTGTACTGATGCAAAAGGAGAAAGTCATCGCCTACTCTTCTCGACAACTGAAGACTCATGAAGTCAACTACCATGTGCATGATTTGGAGTTGGCTGTCGTGGTCTTCGCCTTGAAGATCTGGAGACACTACTTGTATGGAGAGAAATTCACTGTCTACTCAGACCATAAAAGTCTGAAGTATTTATTCTCCCAGAAAGAACTCAACATAAGATAGAGAAGATGGCTGCAATACCTCAAAGACTTCGACTTCAACATTTAATACCATCCAGGCAAGGGAAACGCCATGGTTGATGCTCTTAGTGGAAAGCCGATGGCATTTGTTTCAAGTCTAGTCCTTGGCGAGATGCAACTACTAGAACAGTTCGTAAGGTTAGACTTAAATATTGAACATAGGGATGATCGAGTCTTGGTTGCAAACATCAAGATTCAATCCGACTTGTTGGAAGAAATCAAAGCTCAACAAGATGATGATCCATTCTTGGTTCATGTCAAAGAAACTCTAACTGAAAGACCGGACTTTGCTATGACAGAGGATGGAAGGCTTGTCTTTCAAGGGAGGACATGTGCCCCTGACAATGTAGAACTGAAGAGGAAGCTAATGGATGAAGCTCACAAGACAAAGTATACTATTCATCCAGGAGGTACCAAAATGTATCAAGACATGAAAAGACTGTTTTGGTGGCCGAACATGAAAAGAGAGGTAGCTGAACATGCCGCACACTGCCTTACTTGCCAACAAGTAAAAGCGGAACACCTGCACCCTGCTAGTGTACTTAGATCGCTAGATATTCCGAAATGGAAGTGGGAAAGCATTGGCATGGACTTCATCATGGGTTTACCCAAGACTCATGGTGGACTCAATGCCATATGGGTTATTGTAGACCGACTAACCAAATCTGCCCACTTCCAAGCTATAAAGAGTAAGTGGTCAGTAGAGATACTAGCTGCCCTATATGTCAAGGAGATAGTGAGATTGCACAGAGCTCCATCATCCATAGTCTTGGATCGAGATCCGAGAATCACATCTCATTTTTGGAAAGGATTGCAAGGTGCACTGGGTACTAAACTCAACTTTAGTACTGCATTCCATCCACAAACTAATGGGCAAACTGAAAGGACCAACCAAATAGTGGAAGACATGTTGAGAGCCTGCACTATCGACTTCCAAGGATATTGGAACGAGCATCTATCCCTTATTGGGTTCGCCTACAACAACAGTTACCAGGCGAGCATCATGATGGCACCGTTCGAAGCACTCTACAGAAGGAATTGTAGATCTCCTGCATGCTGGAATGAGGTTGGAGAAAAGCAATGGGTAGGCCCGGACATGGTACAACGTACCACAAAGGACATTCAGGTGATTAGAGATCGGCTTAAGACTGCTCAGTCCAGACAAAAGAGCTATGCCTACAAAAGAAGGCGAGACTTGGAATTTCAAGATGGTGATCATGTATTCTTAAAGGTGTCACCTACATGTGGCATCCAAAGATTTGTAGTGAAAGGAAAGCTTAGTCCTAGATTCATCGGTCCTTTTGAGGTACTCGAAAGGATTGGTGAGGTTGCATACCTACCCGCATTGCCATCGGATCTGGCATGTGTACACAATGTGTTCCATGTCTCCATGCTCAGGAAGTATGTCTATGACCCTACCCACATCATTCGCGACGAGAAGTTGGTGCTGAACAAGGATGTGACATACGAAGAGAAGCCAGTGAAGATACTGGAACGAAAGGTTCAACAGCTCAGGAACCGTCCCATCCATGTGGTTAAAGTCTTATGGAATAACCGCGGAGTGGAAGAAGCCACATAGGAACCGGAAGGAGTCATCTGACGAAACTATTCGATAAGACATTTCCTCCCATATGATCATATGAATTTGGGGACCAAATTCTTTTTACGAGGGGGCGAATATAGCAACCTAGATATTTGGAAAATAAAATTTAATAATTTATAAAAAATAAAAGTAATTAAAAAATCAAATAAAAGGGAATTAAATAAAACCCATTAAAATAAAAGAATTAATGGGCTTTGTTAAATGGACCCATTAGAAATTAGTGGGCTAAAATTGGATTTATAGAAATGAGAATAAGGGGAAAATATCCTAAATTCGCAACTTAATTACTAACTAATTAAAAAAGGGGAACTTAATACATTAAAGATGCAAATAGAGTTAGATTTGGAATTCTAAACCTTCCCCAATTGCTTGGCCACGAAATCCCCTCTCTCTCAACCCAATTAGGAGATCTCTTGCTTAAAAAGGGGAGAGGAAAATAGGAAACTCAAAATTAAAGGGGAATTAGACTTAAACTAGGAAAGGGAATGGGGAGAAGCTTAAATACTTATATAAAACCCACATGGCCAGCCCTAGCTCATGCCAAGAGGTTGCTAGATCAGGAAGAGAGGCCAAGAGGAGGAGAAATCATGGGAGAAAGGAGTTCTCAAACCCTCAACCAGAGTTCTTCAAGTCTTAACCCTAGAAGAGGAAAACGATCAAAGGTAGGCATTCTTAGGAGCATAAACCATGATAATTTTTCTGTAGGATGTCTCGTCCATCAGAAACAATAGCCCTTAGGTTTCATATTTTTCCATCAAGCAAATCTTTAGTTCTCAATTTTCAAAGTTCTGTGAACTTTATGACCCCGAACCCTCTTATTAAATTCATATCTTCATGGTTACTTATCCTCATGCCTTGAGATTTTTGCTGTAAGAACTGATGGATGTTAGGGTTCTTTTGCCCATAAAGCCCTAATTTTTATCTACTCTATCCTGTGAATAAATTTTTGCATCTCCACTGATCGCAGTTTATTGTACCCCATGTTTCATTTGACTAAAACCTGACCAAAACATATCCATTTTCAAATTCCTATTTACTGCAAGTTCTCATGCATGTTTAGATCAACCTGCAACTAGTTTCATGATTTTTCGTTGCTTGTACAATTAGTTCTATAATTTTGAATCCCCCTGTGTCAAGAAAGGAAACTCTTGGACCGCAATCCAAGACATATCTGACCCCCTGTCGGACTCAGGTGCAGGCCCCGTGGACGCGATGGCCTAGTAGGCCGCGTTCAGGGGTCTTGTCACGACAACATTAACCGTCACGATCTGAACGCGACGGGCACTGCCGTCGCGATTCGTGCACCTGTCCTGACCGAACCGTCGCGATCCTTGCAAGACCCCGTCGTGATTTCAGCGCCTGTTCTGAACAACCTGTCGTGTTCAGTGCAAGCCCTTGTCGCGATCTGCCCTGACCCCGTCGCTACCCTTACGGGGGTGCGTCGCGATCTGGGTCTTTTATAGAAAAACCGCTGAATTGCAATGTTCTAATTGCCTATTGTGCTTATACCCTTTAATCCTAATTATAACCGCAGTAATTGCACTTAATATAATTTGAACATTTATATGAGATTTAAAATACATACACATGACCAATTTTGCATCTATGATTTCATGTCACATGCGCACACTTTGAAACCATCCAAATATGGCTTAATTGGCATTAACATGTTACTAAATACATCTGGTAATTTATATAATTAAATTGTCTCATGGTTAATTATACATGTGTACATTTTCTCGTGATGTTTTGGAACACCGTTACCGACGCTCCACTTTTCTAGAATTCCTCTAGAACGTCGAGCACTTGTTTCTATAATTACCCTCTTTCTTGACTTAGACGAACTCTCCGTCATATATTCCTTCTGCCGGACTAGTGAGTCTCTGTTCAAGGCCTCCGTAAGTCTCCTCTGTCCAAGGATTCCGACATGGTCAACGAGCCGGTTGTACCTTAACACCTATGTTACCCTTTAGGGATCTACATCATCCAACCGGCTATTAGAAGTTCGCTCTCATCTTGAATCACGCCGGACCTCTGGACCTGTGTTTAACATGGCCAGCGGAAGGGTTGTGAGTTCCATCTGACTGCCAACACCAAGTGCACGTGTTGTGCAACTGTTACTATCGCCTGATTACTCGACGTGTTACGTGCAATGTCCACTAGCTCTCATCTATACTCCATTCGCTCATCTATTCACGTTCTCTCTACTATCTCGTCTATTCATCTAGTGCTCTCATTTATTTCTTGGTACTCTATATTGGCCATTGACTGATTGTCTAAGATAAACAATATAACCAATGTCTGGCAATATATAAAGGGCCCGATCTGGTCCTGGAATGTGCGCCCGAAAGTGCTAGGGCCCATGGGAGTTAAATGATCAGAGTGTTTGGCATTTCACTCGAGTGCTATCTATCTCGACTATCTAAATGATAATAAAAAAATGCTATATTCTCTCGTTGTCTATTGACAAAAAGTGCTATACTATGCTCGTTGTACTATTGCAATGTTTTGTGCTATTTGTGCTATGGCCATTTTCCTATTTTGTGCTGTACTCGACTCTCGTGCTATATTTGGAAAGTTGTGCTATTTCGTTCACATGCTATCCTGCTATCTATTACTTGACTCTCTCGCTCTATCATTAGTTACTCTGCCTTTAATACACTAATCATTTAAAGCCTACTTGACTATTGAGATTTAAGTCCTACTGGGTGTTATCGCTCACCCTGCGTTATTTGTCGTTGTGTTCTCAGGTGAGAACGAGGATGAACTGTACACTCAAGAGGACGGGAATGACCAGGAGTGACGTATCGAGTACCCTAGTGTCCTAGAGATTATGTTAGAGTTTTAGTTTAGTCTCTTACTCTTATTTCAATATAATTAGGCCCTATAGATTGGCTCTGATATTAGTGGTTGTAACTAGACATTTGGAAAGTTATTAATGAAAGGAATTTGCTTTAGTATTATTCATTGTGTAATGGTTTGATGTCTAGTACTCACTCTATACCGTTTACTTGCAACTGCCTCGCGTTCCGATATTCCGCTTCAGGGTGTGACACTCCGTCATTGGGGCTAGACTGGAGCCCTTGGACACTCGCCGTGTCCGGTAAACATCTCACTTAAATTTTAAATGTAGATACCCATAGTCATTAATAATGGCCAATGAGAGTTTCAAGATGTAAGCATATGTAATGTCATGTTCATGATGATGATGAGACCAAGTAATAAGTAATTTGAACATGATTTCATGATAATAATGGTCAAGAGATAAATTTGGCAGCATAACAGCACGATTTATACTTTAATTCAATCTTTACATTAATGTCTTTAGTCTAGATTGCAAATCACACTCACGAGAACAAGAGGAGAGAGGAAGTGCACACTATCTCCAGGGAACTTCAATGGTACAACCAACTCGGTCTCCATGTGGGAATCCATGAAGAATGGAGATTTACGAAGGTCTTAGAGAAAATGTTGCTAGTCTACTGATTCAGAATGACCGATAGAGAGCTTCCAAATCCCCAAGAAAGGGCTGCCCAGATGTGCAAGTGTGTAGTGATTTACGCATCTCAATACACAATCCATCGGTTTCAAACTTACGGAAAGCACTTAACAATATAACATAGGATAAAACTATGCACTTTAACTAATCATGGTTTGCAAGATTTTAAGATAACAATTATCATTTAACATGGTAGAACAGTAGGAAGATTAAATCATAAGTTGGATGAATGGATCATAACATTTAAGGAGCAATTAGAATAACATTCATGTAATTAAAGATTTTAAATGTGTTAATCACTTTAAGCCATTAAACAATTCTCATGAGATGATTAGAACCGAGACATGCAAATTATACACTTGATGTCATGGAAAACAGACCTCGGGTAAGCTTGTAAATGCGCGTCCTATACAGTGGATGCATTTAAAAACGGAGTGTACAGTCAAAACAATCGAAACAGCGAAGAAGCCAAATCGCATCCACAGGCCTGGCCATGTTAATGATCGAATCGCATCGGGGTGAAGCAACGCATTCATGAAAATGTATTAAATAAATCGTTGGGCGGGAAAATCACCTGAAACGCATCGGGGTCTGCCGCCGCGGTTTAGACCGGCACTGACTCCCAGGCGAGCGTAAAGACCCACGCAGCGTTGACGGGTCAACGCGTGAAACACGTTGGGTGGCACGGATGCCTTTCAGAGGATCGCATCGCTCAGCAGTGGCGCAATACCTGACACTTGTAACGCGTCCTCTGAACTGGGCGAGGTTCAAGGTTCAAACCGAAAACGAAGAAAAACTGCACTCAGGGGGGTTCGATCCATGCAATGCTTATATCATCTAAATTAGGGCTTTTCGGACAAAAGTCTCAACATGAAAGTTGTCGGGAACACGAAATAGATGCAAACTATGATTTTTAAATAATTTAAAACGACCTAGAGATGTGTGATACATCGACTTGAACATGAAAAGACCCTAACATGCACGACTTTGGAAAAACGCCTATAACTCATAATGTACTAAATGGTAAATGATGAAATCAGTGGGAAACTAAAGTTAACTTGATGCTCTACACATTGGTATAGGATTTGTTAAGGTTTGGCCCGAGAAAACCTACCTTCCGGGTTGATGAAGTTTCGTTCTTCAGAAGACCCTTGTTCTGACTGTCTGTGGAAGAACGCCTAATACTCCCAGTGTACTGCATGAAAATTGTGCATTCCACTTGGGATACAACGTAGACGTGACCCTCTTTCCAGGGGTATAAGTGTTTAGATTTACCATACCTTTGCTCCACTCCAAGGGGACGGGTTACACATGTCGTAGTAGACGAACAGGGAAAGAAGATGACCTTCTTGTGGTTGTTCCATAGCTCCCCAGCCGCCAAGAACTCCTCCACAAGACCCCAGCAAGTGGTAAAACTTGTCCCTAGGGTTTAGTGGAGAGTATTTAAGCAACCATGGGTTTTAGGAGTCCTAATGCATCAAGGAAAGCCAAGTTGCAGTTTCAGCATATTACTTCCCTTATTTGAGGATTTCTTCCTCCATTGGAGTGCCTTGGCCATCAAGCAATCCCCAAGGATGGCTAGGCACGAATTTGGGTTGCCAAGAGTGCATGAGCTCATCCCAATTCAACACTAATTGCCTCTTTCTAATTTCAGCCTATTTAGGTTACTAATTTCCATGTATTTTCTTGCTTCATTTGATTGTTTTGGGCCAAATGTTGTACATTGGCCCAATTATGATATTGGGTCATTAATATATAATGTTGGAAGTCTCTCCAACATTTTTATTTAATTTATGATTGCGTTGTATTTCTGTGTTAACGGTTTCCGACTTGTTTCCTTATTTGGATAATCGGTCACCATGTGATGTACACTTGGTTAATCGGATTTTTCGTTGTATGGATTTCTTCATGTAACACTTAGGAATAATGTGTGGGGTTGATTTATAATTTTTACGAAATGTTTTGATATTTTTTAGCACATACGATAATGATACGTATGTTTAAATACTCTGATATTATGGAAAATATTTATTTTCATTTATTTGAATTTTTATGTAATTAAAATTTTTGGGGTGCACCGTAGCGGAGTTGGGTCTGTACCACCAGTAGTGTAATCTTCTTTTTCTGTTCACCTTGGATTATGCCCCAGGTTGTTGTACTTGTGTCTGCCTATAGTTGAGAAATGGCTTTCATGTAAATGTTTGTGTGATGTGACAATCTTATATATATTTCAGATGTTTTCTTTATATTTCTACGGACTTGTGAATGATACCTCTTGCGAGGCTTCGGCTTGTTCGCGGGAGGCGGAGTCGGGTCAAGCTCGTTATTAGGTTAACGAGTTTGAACGACCAGGACCGCTACAGTTGGTATCAGAGGAAGGTCTGTGTGAATATAAAGTAATCAGAAATTTACATAGCCTGTTCTCTACTTTAGTCCACTGCTGGTAGTTGACTATGGTTCTTGTATTGATTTGTTGTATATTGTATGGATGGAATGATGTTTGTGCAGGATTAGAAATGGAGGACAGGAGAGATTGGGGAGGTGGTGGAGATGAGCCAGAGGAGACTACACAGCAGATGATCAAGAGATTATGGGAAATTAAGCATCACAGATATTCGGACGAGATTGGATCAGCAGGCACCGGTACAGCTGAAAGCAGTGGTACCACTGATTGTAGAGGAGGCAATACCAGTGGCACCACCCCCACCACCACCAGGAGTCGAGGTACCACCCGTTGTACCCATACTCCCAGCAGTACTAGCGTGGCCAGCTAGTGCAGAGGAGTCTACAACACTTGTGGAGAGGTTCTTGTGGTTGCAACCACCTATGTACTACGGAGGTCCCAACCCAGATATAGCAGAGCACTGGGTGCACGAGATAGAGAGAGTGTTTGTCACTATGAGGTGTCCGCAGGCAGACAGGGTGATTCTCGCTACTTACTAGCTATGAGGTTTTGCACAGGAGTGGTGGAGATTGAGGATGCAGACAGTGTTTACAGGGAGGACAGAGGACACCATCACCTGGCCAGAGTTTTTGATGGTATTCTACGACACCTTCTTCCCAGAATAGATGATCTATTTGATCAGCTTCAGTCTGCCAGAGTATTTTCCAAGATTGATTTGAGGTTGGGGTTTCACCAGCTGTGGATTAACGAAGAAGACATTGATAATACAGCTTTCAGGTCTAGATATGGGCATTATGAGTTTGTTGTTATGCCATTTGGGTTGACTAATGCACCAACAACATTTATGAATTTAATGAACAAATTATTTCACCCTTATTTGGATCAGTTCGTTGTGGTATTTATTGATGATATATTGGTGTTTCAGTATCAGAGGAGGAGCTTGCAGCACACTTGAGGATCACATTGTAGACTTTGCGAGATCACCAATTGTACGCCAAGTTCAGCAAATGTGAGTTTTGGCTGAAAGAGATTCAATTTTGGGTCATGTGATTTCATGTGAAGGTGTTGCAGTTGATCCAGCCAAGGTAGAGGCAGTGATGAAGTGGGAAGAACTGAAGACAATGTCAAAGATTAGAAGTTTTCTGGGGTTGGCAGGATATTATAGGCGGTTCATCCAGGATTTCTCGAAGATTGCAACACCAATGACAATATTGACAAGGAAAGGAGTACCTTTTGTATGGTCTTCAGATTGCAAGCGCAGTTTTGCAGAGTTGAATAAGAGGCTTACCACATCACCTATATTGGAGATACCGTCAGGTAGTGGCGGACTTGTATTGTATACAGATGCATCTAGAAGAGGTTTGGGAGCAGTGTTAATACAACATGGAAAGGTGGTGGCCTATGTATCCAGGCAGTTAAAGCGGCATGAAGAGAATTATTCTACACATGATTTAGAGCTGACAGCAGTTGTGTTTGCACTAAACATTTGGCAGCATTATTTGTATGGCAAAAGGTTTGAAATATTCACTGATCACAAGAGCTTGATGTACATCTTTTCACAAAAAGATTTGAATTTAAGGCAGCGCAGATAGATGGAGTACTTGAAGGATTATGATTTCAGTTTGGCATACCATCCGGGCAGAGCTAATGTTGTGGTAGATGCATTAAGAAGAAAGGTAGTCATGGATCAGATGATGACCAGAGAATGGAAATTGTATGAAGATGTGGCAAAGAATTCATTGTTTGTGCCAAATAATCAGCTGCGAGCAGTGTTAGCAAGCAGTGCAGTGGAACCTTCTTTGTATTGGAAAATAGTAGAAGCGTAAAGAACATATGAAAATTTAGTTGATATTATGAGAATGGAGGAGGTTACATTAGATGATGACAGCATGATCAGACTCAAGGGTCAAATATATGTTCCAGTAGATGCCGAGGTGAGGCAAAAGTGTTAGAGGAAGCTCACAGGTCCAGATACACCATCCATCCATGTAGTACCAAGATGTATCAAGATTTAAATAAGTATTTCTGGTGGCCTAATATGAAGAAAGAGATTGCAGAATTTATAGCAAGATGTTCAATATGTCAGCAAGTGAAGGCAGAGCACCATAGGCCAGGAGGACTACTGCAGCCATTGCCCATTCCACAATGGAAATATGATGATATCGCCATGGATTTTGTAGTTGGTTTGCCCAGGACACAGCAGGTCACAATGGTATTTGGGTCTTTGTGGACAGATTGACCAAGGTTTGCAGGTTATTGGCAGTGAGCATGTCATGGACTGTGGATAGATTAGCTAGATTATATGTAGATAGAATAGTACCTTTGCATGGAATTCCAGTTACCATTGTTTCAGATCAAGATCCCAGGTTTACTTCAGGTTTCTGAAGGAGCTTATAGAGAGTGATTGGCACAGAATTGAGGTACAGCTCAGCTTATCATCCACAGATAGATGGGCAGACAGAAAGAACAATTCAGACAATAGAAGATATGTTGAGAGCTTGTTGTTTAGTATGGGGAGGCACTTGGGAGCATCACTTGGGCATGGTAGAGTTTGCATATAATAATAGTTATCATGCGAGCATCGGAATGACACCTTTTGAAGCTTTGTATAGAAGATCGTATAGGACACCACTGAATTGGCATGAGGTAGGTGAGAGACAGGTTATGTAACGACCCAGAATTCGCATTACCAGTAACAACCAGTAACCCGAATTCTGACCCGCTAACCCACGAGACAAGCTCGGAAGGGTAGGAAGTGAACGTCCGAGGAGACTATATGTAAGAAGATACACACCATGTAAAGCTGTAAAATTCCACTATATGAACATAATATGTACAACTCAGAGTCTGAGCAAGGAGTACAGAAGTACAACAAAAAGTACTACTCACTGCAGCTAAGGAGCACCAACACCGGAGTGGCTAGACTCGCCTAGAACGGGAGTCGACGAAGACCCACCTGAAAGGAAGGGGAGTGAGTCTCAAGAAAAGAGACCCAGTAGGGAAAAGTAACCCCACCGGATATAGAACTAAAGTGTGGAAAGTAAAACTAAAAGTAAATACACGTCGCACCACAACACAAAACTGTAAACCTCGCGGCTCAGTAACACACACTCACACACACACAGCAAGTAGGACTCAGCTAGGGTATGTGGCTCGGCGTCCCGTCACCACAGAGGCTCTCAACCCCAGCCACGTGTGCACACTACAGACGCTCTCTCTCGCGTCTGGTCCACGACCGGTTTTTCCCCTATGCTTGACCCTAGCGGTCGAGAAGGGGCTCCACGGAGACCGGCTCAAAACCACCACAAGGAGTACGCACAGGACAAAGTCGCACTCGGCGTCCTGGCTCACTAGCGGAGGACAACCACACGCTAGTCGTCTAGACGGAGTCGCACCCACGCCTAGGTAACACAACATAAACTGGCACGCGGTAACGCAACGCGCGTACAACAGACGGAACACACTCAATGCCTGAAACTCCGTACAGTAAGTGAACACTCATGTCACAACTAGTTACTCATATGCATAGGCAGAGTCACACTCTAAGCCTGGCCCACATGTGTTATCAGGGCGGACATCACATGTCAATCGCCTCCAAACACAAAACTCAAGCCTGCTGGGACACAGGATATTAACGGCCATATCGATTGCCGCCAATATAAAGTAAACGGCACTCATCATGTCGTTAACCCTAACTCAACGGCAATCGACCTTATCGTTTATATCACCCTTGAGGATCTCAACGTCAACAGATATGGACGTTAAGCTCTTCAGTCCCCTAAACCCAGAACAGCTCCGAATCAGTCCAACTGGGTAGAATTACCCAACAGAACTCAGACTGATAGAGGGAAATACCTCCTCTCATCATTTAACACTACCAGAACTTCCAATTTAAACAATCAAACGCCTAGATTGCCCAATTCACCCAAAATTCCGGCATGGTACAACCCAACCCTAAACCACAATTTGCATACTGATTTACACGAATGAGCATGCTGGTTTGCTAAGGAGGGTTATAGGAGTTAAGTCCCTACCTCAGAACGCTTTATAAAACCCCAAACAACCACTAATCGCACTGGAACCCCCCAAAGACTCCCCACGAATCGCACAAAATCCTCGTGTTTCCCGCCCGATCAAGCACCGTCACGTGATCCAGAGCCTTCCCACGAGCTCCCATCAACCATCAGAAGCTGTGGAAAAAGAGAAAGGCAAAGGTGGAGGGAAGGAGAGGAGAAGAGAAGAATGAGCTCTGCTCTCGGGTTGCCCTATTTCAACAGGTCCGACCAGTTGACGTCAACATCACTAGTCGCCTACTGAACCGCCAAATACTTGACGTCCACATCGCTTGTCGTTGAGTTCAACAACAAACGTCCACATCGCTGGACGCCAACACCAAGTCAACGGCTAGTCCCAGGCCGTCAACCCCAAGTCAACGACAATGGTCTTGTCGTCAACCACACAGAACCTCTACAAGACCCAATAAGGATCCACAAAGACCCGAGACCTTACAGCCCTCCCCCCTTATGGAATTTTGCCCTCAAAATTCAAACAACACAAGGAAGAAGACTCACCAAAGAGGTACGGAAACTGCTCGTGCATTTCGTCCTCCCATTCCCATGTCGACTCACCACTTGAATGCCGCTGCCACGCAACACGAACTAACGGGATAGCCTTGTTCCTCAACCTCTGAACTCGGCGATCCTCAATATGCAACGGAAACTCTGGTACAGTCAACACTGGAGTCACCTCAGACCACTCTGAACTCTGTAGAATGTGAGACTCGTCAGAAAGGTACCTCCGAAGCATCGACACGTGAAACACATCGTGGACTGCTGCCAACTCTGACGGAATCTCAAGTCTGTACGCCAAACCTCCGACACGCTCAGAAATGGTGAAAGGTCCAATAAAGCGAGGACTCAACTTTCCACGCCTACCAAACCTCACCACTCCCTTCATAGGAGACACACGGACAAACACCTGGTCCCCTACCTGAAACTCGAGCGGTCGTCTGCGCTGATCTGCATAACTCTTCTGCCGACTCTGAGTTGACTGAAGCCTTTGCCTCACAAGCTGAACTACCTCAACTGCTTGCTGTACCAACTCTGGCCCCGTGACAACCCGTTCGCCAACCTCGAACTAGTCAAGAGGAGTGCGACACGGTCGTCCGTACAATGCCTCATATGGTGCCAAACCGATACTGCAGTGATAGCTATTATTATATGCAAACTCGACCAACGGCAAGTGAGCTGTCCACGACCCCTGCCACTCTAGACAGCAAGCTCTAAGCATGTCCTCCAAAGTCTGGATAGTCCGCTCTGACTGACCGTCTGACTAAGGGTGGTAGGCGGAACTAAAAGCCAACTCCGTCCCCAAAGCTCTCTGGAAGCTGCGCCAAAACCCAGAAGTGAAGCGAGGATCCCTGTCTGACACAATAGAGATCGGCACTCCATGCAAAGGAACAATCCGCTCTACGTACAACGCGGCTAACCTACTCACACTCCAACTAGTCTTGACAGGCAAGAATCTGGCAGTCTTCGACAATCTGTCCACAAGAACCCAAATGCTGTCAAAACCTCCAGCTGTCCTCGGCAAACCACAAACAAAGTCAGTCGTCACATGGTCCCACTTCCACATCGGAATTTCTAACGGCTGCACAAGTCCTCCTTGAACGCTGATGTTCGGCCTTCACCTGCTGACAGACCAAACACCTAGCAACAAAAGCCGCTATGTCTCTCTTCATTCCACGCCACCAAAACTGACGTCTCAACTTGTGATACATCTTGGTCGACGATTGGACGAAACTTTGCAAGACCCCTCTGCCGCAGATTGCACAACTGCCACTCTCTAAGCATCAGATGACTCATCTGTGCTTTTCTACTCAAGGCATCTACAACCACATTCGCCTTTCCAGGCTTATACTCAATGCTGAAATCATAGTCTTTCAGATATTCCATCCATCAACGCTGCCTTATATTCAGATCCCTCTGAGAAAACACATATCTCAAGCTCTGGTGGTCAGTACGGACTACAAAACTCACTCCGTACAGGTAAAGACGCCAAATCCTCAAAGCAAACACCACAGCTGCAAGCTCTAGGTCGTGGGTCGGGTAACTCTCCTCGTGGGGCTTAAGCTGGCGAGACGCATAAGCGACCACCCGGCCTTGCTGCATCAAAACCGCACCACCCAAACCAACACCTGAAGCATCTGTGCAAACCTCAAAACCCTCCTCACCTGAAGGTAAGGCAAGAACTGGCGCTGACGTAAGCAGTCGCTTCAACTCTATGAAGCTCTGCTCACACTGCCCCGACCACTCAAACGAAATTCCCTTTCTCGTCAACCGAGTCAAGGTTGCAGCAACCTGAGAAAAGTCGCGAACAAACCTGCGGTAGTAACCTGCCAAACCCAGAAAGCTACGAATCTCAGACACAGATCTAGGACTCTCCCACTGCAAAACTGCCTCAATCTTCGTTGGATCTACCGAAACTCACTCACCTGAGATCACGTGCCCCAAAAAGTGAACCTGTTGTAGCCAAAACTCACACTTACTAAGTTTGGCATACAACTGGTGCTCTCGCAAAGTCTGCAACACGATCCTCAGGTGCTCGGCGTGTTCCTCCTCCGAAACGGAGTACACCAGAATGTCGTCAACAAACACTACGACAAACCGGTCCAAGAATTGGTGGAACACCCGGTGCATCAGATCCATGAAGGCCGCTGGAGCATTGGTGAGCCCAAACGGCATTACCAAAAACTCAAAGTGTCCATATCTGGTCCGAAAAGCAGTCCTCTCAATGTCAGAATCTCTAATCCGCAACTGATAGTAGCCCGACCTCAAGTCAATCTTCGAAAAGACACGAGCAGACTGAAGCTGATCAAAGAGATCATCAATCCTAGGCAAAGGATACCTATTCTTGATGGTCACTTGATTTAGCTTCCTATAATCAATACACAATCTCAGGCTACCATCCTTCTTCCGGACAAACAAAACAGGTGACCCCCACGGAGAAAAGCTAGGACGAATATAGCCCTTCTCCAACAACTCCTCAAGCTGCCTCTTCAACTCCCTCAACTCTGCTGGTGCCATACGGTACGATGCCTGAGCAAAAGGTACAGTGTCTGGAACCAACTCTACAGTAAACTCAATCTCTCTCTCTAGCGGTAGACCAGACAATTCTTTCGGAAAAACATCCAGAAACTCACTCACTACAGGAATGTCCCCCACTCCCGAGGCAATCTGGTCAAGAGTAACTGCAGAAACTAGGAAACACTGACAACCAGAAGCAAGTAACCTCTCTGCCCTCAAAACAGAAACTAAAAAGTGAGAAGTAAGAGGTACGATACCCTGGAAGTAGAACACCGCTTCCCCAGGTATCCGCAAGTGCACCCTCTTCTTCTGGCAATCCATCACTGCACCATACCGCTCTAACCAGTCCATACCCAAAATCACATCATAGTCATGTAACTGCAAGCAAATAGATGAGCTGAAAACCACTGATCCTGCAACTGCACATGTACCTCCTCGAGACAGTAGGACGTAAGGACAAAGTCCCCTGTCGGCAACTCTACTGCTAACTCAACAGACTCTCCCGAACTCAACTCTCCAAGGGAGTCTAAAAACTCCTCAGACACAAAAGAGTGAGAGGCACCGAAATCAAACAAAACTCTAACTGTACAACCAAAAATTGAAACAGTACCTTCCACTAGGTGAGCTGCCTCCGCGTCTACACGAGTCAAGTGAGTAACACGACCTCTACCTCTCGACCTACCAGAACCTCCGGTCTGCTGATGCTGCTACACAGGTGCCTGCTGCTGCTGCTGCTGTTGCTGCTGCACTCGGGGCTGTGACTAGGTCTTCTGCTGCGGCACACGAGGTAGCAAAGGACAATCTCGCGCCATGTGACCCATCTGGTCACACCGGTAACACTGACCAGCAAAAGTACGCTGTACCTGCTGTGAAGGCTGACCTGTCGGCTGCTAAACACTCCCAACCGACTGCTGCCTCTGCTCTGCCTCCCTCCTATCACGCCGAAACTTCCTCCGAGATCCTGACTTTGCCGTCGTCCCAGTAGAAGTGGACGCGTAGGAAGTCGCAGTCCTCGGGATCGTCTGCACACTACCCTGCTGCTGTCGAGGCTGAGAAGGAACTACCTGTGTATGAACCTCTGCGCTCCGAGCACGAGTCCGCAAAGTGTCTGCCTCCAACGCTGCCGCTGTCTGATAGGCCGCATCCAAGTCTGTGACACGAGCAACTATCAGCGCCTGCCTGAGCTCTGGCCTCAAGCCCCTCACAAACTGCTGAGTCCTCAGACCCTCATCTGCCATAATCTGCGGAGCATAACGCCCTAGCTCTACAAATCTGGCCCTGTATTGCACTACAGTAAAGTCCCTCTGCTGCAAGTCCAGAAACTGGTACAACCTCTCCGTCCATACGTAAGTAGGACAGAAGGCTCTCTCAAAAGAAACGACAAACTCCTGCCACGGAATCTGTCTAAGTGGACGAGACTGAAAAGTAGTCTCCCACTCAGAGGACCACCAAGTCAACGCCTGCGCCTGCAACTGGTAACTGGCTAGCAACACTCGCTCCTCTGGAACACACTCCATGGAACGAAAAGTCCGCTCCACTGCATCTAACCATGCCCGCGCTGCATCTGGATCAGGCTGGCCCAAAATCTGAGGAGGCTGAAACTGCAAGAACTCCCTCAACACCTTCCCAGTACCACCTTGGGGTACCGGTGCGTCACAGTGCTGAGCTACAAATTGAGCCATCCCCTCAAGAAATCGAGTCATGTCTAATCCCTGAGCTACCTGAGGTGGAGGTGGCGGCGGAGCAATACCACTGTGTGCGTCCTGTGGCAAAGGCTGTGTCTGTTGAGGTGGCAGAGCATCTCCAGCCTCCTGACGAGTCACCTGCTCAGCCACTCCCTCTCTAGGACGTCGCCTAGGTGCCATAGTACTATACACAGAGCAAAAATACACACATAAATACACTAACTAACTCCGGGCTAAATAGCTGCAGCTGTACTCTTTATACTCTTAGTCTACATAATGGGTATTTCCTTATATATATCTCATCAGACCAGGCTCTGATACCAAACTGTAACGACCCAGAATCCGCATTACCAGTAACAACCAGTAAACCGAATTCTGACCCGCTAACCCACAAGACAAGCTCGGAAGGGTAGGAAGTGAACGTCCGAGGAGACTATATGTAAGAAGATACATACCATGTAAAGCTGTAAAATTCCACTATATGAACATAATATGTACAACTCAGAGTCTGAGCAAGGTACAGAGTACAGAAGTACAACAAAAAGTACTACTCACTGCAGCTAAGGAGCACCAACACCGGAGTGGCTAGACTCGCCTGGAACGGGAGTCGACGAAGACCCACCTGAAAGGAAGGGGAGTGAGTCTCAAGAAAAGAGACCCAGTAGGGAAAAGTAACCCCACCGGCTACAGAACTAAAGTGCGGAAAGTAAAACTGAAAGTAAGTACACGTCGCACCACAACACAAAACTGTAAACCTCGCGGCTCAGTAACACACACTCACACACACACAGTAAGTAGGACTCAGCTAGGGTCTATGGCTCGGCGTCCCGTCACCACAGAGGCTCTCAACCCCAGCCACGTGTGCACACTACAGACGCTCTCTCTCGCGTCTGGTCCACGACCGGTTTTTCCCCTACGCTTGACCCTAGCGGTAGAGAAGGGGCTCCACGGAGACCGGCTCAAAACCACCACAAGGAGTACGCACAGGACAGAGTAGCACTCGGCATCTTGGCTCACTAGCGGAGGACAACCACACGCTAGTCGTCTAGACGGAGTCGCACCCACGCCTAGGTAACACAACAGAAACGGGCACGCGGTAACGCAACGCGCGTACAACAGACGGAACACACTCAATGCCTGAAACTCCGTACAGTAAGTGAACACTGATGTCACAACTAGTTACTCATATGCATAGGCAGAGTCACACTCTAAGCCTGGCCCACATGTGTTATCAGGGCGGACATCACATGTCAATCGCCTCCAAACACAAAACTCAAGCCTGCTGGGACACAGGATATTAACGGCATATCGATTGCCGCCAATATAAAGTAAACGGCACTCATCATGTCGTTAACCCTAACTCAACGGCAATCGACCTTGTCGTTTATATCACCCTTGAAGATCTCAACGTCAACAGATGTGGACGTTAAGATCTTCAGTCCCCTAAACCCAGAACAGCTCTGAATCAGTCGAATTGGGTAGAATTACCCAATAGAACTCAGACTGATAGAGGGAAATACTTCCTCTCATCATTTAACACTACCAGAACTTCCAATTTAAACAATCAAACGGCTAGATTGCCCAATTCACCCAAAATTCCGGCATGGTACAACCCACCCCTAAACCACAATTTGCATACTGATTTACACGAATGAGCATGCTGGTTTGCTAAGGAGGGTTATAGGAGTTAAGTCCCTACCTCAGAACGCTTTATAAACCCCCAAACAGCCACTAATCGCACCGGAACCCCCCAAAGACTCCGCGTGAATCGCACAAAATCCTGGCGTTTCCCGCCCGATCAAGCACCGCCACGCGATCCAGAGCCTTCCCACGAGCTCCCATCAACCATCAGAAGCTGTGGAAAAAGAGAAAGGCAAAGGTGGAGGGAAGGAGAGGAGAATAGAAGAATGAGCTCTGCTCTCGGGTTGCCCTATTTCAACAGGTCCGACCAGTTGACGTCAACATCACTAGTCGCCTACTGAACCGCCAAATACTTGACGTCCACATCGCTTGTCGTTGAGTTCAACAACAAACGTCCACATCGCTGGACGCCAACACCAAGTCAACGGCTAGCCCCAGGCCGTCAACCCCAAGTCAACGACAATGGTCTTGTCGTCAACCACACAGAACCTCTACAAGACCCAATAAGGATCCACAAAGACCCGAGACCTTACAGCCCTCCCCTCTTAAGGAATTTTGCCCTCAAAATTCAAACAACACAAAGAAAGAAGACTCACCAAGGAGGTACGGAAACTGCTCGCGCATTTCGTCCTCCCGTTCCCATGTTGACTCACTACCTGAATGCCGCTGCCACGCAACACGAACTAACGGGATAGCCTTGTTCCTCAACCTCTGAACTCGGCGATCCTCAATATGCAACGGAAAATCTGGTACAGTCAACACTGGAGTCACCTCAGACCACTCTGCACTCTGTAGAATGTGAGACTCATCAGAAAGGTACCTCCAAAGCATCGATACGTGAAACACATCGTGGACTGCTGCCAACTCTGACGGAAGCTCAAGTCTGTACGCCAAACCTCCGACACGCTCAGAAATGGTGAAAGGCCCAATAAAGCGAGGACTCAAGTTTCCACGCCTACCAAACCTCACCACTCCCTTCATAGGAGACACACGGACAAACACCTGGTCCCCTACCTGAAACTCGAGCGGTCGTCTGCGCTAATCTACATAACTCTTCTGCCGACTGTGAGCTGACTGAAGCCTTTGCCTCAAAAGCTGAACTACCTCAACTGCTTGCTGTACCAACTCTGGCCCCGTGACAACCCGTTCGCCAACCTCGAACCAGTCAAGAGGAGTGCGACACAGTCGTCCGTACAAAGCCTCATATGGTGCCAAACCGATACTGGAGTGATAGCTATTATTATATGCAAACTCTACCAACGGCAAGTGAGCTGTCCACGACCGCTGCCACTCCAGACAGCAAGCTCTAAGCATGTCCTCCAAAGTCTGGATAGTCCACTCTGACTGACCGTCTGACTGAGGGTGGTAGGCGGAAATAAAAGCCAACTCCGTCCCCAAAGCTCTCTAGAGACTACGCCAAAACCCAGAAGTGAAGCGAGGATCCCTGTCTGACACAATAGAGATCGGCACTCCATGCAAAGGAACAATCCGCTCTATGTACAACGCGGCTAACCTACTCACACCCCAACTAGTCCTGACAGGCAAGAATCTGGCAGTCTTCGTCAATCTGTCCACAAGAACCCAAATGCTGTCAAAACCTCCAGCTGTCCTCGGTAAACCACAAACAAAGTCAGTCGTCACATGGTCCCACTTCCACTGCGGAATTTCTAACGACTGCATAAGTCCTCCTGGACGCTGATGTTCGGCCTTCACCTGCTGACAGACCAAACACCTAGCAACAAAAGCCGCTATGTCTCTCTTTATTCCAGGCCACCAAAACTGACGTCTCAACCTGTGATACATCTTGGTCGACCCTGGATGAATCGAGTACCTGGAACCATGTGCCTCCTGCAACACAACTCTCCTGATAGACTCCTCAACAGGAACATAGAGTCTATCTCGGAACCTAACAGTCTCGTCCTCGCAAAGCTCAACCTCTGGAAGAAGCAACACACTGTGCAACTCGGGATCTGCCTGCTGAGCCTCAGCAACCCATCTCACAACGGCGGGAGCCGTTAACAAACTGCCCAACACAAACTGTCGACTACTGGATGAAACTCTGAAAGACCCCTCTGTCGCAGATTGCCACAACTGCCACTCTCTAAGCATCAGATGACTCATCTGTGCTTTTCTACTCAAGGCATCTGCAACCACATTCGCCTTTCCAGGCTTATACTCAATGCTGAAATCATAGTCTTTCAGATATTCCATCGAACGACGCTGCCTCATATTCAGATCCTTCTGAGAAAACACATATCTCAAGCTCTGGTGGTCGGTACAGACTACAAAACTCACTCCGTACAGGTAAAGACGCCAAATCCTCAAAGCAAACACCACAGCTGCAAGCTCTAGGTCGTGGGTCGGGTAACTCTCCTCGTGGGGCTTAAGCTGGCGAGACGCATAAGCCACCACCCGGCCTTACTGCATCAAAATCGCACCCAAACCAACACCTGAAGCATCTGTGCAAACCTCAAAACCCTCCTCACCTGAAGGTAAGGCAAGAACTGGCACTGACGTAAGCAGTCGCTTCAACTCTATGAAGCTCTGCTCACACTGCCCCGACCACTCAAACGAAACTCCCTTTCTCGTCAACCGAGTCAAGGGTGCAGCAACCTGAGAAAAGTCTCGAACAAACCTGTGGTAGTAACCTGCCAAACCCAGAAAGCTACGAATCTCAGACACAGATCTGGGACTCTCCCACTGCAAAACTGCCTCAACCTTCGCTGGATCTACCGAAACTCCCTCACCTGAGATCACGTGCCCCAAAAAGTGAACCTGTTGTAGCCAAAACTCACACTTACTAAGTTTGGCATACAACTGGTGCTCTCGCAAAGTCTGCAACACGATCCTCAGGTGCTCGGCGTGTTCCTCCTCCGAAACGGAGTACACCAGAATGTCGTCAACAAACACTACGACAAACCGGTCCAAGAACTGGTGGAACACCCGGTGCATCAGATCCATGAAGGCCGCTGAAGCATTGGTGAGTCCAAACGGCATCACCAAAAACTAAAAGTGTCCATATCTGGTCCGAAAAGCAGTCCTCTCAATGTCAGAATCTCTAATCCGCAACTGATAGTAGCCCGACCTCAAGTCAATCTTCGAAAAGACACGAGCAGACTGAAGCTGATCAAAGATCATCAATCCTAGGCAAAGGATACCTATTCTTGATGGTCACTTGATTTAGCTTCCTATAATCAATACACAATCTCAGGCTACCATCCTTCTTCCGGACAAACAAAACAGGTGACCCCCACGGAGAAAAGCTAGGACAAATATAGCCCTTCTCCAACAACTCCTCAAGCTGCCTCTTCAACTCCCTCAACTCTGCTGGTGCCATACGATACGGTGCCTGAGCAAAAGGTACAGTGCCAGGAACCAACTCTACAGTAAACTCAATCTCTCTCTCTGGCGGTAGACCAGGCAATTCTTCCGGAAAAACATCCGGAAACTCACTCACTACAGGAATGTCCCCCACTCTCGAGGCAATCTGGTCAAGAGTAACTGCAGAAACTAGGAAACCCTGACAACCAAAAGCAAGTAACCTCTCTGCCCTCAAAACAGAAACTAAAAAGCGAGAAGTAAGAGGTACGATACCCTGGAAGTAAAACGCCGCTTCCCCAGGTATCCGCAAGTGCACCCTCTTCTTCTGGCAATCCATCACTGCACCATACCGCTCTAACCAGTCCATACCCAAAATCACATCATAGTCATGTAACTGCAAAGCAAACAGACGAGCCGAAAACCCTGATCCTGCAACTACACAGGTACCTCCTCGAGACAGTAGGACGTAAGGACAAAGTCCCCTGTCGGCAACTCTACTGGTAACTCAACAGACTCTCCCGAACTCAACTCTCCAAGGGAGTCTAAAAACTCCTCAGACACAAAAGAGTGAGAGGCACCAGAATCAAACAAAACTCTAGCTGTACAACCAAAAACTGAAACAGTACCTTCCACTAGGTGAGCTGCCTCCGCGTCTGCACGAGTCAAGTGAGTAACACGACCTCTACCTCTCGACCCACCAGAACCTCCGGTCTACTGACGCTGCTGCACAGGTGCCTGCTGCTGCTGCTGCTGCTGCTGCACTCGGGGCTGTGACTGGGTCTGCTGCTGCGGCACACGAGGTAGCAAAGGACAATCTCGCGCCATGTGACCCATCTGGTCACACCGGTAACACTGACCAGCAAAAGTACGTTGTACCTGCTGCGAAGGCTGACCTGTCGGCTGCTGAACACTCCCAACCGACTGCTGCCTCTGCTCTGCCCACCTCCTATCACGCCGAAACTTCCTCCGAGATCCTGACTTCGCCGTCGTCCCAGTAGAAGTGGACGCGTAGGAAGTCGTAGTCCTCGGGGTCGTCTGCACACTACCCTGCTGCTGTCGAGGCTGAGAAGGAACTACCTGTGTCTGAACCTCTGCGCTCCGAGCACGAGTCCGCAAAGTGTCTGCCTCCAACGCTGCCGCTGTCTGATAGGCCGCATCCAAGTCTGTGACACGAGCAACTATCAGCACCTGCCTGAGCTCTGGCCTCAAGCCCCTCACAAACTACTGAGTCCTCAGACCCTCATCTGCCATAATCTGCGGAGCATAACGCCCTAGCTCTACAAATCTGGCCCTGTACTGCACTACAGTAAAGTCCCTCTACTGCAAGTCCAGAAACTGGTACAACCTCTCCGTCCGGACGTAAGTAGGACAGAAGGCTCTCTCAAAAGAAACGACAAACTCCTGCCACAGAATCTGTCTAAGTGGACGAGACTGAAAAGTAGTCTCCCACTCAGAGGACCACCAAGTCAACGCCTGCGCCTGCAACTGGTAACTGGCTAGCAACACTCGCTCCTCGGGAACACACTCCAGGGAACGAAAAGTCCGCTCCACTGCATCTAACCATGCCCGCGCTGCATCTGGATCAGGCTGGCCCAAAAACTGAGGAGGCTGAAACTGCAAGAACTCCCTTAACACCTTCCCAGTAACACCCTGGGGTACACGGCTGAAATCGAGTCCCCTCAAGAAATCTATGAGAGATGGGTGGAGGTGGCGGCGGAGCAATACCACTGTGTGCGTCCTGTGGCAAAGGCTGTGTCTGCTGCTGAGGTGGCGGAGCATCTCCAGCCTCCTGACGAGTCACCTGCTCAGCCACTCTCTCTCTAGGACATCGCCTAGGTGCCATAGTACAATACACAGAGCAAAAATACACACATAAATACACTAACTAACTCCGGGATAAATAGCTGCAACTGTACTCTTTATACTTTGAGTCTACATAATGGGAATTTCCTTATATATATCTCATCAGACCAGGCTCTGATACCAAACTGTAACGCCCCAGAATCCGCATTACCAGTAACAACCAGTAACCCGAATTCTGACCCGCTAACCCACGAGACAAGCTCGGAAGGGTAGGAAGTGAACGTCCGAGGAGACTATATGTAAGAGGATACACACCATGTAAAGCTGTAAAATTCCACTATATGAACATAATATGTACAACTCAGAGTCTGAGCAAGGTACAGAGTACAGAAGTACAACAAAAAGTACTACTCACTGCAGCTAAGGAGCACCAACACCGGAGTGGCTAGACTCGCCTGGAACGGGAGTCGACGAAGACCCACCTGAAAGGAAGGGGAGTGAATCTCAAGAAAAGAGACCCAGTAGGGAAAAGTAACCCCACCGGCTACAGAACTAAAGTGCGGAAAGTAAAACTGAAAGTAAGTACACGTCGCACCACAACACAAAACTGTAAACCTCGCGGCTCAGTAACACACACTCACACACACACAGTAAGTAGGACTCAGCTAGGGTCTATGGCTCGGCGTCCCGTCACCACAGAGGCTCTCAACCCCAGCCACGTGTGCACACTACAGACGCTCTCTCTCGCGTCTGGTCCACGACCGGTTTTTCCCCTACGCTTGACCCTAGCGGTAGAGAAGGGGCTCCACGGAGACCGGCTCAAAACCACCACAAGGAGTACGCATAGGACAGGGTCACACTCGGCGTCCTGGCTCACTAGCGGAGGACAACCACACGCTAGTCATCTAGACGGAGTTGCACCCATGCCTAGGTAACACAACATAAACTGGCACGCGGTAACGCAACGCGCGTACAACTGACGGAACACACTCAATGCCTGAAACTCCATACAGTAAGTGAACACTGATGTCACAACTAGTTACTCATATGCATAGGCAGAGTCACACTCTAAGCCTGGCCCACATGTGTTATCAGGGCGGACATCACATGTCAATCGCCTCCAAACACAAAACTCAAGCCTGCTGGGACACAGGATATTAACGTCCATATCGATTGCCGCCAATATAAAGTAAACGGCACTCATCATGTCGTTAACCCTAACTCAACGGCAATCGACCTTGTCATTTATATCACCCTTGAGGATCTCAACGTCAACAGATATGGACGTTAAGCTCTTCAGTCCCCTAAACCCAGAACAGCTCCGAATCAGTCCAATTGGGTAGAATTACCCAACAGAACTCAGACTGATAGAGAGAAATACTTCCTCTCATCATTTAACACTACCAGAACTTCCAATTTAAACAATCAAATGCCTAGATTGCCCAATTCACCCAAAATTTCGGCATGGTACAACCCAACCCTAAACCACAATTTGCATACTGATTACACGAATGAGCATGCTGGTTTGCTAAGGAGGGTTATAGGAGTTAAGTCCCTACCTCAGAACGCTTTATAAACCCCCAAACAGCCACTAATTGCACCGGAACCCCCCAAAGACTCCGTGTGAATCGCACAAAATCCTCCCGTTTCCCGCCCGATCAAGCACCTCCACGCGATCCAGAGCCTTCCCACGAGCTCCCATCAACAATCAGAAGCTGTGGAAAAAGAGAAAGGCAAAGGTGGAGGGAAGGAGAGGAGAAGAGAAGAATGAGCTCTGCTCTCGGGTTGCCCTATTTCAACAGGTCCGACCAGTTGACGTTAACATCACTAGTCGCCTACTGAACCGCCAAATACTTGACGTCCACATCGCTTGTCGTTGAGTTCAACAACAAACGTCCACATCGTTGGACGCCAACACCAAGTCAACGGCTAACCCAGGCCGTCAACCCCAAGTCAACGACAATGGTCTTGTCGTCATCCACACAGAACCTCTACAAGACCCAATAAGGATCCACAAAGACCCGAGACCTTACAGGTTATGGGTCCAGAAGTGATTCAACAATGTTCAGAAATGGTTAAATTTATCAAGGAAAAGCTCTAAATAGCACAGAGCCGTCAGAAGAGTTACGCAGACACCAGACACAGGCCATTATAGTTTGAAGCTGGTGTTTATGTATTTCTGAAGGTTTCTCCTACCAAAAGTGTGCTCAGATTCAGCAAGAATGGTAAATTGAGTTCAAGATATGTTGGCCCATTCTAGATATTAGAAAGAATTGGTGAAACAACTTACAAATTGGATCTCCCAGCGGATTTCACAGATGCGCATGATGTGTTTCATGTCTTAATGCTCAGAAGATATATCTGAGATCCTTCTTAGGTGGTCTGTTATCAAAGAGATGATTTGAAGCCAAACATGACAATGCCGGAATATCCAGTACAGATACAAGGCGCAGGACCCAAAAGTTGAGAAATAAAGAAATTGAATTAGTGAAAGTCAGATGGGAAAACAGGTAGGGTGGAGAAGACACATGGGAACTGGCAGAGGAAATGATGAAAGCGTATCCATACTTGTTTGAGAATGCCTTTAATTCTTTTAGGTGATAGTACCATGCTTGTTTAACTAAAATTTTTTGTGACGAGCTTTCTTCCTAAATTTCGAGGATGAAATTTCTTTTAGGTAATAGTAATGTAGTGTATTGACCGTTTGGATCACAGCTTAATGGTTGTGGAGGCCAGTGTGTGGCCTATGGCTCGAGTTTCAGGTGTTTACGCAGGTTTTGGGGCTTTGTGGGCCGACAGTTTGGGCCCAAAGCACCCACTGGTTCACTGTTTGTGAACGCAATAGGGCTGGACGTCGCGTTGTGAAGACGACTGTCCTGAGAGTCACGTTCTGGTTACCTCCACTAGAGGGTCTTTGTCTGCATCTCCGCCGCGTAGTGCTCAGTGGGCGGCCTACTGACGTCGGCCATGAGAGGGCGACGGCCTTCTCCGTCGCGTTCAGATCACGACAGCAGGGTACGTCGCATTCTCAACTACGAAGTGGTTTTTAACCTAGGTCGGCCAAACAGAGCCCAGCAAGCTCTATTCAGCTAGGGGGAGGAGATTTTGCATGGGCCATGGGCGATTCGATGATTTGGAGATGTTTTTGGCGTGCTTTTGCTGCGAGGACATGGTAGACGTGGTAGGGAGCGGGGAAGACGCCAGGGTATCGCCGTTCTTCGCATTCTTCATGAAGGTAGGGAGATTCTGCCTTGTTTCTCATCGTAGATTGCAAGTTTAGCATGTTTAGCTTGTTTTACAAGCTATAGACAGTAGATACCATGCTAGTGTAGTGCTTAGAGCATGTATATTTATGTTTCATGGTAGTTAGCATGGTTTGTATGGAGATTCTGGAGATGGAACCCCGGATTTAGGTCACTGTCTGTGAAGGCGACAGACCTGACTGTCAGAAGACGACAGCCCGACCCATCACGTTCTTCTTCAGAACTTGCCATATCGAGGTGTCACGTTCTGAAGGCGACAGTGGATCCCGTTGCGTTCTGGATTCCGATGGCAATGGGCTTGTGCATGGTTATGTGATTATCTTATTATCATTATTTGTTGTGCATGGCAATGGTAAGCGGTGCATTGGCACTTGTGGAGTTTGAGGAATGTGTTGTTCACGTGGTTTGTGTGTGCGTGGCAAGTAGTACGACGCCTACCGTGGTTACCTCTCCAGCTGGGATCCCCAAGTTTTGTCTGAGCTAGGCACGTTAGTGTTGAGGCTTGTCCTGATAGTTGTGTACCGTCGAGGTCTGTGTCATCTTCCTGGACACCCTCACTCTTGTGTAGAGTTGTGTGTCCGGCTAAGGGAAAGACGGCAGTGGGACAACGACTTGTGTGAGTTTATGTTTGTCGCTTGCAGCACACTTGTGGTTGCGGGTTACGAACACAAGTAGACATACTAGGCCCCACCTAGTCCTGTTTTCCAGTGCCTGACTTTAGGGAGCTCGAGCCAGAGTCCCTAAAGGTGCCAAGCATGGGCCTGCGGCTGTGTGGTCCACAAGAGTGGTGTTGGTTGGTCTCCACAGTTTCTTGGTTTGTTCTAGTGGAGCGGCAACTGGACCTTTCATCCATGGCTGCGAGACTGAGAGGTAGTTCTATGTGGTTTGTCCGGGTTAGTTGCTGGTGTCGCGAACCAGTCTTCGTGACCCGAGTGTGGCATTCTTCTACTTTAGCACGTACACTTGGACTAGGTTTGCCGTTTATTTATTAGAGGTTGATTTCCGTTAATAACATGTGGTAATTATTATTTACAGCTTTATTATCCTGCCTAGTTAGCTCTATAAATTGCTAGTGTAGCTTCCTCCTTCTGTACTTTATGAGTTTGGATTTGTTCAGCTTTAGGGGAAGTTTCCCTAATGAGCCAGTGACTTCTGAGGCTCACCCCTACTCCTTTTAGGTGAGGGAGAGTAGGAGGCTTCTCATCCTTCGTCTAGTTCAGGGCTGCACCGTAGCGGAGTTGGGTCTGCACCACCAGCAGTGCAATCTTCTTTTTCTGTACACCTCGGGGTATGCCTCAGGTTGTTGTACTTGCGTCTGGGTACAATTGAGAAATGCCTATGTATATTTCATGTAAGTATTTTTGTGATGTGATAGTCTTATATATATTTGAGTTGTTTCCTTTATATTTCTTAGGACTTGTGAATGGTATCCCTTGCGAGGCTTCGACTCGTTCGCGGGAGGCGGAGTTGGGTCATGCTCGTTATTAGGTTAACATGTTTGAACGACGAGGACGGCTACAAATACTACCTTCACTCTAGTTGGATTCAATTCCTGCTTTACTTAATTATCAAACTCAATTCAAACTTAAACATGCTCAATCAATTGCTGCTAAACGAAAACATTTGAATTCTTGAACTTCTTTTTTTTTTTTTTATCTATTTTACTTTACCTCAATTTTATCTGTACTATGCACTCAAACTGTAGGTCTTATTGTACCATTATTATCATAATTTGCTATTTCTTGCTTACTAAATGCCACAATATTTCCCTTGCCAAATACATCTCATTACCATTTCTACTTTTTGATTAAGAGACCAAACTGAATCCATAATTTTATGAAATATTTCTTTCATCTATACTACTTTAAGTCGATCTTTCTGTTACGCATTCTAAATCATGTGCTAAACCGACATATTCTATTATTTACTATATTACTGTAATGCTATACTTTCCTTACCGTTAACACAAAAATGACCAATTAACACTACACATACTCTTCACTAATCCTGCCAAATTGTTCCTGTTGAGCAACGTTTCCTATCTCTTTGTTTACTAAAACATCTGTCATAATATTTTTGTTATGACAAAACCTTTTAATATTTTTGCCTGTACCATTTATGGAAATCAAAAAGCTATTATTTATACAAACATACCTTCTTCCAAAGACTATGCCTACACAGAACCTAAGCATCATTATAGCAAATTTTTTCTAAGTCCACAACGTACAATGTATATCACACTAACTCTGACTCCTGACTCCGACTCTTACAAAGTCGAAGTAATGTTTCGATTGACGAACAATTGATAACACTCTGACTCCTAAGAAGTCGAAGTGTGGCAACACTCAGACTCCTGAGAAGTCAAAGTCTGACGGCACTCCGACTCTTTGAAAGTCGAAGTCTTTGTATCGATTGATTATCTATTGAGCCTTACTCAGACTCCTGAGAAGTCGAAGTCTAATTGTACTGCGACTTATGAAAAGTTAAGAACTAATGATACAAGCGGTGAAAAGTTATGAAACTAGTTGCAAACGAATCCAGACATGCAATAGTATTCCCAATAACTAGGAATTTGAGGACATTCATGGTTTCGACATTGTCCATCCAAGTTAAACATGAAGAACATGAATCTATGTACAGGAGAGATGAAAGATTTAATTCTCGAAGTAGGGTTGATGAAAATTAGGGCTTTCAAAGGCAAAAGAAACCTAACATCCGTCAGTCCTTACAATAAAAATCTCATGGCATGCGGACGAGTATACATGAGGATATGAACTTAAGAAGAGGGTTCGAGGTCATGAAGTTTACAGAACTTTGAAAATTGAGAACTAAAGATTTGCTTGATGGAAAAATATGAAATCAAAGGGCTTTTGTTCCTGATGGACGAGACATCCTATAGAAAACTTTTCATGGTTTATGCTCATGAGAATGCCTATCTTTAGTCGTTTCACTTCTCTAGGGAAAGAACTTGAAGAACTCGAGGAAGAACTTGGGAGATCCCTCTTCTCAAAGAATTGTCCTCCTCTTGGCCTCTCTTCTTAGTCCAGCAACCCCTTGGCACGAGCTAGGGCCGGCCATGAGGGTTTTAGGAGAGTATTTAAGCATCTCCTCTTTCTATTTTCTATTTGGACTCTAATTCCCTTTAATTCCGAGTTTACTATTTTCCTCTCCCATTTTTTAAGCAAGAGATCTCCTAATTGGGTTGAGAGAGAGGGGATTTCGTGGCCAAGCAATAAAGGTAGGTTTAGAATTTCAAATCCAACTCAAATCACTTATTTAAGGCATCAAATACCCTCTTTTTATTTAAGTAATATTTTAGTTACGAATTTTGGATATTTTTCTATTATTCCCCTTTTTAAAATCTCTATTTTAGCCCACTAATTTCTAATGGGTCCATTTATAAAGCCCATTACTTATTTTCATTTAATGGGTTTTATCTAATTCTCTTTTATTTGATTTTCTAATTAATTTAATTAGTTTTCTTTTTACATTATTAATTTTTTTTTTTCGAAAAATCTATGTTGCTACATCCTCCTCCTCTTAAAAAGAATTTGGTCCCCAAATTCATATGATCATTCAGGAGAGAATGTCATACCGAAAAGATCGGGGTAGTTCCGTCTGATGATTCCTTCCGATTCCGATGTGGCTTCTTCCATTCCACGGTTATTCCATAAGACTTTTACCACGTGGATGGAACGGTTCCTGAGCTGTTGTACCTTCCGTTCCAGTATCTTGACTGGGTTCTCTTCGTATGTCACATCCTTGTTTAACACCAACTTCTCGTGGCGTATAATATGGCTAGGGTCATAGACATATTTCCTGAGCATGGAGACATGGAACACATTGTGTAGACATGCCAGATCCGGTGGCAATGCCAGTCGATATGCAACCTCACCAATCCTTTCGAGTACCTCAAAAGGACCGATGAATCTAGGACTAAGCTTCCCTTTCACACCAAATCTTTGGATGCCACGAGTAGGTGACACCTTTAGGAATACATGATCCCTGACTTGAAATTCCAAGTCTCGAATTCTTTTGTCGGTATAGCTCTTTTGTCTGGACTGAGCAGTCTTAAGCCGATCTCTAATCACCTGAATGTCCTTTGTGGTATGTTGCACCATGTCCGTACCTAGCCATTGCTGTTCTCCAACCTCATTCCACCATGCAGGAGATCTACAATTCCTCCCGTAGAGTGCCTCGAACGGTGCCATCTTGATGCTCGCCTGGTAACTGTTGTTGTAGGCGAACTCAATAAGGGATAGATGCTCGTTCCAATATCCTTGGAAGTAGATAGTGTAAGCTCTCAACATGTCTTCCACTATTTGGTTGGTCCTTTCAGTTTGCGAATCAGTTTGTGGATGGAATGTGGTACTAAAGTTCAGTTTAGTACCCAGTGCACCTTGCAGTCCTTTCCAAAAATGAGAAGTGAATCTCAGATCTCAATCCGAGACTGTGGATGATGGAACTCTGTGCAGTCTCACTATCTCCTTGACATATAGGGCAACTAGTACCTCTACCGACCACTTACTCTTTATGGCTAGGAAGTGCGCAGATTTGGTTAGTCGGTCTACAATAACCCATATGGCATCGAGTCCACCACGAGTCTTCGGTAAACCCATGATGAAGTCCATGCCAATGCTTTCCCACTTCCATTCCGGAATATCTAGCGGTCTAAGTACACCAGCAGGGCGCAAGTGTTTTGCTTTTACTTGTTAGCAAGTAAGGCAGTGTGTGACATGTTCAGTTACCTCTCTCTTCATGTTCGGCCACCAAAATGTTCTTTTCATGTCTTGATACATTTTGGTACCTCCAAGATGAATAGTGTAATTTTTCTTGTGAGCTTCATCCATTAGCTTCCTCTTCAGTTCTTCATTGTTAAGGACGCATATCCTCCCTTGAAAGACAAGCCTTCCATCCTCTGTCATAGTGAAGTCTGGTCTTTCAGTTAGAGTTTCTTTGACGCGAACCAAGAATAGATCATCATCTCGTTGAGCTTCGATCTCTTCCAACAAGTCGGATTGAATCTTGATGTTTGAAACCAAGACTCGATCATCCCTATGTTCAATATTTAAGTCTAACCTTGCGAATTGTTCCAGTAGTTGCATCTCGCCAAGGACTAGACTTGAAACAGATGCCATCAGCTTTCTACTAAGAGCATCAGCCACGACGTTTCCCTTGCATGCATGGTATTGAATGTTGAAGTCGAAATCTTTGAGGTATTCCAGCCATCTTTCTACTAAGAGCATCAGCCACCTCCGCCACCATGTTTCTCATGTGCAGCACCCATTTCGCCACCTTGCCCCCAATATGCAGTGCATAATGCAGCACCTCCCCAAGTGAAGGGAGAAGCCGGTGGCCATGTGATATGCCTCCTTGTACAATACAACGTTCGTAGCATCCCAAGCATTGAGTAGGAGGAAGTGGATCTGCTAACCTTACATCGAAACTGGGTTGGCCGTACATGGAGCACTTCACCTCAACACGAGGACTCTGAAGAGGAACCTGAGGACTGATCTTTATGTCTATGTACTTTTCTTTTGTTTCTTGGGCTGATGTCTTGTACTCTTGTACCCCTGTTGTCCGATGCTTTAGACCCCTCTGCGTAGGGAGTCTTTAGCTGCTGCACCATTGCATATGTACTCCTTTCCCTTAAGTTTTAAGTTATATAAAAATCTGATCACCCGATCATGACAAAGGAGGTTCACTCCTTGTCATATCAATTAGAAAAAAAAAGTTCTTTCTGGAAGAATAAATACTTCAGACTTTTATGGTCTGAGTAGACAATGAATTTCTCTCCATACAAGTAGTGTCTCCAGATCTTCAAGGCGAAGACCACGACAGCCAACTCCTGATCATGCACGGGGTAGTTGACTTCATGAGTCTTTAGTTGTCGAGAAGAGTAGGCGATGACTTTCTCCTTTTGCATCAGTACACACCCTAGCCCAATCCCTGAGGCATCGGTGTAGACAGAGAAACCTTCTGCCTCTATTGGAAAAGCGAGAACATGTGCTGAGGTAAGACGATCTTTAAGAGTTTGAAAACTTTTCTCACACTCATTACTCCAGGAGTAGGGATTCTCCTTTCGTGTTAGACGCGTGAGAGGAACGACGATCTTTGAGAAATCCTTGATGAACCGCCTGGAGTAGCCAGCCAGTCCTAGAAAACTTTTGATTTCGGTGATGTTGGTTGGTCTCTCCCAGTTGAGTACAGCTTCGACTTTGGAGGGATCAATAGAGATGCCGTCCCTTGTGATGACATGGCCCAAGAAGGACACTTCCTCGAGCCAGAATTCACACTTGCTAAGCCTTGCGTATAGTTTGTTGTCTCGCAAAACTTGTAGTGCTATCTTTAGGTGTTCTTCATGCTCTTCTTTGGTCTTTGAATAGATGAGGTTATCGTCGATAAAGACGATCACGAACTTGTCAAGGTATGGCCGATATATGTTGTTTATGAGTTGGATAAAGGCTGTAGGAGCATTGGTTAGACCAAAAGGCATAACGACGAATTCATAATGTCCATACCTACTCCTGAAAGCCATTTTGAAGATATCATCCTCCTTGATCCTCATTTAATGATAGCCAGATCGAAGATCGATCTTAGAGAAATATTGAGCTCCAGATATTTGGTCGAACAGTTCATTGACTCTGGGCAAAGGGTACTTGTTCTTGATGGTGAGTTGATTGAGTTGTCGATAGTCAATGCAGAGCCTCATCGATCCATCCTTCTTCTTGACGAACATCACATGCGCTCCCTATGGGGAAGTACTTGGTCTGATGAACCCCTTTTCTAGTAGCTCCATCAGTTGCGTCTTCAACTCCTTTAGCTCGGCAAGTGACATCTGGTACGGTTGACGTGATACCGGGGCAGCTCCAGGGATCAACTCTATGGCAAAGTTGACATCACGTTCCGGTGGAATCCCTAGCAGATCTTCAGGAAACACATCGGGGTAATCCTGAACTATGTGAATGTCTTCTATCTTAGAACCCTTCTTTTCCACTACTACGGCTGCTAGGAAAGCAATACAACTTTTCCTTATCATGTTATGGGCTTTTATGGCGGATATTAGAGATCCGTCTCTTATGTCTAATCCCGGAGAATGCCAATTTAGGGAAGTCACTAAAGGTAACCTTCTCTTTCTTACAATCGACACTTGCCCTATAAGTGGATAACCAGTCGGCTCCTAAGATTACATCATAGCCTTCCATGGGCATACACACCAGGTCGGCTTTTAGGTTATGGTCTCTGATCATTACGTTGGCAGATGGAAAGTATTTGTTCAATTTCTCCTTCTCCCCCAGTGGCGTTGTGACCGAGAACTCACAACCCATGGATATAGGTTTTGTAGTTAGGGTATCAGAAAAGTGTTAAGATATAAATGAATGAGTTGCTCCAGTATCAAATATCACAAATGCTGATAAGGAGAAAACTTGTAGAGTTCCTTCTACCATGCCACCGTCCATAGCAGGTTCCTCATCATGCAGGGCTTGCAGTCGGTCCTGTTTCTTAGGTGCATTAAGGCGCCTCTCATTCTCTTTCAGTAGCAGGCACTCGGGGATGCGGTGCTCGCGACTTCCACAGCGCAGAAATGCGCTAACCTTCCTCCAGCATTCATCAGCCGTGTGGCCCGGCTTGTCGTAGTGTTTGTAGTTGCTTTTTGCTGGCGTGTATAGGACTATCACCTTGGGTTTCCTTTCTTGGCTAGGACCCTCTGTGAGGTTGAGGGGACGCTTCTTGCGATTGTTTGGCCTAGCAGATGATTGA
Organism: Colocasia esculenta; assembly: GCA_014218235.1. Classification (NCBI taxonomy): domain Eukaryota; kingdom Viridiplantae; phylum Streptophyta; class Magnoliopsida; order Alismatales; family Araceae; genus Colocasia; species Colocasia esculenta. The sequence continues at coordinate 167,430,148 of CM024753.1, forward strand.
CTCGAGGTCAATTCCTTCTTCACGAACTTCCCTTTGATACGGTCGGTGAAGTCCATAGCATCTTCCAGCAGCTGAGCTTTCTTTACCATCTCAGCATAGGTATGGATGTCGAGAGTTGCTAGTTGGGTGATGTATTGTGGCTTAAGGCCGTTGAGAAAGCGGTTAGCCTTCATTCTTTCAGTGTTCACCAGATGTGCAGCATAGCGCGCCAGTCTTGAGAACTCGGCTTCATACTCGGCCACAGTCAGGCTCCTCTGTTTAAGAGCAGTGAATTCCACAGCCTTCCTTTCTTGGACACACTCGGAGAAATACTTGGTGTTAAATGGTTCCTTGAATTTAGTCCAGGTGAACTGACCGTTCTCCCTAGTAGCTTCCATTGACTCCCACCAAGCACGGGCGTCCTTCTCCAGTTGGAAAGTAGCTAGTAGCAGCTTATCCCCCGCTGCACATTGCATAACACGGAAAATTCTTTCCGTTTCCTTGAGTCAGTGCTCGGCTTCATCCGGATCCATGGATCCACTGAACCTAGGTGGGTTCAGACTCCTGAAGTTACGATGCAGCTCGCCTGCACCGCCACAGTTTCTGCCACCTTGGGTAGATTGCATGATTGCACAAGTCAGTTCTTGAATGGTCTGTTGCATGCCCCTCATTTGAGCACGTTCAGCAGTCATCTCGATTGCTTAGTTCCTACAAAAATAGCTTACTGTTATGACACGGATGTGAAATTTAATTTGTGCGTGTGTGAGTTTATTTTAGTTAGTTACCCTTGGCTCTAACCACAACTCACATAGGTAGGATAATTGACTCTAGTCGAGGCTGGTCAACCTAGATCATTCTATACTTAAGAATAACCTATGCTTTGATACCACAAAACTGTCACGCCCCGACGCGGAATATCGGAACGCGAGGCAGTTGCAAGTAAACGGGTATAGAGCGAGTACTAGACATCAAACTATTGGACAAGAATAAATAATAAAGCAGATTCATTTCATTAATAATCTTTCAAATGTCTAGTTATAACCACTAATATCAGAGCCAATCTATAGGGCCCAATTACATTGAAATAGAGCAAAAGACTCACTAGGACTCTAACATAGTACTAGGATGCTAGGGTACTCGTGACGTCACTCCTGGTCATTCCCATCCCCTTGAGTGTATAGTTCATCCTTGGTCTCACCTGAGAACACAACGAAAAATAACGCAGGGTGAGCGATAACACCCAGTAGGACTTAAATCTCAATAGTCAAGCAGGCTTTAAATAGTTAATGCATTACAGGAAGAGTAACTAATGATAGAGCGAGAGAGTCAAGTAAAGTGAAAGATAACATGATAGCACGTGAGCGAAATAGCACATGTTTCTAGATATAGCACGAGAGTCGAGTATAGCACAAAATAGCAAGATGGCCATAGCACAAATAGCACAAACTATAGCAATAGCACAACGAGTATAGCATAGCACTTTGTTGTCAACAAACAACGAGAGAATATAGCACTTTTGATTGTCATTAGATTAATCTAGATAGTATGGCACTTGGATGTAATGCCGACATCCTGATCATTTAACTCCAATGGGAAAATGGCACTTTCGGGCGCTCTCCCTAGGACCAGATCGGGCCCCATTGTGCTGGCATTGGTTATATTGTTTATCTTTAGACAATCAGTCAATGGCCAATATAGCGTACCAATAAATAGACGAGAGCACTAGATGAATAAACGAGATAGCAGAGTGAATGTGAATAGATGAGTGAATAGAGTATGGACGAGAGCTAGTGGACATTGCACATAACACGTCGAGTAAACAGGCGATAGTAACAGTTGCACAACACGTGCACCTGGTGTTGGCAGTCTGGTGGAACTCACTACCCTTCCACTGGCCATGTTAAGTACAGGTCCAGAGGTCCAGCGTGATTCAAGATAAGAGCGAACTTCTAATAGCCGTTTGGATCTTATTGATCCCTAAAGGGGTAATAGGTGTTAGGTACAACCGGATCGTCGACCATGTGGGAATCCATGGACAGAGGAGACTTACGGAGGCCTTGAACAAAGACTCAATAGTCTGGCAGAAGGAATATCCGACGGAGAGTTCGTCTAAGTCAAGAAAGCGTGTATATAGAAACAAGTGCTCGACGTTCTAGAGGAGTTCTAGAATAGTGGAGCGTCAAGATCGGTGTCCCAAAACATCGCACGGATCATAAAATAAAGCAATTTAATTCCATAATTTACCAGATGATTTTAGTAACATGTTAATGCCAATTAAGCCATATTTGGATGGTTTCAAAGTGTGTGCATGTGTCATGAAATCATGGATGGAAATTTGTCATGTGTATATATTTTAAATCACACATAAATGTTCAATTTATACTAAGTGAAATTACTGCGGTTATAATTGGAAATAAAGGGTATAAGCAGAATAGGCAATTAGAACATTGCAAATCAGGGGTTTTCTGCAAAAATCCTATGAACACGACGCACCCCAGTAAGGGTCGCGACGAGTTCAGGGTAGATCGCGACAGGTTCATATTAAGAAGGCGACAGGGCTGTCAGACCAGGCGATCTGGTCACGACGGTGGTCCTATCGTGATCAGATCGCGACAGGATTCATGTCGCGATCTACCTGAGAATGCGGCCTATCGGGCCGTCATGTTCTTAGGTCCATGGCCCGAGTCCGACAGAGATCTGACATGTTCTTGGTTCTTGGTCCAAACTTACTATGTTTTGACACAGGGTCGTTCAAAAATTAAGAACTAATGATACAAGCTGTGAAAAATTATGAAACTAGTTGCAAACGAATCTAGACATGCAATAGTAGTCCCAGTAATTAGGAAGTTGAGGACAATCATGGTTTCGACATCGTCCATCCAAGTTAAACATGAAGAACATGAATCTGTGCATAGGAGAGGTGAAAGATTTAATTCTCAAAGTGGGGTTGATGAAAATTAGGGCTTTCAAGGGCAAAATAAGCCTAACATCCATCAGTCCTTATAGTCAAAATCTCATGGCATGCGAACGAGTATACATGAGGATATGAATTTAAGAAGAGGGTTCGGGTCACGAAGTTCACAGAACTTTGAAAATTGAGAACTAAAGATTTACTTAATGGAAAAATATGAAATCAAAGGGCTTTGTTCCTGATTGATGAGACATCCTACAGAAAAATTATCATGGTTTATACTCGTGAGAATGCTACCTTTAGTCATTTCACTTCTCTAGGGCAAGAACATGAAGAACTCAGGGAAAGACTTGGGAGATCCTTCATCTCACGAATTCTCCTCCTCTTGGCCTCTCTTCCTGGTCCAGCAACCCCTTGGCATGAGCTAGGACCGGCCATGAGGGTTTTAGGAGAGTATTAAGCCTCTCCCTTTCTATTCTATTGGACTTAATTCCCTTTAATTCTGTTTCCTATTTTCCTCTCCTCTTTTTTAAGACAAGGTATCTCCTAATGGGTTGAGAGAGAGGGGATTGTGGCCAAGCAATAGGGGTAGTTTAGGATTCCAAATCTAACTCAAATCATTATTAATGCATTAAATACCCTCTTTTTATTAAGTAATATTTTAGTACGAATTTTGGATATTTTTCTATTATCCCCTTTTTAAAAATTTCTATTTTACCCACTAATTTATAATGGGTCCAGTAATAAAGCCATTACTTATTTTTATTTAATGGGTTTGATTAATTCTATTTATTAATTTTCTAATATTTAATTCGTTTTCTTTTTATAGTATTAAAATTTATTTTTTTCAAAAACCCAGGTGCTACAACTATAGAATTGTACTAAATTAGAACACATGATAAGCACTTGCACACTAGGAACCATGTACTTCCAAAGACGAACCACAAGACGCAAGAAAATTTGGGTACCAAAAAAATTAAAGTTAGTTCTGTTTGCAGGGTTGGCCTAAGAGCATCCCAAATGGTATTTGGATGAGGTGCTCAAGGCATATGATAGGGGACAGAAAACTATTTACAAGCTTTAGAAGGAAGTGGTTCAAGTGACCTATGGAGATAATGGAAAAGAAAAGTTCTAGGATGGGAACAATAGGATCAAAGAAAAAGACTTGATAGAAGATGTTATGTATGTCGATAGGTCTAAAGCATTAATCTGGATTAGCATCAGTCAACTTTGTGACAAGATACTTAGTCAAATTTAGAATGATAAGTGTATGATACAAAACGATGGAAAAATAGGGTTTGAAGCTCAAAGAGTCAAAAATTGGACACTCCTACACTTAGTAGAATGATGATGACCAAACTGTCCCCATAATAAATATTTCCATTTATTTATATATTAATTTTGATGATTAACAAAATACACTAATGGATTTCTTGAGCTTGAGAACAGGAAGCAAAAGAAAAATGAAAGATCAAGTCAATCTGGTAAGTCCCATCATTTCTAACCAAGTCCCTGTAACGACTTCTTTGATAAGCAGAACGACTTCCTCTTTGACCGGAACACTCAAATCGTTACCGTAACGATTTCTTTAGAACTCGCAACGACTCTCTAGCCGTAACGATTTCTTTAGACCTCGTAACGATTTCTTTAGAACTCGCAACGACTCTCTAGCCGTAACGATTTCTTTAGACCTCGTAACGATTTCTTTAGAACTCGCAACGACTCTCTAGCCGTAACGATTTCTTTAGACCTCGTAACGATTTCTTTAGAACTCGCAACGACTCTCTAGCCGTAACGACTTCTTTAGACCTCGTAACGATTTCTTTAGAACTCGCAACGACTCTCTAGCCGTAACGACTTCTTTAGACCTCGTAACGATTTCTTTAGAACTCGCAACGACTCTCTAGCCGTAACGACTTCTTTAGACCTCGTAACGATTTCTTTAGAACTTGAAGTCATAACGATTCTTTACAACTCTAGTCATAACGATTTCGCGTAACGACTTCTTGTTAGTCATAACGATTTCGCGCAACGACTTCTTGTTAGTCATAACGATTTCGCGCAACGACTTCTTTGTTAGTCATAACGATTTCGCGCAACGACTTCTTTGTTAGTCATAACGATTTCGCGCAACGACTTCTTTTTAGTCATAACGATTTCGCGCAACGACTTCTTTGTTAGTCATAACGATTTCGCGCAACGACTTCTTTGTTAGTCATAACGATTTCGCGCAACGACTTCTTTGTTAGTCATAACGATTTCGCGCAACGACTTCTTTATTAGTCATAACGATTTCGCGCAACGACTTCTTTATTAGTCATAACGATTTCGCGTAACGACTTCTTATTAGTCATAACGATTTCTTGCAACGATTTCTTAGAGTCACAACGACTTGCCTGTTGTAACGGCTTCATAAGTTATCACAACGATTTCTTTACAGTTCATAACGACTTGCTATAATTCATAACGATTTCATAAGTTATGAAGTCAGCAAGATTCTTTTTATCGAATTTCTTGATGCATCAGTATAATGCTTTTTAATAGCGTTGAAAAGTCAAAGTCATATCTTGTCCGTTGACTGCTATGCATTAAATGCTCTCCGATCGTATCTCCCATGCATGCAGACAATATCTTCCATTTCTATGCTACTCTGTCTACGTACTTTTTCTTGGACAGAAAGGAGCTTTGCTATATACTGCAATATCTGTTCCATCTCAACTAACAATAGACAGCAGTCCTAGCTGTCTTCTATTTATTGATGATATGCTTACAGATATCTGACAAGACTCATCTGGACAACGTTGGACACAAGATACAAAGTTCTATGACATCTCTTTGGCGTGTACACCAGGATAAAAGACTGACGATCAGAAGCTTCCTCAGTAACCAGTCTAACGTACACAAGGATAAGAGACAACGGACATTCAACGTTCGAATTTGAATCAGCAGTTTAAATAGAAGACTCAAGACGAAAAGAAAGAAATGATAGAGCAACATCGCTTGATTTTAGAAGAAGAAAGAAATCCATCTCTTACAATCTTTAGAACTTTGAAGAAGAGCGAAGCCTCCACTCCAAACCTTGTTCTAAGCTCTTAGCTCTCTGTGCTCAAAGAAATCTTCTCATTTGTAAGAGCCTGTGTGGTCCTTGGAGAGAAAAACCTTGTTAAATCTCTTTCTCTCTCGGGGGCTTAGGAGCTTCAGGTTGTAGCTGGTCAAGCTAGAATCTGAAGCCTGTTTTCACAACCTTTTCTGATTAGTTTGTGTTCCCTTCTGGACGAAGGAAGACCTGGTGGTATCCAGGGTGGTTGTTGTTCCCTTCTGGACGAAGGAAGACCTGGTGGTATCCAGGGTGGTTGTTGTTCCCTTCAGGCTGAAGGAAGACCAGTTGAGGCTGGGTGTAAGGATCCTTAAGGGGGATTGTACCCTTGGTAGTAAAATCCTGAGGTATTGCTCAGGGACTGGACGTAGGTCTCCTGTGGAGAGGAGTTCCGAACCAGGATAAAATCCTTGTGTCTTGTGGATGTGTTTTGTGTGATTGTTATCTTGTTTGCTCTAACTCTAACCTTGTTATTAAGTTGTGCAATCTTTTCAGTAAACAGGTTTTAATCAAAGATCGAAGTTTTATAACCCATTCACCCCCCCTCTGGGCTAGCTAGCTGGGCAACAAGTGGTATCAGAGCCCGTCTCTTCGACAAAGAAGAAGATCCAACGATCTGAAGAGCAAAGATCAATGGCAGCCCAAAGTCACTTCGAAGGTCAGTCTGTCAACAGACCTCCTTTGTTCGATGGTGAAGATTATACGTATTGGAAGACCAGGATGGAATACTTTCTACAAGGCCACGATTATCAAATCTGGTCAATAGTGGAAGAAGGTGATCTGGTCGTCACAAATGAGAAAGCACAATGGACAGATGAAGATAGAAAGAAAATCTCCTTGAACTGTAAAGCTAAGAGCATTCTATGTTGTGCTCTAAGCAAGAAAGAGTTCAACAGAGTTTCAGCATGCAAATCCTCCATGGAAATGTGGGAAAAGTTAAAGATCACATATGAAGGTACAGACAAAGTAAAGGAGACAAGAATTGACATTCTTGTCACTCAGTATGAAAGATTTCAAATGCAAACAGGTGAGTCTATTACCCAAATGTTTAGTAGATTTACTGACATTACTAATGGCCTAGCAAGTCTAGGAAAGTCATATGAAAATGCAGATATGGTAAGGAAGATTCTCAGATCCCTGCCATCTTCATGGACGGCAAAGGTCACAGCTATCGAAGAAGCTAATGATCTTAAGAGAATGTCAGTAGAAAAACTCATTGGGTCTCTCATGGCCCATGAAATAAACATGGAAAGACTAGGAGAATCCTCCAGTAGAAAGAAGCAGTCAAATGCGCTTAAAGCTAATGGGGACTCATCAGAAGAATCCTTAGATAACAGTGAAGATAGCAAAGATAGTGATGATGAAGAAGCCATGCTCTCAAGAAGATTGCAGAGAATCTTGGCAAAGAAAAAGAAGTTCCAGTCTGGTAGGAGGTACTTCAAGAAAAACAAAGATCTCAAGAGACCAGATGGAAAAGATCAGAAGAGGAATGAGCCACTTTGCTATGAATGCAAGAAACCTGGACATATCAAGGCAGACTGTCCAATGTTAAAGAAAAATGATCACAAGAAGAAGGACAGCTCCAAGAAGTTCAGAAGATTCAAAAAGAAAGCCATGGCAGCTGCATGGGACAACAGCAGCGACTCAGATAGTGAGTCAAGCTCGAGCAGTGAAGGTGAAGAAGCCAACTTGGCTCTCATGGCGAATACCGAGGATAAGGTAACATCTGATTCTTCTTTCGATTCCTGTAATGACTCAGATTCGGATAATTTGGAAAGTGCATTTAATGAACTCTACAATAAGTATAAAGAAGTGTGTAAACTACTTAAGCTAAGCAAGAAAAATATCACATGTCTCGAAAATACCAACTCAGATTTAAAATCTGAAAACGAAGAACTAGAAAAACAAATAGTTGAGCTTAAGAGAAGAAATGAACTATTATGTGAAAATTTAAAAGACAAGAACAGAAAAATCACTGACCTAGAAAAACAGGAAAACTCAGATGATTTAAGAAAAACTGTAAATGAATTAAATGAAGAAAACAATACACTAGCAAGCACCCTAGAAAAATTTACCAATGGTAAAAACTCTTTAATATTAAAAGGTGCTAGGAGATCGGGTAAAAAGAAAAATGGATTAGGATATACACCCCCAGATAATGAAGAAACCATAATATACCCTAAAACATATCCAACACCAAAATTTGTACCTGAACAAGATGTAGCATACAAAGCTGATTTCAAATACATAGAAAAAGTAACTAAGTTATCCTGCTGCAGTCACTGCAACAAGTTAGGACATATTAAAATGACATGCCCAACAAGACATAAAAAATGGATATTAAAAGGTAAAGTTGATGATACTAACCAATCAGGACCCAAAAAGAATTTGGGTACCTAAAGCTTGATGTTCTCATTTCAGGTTAACCCTCGAGCATCCAAATGGTATTTGGATAGTGGGTGCTCAAGGCATATGTCAGGCAACAAGAAGATATTTGTTGATCTCCAAGCTGAAGAAGGTACAGTCACCTATGGAGATAATGGAAAAGGGACTGTGATAGGAAGCGGGTCTGTGAACATCAAAGGAAAATCAGTCATAAAGGATGTAATGCTGGTCAAAGGGTTAAAGCACAATCTCATCAGCATCAGCCAGTTGTGTGACAAAGGCCATCAAATTCAGTTTCAAGAATCAAAATGCAGTATCTTAAAAGATGGTGAAGTCATATTTGAAGCCTACAGAGAAAGAAATTTGTATGTTCTATATCTCGATGAACTCAAGGATCAAGATGTGTGTTTGGCAGCTAGCAAAGATAAATCAACTGAGTTGTGGCACAGAAGATTGGGCCACTGCAGCTTGGATGGGCTGAACAAGCTCAGAAAAAGAAAACTAGTTGAAGGACTGCCAAAGGTAAATTTCAGATTGGATAGCATTTGCAGACCTTGTGCAAGAGGAAAGCACACCAAGAGCTCCTTCAAATCAAAGACTGTAGTAACCACCTCAAAGCCCTTAGAACTACTTCACATGGATTTATTTGGGCCAATGAGGACTACCAGTTTGGGAGGAAAGAATTTTGGATTTGTAATAGTTGATGATTATTCAAGATTCACTTGGGTATCCTTTTTAGAGCACAAAGATGACACATTTGAGAATTTTGTCAGCTTCAGTAAGAAAGTTCAGAAAGATCAGAAATTCTCAATTGTCTCTATTCGATCAGATCATGGTGGTGAGTTTCAGAATGAAAAGTTTGCGAAGTTCTGTGATGATCAAGGAATTGAGCACAACTTCTCAGCTCCAAGGACACCTCAACAGAATGGAATTGCTGAGAGGAAAAACAGAACTCTTTTGGATATGGCAAGATCAATGTTATCAGAATATGATCTGCCAAGATATTTCTGGGCCGAAGCTATCAACACTGCATGTTATATCATAAATAGAGTGATGATCAGGCCAATTCTGAAAAAGACTGCTTATGAACTCTACAAAGAAAAGAAGCCAAAGATTAGCCATTTCAGAATATTTGGATGTCCTTGCTTCATCCATAACAATGGAAAAAGGGACATTGGTAAGTTGGATGCCAAATCAGATGAAGGCATTTTCATGGGGTATTCCTCTAAACCTAAAGGTTATAGAGTTTTCAATAAACGTTCTTATTAATTGAACAATCAGTACATGTTATTTTTGATGAATCTAACCCTTCCTTGAAAAAGGAAGAAATTAGTGACATTGATGATGCAGATGTCCTGTCCGAAAAATTAAAGAAAACTTCAATTAAGGACAAAGAGGATCCAACTCTGGAAGAACTGCAGCAAACAGAAATCCAACATAAAGATCTTCCAAAGGAATGGAGACATCAGAAAGATCACCCTCCTGAAAACATCATTGGTGATCCATCTGTAGGGGTAAGAACTAGAGGTAATGTAATTCCATGCGACTATTTAGCATTTGTTTCTCAAGTAGAGCCTAAGACAGTCAATGAAGCTTTATCTGATGAATCTTGGATACTAGCCATGCAAGATGAACTAAATCAGTTCAAGAGAAACCAAGTATGGTCACTTGTTCCTAGACCATCCAATCATTCAGTTATTGGCACCAAATGGGTGTTCAGAAATAAACTGGATGAGTCTGGAATAATCTTAAGGAACAAAGCCAGATTGGTGGCTCAAGGCTACTCCCAAGAGGAAGGCATAGATTTCGATGAAACTTATGCACCTGTAGCTAGACTTGAGGCCATTAGGATTTTACTTGCTTATGCATCCGCACTTGATTTAAAACTTTTTCAAATGGATGTCAAATCAGCCTTTTTAAATGGTTTCATCAAGGAGGAAGTTTATGTTGAACAACCTCCAGGTTTTGACGACTCTGAATTTCCAAATCATGTATTTAAACTACATAAGGCTTTATATGGTCTAAAGCAAGCTCCTAGAGCCTGGTATGAAAGGCTCAGTAATTTCTTATTAAATCATGGTTTCACTAGAGGTAAAGTAGATAGTACATTATTTATAAAATCTAAGGTTAAACATATACTTCTTGTACAAATCTATGTGGATGATATTATTTTTGGATCTACTGATGAATCTCTTTGCAAGTACTTTGAAAAGCTTATGCAGGGAGAATTCGAAATGAGCTTGATGGGGGAGTTAAGCTACTTCCTTGGATTGCAAATCAAGCAAGGGAAGGATGGCACTCATATCTGTCAAGCAAAGTACACCAAAGAGCTGTTGAAGAAATTTGGATTTGAAGATGCAAAGCCATTATCAACTCCAATGAGCACATCAACCAGAATGGACAGTGATCAAAAAGGTAAAAGGGTAGATCAAAAGAATTATCGAGGTATGATAGGATCATTACTTTACTTAACTGCCAGTAGACCAGACATTTTGTTCAGTGTATGCATGTGTGCTAGATATCAGGCAGACCCTAGAGAGTCTCACTTAATCTCTGTAAAAAGAATATTTAGATATTTAGCTAGAACTCATGATTTAGGTCTCTGGTATCCTAGATCTTGTGAGATAAATCTAATAGGATATTCAGATGCTGATTATGCTGGTTGCAAAGTAGATAGAAAGAGCACCAGTGGATGTTGTCAGTTTCTTGCAGGATGCTTAATATCATGGACATCCAAGAAACAAAATTCAGTAGCTCTATCAACAGCTGAGGCGGAATATGTTGCTGCTGGAAGTTGCTGTACACAACTTCTTTGGATAAAGCAACAACTTGAAGATTTCGGCATTCACATCAAATCAATTCCTCTATTGTGTGATAATACTAGTGCCATCAACCTCACCAAAAATCCAGTTCAACACTCAAGGACGAAACACATTGAGGTAAGATATCATTTTATTCGAGACCATGTAGCTAGTGGTAATTTAGAAATTTCGTTTATAGATACAAATGGTCAATTGGCAGATATCTTCACAAAAGCCCTACCTGAAGAGAGATTTACATCTCTTAGAAGGGAACTAGGGATGTGCAATTTGTGAAAGAATTTCTGTGATTTTATTGACATATAAATTTTCAGATTAAATGAAAAGTTCTCTCTCCGTTAAAGTTAACAAAACTCAGTTATCTATATGCTTTGACCGCTTCTGTGTAGAAAGTTGTTTGACTTGTCAAACCTTTTTGTCGCTTTCTACCTTTGCCGCCTTTTGGCGCTCCTCCTGTCATTAAAGTAATATTATTTTACCAAACCGCTTTGAGATCGATTCGTCTTCCACCTTTACCCTTTTTATTCTCTATCTGTTCACCCAAAGCTGATGCCCTAACGATTTTGGGATCGACTCTCTGCATCTTTCGAAGCCTTCTTCTCTTCCCGCGAAGAACTCCTTCGAGAACCTCCGTCCCTTCCATCATCCTCCCTTCCAGAATCCTTTCTTCTCTGCACCCATGGCCGCTCCGTTGATCTCCGGAAGTGTTGGGGGCTACAGTGCTGAGTATTTATCCCCAAAGGAGCAAGAAAGATTTACTTTTGTGAAGACAAAGATTTGCGGAAATAAGGCAGTGGATGTTCAGAATCTTGAGAAGAGTGGCATGGCCAGGCTAGTTGATACTCTAAGAAGATCGCAGTGGATGGATGTGGTCACCTTCAGTGAGGTAAGCTACCCGGATTTGGTAAAAGCCTTCTACATCTGTCTGAAGTCAGAAGCAGATGGATCCCTTGTTTCCTCTGTCAAGGGTATCCAAATCAGAATAACCCCTGAGCTGTTGCGTGATCTGTTTGGAGTAAAGACCTCGGGATTTAGTGGCATTCACTCTGTGAATGATGAAGTCAAAGGTCTCGGGATCATCGGTCCAGGATTTAAGTTGAAGGATGGGAAGCTGGATATTAATCAGATGTCCGCGTTCAACCGGTTGCTGCATTTATAGTCTGCCAAATCTTAGTTCCCCGTAGTGCTACCTTTTCCTCATGCACTAGGGCAGATTCGGACATAATGTTCTGGGCAATCCAGAACAAAGAGATAAACCTGGCCGCTGTGATGATTGAGCGAATGATGTTTGCACATGCTCAGTTATGGGAAACAAAGAGCAAGTTGAATGTTTCCCTTCCATATGCCCATCTTCTGACCAAGATTTTCAAGCATTTGGAGTAGATCTGTCAGGTGCGGTAGCTGAAAAGATGGGCCAGTCTATAAGGTCCAGAAACCTGAAGAAAAGTGGCTTTTCAGTGCAAGAAGGAGTTTGGTCGAAATCCTCTGTGGCTGAAGGAGAAGCAGTTATTGCAGATATTCCAGAAGCAGTAGAAGTAGAGCAAGCAGCAGCAAGTCCAGCAGAGCAAGAGCCAGATGAGTCAGCTGTGGGATGCCAATCCGAAGCTCCATTGGAAGATGTTGTCTTGGAAGAAGCTCCTGCTCAGGGGGAGCAAGAAATATTGATGTCCCTGCTCCCATTCAGGGGGAGCATGCTGAGAGTGAAAAGCCAGAGAATGAAGCCTTTTCTGAGCAAGCTGCACCTTCTCAGGAAACTTCAGGTCCAGCCTTGGTTGATGCTAGTGAAGGCCCAAGTGCACTAGTAAATCTTGAGGAGCCTGTCTCTCAGCCAAGTAAGCAGAAAAGAATTGTTCACAGGAGGTCAAGGAAGGGCCATAGGAAAATAAAGTTGAAGCATGTTATGGCCTTGCTAAAAGCCCAAGGAGAGATCCTGACATCAGTTCAGAATGGTATTCAAGGAATTGTTTCAAATCAAGTGTCAACCTCCTCAGACGTATCCTCAATAAGAAATGCAATGAGGTATTTCAACAAGGAAATGTCTGATATGAAGAATTTGCTGGCCAGTATTTCAAAGTCTAGTGGTGTCCCTCCTGCACCTACTCAGAGCAGTCCAGCTGAAGTTCCTAGGCCACCAGGGCCTCCAGCAGAAGTCTCAGGGCCAACAGGGCCGCCAGCTCAAGGGTCAGGGCCATCAGGGCCATCAGTTGTAGGGTCACCCGGACCAGTGGCAGCCTCAGGGTCTTCAGGACCATCTCCTGCAGTCAGAGAAAGTCAGGCCAAGGGAAAAGAGCCAGTGTCAGTCTCCAAGGCCCCTGATACTTCATCTCTTGCCACTCCAACCCTCTCCACACCTTCATCTCCTCCTACTGCACCTCCTGCTCCACCAACCATAAAACATCCCATGCCTCGCACCAAACCTTCCTCATCCTCTACTTCCTCTCAACCCTCCTTCTCACCTACTCCAGCTCTCATCTCAGCTTCATCCTCATTAACTCCTCAACCTTCTCCTATTCAAACTCAATCATCTCATCCTCAACCAACCTCTTCCTTTAATCCTAAACACTTTTCTATCCTCCTACTCCTCCTAATTCTGTTACCTTTCCTCCAGTAAAACCTCTGCCCTTGGTATTTTTGACACCAATGTTCCCGACCCTTTTGAAAGGAACACTCTCCTCACCATTCTTTCCACAGCCTCTCACATTCACAGGACTGACCCTCCTAGTCCTGTCTTGAAAAAGAGAAAAACCTCTTCCTCTCTAAGCACTCCTTCTGCTTCTCTCTTCCCTCCTTTATGGTACTCTCTTACCCTTGATCCTAAGAGAAGACCTATCTACAGAGAATACCTCCAGAAATGCATTCTTTCTACCATTTATGGTATTCCTTTTCTCAACCTCTCCGAACACCTAGCCATTGTTCTTCCTTTTACTCAGATATCTCAACCTTTCAAATCCAAAATCTTTGAGGGCACTGAGTTCAAGACTGAAGATCAGTGGGCAGCCATCAAAGGGAACAAGGCTCAGTACTCAAAATACCTGACTGCAAGGGCCGAATCTCTCTCTCTCAGAGCTCACCCACTCACCTTCTCTGAGTGGTTTCTCTTCCAGCACAAGAACTCTTGGGGATCCTTCATTCTGAAGGAAATTCGATTGCCAGAGCCTTTCAGTTGTACAGTGACTTCTGTTATTTGAACAAAATTCCAGAAGTTCAATTTTGCCAGTTCAACTCACAGATTACTGTGCGGCAATCAGAGACCCCTCTCAACCTTCCTTTTACAGTGATTTTGTCTCCTTCAAGGTTGAGTTTCCAGTTCTTCTGCCGAAGCTGCACTCGTTAGTGCTTAATTCAGATGCTGGATCTCATGCTCTCGACATGTTTGCAAGGCAGCTGGGCCGGATGTCAGCAAAGCAGGGCCGATCTCCCTCCTTCTTGCGGTTCATCTTCAGAGAATATCACTCTGGCCGCATCTCTTCTCTGACCTTAGCTCCACTCATTTCTGAGTGTGAACGACTCATCTCCTCAGAATGGGAGCTTCTATATCGGGCCTCTTATCAGCAACTGGAAGCTATCAATCAAGATCTGGTTAGTCAGAGGAAGCCGACTCTTTCTGCAGAAGCCTTTATGGATCTCAATTCCATCGCACCCATACCAGAGCTCTATGCTGTCTGGGCAGCTAGATATTCTGCCTTCTATGCCCTAAAGCAGGATCTGTTAAATCAGCAACTTCACTATCCAATTTCCTTGGACAGATTTCTCCATAGGGCCAGTTTTGGCAAGAGTACCTACTTCAGATTCATTTTGGACAAAACTCAGTATGGAGAGTTCATAGAGCAGCAAAGGCAACTCTACATTCAGAGGAACATCCCTTCCATGGGACCCTCCTTCTCAGTTACCTTTGGTGTTTTTCTGCAATTTTTTGAGGATCTTGAGATCAAGGCATGGGCTGTTATCTCACAGCATGCCTCCTTGTTATCTCCTCTGTATTATCTTTCTCCCTCTTAATAAAAATCTTTCTCTCTTCTTTGTCTCACAGCTTATCTTTTTGCCTAATGACAAAATGGGGGAGACAACTAACGTAAATCTGAAAAACATATTTCATTTTTGTCTGATGTTTAGTATATTTTGTCATCATCAAAAAGGGGGAGATTGATGACCAAACTGTCCCCATAATAAATATTTCCATTTATTTATATATTAATTTTGATGATTAACAAAATAACACTAATGGATTTCTTGAGCTTGAGAACAGGAAGCAAAAGAAAAATGAAAGATCAAGACAATCTGGTAAGTCCCATCATTTCTATCCAAGTCCCTGTAACGACTTCTTTGATAAGCAGAACGACTCCTCTTTGACCGGAACACTCAAATCGTTACCGTAACGATTTCTTTAGAACTCGCAACGACTCTCTAGCCGTAACGATTTCTTTAGACCTCGTAACGATTTCTTTAGAACTCGCAACGACTCTCTAGCCGTAACGATTTCTTTAGACCTCGTAACGATTTCTTTAGAACTCGCAACGACTCTCTAGCCGTAACGACTTCTTTAGACCTCGTAACGATTTCTTTAGAACTCGCAACGACTCTCTAGCCGTAACGACTTCTTTAGACCTCGTAACGATTTCTTTAGAACTCGCAACGACTCTCTAGCCGTAACGACTTTTTAGACCTCGTAACGATTTCTTTAGAACTCGCAACGACTCTCTAGCCGTAACGACTTCTTTAGACCTCGTAACGATTCTTTAGAACTCGCATAACGATTCTTTCTAGTCATAACGAGTAACGACTTCTTGTAGTCATAACGATTTCGCGCAACGACTTCTTTGTTAGTCATAACGATTTCGCGCAACGACTTCTTTGTTAGTCATAACGATTTCGCGCAACGACTTCTTTGTTAGTCATAACGATTTCGCGCAACGACTTCTTGTTAGTCATAACGATTTCGCGCAACGACTTCTTTGTTAGTCATAACGATTTCGCGCAACGACTTCTTTGTTAGTCATAACGATTTCGCGCAACGACTCTTGTTAGTCATAACGATTTCGCGCAACGACTTCTTTATTAGTCATAACGATTTCGCGCAACGACTTCTTTATTAGTCATAACGATTTCGCATAACGACTTCCTTATTAGTCATAACGATCTTTGCAACGATTTCTTTAGAGCTCACAACGACTTGCCTGTTGTAACGGCTTCATAAGTTATCACAACGATTTCTTTACAGTTCATAACGACTTGCTATAATTCATAACGATTTCATAAGTTATGAAGTCAGCAAGATTCTTTTTATCGAATTTCTTGATGCATCAGTATAATGCTTTTTAATAGCGTTGAAAAGTCAAAGTCATATCTTGTCCGTTGACTGCTATGCATTAAATGCTCTCCGATCGTATCTCCCATGCATGCAGACAATATCTTCCATTTCTATGCTACTCTGTCTACGTACTTTTCTTGGACAGAAAGGAGCTTTGCTATATACTGCAATATCTGTTCCATCTCAACTAACAATAGACAGCAGTCCTAGCTGTCTTCTATTTATTGATGATATGCTTACAGATATCTGACAAGACTCATCTGGACAACGTTGGACACAAGATACAAAGTTCTATGACATCTCTTGGCGTGTACACCAGGATAAAAGACTGACGATCAGAAGCTTCCTCAGTAACCAGTCTAACGTACACAAGGATAAGAGACAACGGACATTCAACGTTCGAATTTGAATCAGCAGTTTAAATAGAAGACTCAAGACGAAAAGAAAGAACTGATAGAAAAACATCGCTTGATTTAAGAAGAAGAAAGAATCCATCTTTACAATCTTTAGAACCTTGAAGAAGAGCGAAGCCTCCACTCCAAACCTTGTTCTAAGCTCTTAGCTCTCTGTGCTCAAAGAAATCTTCTCATTTGTAAGAGCCTGTGTGGTCCTTGGAGAGAAAAACCTTGTTAAATCTCTTTCTCTCTCGGGGGCTTAGGAGCTTCAGGTTGTAGCTGGTCAAGCTAGAATCTGAAGCCTGTTTCACAACCTTTTCTGATTAGTTTGTGTTCCCTTCTGGACGAAGGAAGACCTGGTGGTATCCAGGGTGGTTGTTGTTCCCTTCTGGACGAAGGAAGACCTGGTGGTATCCAGGGTGGTTGTTGTTCCCTTCAGGCTGAAGGAAGACCAGTTGAGGCTGGGTGTAAGGATCCTTAAGGGGGATTGTACCCTTGTTAGTAAAATCCTGAGGTATTGCTCAGGGACTGGACGTAGGTCTCCTGTGGAGAGGAGTTCCGAACCAGGATAAAATCCTTGTGTCTTGTGGATGTGTTTTGTGTGATTGTTATCTTGTTTGCTCTAACTCTAACCTTGTATTAAGTTGTGCAATCTTTTCAGTAAACAGGTTTTAATCAAAGATCGAAGTTTATAACCCATTCACCCCCCCTCTGGGCTAGCTAGCTGGGCAAAAACTATGTCTGGCAACCACAACGAGTGCATGATCATAGGACTTGAAGGTCTAAAAGCATGATCTAAAGGTCTGGAATCTGTATAGTATGTGCAAACGGAAAGCAGGACCAAGACTTCATTTCAGACTAAAACAGTTGTAACAACTTCTAAACCTTTGGAACTCATTCACATGGACTTGTTTGGGCCAATGAGAACAGTCAGTCTTTGAGAAAAGGTTTAAGGCTATGTAATCGTGGATGATTACTCAAGATATACTTGGGTATCATTTTTAGAAGCCAAATCAGAAACATTCTCAGCTTTTCTCAAGTTTAGTAAGTTAGTACAGAAGAACCAGAAATTTAAATAGTTAGTATTCGATCTGATCATGGTGGAGAATTCAAGAATGAATAATTTGTCAGATTCAGTGAAGAAAATGGCATTAAACACAAAACTCTCGCACCAAGAACACCTCAACAGAATGGAGTAGCAGAAAGGAAGAACAGAACACTGCTGAACATGGCCAGGACAATGTTTACATGATATAATCTACCAAAGTACTTCTGGGCAGAAGCAGTCAACACAGCCTGCTACATTATCAACCGATGTATGATCAGACCTATCTTGAAAAAGACACCTTATGAACTCTACAAGGAAAAGATGCCAAACATCAGTCATCTCCGACCCTTTGGTTGTAAGTGTTTCATTTTAAATAATGGTAAAGACAATCTAGGTAAATTAGATGCTAAAAGTGATCAAGGTTTCCTATTAGGATACACTTCAAAACCTAGAGATTATAAAATGTTTAATTGAAAAAATCTAACTATAGAACAATCTGTTCATATTTTAATTGATGTAACTAACCCTTATATTAAGAAAATAGAAGAATGAGATATTGTTGAAGAATTGTGTAGGGATATAGAACAAGCTTCACTTGAAGAAAAAGAAGAAGATAAAGGAGATCCTCTACTAGAACAACTTTAACAACAAGAAGAAACACAGGAAGGACTACCTAAATGATTGAGGTATCACAAAGGTCATCCAAAAGAAAATATAATAGGTGATCCTGAAGACAAGGTAAGAACAAGAGGTATGACCATTCCTTGTGACTTTACTGTTTTTGTTTCACAAATAGAGCCTAGGACAATCAATGATGCACTGGCAGATGAATCTTCGATCCTAACTATGCAAGAGGAACTTAACTAGTTCCAACGCAGCCAAGTCTGGACACTTGTCCCCAGACCTTCTGACCATCTAGTTATTGGGACCAGATGGGTCTTCAGAAACAAAATGGATGAATCAAGAGTGAGCACAAAGAACAAAGCTAGACTAGTAGCACAAGGATACTCCCAAGAGGAATGCATTGATTTCGATGAAACATATGCCCCAGTTGCTAGATTAGAGGTAATTAGAATTTTATTAGCTTATGCATGCTCTCTTAATATCAACTTATTTTAGATGGATGTCAAGAGTGTATTTCTAAATGGTTTAATAAAAGAAGAAGTCTATGTGAGCAACCACCAGGCTTTGAAGATACTAAGTATCCAAATCATGTTTTCCATTTAAAGAAAGTATTATATGGTCTGAAACAAGCTCCAAGAGCTTGGTATAAAAGACTAAGTGCTTATCTTATATCACATGATTTTTCAAGAGGTAAAGTAGATAGCACACTATTAATTAAGAAATTTTCAGAAGGAATCTTAATTATCCAAATATATGTTGATGATATTGTCTTTGGTTCTACTAATGAATCACCTTGCAAACTCTTTGAAAATCTTATGCAAAGTGAATTTGAAATGAGCATGATGGGTGAGCTTAATTACTTCCTTGGTTGTAAATCAAGCAGACCAAGGAGGGTACTCACATTTGTCAAACCAAATACATTTTAGATCTACTATCTAAATATGGTTTTGATAAGTGTAAGCCCTTAGGAACACCCTGAGCTCAAGCATCAAGTTAGATAGTGATCCACTTGGTAAAAAGGTAGATCAGAAGATCTATTGAGGTATGATTGGATCACTACTCTATCTTACTGCCAGTAGACCAGACATAATGTTCAGTGTATGTTTGTGTGCCAGATTTCAAGCTGATCCTAAAGAATCACATGTCAATGATGTTAAAAGAATTTTTAGATATCTTATAAATACAAGTAAATTGGGTTTATGGTATCCCAGATGTTTGAATTTAAATTGCTTGGATATAATGATGCTAACTATGTTGGATGCAAAATAGATAGAAAAAACACCAGTGGTACTTGTCAAATTCTTGCAGGATGTTTGATCTCTTGGTCCTCCAAAAAGCAGAACTCAGTAGCCTTGTCCACTATAGAAGCAGAATATATTACAGCTGGAAGTTGCTGCACTCAACTACTGTGGATCAAGCATCTACTGGAAGACTATGGTCATACTCTGCACGGAATTCCAATGCTTTGTGACAATACAACTGCAATCAACTTGACCAAAAATCCATCCAGCACTCAAGAACCAAGCACATTGAGGTCAGACATCATTTCATTAGGAACCATGTAAGTAATGGAGATATTCTACTTGAATTTATTTCTACAGATGATCAATTAGTAGATATATTCACCAAACCTCTTCCTGATGATCGATTTACATCTATCAGAAGAGAAATAGGTATGTGCAATCCTGATTAAAATTCTCTGCACTGCATGCTTCTTTCATTTTAGAAAATTTTCTAAGTCTTGAGACTTCGACTCTTTAGAAGTCGGAGTTTGGTACTATGACTCTTCAAAAGTCAGAGTTTGTGAAGTTGGAGTCCATATCTTAATTAATTTAATTTTTTTAATAATATTTAAAGAGCAATAAATGTAACCATTCACTCATTAAATCTCAACCCTTCATTTCCTCATCTACGGCCAGTTACACATCCTCTTTCTTTATTAAGACCCTTTCCCTTCCTTCGAAAAATCACCTGTTAGAAATCTCTCCGACTCCTATGTCCTCTTCCTCTTGGTTCCCGCATTCGTTCTTCACCTTGACGGAACCAAGCTCGAAGCTTCTGCAGATTTCCACCTCCTTTTGAAGAAAGGTAGGATCTTTAACCTCCGTAGACTATCTCTACATCTTCTCTGTTACCTATCTCAGACCTCCTTTCATCGTTTATCTAGATGACTTCATCTAGGGCTTCTGAAGGTTCTTTGTTCTCCCCGGAGCAGTTCCAATGACTGTCTTCGACCAAAGCTTCTGTCTGCCCAGGAAAAATAGTGAAATTTAGTCAGCTGGGTAGAGGAAACCCTAGCAGCCATGGGGTGGTCAAGGCCTTGTCAGATTTTTGAACCAACATTTGAGGGTGCGCTGAAAGCTTTCTACCTATCCCTCCAAATCACAGCAGAAGGTTCTGTTACATCCTCAGTGAAAGGTACCTCAGTCACTATTTCTGAAGAACTTCTTGTAGAACTCATGGATTGCCCGAACTTTGGACACAAGATCAGTGAAGTTGTGTCCATGTAGAAGCAGAAATTGGGAGTCATTGGCAATTTAGGCTCCATCACTAAGAAAGGGCTTCTTGTCAATGAGCTCTCCGCAGAGAAGAGAATACTTCACTCAATCATCGCTAACATCATCGCTCCCAGAGCAGGTACACATTCTTCTATTACTGTCTAAGCCAGGAGTTTGTTATTTTGGGCTACTCAGAGACACATGGTTAACTTTCTTTCCATTATATTGGAAAGGATGGCATGTTCTAAGAACCTACAGGAGTCCCTTTCCTATGGGCCACTGCTAACCCTTATGTCCAAGAGATTTTCGGTGGACTTAATTGATGAGGTGTCCACTTTTGTGAAAGAGAAGATAGGGCTTTCCACTTTGAGGAGAAGCCACTATGTCTTAGAGAACAAGCCTCAGAATGTTTGGGTTAAGGACTCTGTTCCCAAGTGCACTCACGAAATATTTCCAGATGAGGCACAGAGTTCCTCCTCTTTTCTCCCTCAAGAAGAAGCTAGAGAAGAAGAAGCCTCAACAACAGATCAAGCAGAAATCCAGCCTACTGTCCCCTCTTAAGAACAAGATGCTCTTGAAGATACTATAAATCAAGTGCTAAGGGACTTTGGAGGCAAAGAAGTGCCTCAGGAACAAGATATCCCCAGCACCACTCCAGTTGAGCCCTCCCTTGAGGAGTACCACCATGTGTCTCCACCACATGTTGAGACCCAACCTAGGTCTCAGGGGGAGACTAGAAAAAATCTAGATGATGTGGTCCAGTTAATTGTGAAGCAGCAAGAGATGATGACAGTCCTGCAGATGCAAATTCAGCAGTTAGATGTCAGATTTGATTTTATGTCTGAGGAGGTCCATTAGATGAAGGACCTTTTACTACATTTGGTGTGCCATCCAGGCACAACTAATTCTCAAGTTCCTACTGCATAACCTGAGCAACAACAACAACCTGAAGAAGTAGGTGTACAGCCTGGAAGCAGTGCAGCTCAGCTTGTGAAAGATCAAGTAGTAGAATCAGAGCAGTAACAACCAGCACTTAAGGTTCAATCTTCTGAGCAGTAGTCAGAGCAGAGTGATCAAGAGTTAGACCCTTAGATCAAGATCTTTAAGAGAAGGGTGAGGAGAAAACTTATGAAGTCAGGTCAACCAGTCTTTCCTTCTCAACCCTTATCTATTCCTTCTCCCTCCACTGATCAAACTCCTTTGCTTGCTTCTGATCCTACACCTCCCCCAGTTGCTGAACTACCTCCTCCACCTCCCACTCAACCTATTCATTCTATCTCCACTTCACCTTCTCCTTCCACTTCCCAACCAACAATAGACCCTCCTGTAGATACTTCCATTTCCTCATTTCCTCTAAAATATCATTTTAAAACCTTTGAGGTAGATATTCCCAATCTTCACACTCAACCTCCGCACTTTTTTGCCTCTCTTCCTCCACCAACTATCTCATCTACGCTTAGCTCTACGCCAAGACTATCATCCGGTGTAAGCTCTCAAAGTCATGGCTCCCTCCTTCCACCCTTTTGGTATGCTTTCACCCATCACTCTGAACATCACATGAATCTGTTCAGAGACTTCCTCTGTATAAAAGTCTTTCCTGAAGTTCAATGGCTGCCAGAATACAAATTTGAAGACTGGCTTCCTCTTCTAATCAGAACTTATGAAGTTCTTGAGGCTGATGTAAATTTAATTACACAGAAAAGCCACAGTCTTTCCCCATCAAAATTTGTCAATATCTACCCTCGGAGTCAAAAGAATTCATATCAACCAAATCTCAAAACCATCTTCTAACTGTCCACCATCATCTTAATCTTAGGTTCTTTGACCTGTTTGGTACTCTCCAAAGAGAACTCCAGACTGATTTTACTAGGATGAGGACTTTCAATGAAGAAAGGTTAAGCTTGTTTACTAGATGTCAATGAAGGGCAATGGAGGATGATCCTTCAAGGTAACAGACCTATTACTCCTTCCATGACAATTGGTCTGCCCTCTGGACTGCATCCCAATTTAGTAGGTGCCATCTCCGCTAGGAAGCAATTTGCAAATTTAGTCCTTAACAGGCACATCAGGATAGCCGCTAGATTTAAAGTCAAATACAATATTAAGCTATCCTTGCACAGATTTGCAGTCATGTATGCTCCCAAGAATTCTCAGCATATGAAAGAATTTCAGCATTGCTTTGCAGAGTCTGAGAGACTGAATGAAGATGAATGGGCAGCAACTTATCCTGAACTTAGTGTAGAATGTAGAAAACTTAAGCTATCTCCTGTTGTTTTTCTTCTCAAAGGATATGAAAATCTTAGAAAGTCTACTTATGAGAAATGGATTTAGAGGTACATCATCTACTATCAGGCTAAGGATGCAGCTCACTCCCAAAGTCTTCATTAGAATGTCACTGTTCATGACTTCCTTTCCTTAGCTGCTAAGAAGAAATTTGTTCCCCTCAAGGGTACCCTGTCTGATGACAAGTACCATAGGAGACTCAGTTGGTATCATCGCCGACATGTTAAGTCTTATAGGAAAATCACT
This sequence comes from Colocasia esculenta, assembly GCA_014218235.1. Lineage (NCBI taxonomy): Eukaryota > Viridiplantae > Streptophyta > Magnoliopsida > Alismatales > Araceae > Colocasia > Colocasia esculenta. Next base: position 167,453,741 of record CM024753.1, read on the forward strand.
TCCATAGGACCTTCGTACAAAATAGATCCTTTTAAGTTTGAAAATTTCTTCCCTGACAATGAGAAGAAACTCTGAGATCTTCTTTAGCCTTTTCTGGCTCGCATCCCTCCTTCTCTGTATCTCCCTAGCTCCACCTTTACCTCATAATGTAATCATTACAGCAATCAATATAAGTTTGTTTCTATACTTGTTGTCTATTTTTTTACCTTTCTATTAATGTCACAAAGGGGGAGAAAGAGAAAATAAATGTTTTTGCATTTACCAATTTCTTTTGAAAGAAAAAGAAAATAAGAAACCAATAAGACAGAAAGCAACTGTTATGCAAAATAAAACTTGTTTTCACTGACCATGTAAAAGTTTTTGTCATTAACAAAAAGGGGGAGAATTGTTGAGCAACTTTTCCTATCTCTTTGTTTACTAAAACATCTATCATAATATTTTTGTTATGACAAAACCTTTTAATATTTTGCCTTTACCATTTATGGAAATAAAAAAATCTATTATTTATGCAAACATACCTTTTGTGAAAGACTATGCCTACACAAAACCTAAGCATCATCACAACGAAATTTTTCTAAGCCGACAGCGTACACTGTGTATCGCACTAACTCCGACTCCTGACTCCGACTCTTATAAAGTTGAAGTAATGCTTCGATTGATGAACAATCAGATAACACTCTGACTCCTAAGAAGTCGAAGTCTGGTAGCACTCCGACTCCTGAGAAGTTGAAGTCTGACAACACTCTGACACTTTGAAAGTCGATGTCTTTGTATCGATTGATTATCTATTAAGCCTTACTCCGACTCCTGAGAAGTCGAAGTCTGATTGTACTTCGACTCCTGAAAATTCGAAGTCCTTGTATCGATTGTTTATCTATAGAGCCTCACTCCGACATCTTGAAAGTCGAAGTTGGATGTACTCCGACTTCATATAAGTCGAAGTCTGCTATCTATACTTAGTTGTTATTTCAAGTCTCTATCAAATTAACAAACATCATTACATAAGCTCTACATTGAAATATCTTTTACATTGAGACATTTTACTTAAAATCCTTTTTCCTCAGTTAAAGTTCAATTATCTTTTTGGCGGGAAAATTTTTTTATTCAAAATTATTTATCTAAGAAGTATCCTTTTTTGGATCCGTAATATATGAGATATATTTGCTATCTCTTTCACTGATAGGAAGATAAGTTGATCTTTGGTTGACGGATGGTCAAGAATTAAATGCTTGTTAAGTATAATGGGCTGTCTATTAGAACCTACCTACTACTGTCAGAAACACCATGACTTGCAGAAAGAAAATCATGTGCAACTTGCTGCTCATTCTTAAATGTTCTGAACTTTTGTCTGAACATTTGCATACTTTATATCCTTTATCTTACCTACCTCCGAAGGTATGTATGGAGGCACATGCTTTTGTCTTGCCTTTTCAGATTTACAGAACATTTAATGAAGAATGGCTAGCTTTCTGCATTGAGCATGAAACCTACAGAATAATCATAAGAGTGTCTCTCAAGCATGAAGCTACAAGATATAGCCTAAAGACGTTGGGACTCATGGAGCTAAAGAGTTGATGGACAAACCTAAGAAGATCAAAGCTTCCTCTCAATGGCTATCTCCTTCAAATGGCTAGCTTCCAATGGCCAAAACTCAAACACGCAAAATTTAAAGCGTATATATATGAAGCCGAAACTTGAAGTCCATTGAGAGATATACACATACACACAAGAGAAGAGACATAGAGACGTACATACATAGAAGACTTAGAAGCCTACACTTCACTCCCATCCGAAAGCTAGAAGAGCCACTCAACAAGAAAGAGAGCCACTCCTCAGTCTTAGACTTTTGCTCTCCATTGGCAATTTGAAGTCTTCCTTGCTTGGTGGATTACTGCATTTTAGATTTTCTTCAGTCCACCTCTCTGTTTCAGAAAGAGCTTGAGCTTCTTTTTCCCTTGATTCACTTTCTGAATTTCTGTGTTTGCTCATTATTGTTGAGCAGACACACAAGTCTTTCATACTTCTGTGTAAGGAAACCCGTAGGAGGTATCCTGTTGTACCCCTCTTGTGAAGGGAAGGTCTACAAGTGTAGATAGTCTTTGCACCTCTTGGTTAAGGGAAGACTTACTGGGGAGCAAGTGGGTCTGTAATTCCTTTCGAGTTTGAGAGAAGGCCAAGTATTTATTGGCAGTTAGTGAAATCCCAAGTGGTTTCTTGGGGATTGGACGTAAGACTTCCATGTGGGAAGGGTCAAACCAGGATAAAATTCTTGTGCCTTCTTGTGTGATTGATTCTGCCAAGTTTTCACTTGTTTCACACATACAACATTAAGTACTAACAAAGTTATTTAGTGTTGTCTATCTTTTAGATAAAAATTTAAAGCTCAAAGAAGTCCTATTCACCCCCCCTCTAGGACAACTATCGTGCCATCTCGATCCAACAATTTCAATTATCTACTGATTAACTTAAAACCATTCTCTACTTGATTAACCATACCTTTCCTATATGTAACATTTCACTCACTCCAAAAATTCTGACTCTATGCACTGCCTGCCCTTTCTGTTCCATCGCTACCACATCTTGATTAAACTTAGTACCCTTCTTGCTACTTTACAACTTACGAAAGATGTTGGACTTATATATCAATAACATCTCTTCCAATATCCACAAAATTACTTTTACATACTTACTGATCCTTTGCTGATGAACTCCTATTCCTAAGTCAAACTATGAAAATGTTCTCACCGAAGAATACCATTATACAAATAAATTATCTACTCTGAATAACAAATACTCTTTCTAAATGTTGCCTTAGTCATCCATCTATAATCATTACATAATATGCTATTTTCATCTTTCCTTTTGATCAACAGTGCTCAAGGTTTAAGTTATGATTAACTAAACTAAATAAAATCCTTTCTCTGTGAAGTGATTCCTCTAAGCACATGTGTAATCATACTTGTTTAACCTGAGTTTTGCCTGATTATTACATACTATTTTGATGATGACAAAATACTCTAAAGTTATTAATGAAGAATCTACTTGAAGAAATCTTTTTTGAACTTTACAAGTCATAGGAAGTATGAGAAATTGGATAAGTATGAGATCGACTTGCTAGTCCATTTGTGTAAATTGAAATCTCACTCCGACTGAGAAAAAGTCGAAGTCTGACATCGACTACGATATAAGTCTCTTAGCACTTGAAGTCCAACTATGAATGACAAAAGATTTATAATGTAAATTGATGTCTGACATCAACTATGGTATAAGTCTCTCAGCAGTCAAAGTCCAACTTTGACTGATGGAATATTTATAACATGAGTCAATGTCCCACTCTGACTACTTCTTTTTATCTGATAGTCGATTCTATCTCTGACTAATGAATAAGTAAGTAGGAGTCGAACTTCATGTTGTTATCTTCGACTTGTACTGCGATTCCTTCTGTTATAAAAAACTTCACTAAGATCTCGTGACCATTCAAATAATCTTTTGCATAATATTTCATGAACAATTCTTTTGTTACATATTTACCATCTGCAAAAGCCATGTTGTCGTACTAGCTCCTATTATATTATGGCAAGTTTAAAAGAACATTATTTTAGGATTGCAAACGAAGCTTTAACAAATGAAAGGCACTAAAATGCCTTTCTCATTTCAGAATCTCAGTCTATATGTTCAAAAATATATTTAAATCTTTTGTGTATTTGAAACATTTATTATTATGAAAAAGAACTTGTAGCAATATATGCGTGTGTAGAACGAGCATCTATCTCATTTAACACACTGCAGTTTTTTCATAGTTAAGGTTATGTACATTCTCTGAGGCCAGAAAGGACTCCAAAAATACTTTCCTTAGTATTCCTTTTGTCCACTGTACAAATGAATAATACCGTATTCCAAGATATCGTCTTGGAAGAAAAGTTATTTTTGCCTTATTTATGCATGCAAACATTTATTGCAGCTAGCTATAGTAGCATGCAGGCTATCTTTAGAATAGTGAACTACCTGATCGTTGTGCTTAGAAACAAGAGGTTACACTCAAACGAAATCTTCTCAATCAAATGTCTATTTCTCAAAGGTCAGAAAACTTCAAACGGATAGCCGAAGAAGAAGACTCTGAAGGCTATATATATAAAGAAGTCGAACGCCATACAAAGAGACACAACGATATACACATATATAGATACACACATTCAAAAAGGCAAAAGAGAAGAAGAGATATCAACATGATACAAGTGTTGTATGCCCCTCAGAGACGGGAAGACTTGCTTGGAGAAAGTGTTGTATGCCCCTTGGAGAAGGGAAGACTTGCTTGAAACAAGTGGTTTATGCCCCTTGGAGAAGGGAAGACCAAGTTAGGACATGGTGTTTTTTAAAATCCCAAGAGTTTGTTTGTGAACTAGACGCAGGGACTCCTTGGAAAGAAGATCCAAACCAACATAATGTATTGCCTCTTTGTGTGATTGCTTCTGCTTATTATACTTTTTACACGTCACTAATCACTAACCTTCGTTTTCGTACTTAGAGTTATCAGTTTTTTAGATCCAATGTAATGCCCCGACACAGAATATCGGAGCAATAAACAGTTAAATAACTAGTATAGAGCAAGAAATAGACATCAAACTATTACCCAAATTGGAAAAATGCCAAATAATTGAACTTCATTGATAATTCCACTAATCATCTATTACATTCACTAATTCAGAGCCAAAACTATGGGCCAAGAGTACTTTATTCAAATCAAAACAAATTGAACTATCAAACTAACTACTTAAAAGCTTCGGTTGTCGAAATGATTGGTCACTCCTACACTTCCTCATCCCCATCCTCGTGCGTGCGGTAGTCCATATCAGACTCACCTGAAACACATGAAATAAATAGCGCAGGATGAGCGATAATCACCCAGTAGGACTTAATATCTTGTATAAACAAGTATGCTTTAAGTGATTAATGTCTTGTAGAGAAAACGATCAAGTATAGTCATGAGAGTAATGCCACATGATAGCAAGAGAACGATAATCCTTTCACATGAAAATAGCACAACAAGCATGAAATGAGATTGGCCATATAACGAGATAGCAAGTATGGTTGCACAAAAGTGCACTAGTCATGAGAGTAGGTTTTGTTGATAGTCATGCATTTAGATGCATGATGAACACCCTGATCATTGAACCCCAACGAGTTAATAGCCTTTTGGGTGCACCTCCCATGACTTGATCGGGCTCTCTATAATGTTGCCTGGCATTGATCATGTTTGTTATCTTAGATAATCAAATAGACGGCCAAATAGAGTACTAAGAATAGATGAGAGTAATTGATGAATAGACGAGAGTATAGAGAGAACGTGAACAAATGAGAGAAATTGGATTGTAGATGAGATCGAGGGTCATATTCGCAAAACGACGATAAATGGCGATAATAATAATTGCACAACACACGATTGTGTACCGACAGTCTAGTTGAAGTTACAAACCACCCAATAGTCATGCTACGAACACAAGCCAGAGGTCCGACGTGATCTCAATGTAAGAGAGAACAATCTAAGGCCGTTGGATCATGCTGATCCCTAAGGGTAAAATAGGTATTGATGGTACATTCCGCTCATTGGCAATGGACGTCCGCCAAAGCCAAGGAGTCTTATAGAGGCCTTGACAAGAAGTTCCTGGTCCAGTCAGGAGTATTCCCAATGGAGACGTCGTCCAAACCAAGAAAGAAGTGTGTATAGAAATGTTTGTCCATCATACCTTGAGTGTTCGAAGGCCGAGGGATGCAATAACGGTGTTTAAATCATGCGAATAAAATGAAGACAAGCTCATTTCAAATAATAGAGGAATTACATGATTAATTGCACTTAATTACAAGATACATTATTGAGTATTTTCAGTAAGGTCTCATGGCAAAATATCACGTTTGGTGTGTGCAAGTGAGAGAAAATCAATGACATTATGAGAGGATTGTACACACATTCTAATTAATAAAATAATGTGATTATTTTCAAGAATCCATTAACACATTTACACTGTTCATAACATTGTATTACAGAGGTTAAACAATGATTATAGCACATGGTTAACATAGTTAACATGAAAATTAGGGTTTCTAGTTTACACATTGAAAACGCGACGGAGGTACCTGTCACGTTCAAATTGCGATGGGTAGGTCGGTCGCGTTCACAAGAACCGGGTTAGGCCAATCGATTGATGCACTAAAATGCGACAGGGTGACAGATCACGATTAGAGCAATCGGTCCATAAACGCAACGTCTGGGTCTGTTGTGTGGACGTTGCGTTATGGACAATTGGTACAGGATTGAAGAACGGGACATGTCGGGCCATCACGTTCATGATGCGATGTACCCCTTGGTCGTGACCTTCTGAGAAATGCGACGGGTCAGGCCGTCGCGTTCTCAGTGGGTTAGACCGAGCCCAAAAAGTGAACTGGTTCACTTTGGGATACAGGGGTCTTGTAAAATTCATAGAAAATCATATACTCAATGAAAAATCATGAAACCACTTTTAATCAAAACTAGAGTTGCATATGTATCAACAGACGAGTAATTAGAAATTTAACATGGTATGGGCATGCTATGATTAGGTTACTTCACGATGAACCAAAATCATACACGGTGATGAAAAATGATTTAATTGGAGAAGATTACTCGATAGAAATTGGGGAAAATTGAACCATTAGATTCCTAACATCAAGTAGCATGTATGATAAAAGTTTCAAGGCACGAACTTAAGTGTGAACATGGATTTAAGGTGAACATGTTGAGTCAAGCTCATGTTTCTAGTAGGATTTGGAGCATAAAATACTCATCAACGACATGAACAAAATTGGGGGAAACAATTAACTTTTGAAGATGGGATCATGATCTATCTATGGTGAAATTTAATTGTTTTTTGCTTGAGAGAATGCCTATATTTGAGCGCTTGAAATTCTAGGGTAAGAAGATGTGAAGATGACGAAGATCCCCTCGTTCCTAGCCTCCTCCTCCTTGCTCTCCATGTCCAAGAGTTCCTCCTGCTCGTCCTCCAAGCTCCAAGGGTTCAATACGGTCGGTTAGAGATGAAGTGGGGGTGTATTTGTATGTTTAATGTTCACAACATGCATAAAACTCTTTCCTTTCATCCAACTCCGAATTTTCCTTATTTATTTCTTCTTTTCCTAGCCTTTATCCATCTAATTGGCAAGGGGTGGGCTCTAGATCCGTGGCCAAGGGGTTAGGATAGGCCTAGAACTCTTTTTAGGATAATTATGAGTTAAAATAGTGATTATCTTAACCCTTTTGACTTATTAATAATTAAGGTACAAAATTAGACTTAATTATCTTTAATCCAACATTGGGCTCTTAACTTTTGGGCCCATTAATTCATATATGGACCATTAGTGTAAACCCATTACCTATTTTGACTTAATGAGTTTTAATTATTCCCATTTTGTTCTAATTTAAATTCATTTATCAATATTTAAAATTTAGAGTTGCTACATCCTCCCCCTCTTAAAAGGAATTTGTGCGATGAACTTCAAATAACAGTGTGTGTGGACAACTTACTGATTTAATTGACTTGATGCCTATTAATAAACTTTAGAGAAAGATGTTAGATAATGTTTTCAATGGTTTTGTTAATCACCAAAAATTCATATAATAAAAGATAATTTATTTATGAAAATAGACTGATCATCAATCTCCCCCGTTTTGGTGATGACACGACATAAAGATATGCAAGTGTAAAGGTGCTGGAATAAATTTACTGGAAAATATTAAAGAATGTATTTCCGAATATTTTCTCTCCCTTTTTGTCATTAAGCAAAAAAAAATAAAAGAAGGCAAAGAAAGATAGAAGAGAAGAGACTAAGATAAATGGGAGTCAAATCAACATATGTGATTACTTAATGGGGGTCAGAAATATAGAAGGTAGGAGATAGAAGAGAGGCATGACGAGTAATGATTGGCCAAGCCTGGAGTTCCTGCTCTTCAAAACAATTCTTAAAAGCACCCCAACTGATGTTGTAAGAAGGCCCCATATCTGGAAGGAGTCTCTAGATGTGGAGCTGCCTCTGAACTTCAAGAAAGTTGGCATACTCATCTTTTCTAAGAGATGTCCGAAAGAAGCTAGTAGAACCAAAACTAGCATGTTGAAGAAACTTATCAATGGATAGAGGGTAGAAAATTTTGTGCTGTAACAGTTCCCTGTTTAGGGGTACATAGATTTTGTACCGCTCAACCCAAATGGCAAAAGGGTTCTGAACCAAATTAATGGAGTTGAGATCCAAGAATTCTTCAGCAGATAGAGTGGGTTTTTCGAATCTGGCCAGGAGAGGTTCAGATTGATTAACTGCAGAGCAGCTTGGTGATAGTGCTTCTCCTAGTCAAAGGGGAAGTGTCTTTCACACTCAGACAAGAGAGGAGCTAAGACATCGGACTTGATAGAACCCCTGTGATATTCTCTGAATAGAAATCGGTGGAAAGCAAGAGGAGCTCCCTACTGATTTGTGATTCTGGCCATGACTCTAGCAAACCTTTCAAAGATAGTAGGACCCACAGCAAAGTCCATGAGCAAGGAATGTAGCTTAGGGAGAAACACAATCTCTGGCATCTTAAGAGTAGCAAAATCCACATGAAGAGAAGTGTTGACTAGATTTTCAGTTCTGAGCTGAGCAATGGCTGCCCCGAAGTGGCCAATTGAACTTCTGGAAGTTTATTAACAAAACAGTAATCATTGAACATCTTGAAGTGTCGGATTAACTTGATTTCCCTCTGGATGAAGGGACTCCAAGTATTTCTATGGTGGAGTACAAACCATTCAGTCAATGTGAGAGGGTGGTCATAGGGTGGGAACCGTTTAGATTTGGAAAGTACAAACTTCTTGTAGAGAGACTGATTGCCCCTAGCCCAATGGTCTTCAGTCTTAGACTCAGTTGAGGAGAAGACTTTGGACTGATAAACATTGGATAAAGGAGAGAGAGGAAGAATAATATGCAGATGATCTGTAAGATTAAGGTGAGAAAGGCCAAAAAGTGCAGCAAAGGTGCATTTTTGTAGGTATTCACAGTAGAGAGATCTCCTTCTATTTACAACAGAAAGAGAGAACCAAAGAGGAGGGAATCGAGGTTCAGAGGAGAGAGCAAGCTCCTTAGAAACTTTTCGCTTTTTGGGGGCAGGACTAGGAGAACCTATCCTGTGAACATGAGAGGAAACAGACAGGACTAAGCGATGAATTGCTTCTTCAGACTCATCTTTAATGTCCTAAATGACATGGCCTTGAACACGAGCACTCTCCAGAATAATGGTGATGAAGGATGGTGGAGTGGGTGGATGAAGAGAGGTGAATGAAGTAGAAGGAGATGGTGCAGATGGTCCAACAGAAGAGGGACCAGCAGAGGAGGGACTAGCAGATGAGGGACCAATAGATGAGGGGCCAGCAGAGGATGATGCTAGAGGTTCCTCAAATGTGGGAGGATGAATGGCAGTAGAAGAAATAGGTGAAGAAGAGGAGGTAGTAGGAAAAGGTGTAGGAGAAGATATATGCTTTGGAAGTGGTTTCATGGAAGGTTCAGGTGTCAGTGGGGCAGTGAAGGATGTAGGTGGGGAAGAAGGGGTTGGAGTCTGAAGATTTGAAAGGACAGAAGGCTCTGGGGACATAACAACTTCTACAGAAGCTTGAGACCCGGTTGGCTCTTCCATTTACTCCACTAACCTTGATGGCTCAGACACTGCAGCTAATGGCCCTGGTGGCCGGACTTCCTCTTCAGAAGGCCCTAGTGGATTGACTTCTTCTTCAAAAGACCCTGGTGGCCTGACTTCCTCTTCAACAATTGGCCCGGATGGCCCAACAATTGGTTCTTCTGGTACAAATTAAGTGGGAGCAGGAGGGGCAAGAACAGACAATTGCACCCTCACAAAATCTGAATGATCTGACACCAGCTGCTTCAAACTACCCAACTTACTTCTCATCTCCTGGAGCTCAGTCTTAACTGCTCCAATATCCTTGGCTTCGGTACTTTGATTAAGAAAAATGGATGTAACTTTGGATTGCAAAGAGCACAAAATCTCCCCATGTGCATTCAGTCTATTAATGACTGGCTTCAAGTGCACATGAATCTTCTTCTTCTTGGATCTGTGGTGTGCATTCCTAGTGAGTAAAGGAATTCTTAAGGCATAACATCCTAATTTGAGGTGTCTTCAACAACACCTTCCTAGAACTAGTCTACATGAGCACTAGCAGTAGGCTCCCCCTGAGCTAGAGCATCTTCCATCTGAATGTCTTCAGTGTGGCCTGGTGCCACAGCTTCCGGAATGATTTCTTCCAAATTAACTTCCATAAAAACATCTACAACAGGAACTCTAGGGATGTCTTCAATGTGACTATCTTCCTGCTCCCCCTCAGTGTGAAGAATAGTCTCTAAAGATTCTTTAATAGCAGGTGCAGGGACTGTAGAGGGGATCACAACTGCAGATGATTGCCCAACGGGCTCAATGTATGCTGGTGATATTTTCTTAATCCTCTGTACTGATGACCAAACTGTCCCCATAATAAATATTTCCATTTATTTATATATTAATTTTGATGATTAACAAAATAACACTAATGGATTTCTTGAGCCTTGAGAACAGGAAATAAAAGAAAAATGAAAGATCAAGACAATCTGGTAAGTCTCATCACACTTCTATCCAAGTCTTTGTATCGACTTCTTTCATAAGCAGAACGATTTCCTCTCTGACCGGGAAAACTCAAAACAAATCGATACCGTATCGACTTCTTTGATAAGCAGAACGATTTCCTCTTTGATCGGGAAACTCAAAGCAATCGATATCATAACGATTTCTTTAGACCTTGTAACGATTTCTTTAGAACTCGCAACGACTCTCTGTCATAACGATTTCTTTAGACCTCGTAACGATTTCTTTAGAACTCGCAACGACTCTCTGTCATAACGATTTCTTTAGACCTCGTAACGATTTCTTTAGAACTCGCAACGACTCTCTAGCCGTAACGATTTCTTTAGAATTCATAACGATTTCTTACTGTTCATAACGCCTTGCTTTGTATAATGATTTCGTGTAACGATTTCCTTACAACTTGATAATCATAACGATTTCGTGTAACGATTTCCTTACAACTTGATAATCATAACGATTTCGTGTAACGATTTCCTTACAACTTGATAATCATAACGATTTCGTGTAACGATTTCCTTACAACTTGATAGTCATAACGATTTCGTGTAACGATTTCCTTACAACTCGATAGTCATAACGATTTCTTGTAACGATTTCTTCAGAACTCACAACGACCTGCTTGTTGTAACGACTTCATAAGTTATCACATCGATTTCCTTACAGTTCATAACAACTTGCTATAATTCATAACGATTTCATAAGTCAGCAAGATTCTTTTATCGAATTTCTTGATGCATCAGTATAATGCCTTTTAACAGCGTTGAAAAGTCAAAGTCATATCTTGTCCGTTGACTGCTATGCATTTAATGCTCTCTGATCGTATCTCCCATGCATGCAGACAATATCTTCCATTTCTATGCTACTCTGTCTACGTACTTTTTTAGACAGAAAGGAGCCTTGCTATATACTGCAATATTGTTCCATCTCAACTAACAATAGACAGCAGTCTTAGCTGTCTTCTATTTATTGATGATATGCTACAGATATCTGACAAGACTCATCTGGACAACGTTGGACACATTCTATGACATCTTCTTGGCGTGTACACAAGGATAAAAGACTGTCGTTCAGAAGCTTCCTTTGTGACCAGTCTAACGTACACAAGGATAAGAGACAACGGACACTTCAACGTTCGAATTTGAATCAGCAGTTTAAATAGAAGACTCAAGACGGAAAACAAGAGAGTTAGAAACAACGTTTGATTTCTGAAGTAGAAAGAAATCCATCTCTTAGAGTCCTCAGAAGATTGAAACAAGAGCGAAGCTTCCACTCCAACCTTGTCTCAGCTCTTAGCTCTCTGTGATCAAAAATAGTTTTTATTTGTGAGAGCTTGTGTAGTCCTTGGAGAGAAAAACCTTGTAAAATCTCTTTCTCTCTCGGGGCTTAAGAGCTTCAGTGTGTAGCTGGTCAAGCTAGAGTCTGAAGCCTGTTTCCACACTCTTTCTTATTAGATTGTGTTCCCTTCTGGACGAAGGAAGACCTGGTGGTATCCAGGGTGGTTGTTGTTCCCTTCTGGACGAAGGAAGACCTGGTGGTATCCAGGGTGGTTGTTGTTCCCTTCAGGCTGAAGGAAGACCAGTTGAGGCTGGGTGTAAGGATCCTTAAGGGGGATTGTACCCTTGGTAGTAAAATCCTGAGGTATTGCTCAGGGACTGGACGTAGGTCTCCTGTGGAGAGGAGTTCCGAACCAGGATAAAAATCCTTGTGTCTTGTGGATGTGTTTTGTGTGATTGTTGTCTTGTTTGCTCTAACTCTAACCTTGTTATTAAGTTGTGTAATCCTTTCAGTAAACAGGTTTTAATCAGAGATCGAAGTTTTAATAACCCATTCACCCCCCCTCTGGGCTAGCTAGCTGGGCAACAAGTGGTATCAGAGCTCGTCTCTTCGACAAAGAAGAAGATCCAACGATCTGAAGAGCAAAGATCAATGGCAGCCCAAAGTAACTTCGAAGGTCAGTCAGTCAACAGGCCTCCCTTGTTCGATGGAGAAGATTACACATACTGGAAGACTAGAATGGAATATTTTCTACAAGGTCATGATTACACAATCTGGTCCATTGTAGAAGAAGGTGATCTTTTGGTCACAAACGCTAAGGCTCAGTGGACAGATGATGATAGGAAAAGAATATCCTTAAACTGCAAAGCCAAGAGCATATTATGCTGTGCCCTAAGCAAGAAAGAGTTCAATAGAGTCTCAGCCTGCAAGTCCGCAATGGAGATGTGGGAAAAGCTCAAAATTACCTATGAAGGGACAGACAAGGTAAAGGAGACAAGAATTGATATTCTAGTAGCTCAATATGAAAGATTTCAGATGCAGACAGGTGAATCAATAACTCAAATGTTCAGCAGATTCACTGACATCACAAATGGATTAGCCGGTTTGGGAAAGGTCTATAATGCACCAGATATGGTTAGAAAAGTCCTCAGATCTTTACCATCTTCTTGGACTCCGAAGGTAACAGCCATTGAAGAAGCCAATGATTTAAAATTAATGTCATTGGAAAAGCTAATAGGATCTCTCATGGCTCACGAGATAAACATGGAGAGATTAGGAGAATCCTCCAGCAGAAGGAAACAATCAAATGCTCTCAAAGCAAGTGAAGATAATTCGGAAGAATCTTTGGATAATAGTGAGAGTAGTAAAGACAGTGATGATGAAGAAGCGATGCTGTCTCGAAGGCTTCAAAGGATTCTAGCAAAGAAAAAGAAGTATCAGTCAGGAAGAAATTTTTTAAGAAAAACAAAGACTTTAGAAAACCAGAAGTAAAGGATCAAAAGAAAGGAGAAGTGATTTGTTATGAATGCAAGAAGCCTGGACACATCAAGGCAGATTGTCCCATGATCAAAAAGAGTGATCACAAGAAGAAGGACAACTTCAGAAGATTTAAGAAGTACAGAAAGAAAGCAATGGCAGCTGCTTGGGAGAACAGCAGTGACTCAGACAGTGAGTCAAGCTCGAGCAGTGAAGGTGAAGAAGCCAACTTGGCTCTCATGGCCAACACCGAAGACAAGGTAACCTCTGACTCTTCTTTTAATTCATGCAATGATTCAGATTCTGATAATTTGGAAAATGCTTTTAATGAACTTTATGAAAAATACAAAGAAGTATGCAAATTACTTAAACTAGTAAGAAAAATATAATCTGCTTAGAAAATACAAACTCAGACCTAAGAACAGAAAATGAAGAACTTGAAAAACAAATTACTGAACATAAAAGAAGAAATGAATTATTATGTGAAGATTTAAAGAGAAAAATAAGAAAATAAATCATCTAGAAAAACAAGAAGACTTAGGTGAACTTAAAATAGAAATAGAAAGACTAAATAAAGAAAATGATAATCTATCAAGTACACTAGAAAAATTTACCAATGGTAAAAACTCTTTAATATTAAAAGGTGCTAGGAGATCGGGTAAAAAGAAAAATAGATTAGGATATACACCCCCAGACAATGAAGAAACCATAATATACCCTAAAACATATCCAACACCAAAATTTGTACCCGAACAAGATGTAGCATACAAAGCTGATTTCAAATATATAGAAAAAGTAACTAAGTTATCCTGCTGCAGTCACTGCAACAAGTTAGGACATATTAAAATTACATGCCCAACAAGACATAAAAATGGATATTAAAAGGTAAAGTTGATGATACTAACCAATCAGGACCCAAAAGAATTTGGGTACCTAAAGCTTGATGTTCTCATTTCAGGTTAACCCTCGAGCATCCAAATGGTATTTGGATAGTGGGTGCTCAAGGCATATGTCAGGCAACAAGAAGATATTTGTTGATCTCCAAGCTGAAGAAGGTACAGTCACCTATGGAGATAATGGAAAAGGGACTGTGATAGGAAGCGGGTCTGTGAACATCAAAGGAAAATCAGTTATAGAAGATGTAATGCTGGTCAAAGGGTTAAAGCACAATCTCATCAGCATCAGCCAGTTGTGTGACAAAGGCCATCAAATTCAGTTTCAAGAATCAAAATGCAGTATCTTAAAGGATGGTGCAGTCATATTTGAAGCCTACAGAGAAAGAAATTTGTATGTTCTATATCTCGAGAAACTCAAGGATCAAGATGTGTGTTGGCAGCTAGTAAAGATCAATCAACTGAGTTGTGGCACAGAAGATTGGGCCACTGCAGCTTGGATGGGTTGAACAAGCTCAGAAAGAGAAAACTAGTTGAAGGACTGCCAAAGGTAAATTTCAGATTGGATAGCATTTGCAGACCTTGTGCAAGAGGAAAGCACACCAAGAGCTCCTTCAAATCAAAGACTGTAGTAACCTCCTCAAAGCCCTTAGAACTACTTCACATGGATTTATTTGGGCCAATGAGAACTACCAGTTTGGGAGGAAAGAATTTTGGATTTGTAATAGTTGATGATTATTCAAGATTCACTTGGGTATCCTTTTTAGAGCACAAAGATGACACATTTGAAAATTTTGTCAGCTTCAGTAAGAAAGTTCAGAAAGATCAGAAATTCTCAATTGTCTCTATTCGATCAGATCATGGTGGTGAGTTTCAGAATGAAAAGTTTACGAAGTTCTGTGATGATCAAGGAATTGAGCACAACTTCTCAGCTCCAAGGACACCTCAACAGAATGGAATTGCTGAGAGGAAAAACAGAACTCTTTTGGATATGGCAAGAACCATGTTGTCAGAATATGATCTGCCAAGATATTTCTGGGCCGAAGCTATCAACACTGCATGTTATATCATAAATAGAGTGATGATCAGGCCAATTCTGAAAAAGACGTCTTATGAACTCTACAAAGAAAAGAAGCCAAAGATTAGCCATTTCAGAATATTTGGATGTCCTTGCTTCATCCATAACAATGGAAAAAGGGACATTGGTAAGTTGGATGCCAAATCAGATGAAGGCATCTTCATGGGGTACTCTTCTAAACCCAAAGGTTATAGAGTTTTCAATAAACGTTCCTTATTGATTGAACAATCAGTACATGTTATTTTGATGAATCTAACCCTTCCTTGAAAAAGGAAGAAATTAGTGACATTGATGATGCAGATGACTTGTCCGAAAAATTAAAGAATACTTCAATTAAGGACAAAGAGGATCCAACTCTGGAAGAACTGCAGCAAACAGAAATCCAACATGAAGATCTTCCAAAGGAATGGAGATATCAGAAAGATCACCCTCCTGAAAACATCATTGGTGATCCATCTGTAGGGGTAAGAACTAGAGGTAATGTAATTCCATGCGACTATTTAGCATTTGTTTCTCAAGTAGAGCCTAAGACAGTCAATGAAGCTTTATCTGATGAATCTTGGATATTAGCCATGCAAGATGAACTAAATCAGTTCAAGAGAAACCAAGTATGGTCACTTGTTCCTAGACCATCCAATCATTCAGTTATTGGCACCAAGTGGGTGTTCAGAAATAAACTGGATGAGTCTGGAATAATCTTAAGGAACAAAGCCAGATTGGTGGCTCAAGGCTACTCCCAAGAGGAAGGCATAGATTTCGATGAAACTTATGCACCTGTAGCTAGACTTGAGGCCATTAGGATTTTACTTGCTTATGCATCTGCACTTGATTTAAAACTTTTTCAAATGGATGTCAAATCAGCCTTTTTAAATGGTTTCATCAAGGAGGAAGTTTATGTTGAACAACCTCCAGGTTTTGACGACACTGAATTTCCAAATCATGTATTTAAACTACATAAGGCTTTATATGGTTTAAAGCAAGCTCCTAGAGCCTGGTATGAAAGGCTCAGTACTTTCTTATTAAATCATGGTTTCACTAGAGGTAAAGTAGATAGTACATTATTTATAAAATCTAAGGTTAAACATATACTTCTTGTACAAATCTATGTAGATGATATTATTTTTGGATCTACTGATGAATCTCTTTGCAAGTACTTTGAAAAGCTTATGCAGGGAGAATTCGAAATGAGCTTGATGGGGGAGTTAAGCTACTTCCTTGGATTGCAAATCAAGCAAGGGAAGGATGGCACTCATATCTGTCAAGCAAAGTACACCAAAGAGCTGTTGAAGAAATTTGGATTTGAAGATGCAAAGCCATTATCAACTCCAATGAGCACATCAACCAGAATGGACAGTGATCAAAAAGGTAAAAGGGTAGATCAAAAGAATTATCGAGGTATGATAGGATCATTACTTTACTTAACTGCCAGTAGACCAGACATTTTGTTCAGTGTATGCATGTGTGCTAGATATCAGGCAGACCCTAGAGAGTCTCACTTAATTTCTGTAAAAAGAATATTTAGATATTTAGCTAGAACTCATGACTTAGGTCTCTGGTATCCTAGATCTTGTGAGATAAATCTAATAGGATATTCAGATGCTGATTATGCTGGTTGCAAAGTAGATAGAAAGAGCACCAGTGGATGTTGTCAGTTTCTTGCAGGATGCCTAATATCATGGACATCCAAGAAACAAAATTCAGTAGCTCTATCAATAGCTGAGGCGGAATATGTTGCTGCTGGAAGTTGCTGTACACAACTTCTTTGGATAAAGCAACAACTTGAAGATTTCGGCATTCACATCAAATCAATTCCTCTATTGTGTGATAATACAAGTGCCATCAACCTCACCAAAAATCCAGTTCAACACTCAAGGACGAAGCACATTGAGGTAAGATATCATTTTATTCGAGACCATGTAGCTAGTGGTAATTTAGAAATTTCGTTTATAGATACAAATGGTCAATTGGCAGATATCTTCACAAAAGCCCTACCTGAAGAGAGATTTACATCTCTTAGAAGGGAACTAGGGATGTGCAATTTGTGAAAGAATTTATGTGATTTTATTGACATATAAATTTTCAGATTAAATGAAAGTTCTCTCTCCGTTAAAGTTAAGCAAAACTCAGTTATCTATATGCTTTGACCGCTTCTGTGTGGAAAGTTGTTTGACTTGTCAAATCTTTTTGTCGCTTTCTATCTTTACCGCCTTTGGCGCTCCTCCGTTCAATAAAGTAATATTATTTTACTCAAATCGCTCTGGGATCGACTCGTCCTCTACCTTTACCCTTTTTATTCTCTATCTGTTCACCCAAAGCCGATGCCCTAACGATTTTGGGATCGACTCTCTGCAACTTTCGAAGCCTTCTTCTCTTCCCGCGAAGAATTCCTTCGAGAACTTCCGTCCCTTCCATCATCCTCCCTTCCAGAATCTTTTCTTCTCTGCACCCATGGCCGCTCCGTTGATCTCCGGAAGTGTTGGGGGCTACAGTGCTGAGTATTTATCCCCAAGGGAGCAAGAAAGATTTACGTTTGTGAAGACGAAGATTTGCGGAAATAAGGCAGTGGATGTTCAGAATCTTGAGAAGAATGGCATGGCCAGGCTAGTTGATACTCTAAGAAGATTGCAGTGGATGGATGTGGTCACCTTCAGTGAGGTAAGCTACCCGGACTTGGTAAAAGCCTTCTACATTTGTCTGAAGTCAGAAGCAGATGGGTCCCTGGTTTCCTCTGTCAAGGGCATCCAAATCAGAATAACCCATGAGCTTTTGCGTGATTTGTTCGGAGTGAAGACCTCTGGATTTAGTGGCATTCACTCTGTGAATGATGAAGTCAAAGGTCTCGGGATTATCGGTCCAGGATTTAAGTTGAAGGATGGGAAGCTTGATATTAATCAGATGTCCGCATTCAATAGATTGCTTCACTTTATAGTCTGCCAAATCTTAGTACCTCGTAGTGCTACCTTTTCTTCATGTACTAGGGCAGATTCGGACATAATGTTCTGGGCAATCCAGAACAAAGAAATAAACCTGGCCGCAGTGATGATTGAGCGAATGATGTTTGCACATGCTCAGCTATGGGAAACAAAGAGCAAGTTGAATGTTTCCCTTCCGTATGCTCATCTACTGACCAAGATTTTCAAGCACTTTGGAGTAGATTTGTCAGGTGCGGTAGCTGAAAAGATGGGCCAGTCTATAAGGTCCAGAAACCTGAAGAAAAGTGGTTTTTCAGTGCAAGAAGGAGTTTGGTCAAAATCCTCTGTGGCTGAAGGAGAAGCAGTTATTGCAGATATTCCAGAAGCAGCAGCAGAGCAAGAAGCAGTAGAAGTAGAGCAAGCAGATCCAGCAGAGCAAGCAGCAGCAAGTCAAGCAGAGCAAGAACCAGTTGAGTTAGCTGTGGGATGCCAATCCGAAGCTCAATTGGAAGAGGGTGCAGCTGGTGTGGCAGATTCCTTGCCCACCACCTTAGTCGCCTCTATTTTAAGAGAGGTATTGGATTCCATTCCCTCCATCTCAGTCTCTTCTAAGGCAGGTGGACCTGATGAAGAAGTTATGGCAGCAGGCCATACTGAAGTTCAGTCTGAATCAGTGGCAGAAGGCCATTTGGAGAAAGTTGTCTTGGAAGAAGCTCCTGCTCAGGGGGAGCAAGAAAGTATTGAAGTCCCTGCTCCCATTCAGGGGGAGCAAGCTGAGATTGAAAAGCCAGAGAATGAAGCTTTTCCTGAGAAAGCTGCACCTACTCAGGAAATTCCAGCTCCAGCCTTGGTTGATGTTAGTGAAGGCCCAAGTACAACTATAAATCTTGAGGAGCCTGTCACTCATCAAGGTAAGCAGAAGAGAATTGTTCACAGAAGGTCAAGGAAGGGCCCTAGAAAAGTGAACTTGAAGCCTGTTATGGCTATGTTAAAGGCCCAAGGAGTGATCTTGGCATCAGTCCAGTCTAGCATACAAGGCATTGTTTCTAATCAAGCTTCAACTTCCTCAGACATATCTTCAATAAGAAATGCAATGAGGTATTTCAATAAAGAGATGTCTGATATGAAGAATTTGCTGGCTAATCTTTCAAGGTCTAGTGGTGTCCCTCCTGCACCCACTCAGAGCAGTCCAGCTGAAGTTCCTAGGCCACCAGGGCCTCCAGCAGAAGTCTCTCGGCCAACAGGGCCACCAGTTCAAGGGTCAGGGCCATCAGGGCCATCAGTCGTGAGGTTACCCGGACCAGTGGCAGCCTCAGGGTCTTCAGGACCCTCTCCAGCAGTCAGAGAGAGTCAGGCCAAAGGGAAAGAGCCAGTGTCAGTCTCCAAGGCCCCTGATACTTCATCTCTTGCCACTCCAACCCTCTCCACACCTTCATCTCCTTCTACTGCACCTCCTGCTCCACCAACCATAAAACATCCCATGCCTCGCACCCATACCAGAGATCTATGCTGTATGGGCATCTAGATATTCTGCTTTCTATGCCTTAAAGCAGGATCTGTTAAATCAAAAGATCCACTATCCCATTTCCTTGGACAGATTTCTCCATAGGGCAGTTTTGGCAAGAGTACTTACTACAGATTCTTTTTGGACAACACTCAGTATGGCGAATTCTTAGAGCAGCAAAGGCAACTCTACATTCAGAGGAACATCCCTTCCATGGGACCCTCCTTCTCAGTTGCCTCTGGCGTTTTTCTGCAAATTTTTGAGGACCTTGAGATCAAGGCATGGGCTGTTATCTCACAGCATGCCTCCTTATTATCTCCTCTGTATTATCTTTCTCCATCTTAATATAAATCTTTCTCTCTTCTTTGTCTCACAGCTTATCTTTTTGCTTAATGACAAAATGGGGGAGACAACTAACGTAAATCTGAAAAACATATTTCATTTTTTTTGTATGATGTTTAGTATATTTTGTCATCATCAAAAAGGGGGAGATTGATGACCAAACTGTCCCCATAATAAATATTTCCATTTATTTATATATTAATTTTGATGATTAACAAAATAACACTAATGGATTTCTTGAGCCTTGAGAACAGGAAATAAAAGAAAAATGAAAGATCAAGACAATCTGGTAAGTCTCATCACACTTCTATCCAAGTCTTTGTATCGACTTCTTTGATAAGCAGAACGATTTCCTCTCTGACCGGGAAAACTCAAAACAAATCGATACCGTATCGACTTCTTTGATAAGCAGAACGATTTCCTCTTTGATCGGGAAACTCAAAGCAAATCGATATCATAACGATTTCTTTAGACCTTGTAACGATTTCTTTAGAACTCGCAACGACTCTCTGTCATAACGATTTCTTTAGACCTCGTAACGATTTCTTTAGAACTCGCAACGACTCTCTGTCATAACGATTTCTTTAGACCTCGTAACGATTTCTTTAGAACTCGCAACGACTCTCTAGCCGTAACGATTTCTTTAGAATTCATAACGATTTCTTTACTGTTCATAACGCCTTGCTTTGTATAATGATTTCGTGTAACGATTTCCTTACAACTTGATAATCATAACGATTTCGTGTAACGATTTCCTTACAACTTGATAATCATAACGATTTCGTGTAACGATTTCCTTACAACTTGATAATCATAACGATTTCGTGTAACGATTTCCTTACAACTTGATAGTCATAACGATTTCGTGTAACGATTTCCTTACAACTCGATAGTCATAACGATTTCTTGTAACGATTTCTTCAGAACTCACAACGACCTGCTTGTTGTAACGACTTCATAAGTTATCACATCGATTTCCTTACAGTTCATAACAACTTGCTATAATTCATAACGATTTCATAAGTCAGCAAGATTCTTTTTATCGAATTTCTTGATGCATCAGTATAATGCCTTTTAACAGCGTTGAAAAGTCAAAGTCATATCTTGTCCGTTGACTGCTATGCATTTAATGCTCTCTGATCGTATCTCCCATGCATGCAGACAATATCTTCCATTTCTATGCTACTCTGTCTACGTACTTTTTTAGACAGAAAGGAGCCTTGCTATATACTGCAATATTTGTTCCATCTCAACTAACAATAGACAGCAGTCTTAGCTGTCTTCTATTTATTGATGATATGCCTACAGATATCTGACAAGACTCATCTGGACAACGTTGGACACATTCTATGACATCTTCTTGGCGTGTACACAAGGATAAAAGACTGTCGTTCAGAAGCTTCCTTTGTGACCAGTCTAACGTACACAAGGATAAGAGACAACGGACACTTCAACGTTCGAATTTGAATCAGCAGTTTAAATAGAAGACTCAAGACGGAAAACAAGAGAGTTAGAAACAACGTTTGATTTCTGAAGTAGAAAGAAATCCATCTCTTAGAGTCCTCAGAAGATTGAAACAAGAGCGAAGCTTCCACTCCAACCTTGTTCTCAGCTCTTAGCTCTCTGTGATCAAAAATAGTTTTTATTTGTGAGAGCTTGTGTAGTCCTTGGAGAGAAAAACCTTGTAAAATCTCTTTCTCTCTCGGGGCTTAAGAGCTTCAGTGTGTAGCTGGTCAAGCTAGAGTCTGAAGCCTGTTTCCACACTCTTTTCTTATTAGATTGTGTTCCCTTCTGGACGAAGGAAGACCTGGTGGTATCCAGGGTGGTTGTTGTTCCCTTCTGGACGAAGGAAGACCTGGTGGTATCCAGGGTGGTTGTTGTTCCCTTCAGGCTGAAGGAAGACCAGTTGAGGCTGGGTGTAAGGATCCTTAAGGGGGATTGTACCCTTGGTAGTAAAATCCTGAGGTATTGCTCAGGGACTGGACGTAGGTCTCCTGTGGAGAGGAGTTCCGAACCAGGATAAAAATCCTTGTGTCTTGTGGATGTGTTTTGTGTGATTGTTGTCTTGTTTGCTCTAACTCTAACCTTGTTATTAAGTTGTGTAATCCTTTCAGTAAACAGGTTTTAATCAGAGATCGAAGTTTTAATAACCCATTCACCCCCCCCTCTGGGCTAGCTAGCTGGGCAACATGTACAGGTGCGGGAGGTTCTTCAATTCTGACATCTGCCTCTACCTCTTGAACTTTAGGGATTTCAGGGGCTTCACCAATGATGGCCTCTCCTTTTGCCATCGAAGTCTTTGTCTAAACATTCCCCACAAAAGAAAAGCCACTCTTCTTTAAGTTTCTGGACCGAATAGGCTGTCCCATCTTCTCCATCACTTCTCCCTTCAGATCAATTCCATAGTGCTTGAAAATTCTGGTAAGCAAATGAGCATATGGTAGTGATACTGCCAATTTTTTCTTCTTATCCCAAATCATCTCTACGGCAGACTTCATCCTCTCTATTATAACTTGAGCCAAGTTGATATCTTGACCTTGGATGGCCCAAAACATCATATTAGAATCTCCCTTTAGGAAAGATGAAAAAGTAGCACTCCTCGGCTCCAAAATCTGACAGACTATGAAGTGCATTATTCTATTAAAGTTATTAAACTGGTTGATGTCGATCTTCCCATCCTTCAGCTTGTACTTTGTTCCAATGATTCCTAGCCCCTTGGCATGACTGTCCACTGAGAACTGTGTCCGACTACAGAAACTCCAAATAATCTTTCCAAAAGATCATGAGTGATATGAATGGGTATACCTTTGACTGTGGAAGAGAGAGACCCATCTTCTTCAGATTTCAGGCAAGTATAGAAAGCTTTCGCGAGGTCTGGATAACTTTGTTCAAAAATAGTACACATATTTTTCCACTTCATCCTCTGAATGGCTTGGACTATGCTGTGCATACCATGCTTCTCTAGGTCTTCTATATCCACTACCTTGTTTCCACAAACCTTGAACCTTACAACAACAAAACGTTCATGTTGCTCCGTCATGAGGAAGGCGACGCTGTAACCACCCACGTTGCCGGAACTCCTAGAAGCGGCCATGGAATCGAGCAAGGAAGGTTTCTAGAGGATCGTGGGAAAGAGAGGAACAAGAATCCTTAAGAAATTTGAACGGGAACAAAGAGATCCTTCGAAACCGCACAGATGGGATTCTGGAGTCGATGAGGGTTTTGCAAGCAAGCAAATCGAAGGAGATAAGAGAGAGGAAATCGATGAGGCAAGGATTTCAGACTTAATGATAGGACATAAAGTAGCTTTTTGAAATGTGAGAGCAATAAAGGCAGATAGCGACAAAAGAGGAGAGGATAACGCAAACAATAAAGAATTGATCTGAAACTCCATAGCAATTTATGACGCAAGCAATAAAGGATTTACTTAAATCCAGCAGGAAGGATAAATATTATTCTGAAATTTATTATTTCAATTACATACAGACATATCTATTACAAATTACACATGTCTAATTCCCTTCTAAGAGACGTAAATCTCTCTTCAGGTAAGACTTTTGTAAAGATATCTGCGAACTGATTTAAAGTATCTATAAAAGAAATATTTCTATTACCATTAGCTACATGATCTCTAATAAAATGATATCTGACCTCTATATGTTTTGCCCTAGAGTGCTGAACTAGATTTTCGTGTGATTTATCACACTTGTGTTGTCGCACAGTAATGGGATGGTCTTGATGTGCAATCCATAGTCTTCAAGCTATTGTTTGATCCATAAGAGTTGAGTGCAACAGCTTCCAGCAGCTACATATTCGGCTTCAGTTGTTGATAATGCTACTGAATTTTGCTTCTTTGAGGACTATGAAATCAAGCATCCTGCAAGAAATTGACAACCACCACTTGTGTCTTTTCTATCTACTTTGCATCCAGCATAGTCAACATCAGAATATCCAACTAAACTACTTTCACATGATTTAGGATACCATAGTCGTAGGTCATGAGTTTTAGCTAAATATCTAAAAATCCTTTTAACAGATATTAAATGAGATTCCTTAGGATCAGAATAATATCTTGCACACATGCATACACTAAATAAAATATCGGGTCTACTAGCTGTTAAATACAACAATGATCCAATCATAATTCTATAAAGTTTTTGATCAACTTTCATACCTTCTGGATCACTGTCTAACCTGGTAGATATGCTCATAGGAGTGGACAGTGGTTTGGCATTTTCAAAACCAAATTTCTTTAGAAGTTCCTTGTTGTATTTTGCTTGACAAATATGAGTTCCTTCATTGCCTTGCTTTATTTGTAATCCAAGGAAGTAGTTGAGTTCACCCATCATGCTCATGTCAAATTCTCCCTGCATGAGCTTCTCAAAATACTTGCACAAGGATTGATCAGTTGATCCAAAAATGATATCATCTACATAAATTTAAACAAGTAATATATTTTTGGCATTTGTTTTAATGAAAAGTGTACTATCTACCTGACCTCTAATAAAACCATGATTTAACAAGAATGCACTGAGTCTTTCATACCATGTTCTAGGTGCTTGTTTTAATCCATACAATGCTTTATGTAATCTGAAAACATGATTTGGATAATCTAAATTATCAAAACTAGGAGGCTGTAACACATAGACTTTCTCCTTTATATGACCATTTAAAAAAACAAATTTTACATCCATTTGAAAAAGTTTTAAATCCAATGCACATGCATAAGCAAGTAAAATTCAAATAACCTCTAGTCTAGCCACTGATGCATAGGTTTCATCAAAATCTATGCCCTCCTCTTAGGAATAGCCTTGAGCAACCAGTCTAGCCGTGTTTCTAGTGATAACACCAACTTCATCCAATTTGTTCCTGAACACCCATTTGGTGCCAATCATAGGATGATCTGATGGTCTCAGAACAAGGGACCAAATTTGATTTCTCCTGAACTGATTAAGTTCATCTTGAATGGCTAAAATCCAAGATTCATCAAATAGTGCTTCATTGACTGTCTTCGGCTCAATTTGAGATACAAATGTTAAATAATCACAAGGAATAATATTACCTCTTGTTCTTACCCTAGCTGATGGATCTCCAATGATGTTATCAATAGGATGATCCTTTTTGTATCTCCATTCCTTTGGAAGATCATCATGAATAATTTCTTTCTGTTGTAGTTCTTCCAAGGGTGGATTTTCACCATCTTTGATAGTTGTTTCCTTTAGTTTCTTGGAGAGATTTTCTGCATTTTCATCATCACTATCGACTTCCTTTCTCAAGGAAGGGTTAGACTCATCAAAAATAACATGAACAGTTTGTTCAATTAATAAACTTCTTTTATTAAAAACTCTATAGCCTTTAGGTTTAGAAGTGAACCCTATAAAGATTCCTTCATCATATTTAGAATCCAACTTACATAAATCTCTCTTACCATTGTTGTGAATGAAGCATGGACATCCAAATGTTTTGAGATGGATGATCTTGGGCTTTCTTTGTTTGTACAGCTCGTATGCAGTCATCTTCAGTATTGACCTGATCATGACTCTATTTATGATATAACATGATGTATTTATGGCTTTTGCCTAGAAGTATCTTGGAAGGTTATATTCAGATAGCATGGTCCTAGCCATATCCAACAAGGTTCTATTCTTCCTCTCAGCTACTCCATTTTACTGTGGTGTTCTAGGTGCTGAGAAATTGTGTTCTATTCCTTGATCATGACAAAATTCTGCAAATTTATCATTTTGGAATTCTCCTCCATGATCTGAATGGATACATATGATGCTGAACTTCTTATCATTTTGAACTACTTTACTGAACTTCACAAAACTTTCAAATGTGCCATCTTTACGCTCAAGAAAAGACACCCATGTAAATCTTGAATAATCATCAACTATGACAAATCTAATATTCTTTCCTCCCAAACTAGTTGTTCTCATTGGTCCAAACAAGTCCATATGCAGCAGTTCTATAGGTTTGGAGGTAGTTACTACTGTCTTGGATTTGAATGAGGATCTTGCATGTTTTCCTTCCGCACATGGTTCATACACGCTATCCAGTTTTGAATGAATCTTTGGCAAACCTTCCACTAGATCATGTTTGATGAGTTTTCTCATGCCATCCAAGCTGTAGTGGCCTAACCTTCTGTGCCATAGTTCAACGTTTTGCTCTTTACTTGCTGCTAGATAGATATCTTGATCTTTCAATTCTTCTAAGTGCAGTACATACAAATTCTTTTCTCTACTAGCTTCGAAGATAATTGCCCCATCCTTGATGATCAAACACTTAGCTTCTTGGAACTTGATCTGATGTCCCTTGTCGCATAGTTGGCTGATGTTGATTAAGTTGTGCTTAAGTCCCTTGACACATAGTACATCTTCTATCATAGTTCTATCTTGGTTTCCAATGGATCCGCAACCAATCACTGATCCTTCGCCATTATCACCATAGGTTACTGTGCCTTCTTCATATTTAATGTAAGAGAACAGTCTTTTATTGCCAGTCATATGCCTTGAGCACCCGCTGTCCAGGTACCACTTTGATCCTCTAAGGCTTCCCTGTAATAAATCACTAAGATTTAGGTACCCAAGTTTCTTTGGGTCTTGGTTTGTTAGTTTCCTCACTGTTTCTTTTCAGAATCCACTTTAAGTGTTTCGTTGTACAAGTTATTTTAGTGTGACCTAATTTATTGCAGTGACTGCAGCATGAGATATTATCTACTGTTTTAATTGGCCTGTAATTAATGTTAGATTTATAAATAGTATTTGGTTCAGCTACAAATTTTGGCATTGGATAAGTTTTAGGGTGAATGATTGTTTCTTCATTGTCAGGTGGACTGTATCCTAAACTAATTTTTTTCTTTCTTGATCTTCTTGCCCCTTTTAATATTAAGGAAGATTTTTCTGTTTGTGAGTTTTTCAATTGTAGTAGTTAGATATTCATTGTCTTTTGTTAGTGTTTTGATTTCATTTGAAAGTTTGCTTGTAGTTTCCTGATTTTCTAGATTTGTTATCTTTTCATTTTTATCCTTTAAATCTTCACATAACAGTTCATTTCTTCTTTTTAAATTAGAGATTTATTTTTGTAGTTGCTCAATTTTAGTTTTTAAATATGAGTTGGTTATTTCCAAGCATGCATAGTTTTTCTTGGTTGTTTTTAACAACTTACAAACATCTTTATACTCACTGTATAATTCGTTAAATGCATCTTCTAAACTATCTAAATCAGATTCATTGCAAGAAGTGAAAGATGAATTAGAAGTTACCTTATCATCAATATTTGCCATGAAGGCCAGATTGGCCTTTCCTTCTTCATTATCGCTGGAGCTTGACTCACTGTCTGAGTCACTCTCGTTGTTCCATACACCAGCCATGGATTTCTTCTTATACTTCTTGAATTTCTTCACACTGTCCTTCTTCTTATACTCTATCTTCTTTAGTTTTGGACACTCAGCCTTGATGTGTCCAGGCTTCTTGCACTCATAGCATATAGGTTCTGATTTCTTGACTTCTTTTCCTTCAGATCTTTTGAAATCTCTATCTTTCTTAAAATGCCTTCTTCCTAATTGGTATTTTTTCTTGGCTAGAATGCGTTGTAGTGTTCTGGAGAGAAGAGCTTCTTCATCTTCGCTGCCTTCATCACTCCTTTCACTTTTTGACTCGCCCTCAGAACCACCTTCTATGGCCTTTAGAGCATTGCTATGCTTCTTCCTGCTGGAGGATTCTCCAAGCCTTTCCATATTTATCTCGTGAGCCATCAAAGATCTAATAGGTTTCTCATGTGACATTCTCTTAAGATCATTGGCTTCTTCTATGGCTATTACGTTCAGAGTCCTTGAGGGTGGTAGAGATCTTAATATTTTTCTTACCATGTCTCCAATTTCATAGGTTTTTCTAAGCCCAGCCAAACCGTAGGTGATATCTGTAAATCTGCTGTACATTTGGGTAATGGACTCTCCTGATTGCAATTGAAATCTTTAACACTGAGCTACCATGATGTCTATTCTTGTTTCCTTTACCTTGTCAGTTTCTTCATATGTGATTCTATGCTTTTCCCACATTTCCATAGCTAACATGCATGCTGAAAACCTGTTGAATTCTTTCATACTCAGCGCACAACACAGTATACTTTTAGCTTTGCTGTTTAGGGATATTTTCTTCTTGTCATCATCTGTTCAATTTTCTCTATTGTTGAGTACCACTAGGTCTCCTTCTTCGATAATTGACCAAAGCTGGAAATCGAGACCTTGAAGGAAGAACTCTATCTGAGTCTTCCAGTAGTAATAATCTTCACCTTCGAATAGTAGAGGTCTGTTGACGGACTGACCCTCTGCATATCCATGAGCTGCCATTTAGCTTTGCTCTTCAAATCGTGAGATCTTCTTGCTCGAAGAGACTAGGCTCTGATACCACTTGTTGCCCAGATAGCAAGCCCAGAGGGGGGTGAATGGATTGCTAAGAATTCTTTTAGAATAATACCTATAAATAAAACTCTGGACTGAAAATACTAAGTTCGAAAGTTAGAGTTAGTGTGGAATAAAGACAAACAAGCAAGCACACATAGACAACAAGAAATTTTATCCTAGTTCAGATCTTCTATCCCAAGGAGTCTTACGTCCAGTCTCTAAGAAACAACTTGGGATTTAACTAAACAAGGGTACAGTCCCCCTTAAGGACTCTTACACATCCAACAACAGCTGGCCTTCTCTTCTCTACCTAAAGAGGTACAACCAACACCTGATGCAACAAGTCTTCCTTCTCACCAAAGGGAAACAACCACATGTTCAACAACAGGTCTTCTCTTCACAACCGAAGAGGAGCACTCAAGAAGAATGAGTAGAAAGTGAATGGCCCCTAGACCAAGCTTATAGGATTGCTTAATCTGAGGCGAGGTCTAAGAGACAAAGATTGGCAGTGGTGGATTCTCTCAGATCTTACACAAGCTCTCAAAAGACTAAGCAAATGGCTGTGGAGATCTTAAGAGCTAAAGACTGATTTCCTGAATGAACAAGCTCTTCTACCAGGTGCTCCAAAGGATAACCAGTTTTTTTTGCATGGAGTCATCGCTCTTCTATATATCATCTCTTGAGAATATATCCGTTGAAGTATCTGTTATCTCTATGTCTGAGGCACGCAAGTTGAGTATGGTCCAACGTGGGTACCAAGAATACCTACAGCCATTAAATGCCCAGAGAGACACGCACACAGAGAAGGATCTTCTAGATATCTTTTGCTTCTTGTTTGTCCAACGTTGTAGAATATGATTCTGGTAGAAATCTGTGCACAATAAATACTGAAACATAGACAGCTCAACTATCTCTAAGCTGCCAGTCAACGTTAGATGGCATGCAATAAGAAGATACGCCAAAAAGGAAATGCCATTCTGTCACCCTGTAAAGCTTTTGCTTAAAGAACACAGGTGTAGAAAGCACACAGATATATTTCGTGCAGAGATATGTACTAGCACAATAAATGCTCAAGAGCACGAGATATAGTGTTATACGCAAGAAGACTTGAACTCCACAGAGATTCAAAAAGAATACGTTTGAATAACATGAATGATAATTATTTTCAAGATTATCTGAGAAGATAATGAAAGTATATGTCAATTTATTTAAACCATAATCGTTGTGAAGAGAGTTGATGAATTCATGAAATCATTGTCATAAATATATAAATGAAATCTATGTTGAAATAGACTCGATGTGACCATAATCCATGTATAAATATAGTGAAATCGTTGTTTTGTACACAATTGTTATATGAAGAAATCGATGTGCAGATGAAGTCGTTGTTTAAGTAAAATCGTTGTTTCATGGGAAATCGTTGTAGCAGCACTCAAATTGTTATAGCGACCAAATCGTTGTTTAAGTGAAACAGAATCATTGTAGCGACAGTGAAAGGAAATCATTGTAGCGACCAAATCATTCTTTAATTGAAACAGAATCATTGTAGCAACCAAATTTCTTTAAGTGAAACAAAATCATTGTAGCGACCAAATCTTTGTTTCTATGAAGTCGTTGTTTAAATGACCAAATCGTTGTGGTGATCAAATCGTTGTTTCTATGATGAAATCGTTGTTTTACCGAAATCGATGTTTAAGTGATATTGAAATCGATGTATCAACAAAATCGTTGTGAGACCAAAATCGTTGTTTTACTTATGAAATCGTTATGAGATCGAAATCGTTGTTTTACTTATGAAATTGTTGTAACATGTAATCGTTGTTTTAATTATAAAATCATTGTGCAATGGAAAGCGTTGTTTTACTTATGAAATCGTTGTGAGATGGAAATCGTTGTTTTACTTATGAAATCATTGTGAGATCAAAATCGTTGTTTTATTTATGAAATCGTTGTGAGATGGAAATTGTTGTTTTATTTATAAAATTATTGTGCGATGGAAATCGTTGTTTTACTTATGAAATCGTTGTCGAGATGGAAATCGTTGATTTACTTATGAAATTGTTGTGCGATGAACTTCAAATAACAGTGTGTGTGGACAACTTACTGATTTTAATTGACTTGATGCCTATTAATGAACTTCATAGAAAGATGTTAGATAATGTTTTCAATGGTTTTGTTAATCACCAAAATTCATATGATAAAAGATAATTTATTTATGGAAATGGACTGATCATCAAAACACACTGGTATAAAGATGCATGATAAGTACATGATCTTATACATATTCATAGAATTACATTGTTCCAATACATTAATATATGTCCAAAAGAAAAGTACAATAGTCTGGAGCATATCTCGAGGCATAAAACAAGAGAAAAAGCTTACGCTACTACTCGTGGTATAGGTCTGCCTCCAAGAAACCACGTCCACTAAAGCACCTAAAATGGGGGGGGGGGGGGGTGCGAGCTTCACAAAGTCACAGGCTCGGTATGGAAACTCCACAAAACAACATATGTATATTCCACGTGTAATAGTAGAACAACACTAATAGCACAATCTCACCGATCGGCTCACATATGGCAATTTAAAGGAAACTCATGAAGAATTGGAATTTATGCATGCTTTCTAATTACATAAGTAAACACCTCATTACTCATAGCTAAGTAGTTAACTATTAATGGAAACTCATGATTATTAGAAATAACTATAACTCCATAGTTATCGAGAAATAAATTGGAAGCAGAGTCGGAATGAGCGACGCTAATACTCAGGTCACGACTATTCGTTCCTGATGCTAGTATCTGACCAGGACAAGCCAACACAAGAAAACACCTCTCAGTCTCGTAGACACAAACATAAGGTCTAACTACGACTCCACCTCTACAAGTGCAAAAAACTATGGAGACCAACCAATGCCACCTGTAGTTTTGCCAGACTGTAGACCCATGCCTGACATACCTCTAAGGGTTTCGAGGACCTTAGAGTGAGGCTATGGTAACACGGGACTAGCTGGAGGCCACTACGTCTATTGGTGTTCATACCCCAACCACAAGCGTGCTACAAACGAACAAACAGAAAACAGAACACAACACAGGTCGCTGCCCAATTGTCATCTTTCCCTCTGTTGGATGGACAACTCGACAAGCGAGTGAGGAAAGACGACACAGACCTCTTGGTACACATAGTACTAGGAAAAATCCTGAGCATAAACGTGTCTGGCTCACACAGACCGTGCGGTACCTAATTGGAGAAGCATTCTGGATAAGCGTCGAACCACCAAACTCTACAAACCACAACAGTTCACAAGTCATCATTATCATTCACTAAACAAACCATTAAACCTTGCATTCACATCCTTTAAATCCCTCATTCACAATCAAGCTTAACCTTTACTTAGATTGAAATGACTAAAATAATACTCAATGGCTTTCCACTGTCAATAAGGTGCTCACTTCTGATAAACCACATCTAACTTTAACATTGCTCGGATGCACTTAACTAGCAAGAGTGTACCAAAATTGGGCCCCCACTTGACCCACCTTGCAATTCACAAAGCTAAGCATTTCAGGAAGCAGAATGCGACAGGGCCGACGGTCGCGTTAAGAACATGACAGTCCCATATGCCGTGTTCAGGATGAGAACTCGTTGGGGTTACAGGCCGTGATTTGAACACGACCACCCGACCCATCGTGTTCTCAGACAGAATGCACATCCATCATTCTTACCTAGAAAACCTCATGGAAACTCCATTTTTAGATGCTACAAACCTCTGTGATTGAATAACTCAACAATAAATCATGCATGCGTGCAAGAAAATCCTTTGAATTCATCAAACCATGTAAACTACATGAGGGAGTGAGAGAATTTCCCTACCAACATGACGAAGGTGAAGAACAATCCTTGATTAGTGTTTCCACTCTCCGTATGCCTTCCTCGCATAGAAACCTTGCCAAAACCTGAGTTCCTGTACTGAAATTGCCACAAGGCACCTATGGAAGCATACCTCGACTGAGAAGCAATGTTTGCCTTGTTTGGATGACACTTAAAACCTTCAGAATCAAGAATGCCTTGGTTCTACCCATCGTGTTCAAAATGCAACATGCCTGGCTATCGCATTCATAAACGTGATGCCATGCAGTAGCCCAACGTGCACCACGTGTCACACAAGTAGACAAAACTCCAAATAGGCAGTGCTGAGATCATGACGTAGGCGAAGGCCACATTCAGAATCCATCAGCCACCACTGTTAGGTTCTCAAACATAGAACCTAGGTTCTCTATGGACCAAAATTCCCAGTCCACAACACGCGCGCAATGCACTAAACCCCAAACCACAGCTGAATGGCCACACATTGGCCAAAACTCCATGCTAATCCACTAAACCAAAATCTGAATTGCTACTACGTTATAGTTCTCATGCTTCTTCAGCTGTCTAGAAACATAGGCAACCACCCTATCATGTTGCATTAGTACTGCACCAAGACCTGACCTCGAAGCATATGTACACACTGTAAATCCTCCACTACCAGATGATAAAACCAACACTGGTGCTGAATTCAACCTCCCCTTCAACTCCTAAAAACTTTTTTCACACTCCTCTAACCACACAAATTTGGTCTCACTCGTGGTCAATCTGGTCAACAGCTCTGTAAATCTTAGAGAAATTTTGAATAAACCTATTGTAGTAACCTGTCACACCTAGAAAATTGTGACCTCAAAGACTGTAGTGTGTTGTTCCCATGACAACACAATCTCTACCTTGGTAGGATCCATTGCCACTCTGGCACCTTAGGTCATGTTCCCCAAGAAGTGCATCTCCTTCAGCCCACTTATTGAATTTGGCGTAAAGTTGTTGACTTCGCAACGTCCCTAACATGATTCTCAATTGCTCCTTGAGCTCTACCTTTGAAGATGAGTAAACGAGGATGTCGTCCATAAACATGACCATGAACCTATATAAGTACTCACGAAACACTCTATGCATTAGGTCCATGAAAGTTGCAGGTGCATTCAAGAGCACAAAAGGCATCAAGACAAAGTCAAAGTGGTCGTAACGCGTACTGAAAGTTGTCCTATCAATATCTAACTCTCAGATCTTCCACTAGTAGTACGTAGACCTCGAGTCAACCTTCAATAATATTGTGAGAGACTACAACTAATCAAAAAAATCATCTATCCTCAATAGTGGACCTTTGTTCTTCACTATTATTTGGTTCAGCTACCTATAATCGGTGCACAACCTCAAACTTTCATCCTTTTTCCTCACAAACAATATTAGTGTACCCCACGGTGAATGACTTAATGGATAAACCCCTTCTCAAGTAACTCCTCCAAGTGACAGTTCAATTTTCACAATTCTGTTGGAGCCATTTAGTACGGTGCCTTGGGCAGAGACTTCATCCTCGGAAATAACTCAATAGCTACCTCCCGCATATGTAGAAAGCCTAGTAGATCCTCTAGAAAAACATAAAATAAAACTGAGAAACAATGAGCACATCCAAAATAGACAGCTCAACAAACTCTGATAAACAAATATAGGCAAGGTATGCTACACAACTATCATGGATTAGGGGTCGAGCTCTACAAAAGGAAATAAAGGGTCAGCGAGTAGATCGGGTACCTAAAAAACAAAGAACATGCATTCCATGTATCTTAAACTACAAAGTCTTCCATTGATCTTGCTAGTTCTAAGTGCCCTGCAAGCCAACTCACATTAGTGATGACACTTGTATTCTTGTACTAATCTCTTTTAGTAATAGTATTAATGGCATTTCTCACTTTATATTACATGCATGAGATGATGTTTATATTGTGATGTCCATGGGTTTGTGCAATGAGAATTGGATCATGATGAGATCTTGATAATGAGATCAATTTTCTTTAAACACAGATCCTAAATGTTCCTAGTCATAGATTACTCGAGAAGGACATCAAGATAACCAGACTGACCGATGTGTTGTATACTTGTTCATATGATGGAGGTAGCTGGTCTTATAGCTACTTATGTGGGGACACTAGGGGTACAATGCAGATGCTCATTGGAAAATGAGTTCACTGAATGATCTGCTCTCAGAATACTATATGGTTGATGATACCGGATTGTCAGATAGCGATTTTGTGGTCCTGGTTATGTAACTGGTCTGTGGACTTGAGATACCAATGATGCATTGTTTAAGTACTCCATTCTTTGATGCCGAACTTAGGTCTAGAAATCTTAGATTTAGTAAAGCCAAATATTGGGAATGGTAGCCAACCTTATGAAGGCAACTGTGTATCAATAAAGAATCATCCACTCTTGGTATCATGAGAGGAATATCCCATGTGTTCTTGCTCAAACAAATCCTTGGCCAGAGTCAATCGGATTGAGAGAGAAAGTGTCCTTCGGTATAATCTGATTAGAGCAAAAATCAAATGGATTCCATATAGGCTTGATAGTACCATGCCTTATATATGGTCTCGGAGTCTCGGGGATATTAGTTGGATAAGGGACTATAGGTATACGGTAATTGTGGGTAGAAAGGTCTAATAGATTTGATCCCCCTATACTTTCTAGGGATTATGGCATAGTAGCTTGATACATCCATAGTCGATGAGTAGAGTGAATTATTATGAAGATAATAATTCACTAAGTCAGAAAGAGTTTTGAGTCAGAAGGTTTCTGATGGGTGCAAATCACGGCCAGCTTGGTATTGGGTGTAGCAACCCAAATTTTTAAATATAAATAAATGAGAAAATTCATTATCACATGTGGGATATTTCTACAGAATTAAATGAAGATTTATGTTTAGATATTAAACAATAAGGAGTGATAAAAAATGTGGGTCAAAACATAAATAATTAGGTTGGTCAAAACTAAACAAAGTCTTAATATGAATAAACCCGATAGTGATAAAAGTCACTATCACATGTGCAAACCAACTCGAAATCACCCGAAATTTTAGGATGACAAATTGAATAATGGGATACAAATAATAATAAAGAAATTAGAGTCAAAAAATATGTTTGGGTTAGTAAAATCGTAAACTCCGACTTAAGGTGATAAAATCTAATAATGTCAAAAACTCATTATCATAGGTAACTAAGTCACGTGAAATAGATGTTTAATGTTCAATCATGTTTATTAGGCTCAATAAGAAGCCAAATATAATAAATTAATATTTAAAATTTGTGAAAACCTAATAACCACCCTTAAAGTGGGTTAATTAAGCATAAAAGTATGTCAAATGGGCCATGGTACAAGTTTAAACCCTAGCCCAAATAGGGAGCACGAATTTGCTTCCACTTACCCTCTTAATTGGGGTGAGATTAGAAGGAAATAGCCATAGAAAGGAGCTCTAATCATGGTAGGACCCCTACCCTCAAGATTAGGAAGCTTAAACTCATTTTTGCACAACCCTACCCTTATAAATACATCATAAACCCTCCATGGCCGCCCCCAACTTTCTGCCAACCTTGCTAGACGTAGGTGGATCGGCTAGGAGCAAGAAGAGGAGCTCTAGAGCAAAAATTTGGGTGTTCTTCATCAAAAAACGTGGTTCTTCATCCCCTTTGCAAAAGACATTCAAAAAGTACATAATCTCGGGCCAAGCTGTAATTACACTTTTTCATAGATACCTCTATATGTCCCAAGCGTGTTAGATAAGTTCTCCCTAATTTAAATCATGCATATGCATCGAATTAAAGTCCTAAAGTTTCAGATTTTGTGTTCATACGAGTTACATGTTCTTGGTATTGTATCTCTTAAACCCCTTATCTAAAATTCATGAAACTTTGACTGAAGATTATTCAACATGTTAGGAAGGATTCTCCTTTATTTTCCCTAATTTTTATGCATTGGTTTGATCGTATTAAATGTTTTCCAAGCATACTGTGAGTTAGGGCTTTTTGGTCATTAGATTAAAATTCATGCACCCCTAGGTCAAATCGATGCAAATAAAATGCATAGATATCTTCTTCATCTTGGTTAGAACAAGTTTTATGTTGAAAGT
Organism: Colocasia esculenta; assembly: GCA_014218235.1. NCBI lineage: Eukaryota > Viridiplantae > Streptophyta > Magnoliopsida > Alismatales > Araceae > Colocasia > Colocasia esculenta. The sequence goes on from CM024753.1 coordinate 167,490,293, forward strand.
TTTGTCTAAAACGAAATAGCGAGAGAGTTATAAGCATTTTTCTTTGAACTCGCATTGCTGCCTTTGATAGTTCAACTTAGCGCATTGCGCCACAATAGATGGGAGTCCCTGCTTGGCACACTGTGCCACTCCCATTTGAAATTTGATTCCCACCAAAATAGCCCTCCTTCAGGCGGCGCACAACATCCTTCTGTGCTGCCTGTCTTGATTGGCGCAGTGAACTAGGTGTCTATCTTTGGTCTGTCCTCTTCTCCCTAGCACACTAGACCGAGCTCCCCTTTGAGCCATATACCCATTTGTTTGTGTTTTTTTATTGATCTTTTGCGCAGAAGTCCCTATAAGTCATTTATTTAGTGGAACAGGTTATCCAGTAACATTTTTAAGTCAGATTAAGTCCTATTTAAACCTAATTAAGTACTATTTAAGCTTATTTAACCCTAGTTTAGCTTGATTAAGCACTGTTTTAGTATGATTAAGCTTGATTAAGTCTATTAAAGTCTGATTAAGCTTGATTAAGTGTTATTAAGACATAACTAATTCTGATTAAGCTCCAATTAAGCTTGATTAAGTTTGATTAACTTGAATAAGTCTTAATTAGGTTAATTAAGCTTGACTAAGTTTTATTAAGTTTGATTAAGTCCTAATTAACTCTAATTTGTAATACCCTCGCATTTTAAATATCATGAATTGCTTAGAAATTCTTGTTTATGCATAACAATTAAGTTTAAATTGGGATATTTAGGATTAAGGGTGTGTTTAGGACACTCTGTCATACCCCGATAACACTTTCGGTCGTACGCGACAGGGCGACACCGAAAAACTATAACGAAAATAAAATCGAAGAACACAATAATTCTTAGAAAAATATGGAGATATAAAAAATATAATTATCCGGAATTGTTGACGTACAAATTTCGAGATTAAGTCGACGCAACTATTTTTCGGGTGATTTTTCACCCTATGTAAAATAAATTCTAAAAATTAAATAAAAATCACCATAATTAGTAAAACCATTACATTAGCTTATGGCTAAAAGTTCAAGACAAATGGACACCATTTGAACCTGTTTACATGTGGATTATTGAATCAGCCGATTTAGGGGTCAATTACGGATGGATTTTTGGGTGATTTACGTGTCAGGCTCTACAAAGGCCAGCACGCATGGGGGAGTTTAACACCTGGTTACCTGAGGCGTTAGGCTGTGGGCGTGCATGTTAAACATGTCCACAGTAGAAACCAAGAGGTTTTACTGCGGACATCTGCAGGGCTCTCGTGTCCGGCATGCATGGAGGGGATGAGCTTATAAAAGCTTTTCCCTCACCATTTGTGGGAGTTTTCTTCCCCTCCACTGCCGTTACACTTGTTAGCATCTAGTTGTGAGTGGTGTTTAGTTGTTGTTGCTGTGAGGAAGCCGTTGCTACTGCTGCAGGAGCTGCTATCTCCACTGCATGTGTGTGGGTGCTTCTAGAAGCAACTGTGGGTAGTTACTGTGAGCACCTGAGGGGCTTCGTCTCTATCTTATAGTTGGGGGTCCTCTGAAGAAAGATTCCATCTCCCTGAAGCGAGGTAGGATTCAACTTCTTTTTCTTCTTTTACCTGATCCTTGTGTAAACTATCGAGTTGCGGTTGGACTGTTCATGTCAATCTTTATGCTTTATACCACGATTGGAGATCACTGCTGTAGAAATAGAAGTATTCCCAGTGTCATATTATTAGGTTTCTAACTTAACATGGTTAGAATCATCCTTACAATCCTAGAGTACACATATGATCATACCAGTTACTGTGAGATCATCCAATCCCCTGTTAAAAGTTTAAGTATCAGACTATGAGTTTACATGTAATTCGACTTACAGTTTACACATGATTCAATTTATAGTATATACACAATTCGACTTATAGTTTATACATAATTCGACTGATGCATTCCACTTCCTATATTCGACTGCCATACACTTCGACTTATACATTCGACTTCCAGTTTATACATGATTCAACTTATACATTCGACTTCTAGTTTATACATAATTTGACTTATACATTCGACTTCCAGTTTATACATGATTCGACTTATACATTCGACTTCCAGTTTATACATGATTCGACTTATACATTCGACTTCCAGTTTATACATGATTCGACTTATACATTCGACTTCCAGTTTATACATGATTCGACTTCCAGTTTATGCTGTCGACAACCACCAACCTGGTTGTTATGATTCGAACCAAACCTACATCAATCAGACCTGGTACTTTCTAAGTGTTGTCCCAACCAAGTGATCTCTTATATTTTTGAATTCCGAGCTATTTTAACCTCAAGATATCTGAATTTATTCTCAATCTAAACCACCCTTGATTTTCCATTCCTATTGTGCTCATGAAATGAAGTTTACAATCTGAAGACCGTGCTCTCTTCAAAAGAGGGTTTAGGATCACTTGTGGTAGCACAAGCCACTTGTGATCAGCTGAGGGCGACAGTTTGTAGGTAAATCCAAGTCAATGGACTGACGATGGTGGGTAATAAACCCCGTTCTTGCGCAATGAACAAGATCCAAGGTGCTGGAATCACCTAGGCACTGAGGATGTATTTACGTCTATATAGTAACATCTTGAGAGCGGTGATGGCTGTCGAATTTGTTTCCAACTCAAGTTATGGTCTGAATTCTGAAAGACAAATATGATTCTTACTCTGTAAATTGATTGAGCTCATCATGAAATCAATTTGTGCTATATGTTTCTATTAAGTATGAAATTCATGAGCAAATGTGTTTTGATCCATATATGCTTACTTTCACCTACTGAGTCCTTCCGACTCATGCCTTTGTTTCCTTTAACCCTTTCAGATTGAAGGTGAGAGCAATCTTAGCTACATTCACGATTCCTCTGCTGAGGAAGAAAGGAAGAAGAATAGCGTAGTATAAATAGTTTTTCCTTTAGTTGTTGTATTAAGTTAGAGAGAGAAAGTTGGCTCTTGTAAATAATGAGTATTAATACTTTGCCACTTTGTGATGTATAATATGTTCAAAGACATCTTTGTGGAACGGTTTGCCGGTCTTGTGCATTACACAGATTTGTCTGCCCATAACGAGATTTGTCAACGTAACCCCTCTTCTAATCAAAGATTATTTGTGTGTGTGTGAGGACGGAGGAGGGTGTTACATAATTAATTCTTGTTAATCCATAATTAACCTTGATTAAGTTCAATTAAGCATGATTATGCTTGATTAAGTTCTATTAAGTTTTATTAACCATGATTTTTATACTTCCAGCAATATAAAATTTATTTAACCCATTTGTAAAGACATTAATAACTTGAAATCTTATTCTAATATTCTTAATGGTATGATCATGTCTGTGTTACCATATGTTTGATCTGATTCATCATCTTATGTTCAGTTTATGGTTAAAATGATAACTTAAACTTGAATGAAAATTTGTTTGGTGATAATGGCATGTAGAGAACCTTACCTTAACCATGCATAGAATTTAATCTATCCTACATGTTACATAATGGTCTTACTTTATTTGGAGTTTCTTGATTTTAAACTTGTCTTATTAGTTACATCCCATGGTTGTCATAATTCCCTTGCTATTCTATAACACACTTGATGTGGCATGTTTTTGATACACATTACACGTGTACACTTGCACAAGTTAGGCAACCCTTTCTTGACAAATTGAAACCTCTCTATTGGACATTCCGTTCTGACAGACTAGGAACCTTTTTGCTAAGTCCTCTGTAAGTCTTCGTACTATGTGGATTCCCTCATGGAGACCGAGCTGGTTGTACCATTGAAGTCCCTAGGAGATAGTGTATGCTTTTCTTTCACATATTACTCTCTCGGCATAGTCTAAATTGAATGACAAAGACATTAGTGGGTTGTTAAACTTAAATCACGCCTGATCACTGTCTTTACAATCGTGATCCTGAATCTTTGTCCTTGACATGATAGTCTTGAACTCTTTTGACCAGTCCATCCTTATTGACACACATTTCCTTCTTGTGATACGTTCTTGAAGTACATAAATATATTGCAGTCATGGACTCAAAACTCATTCTCGTCACCCATGAGTCAATGGGCTCATTGGGATACATGCCAGTGTTGCGCAATACGAACCTGACTGAGGCCGTATCTGGTCCTAGACATTCTAGCAAAGTCCTGTTACTTATGGGTGTGATTGTCGGATTTACCCCCGACAAAATCCTGTTTACCCCAAGGTGTTGATAGCTCAGTTTCCCAAAGATATTTGTTACCCCAGGAGTTGATTATTAGGCTGCTCCCCTAACAAGGTCGGGTGCCTGGCGTGGTGCAGAATGATGATTGGTGCTTGGCATGGCACGCACTTGTTACATGTGATATACTTGCTTGACATGACTTGTTACTCGCTACTGCGTGCTAGTCATTAACTTGAGTGGTAGAGGGACGTACTTGCTTGAGGCACTAGTAGACTCTGCGTGGTATGAAAAGTACATTCTTGTGGAGTGCCCAGAATAGGTTACTCAAAATGCTTGCTAGTGAATTGCCCGGTGTACTTGCACTTTCCATTGCTATCTTGATCTCTTGAAAGATACTCTAGTGATTTTCTTGCGTGAAAGAACTTTCTTGTATAATCATAACTGATCTCTCTTCAGTGATATTAACACATGAGTTATCCTGACCTTCTTGAACTATTGCCCATGTTTATTACTTCCAAATGTGAATACTCCCGTGTATATGCAATATACTTTTCACCGTGATAATCTCTTTTACTTGATCGTCCTTCTCACATAATATCTTGAATTCATTGGACATCTTTTGAATGCATTTCTAAATATGTTTTCACTAGATTTATCATGCATGTTAGAACATCTTGTTTATACTCGTGCCTGCCTGAGTAAAATGTTAATCACTTATATCATTGCCCGCACATCGAGATGTAAATCCTACTAGGTTAGTTTGCTCATACCTGCTTTCCTAACATTTTAAGTAGTGAAAATGAGGAGTATGTTTAATGATGAGATTTGTGCGCCGAGCATAAAGTACGCTTTAGAGAGTCTCTCTTTATTCTAATTAGTGAGTGATTGGTAATCATTGTAATCTTGCCTTTATTTGAGAGATGGATGAGACTAGTAGTAGAGACATGTTCTTATTTTGACATTGGAGATTGTAATAATCGTTTATGATGAATAAAAGAGTTTGATTACTGAATTGTGGGCCCTATCGATATTAGTCATTTGTCTATGGCTTCTAAATGCATGCTTGTTTGTGGTATCAGAGCCTAGGCTTTCTAAAGTCCTAGGATACATTAGAGGCTAAGTTATGACCCTACGTTGAAGGATCATGTTGTGAAGATATAGGTTCATACGCTATTTGTGTCTAGCACTAAGCTAGGTCTCTTGTTAGTACCTAGTGAGATGAGTAGAGCCCGTGGTTAGAATAGTTCAAAAGTTAATAAATTCATATTCACAAAGAATAATTTAGGCTCTAACTAACTATTAATCTTCTCTCAGGATCCTAAACATTCTTGGAGATGGCAGCCAGGCGTGGCCAATGACGCGATATGAAAACACAGTACAGGAGTTGGTGCAGTCCTTGCAACAAGTCGCACAGGGTGGAGCTCGTGTCAGGGCAGGAGAGTTACATAGAAATTTTTGAGGAATGGATCCTCCTAAGTTTGATGGATCTCCTGACCCCGGGGAGGCTGAAAATTGGATGCAACAGATGCAACAGATGTTCAATGTAATGCAGTGCATGGACCAAGAGAGGGTCTTACTGGCCACTTTTCAATTAGAACGCGATGCAAGGGCCTGGTAGGAGGCCACCAAAGCTACATTGCCTGATACTCCTACTACTTGGGCTGAATTCATAGAAAAATTCAACAATAAATATTTCTCTAAAAGGGTTCGTGAGAAGAAAGCTGTGGAATTCGCCGCTCTTAAACAGGAAGGATCATCAGTGGCGGAGTATGAAGCCCAATTTTCTAGGTTGTCCCGCTATGCACCACAAATAGTTAGGACAGAGAAGATGAAGGCAAAAAGATTCCTAAATGGATTAAATCCAACAATTATTCCCCTATTGGCATCAATGGACATTCAAGTTTACAACGAGATGGTGAAACGAGCTCAATTAGTAGAAGACGCCATAGAGATGACCAAGGAAGATGATGGGAAGTCCGTCCCAATGGAAGGGCAACCCATTAACTTCAAGGATTATCAGCCCAAAAGCCCTAAGAAGAGGTTAAATAAAGACAAGTGACACTTAAAGAATAAGAAGCCTAAGAGAGGAGATCAACCACAGAACACAATCCAACCATTTAAGGAGAAGTGTTGGCACTGTAGTCGAATGTGACATAAGACCGAGGAGTACTGGAGAAGATGGGGGCTTGTTTGCGATGCAGAAGTAAGGACCACTAGATCAGTTCTTGCCCTCATTTGGAGAAAAAGGCACCTCAACATCAAGGCCAACTACAAATAATAAAAAGAAAGGAACCCTCTAGGAAGAATAGAAGGGGCAAAGTAACATGAGGTAGATTTACTAGCACTGACTTCATATCCTAAACATCATGTAATCTTGGTGCTTCTTTTGGTCTTCCTTGTTAGTATCACCTTCTTCTATTGATCAAGTTGTAACTGAGATGAATCAATATATTCATACCAATACAAGTAACCTACTATGGAAAATTTTGTTGTACTCATATAGTCTTAAGTGGGGGACACTTGGCCCAAATTTGGAAGAAGAAATTTAAGTATGAACTAACTGATAAATCTTGTTATATGAATTTGGGGATCAAATTCATCTAAGTGGGGGAGGATGTAGCAACCCGAATTTTAAATATAAATAAACAAGAAAATTCAGTATCACATGTGGGATATTTCCACGGAATTAAATTAAGATTTATGTTCAAATATTAAACAATAAGGAGTGATAAAAAATGTGGGTCAAAAATAAATAATTAGGTTGGTCAACACTAAACAAAGTCTTAAGATGAATAAACCCGACAATGATAAAAGTCATTATCGCATGTGCAAACCAACTCGAAATCACACAAAATTTTAGGATGACAAATTAAATAATGGGATACAAATAATAATAAAGAAGTTAGAGTCAAAAAAATATGTTTGGGTTAGTAAAATCGTAAACTCCGACTTAAGGTGATAAAATCTGATAATGTCAAAAACTCATTATTATAGGTAACTAAGTCATGTGAAATAGATGTTTAATGTTCAATCATGTTTATTGGGCTGAATAGGAAGCCAAATATAATAAATTAATATTTAAAATTCATGATAACCCAATAACCACCCTTAAAGTGGGTTAATTAAGCATAAAAGTGTGTCAAATGGGCCATGGTACAAGTTTAAATCCTAGCCCAATTAGGGAGCACGAATTTGCTTCCACTTACCCTCTTAATTGGGGTCAAATTAAAAGGAAATAGACATAGAAAGGAGCTCTAACCATGGTAGGACTCCTACCCTCAAGATTAGGAAACTTAAACTCATTTTCCACAATCCTACCCTTATAAATACATCATAAACCCTCCAAGGCCACCCCCAACCATCTCCCAACCTTGCTAGACGTGGGTGGATCAGCTAGGATCAAGAAGAGGAGCTCTAGAGTAGAGATTTGGGTGTTCTTCATCAAAAAACATGGTTCTTCATCACCTTTGCAAAAGACATTCAAAAAGTAGGTAATCTGGGGCCAAACTCTAATTAAACTTGTTCATAGATACCTCTATATGTCCCAAGCATGTTAGACAAGTTTTCCCCAATTTATATCATGCATATGCATCCAATTAAAGTCCCTTTTTTGTGTTTATACGAGTTACATGTTCTTGGTATTGTATCTCTTAAACCCCTTATCTAAAATTCATGAAACTTTGACTGAAGATTATTCAACATGTTAGGAAGGATTCTCCTCTGTTCTCCCCAATTTGTATGCATTGGTTTGATTGTATTAAGCCTTTTCCTAGCATACTGTGAATTAGGGTTTTTTGGTCAAAATTTTAAATTCACGCATCCCTAGGTCAAATTGATGCAAATAAAATGCATAGATATCTTCTCCATTTTGTTTAGAACAAGTTTTATGTTGAAAGTTTTGTCTAAAACGAAATAGAGAGAGAGAGAGAGAGAGTTATAACCATTATTTCTTTGAACTCGCAATGCTGCTTTGATAGTTTGACCTGGCGCATTGCACCACAGAAGATAGGCCTCCCTGCTTGGCAGACCACGCCACTCCCATTTGAAATTCGATTCCCACCAAAAAAGCCCTCCTTCTGGCGGCGTACAACATCCTTTTGTGCTGCTTGTCTTGATTGGCACAGTGAACCAGGTGTCTATGTTTGGTGTGTGCTCTTCTCTCTGGCACACTGGACCTAGCTCCCCTTCGAGCCATATACCCCTTTGTTTTAGTGTTTTTTTTATTGATCTTTTGCGTAGAAGTCCCTGTATGTCATTTATTTAGTGGAGCAGATTATCCAGTAATATTGTTAAGTCAGATTAAGTCCTATTTAAACCTGATTATGTACTATTTAAGCATATTTAACCCTAGTTTAGCTTGATTAAGCACTGTTTAGTATGATTAAGCCAGATTAAGTCTATTAAAGTCTAATTAAGTTGATTAAGTGTTATTAAGACCTAACTAAGTCTGTTTAAGCTCTAATTAAGCTTGATTACGTTTGATTAAGCTTGAATAAGACCTAATTAAGTTAATTAAGCTTGACTATGTTTTATTAAGTTTGATTAAGTCCTAATTAACTCTAATTAAGTCTTGTTAATCCCTAATTAACCTTGATTAAGTTCAATTAAGTATGATTAAGCATGATTAAGTTCTATTAAGTTTTATTAACCATGATTTTAATACTTCTAGCAATATAAAATTTGTTTAACCCATTTGTAAAGACATTAATAACTTGAAATCTTATTTTAATATTCTTAATGGTATGATCATGTCTTTGTTACCATATGATTGATATGATTCATCATCGTATGTTCAGTTTATGGTTAAATTGATAACTTAAACTTGAATGAAAATTTGCTTGGTGATAATGGCATGTAGAGAGCCTTACCTTACCCATGCATAGATTTTAATCTATTCTACATGTTACATAATGGTCTTACTTTATTTGGAGTTTCTTGATTTTAGACTTCTCTTATTAGTTACTTCCCACGGTTGTCATAATTCCTTTGCTATTCTATAGCACACTTGATTTGGGAAGTTTTTGATACACGTTACACTTGTACACTTGCACAAGTTAGGCAACCTCTTCTTGACAAATTGGAACCTCTCTGTTGGACATTTCGTTCTGACAGACTAAGAACATTTTTGTTAAGTCCTTCGTAAGTCTCCGTACTATGTGGATTCCCTTATGGAGACCGAGCTGGTTGTACCATTGAAGTTCTCAGGAGATAGTGTGCACTTTTCTTTTATGTATTACTCTCTCAGCATAGTCCAAATTGAATGACAAAGACATTAGTGGATTGTCAAACTTAAATCACGCCTGATCACTCTCTTTACAATCCTGATCCTGAATCTTTGTCCTTGACATGATAGTCTTGAACTCTCTTGACTAGTCCATCCTTATTGACACACATTTCCTTCTTGTGATACGTTTTTAAAGTACATAAATATATTGGAGTCATGGACTCAAAACCCGTTCTCTTCACCCATGAGTCGACGAGCTCATTGGGATACACGCCAGTGTTGCACAATACGAATCTGACTAAGGGCCCATATCTGGTCCTGGAGATTCAGGCAAAGTCCTGTTACCTATGGGTATGATTGTCGAATTCGCCCTCGACAAAGTCTTGTTTACCCCAAGGTGTTGATTGCTCAGTTTCCCAATAATGTTTGTTACCCTATAAGTTGATTGTTAGGCTGTCTCCTAACAAAGTTGTGTGCCTAGCGTGGTGCGGAATCATGATTGGCGCTTGGCATGGCACATACTTGTTACATGTGATATACTTTCTTGACTTGACTTGTTACTCGCTACTATGTGCTGGTCCTTAACCTAAGTGGTAGAGGGACGTACTTGCTTGAGGCACTAGTAGACCCTATGTGATATGAAAAGTACATTCTTGCGGAGTGCCCATATTAGGTTACTCAAAATGCTTGCTAGTGAATTGCTCGGTGTACTTGCACTTTCCTTTTCTATCTTGATCTCTTGAAAGATACTCTAGTGATTTTCGTACGTGAAAGAACTTTCTTGTATAATCCTGACTGTTCCCTCTTTAGTGATATTAACACATGAGTTATCCTAACCTTCTTGAGCTATTGCCCATGTTTATTACTTCCAAATGTGAATACTCCCGTGTATATGCAATATACCTTCTAGCGTGATAATCTCTTTTACTTGATCGTCCTTCTCACATAATATCTTGAATTCATTGGACATCTTTTGAACGCATTACTCATTATGTTTTCACTGGATTTATCATGCTTGTTAGAACATTATGTTTATACTCATGCCTGCCTGAGTAAAATGTTAATCACTTATATCATTGCCCGCACATCGAGATGTAAATCCTACTGGGCTAGTTTGCTCATACCTGCTTTCCTAACATTTCAGGTAGTGAAGATGAGGAGTATGTTTAATGATGGGATTTGTGCGCCGAGCGTGAAGTACACTTTAGAGAGTCTCTCTTTATTCTAGTTAGTGAGAGATTGGTAATCATTGTAATCTTGTCTTTCTTTGAGAGATGGATGAGACTAGTAGTAGAGAGATGTTCTTATTTTGACATTGGAGATTGTAATAATCATTTATGATGAATAAAAGAGTTTGATTACTGAATTGTGGGCCCTATCGATGTTAGTCATTTGTCTATGGCTTCTAAATGCATGCTTGTTCGTCACGTTCCCGATTAATTCCGTTGCTAAAAAATCGGGGGTGTGACAGAGTGGTAACAGATCCTAGGCTTTCTAAAGTCCTAGGATACATTAGAGGCTAAGTTATGACCCTACGCTAAAGGATCATGTTGTGAGGATATAGGTTCCTATGCTATTTGTGTCTAGCACTAAGCTAGGTCTCTTGTTAGTACCTAGTGAGATGGGTAGAGAAAGGACAAAGAACAAGAGAGAGACAGAGAGAGAGAGAGAGAAGAGGATGAGAAAAGAGAGAGAACGATAGAGAAAAGTGGGAAGAGGGAGAAAGAAGAGAAATAATAGAGAGAACGAACGAGAGGAGAGAGAGGAGGGTGCACCGTAGCTCTGCGCATTACTGTAGTAGTGCTACAGTAACCACGAAAAAGAAGAAGATGATGGCAATGTGCATGCATGCACGAAGAGAGGAAGAGATGGGGCAGCGTGGCTGCGGCGGGGAAGGCAGGCGCACTGGCGGTGCAAGTGGGCTGGCGTTGGCACAGGCGGGTGCGGGGTGCTGACGGTGCGCGAAGGGGCGCAGGCTCATGCGCCTGGCAGTAGTGCGCAGAGGCACGAGCGGGGTGGCCTGGCATGCTGGGGGTGCATCTGTGCACGTGGCGCAGGCGGGTGCAGCCGCGGTAGATGCAGCGGGCGCAGGTGGGAGCTGGTGCAGGCTAGATGCGGGTGGTGGTCTGGCGCTGGAGGAGATGGCCTGGCATGCGCGCCTGGGCAAGCAGAGAGAGACCGAGCGAGAGAGAGAGCGAGAAAGAAGAAGAGGAAGAAGAGAAGAAGAAACCAAGAAGGGAAGAAGAGATCAAATTTAGAGGGAAGACAAAAGATGTCCCCCCCCCCCCCCCCCAAGAGGGAGGAGAGAGTTTATAAATTAGGTAGAGAGAAGAGAGGAAATAAGAGATAGTTAAGGGGTGAAAAGAGAGAAAGTTTTTAAAATAGAAAAGTGAGAGGGAATTTTTAAAATAGAAATGAAAAAGAGAGGGAATGTAAGAGGTGGAGAATTTTATTTTGGAGTCTCCTATTATTGACTTTTGGTCCGATAGCTTATTTAAAATATTGAAACTTGGCACATTATCCTACAAGCAAAACACATATACGAATTTAATCAAATTATCATTTTTGCAATAAAATGGCAATGAGTTAGTGTAAAATTAAGGACTATAAAATAACATGATTATCATCAATAACCGTGCAATTATCACACCTCCCAACTTACTCATTGCTAGTCCCTTAGCAATGCACACAAATGAATAATTGAGACTAACAAGAGTTCAACACATCATATTTCATAGCAAGTAAATAAGAATGAAAATGTTGATCTTGAGTGTTTCTAGTTCTAGTGGCAAGTGTCAAGAGTAAGTATGTTAGTTCATGTTTTTAGATAGTTCCTTAAAATACACTCAAAATTTCATGGCTTTTTTTTCCAATGTTTGAGCATGAATAAGATTATGCATGAGCTTTTTACCTATCACTTAAAGATGGTATCAACTCTACACCCCTTAAATTCGATCCTCGAATTACAGGTAGCTTTCACTCCGCCTAGTTCTCTTTTTCATGCACTTTTTTTTTCTTTTCAGTTACATGGTGCTGCACTTCCCTTCACTATTTGACGCGAGCCTTAACTCTAGGAGCAGCAGGCCCAGTTACTAAGATCAGAGGCATTTTCCATGTTTTTCTCTATTTCTCTCTTTATATATATACATTTATTTGTGGCAAGTAGCTTTTTCCCCATGATGGGTCTTCAATATGAGTGTAGAATATCAATGTAACGACCCTCCTTATACCGATATGGTTACACCAACCCACATCGGTATAATGAACGCCGCTACAGTGGGACATCTACCCAACAAAATCGATAGACTGAAGTGTACACAAATATAACACATAACAGTGGGAAAGAAAGAGTCAAATGTAATTTCTTATTCCATCATCCACATTCTATTCACAGTCCATATAGAGGAAAAGAAAACTAAACATTTAATAACTAAGAGATGAAAATAAATACATTGTCCACATTGTCTGAACTGAATTACAAAATTTTCCTTTATTACATACTATGAAAAATAAAAGGTACAATGCCGAAACTCCATAAGATCTCCTACTCCCGCTCTGAGTCACTTCTGACTATCTCCTCGGATGAAGTAGAAATCTCTGCACCTGTACGCCGAAGCAAGAGTGAGTCCAAAAGACTCAACAAGTAGCATCCACTCACATTAAACATGCATACGCCACATGGGTTATTCACATTCTCATATCGCACGAGTATCACATAAGCATGTACTTGAATAAACTTTTAAAGAAAACCTAAACATGATTTCTACAACTTACCACACATGATAAATGACTTGTAACAAAATTTTAACAATTTAAAACCTATCACATGTTTTCTACACATTCTTCTACATGCTAATCTAATGTCTCACTTACTTACAATTATAATCTAAGACAATAGTTAACTTGAACATGGAGTCTACACATATTACAAGAGATATTGCTAGCATAAATTCTATCATCATTTTCACATCTATACACATGAATAGCTTGCTGTTTGACATGGATATGACACGTTCATATAGTGAATTATCATCTTTACATGCTATTCTATTGATTTATAATCTCACATGATCATTTGCACAATTACACAATTTACACATTCACTTTTCACATAAACACAAGTTCACACTTTATTATATGCCATGACACATAGTCCAAACCACCTCTAGAAGGACACATACTTGTCACATCACACACATATCTATCATCTAGGCAACACAATGATAGACCTTAGTTACTGTGCAGAACCGGGAGAAGCACTCTCCACCCTAACCAGAGGTACTTGTCCGCCTCCAGGATTTAATCCCAATGCCCATGGAATATCACACACTATGAACCTTCCCGTGGGGACTTTACCACAGTACAGTATCTCAGCCCTCTAAGGTAGCAGTGTCACTCATTAGCACATTTACACATTTTCTCAAATCTTTTAACACACACTTAATGCACAATTTTAACACATCCATTTCATTCTCACACATTTACATACTTCAGTATTAACTAGCATGGTACTACTGTTCTCAGTATTAAACAGATTCGAAACAAGTCTAATCATGCTGAAATTAGCAGATTTATTAACAACCATATTAGCATGTATTAATTGATCAATGCTTACTTAAAACTAACATATGTAGTTACTGTCATCATTTCAGTACAAAAATTTAATCACAAACTTCTCACAGCTTACCCATCATGCATACCAAATTTCGCATTTTCTGAATTACACACAAACTATGAAAATTCTAACAGTGGTATTATACAAGGTAAACATAGTCAACTAACATGGATTTTCATTGTTCAAACCCAAAACTCATTCTACACATGGATATTGACAGTCCTAAACATATGTCAATTTCTAGGAATTTAATTGTTTCCACACTATTTATGTGAATTTCTACACTAATAAAACATGCTTACTGTTTTACCATTCAAAAAGTGTAATAATTTATACAGATATCAGAAATTTCCCAAATTCCTACAGCATGAACTGAAACCCATAAACACTGTACAGAAATTTTATGACATTTGGATTCCCACACAGATTGCATAAACAAAATTTTACAAGATCGAAACCTGTCAGCTAGACATTTCAAAAATTCTAGTAATTGAAGCATTCCACCAAAATTCATAAAATCTCATAACATACTCCAACATATATATTTACATATCATATAAAATTTACCATATATCCTCATGCGAAAAATCCCAAAAATTAGATCATACAGGTCAAACATGCACACTGTTGCAGTCTGGCGAACTTGACGGCATAAAGGTGGCCGTCTATCACGTTAACAACAACAAAGGTCGCCGCCAACTCAAGATCTTAACGGCAAGGGATCCCACCGTTAAGTTCCTGTCTATGCAAAACACAGACTGCACGCCAGAACTTGGTGAAATTGGGGATCCAGGACTCGAATAAAAATCCATAAAATACCTAGGACCTACTAGACATATGTAGGAGTGATGTGAAAGCGTTACTTGCCTTTGATAAAATCCACAATCAATGAATTATGCCGGAGAAGCCCTCCTCGGCCCGAGCCAAAGAGCCTTCAAAACTCCCGCGATCCGGGTTCTGTGATGGTCTTTAGGGTCCACCGGGGTTGGGAAGATGATCCTTGATGTCCAGCCTTCCTTCCAGTCGCAGAAGATCACTAGATGAAGCCTCCAATCGCCGAATTTCATAGCTTAAAAATTGGGTTTTCGCACAAAGGACTAGGGTTTTGACTCAAGAGCCAAAAAGGGTTAGATCTGGCCGGGGATGAGGTGTTTTATAGAGCTAGGGTGGGAGACGTATTTGGGTAAGGCTGGGTTACCGTTGGAGAACGGTTACCATATCAAGGGGCGACAGTTTCGGGGGCGTTTCTGGATCTGAAAATGCAGCAGATCTGGCATATTAACGTCAACATCACTGGCCTCCAGTATGGAGTTGGCATCCATCGATATTGCCGCTGACTAACCATCAACGTCAACTCTTGTTGACGCCAACAGGTCGTCTGCACAGACTTAAAACTACAGAAACTTTATGTACACCAAACATGTATATATATATATATATATATATATATATATATATATATATATAATCTACAATGCACACATTAAAATAATACTTATTCATGCAATGTAAACAAGTAAGTACTATGCACAATAAAATTTATACATCGATGGCATACATTTATACATACATAAGCAATCACCCAAAGATGAAAAATTAAGGGCCTTACAATCAATCAATCAACTTGGGTGTTAGGTAAAACTCTCATCATCCATCTGAATAGCTCCTATTAATATTTTCTTGTGTTGATAAATTTTCAAATGTATTCTGAGGAAGATGCTAAAAACATAATTAGTTAACTCAGCTCTTCAACTCACCACTTTTACAAGTAAACACACTGAGTCAAATTAGAAAAAAAATTCTTTCATGAAATATGAAGCATGAAGCACAATGTTAGGGGGAAGCACAATCTGAGGTGCAAATTTTGAAATTTATTTTTAATATGACTCTCCCCCCAACTTGAATAACATTGTCCTCAATGGCATAAAAGATATGAAATAGAATATAGCCAACAAAAGTTAAGAAAGGAGATATATAACTTGACATTTTCAATAGAACAAGCTATTTCAAGACACATCCAAGGATGGTGAGATTCCAGACACCTAAGACACATAAAAGAAAACAACAAAATCAACAAAAGTGACAGTTCCTAAAAATATTGGGTTGCCCCCCAACAAGCGCTATGTTTAATGTCTTCAGCCAGACACATGGAGGTAACAGGCTCACGTAACATCCCCAACCAATTGACGCCAAATTCTTGCTTTCTAAGGCATCACTAGCCATGGTGGGTCAAGTGGTCCAAACGTACCCTGCAAATCAATAAAGGATAGAGAAATTGGAGCATTCAAGATCATATCTTTAATTAAGAAATATTCATTTATACACTTAAGATCTTTATATGTGTTGAACACATCAATGCAGACTTTACTTTCCCTCTCATTTGTGATGTTGACATTTGTATCATCAATTGCAAAAAAAATCTTTTCCTTATTGAGATATTTGTATGTAAGCACTTCAATTTGAATTTTATTATTTCCACTATTTTCACCCACACCGCCCATTTTTAGATCCTCTTTCGTGATGTTGGGGTCAAATTGGGTTGAATGCTCATAGGATTGCTTGAACTCCATAGGATGATCTGTGTCAAAGACAATAGAATGATCTAGAATGAAATGGATATGATCATCAACACAAGATTGCTTAATAGGCTCAAATGGAGTTGACCAATCGGCTAGTGGAAGTATCTCCAAGGTGATATTAGATTTGCTGAGGTTAGGGAGGGGTAAAAGATCTACATCCTCCCCTAAATCAAGAGATGCCGAGGAAGTTAATTTCAGGCACAATCTCCTACTCCTCTCTCAGCCAGGAAGAATGGTTGACAACTTCACTCAATTTCATCTCTACACCCACCTTTTCTTCATCCCTCACTTGGGTTACGGTCAACTCAAATTCAAGAAGGGAAAGTAGTGGAATTTGATCATCATCTAGCTTGTCCACTTCCTTTCTTCTCCCCCCAACTTAAGGATAACAAACTCCACACAACCCATCTTAAAGGTAGAATTGGGTTTGGGTTGCTCTAGTTGCCCCTCTAGTTTGATATTGTGGCTGAAGTCAACTTTATCATCCCCTTGATACGAATCCTCAATACTCCCCCCATTATTTGGGCCAACAATGATATGAGTGTCTTCAGGATGGAGAATCTCAGGTTGACCATATGGGCTTACATGGTCGAAGCCAAGTGGAGGATTTTCAGAAATTATATTAGAGTATCTACACAATTGGCCCATTTTCATTTCCATGTGCATGGTGGCTTTAGCAAGCTTCCTTAGTTGGGCTGTCATTTCATAAATGGATTTATTTTGAGCCAGGATGGTCTATTCCAATTGATTAAGCATCTCCTCCTTGAGAGCTATTTATATAGGAGATATGTAGGTCGGATGGGACCCATGGTGGGATTAATAGAAATTTAGAAGACACTCAGACTAATGGTAAGGTGATTGAGAGCAGTGTATGGGTTGTCCTTTACATTGGACTTGATGAGAAGAATTGTTGGAATGTAAAGCCCAATTCTGAGAAGTTTGAATAGGAGGGCTCTGGACTTGGGCTAGAATAGGTTGATCCCGAAGTGTCAAATGTGGCATTACGTCCCAAAGTTGTTGGAAAGTTGTGTCGTCTAGAGCATCTAATAAACACACAAGCAAATTAGTGACATAGCACCCTTGATCAAAACATGATACGATTTCACTACCTAGAAAGGGTCCTTCAACCTCACCTTGTGGATCTCAGTAAAACAAACTCAAATTTTCAGGAGGGACACCCAGTTCAACTTTTGGATAGGGAGTGGGTCTGGAGAACTCTTGTGCAGTTGGGGCTTGATCCTGGTTGAGAGATGGTCATTGGCTAGGAATGGGATACTCACTATCATAATGGGCATAGTCAACACATTTGGTACTATGGGCCTGAGAGGATGGACATGAGGTGTGAAGTGGGTCAATATAGTTCCTCGACCCTGAATCATGCATATGAACTATAACTGGGTGATCATGACTATGAATCTGATGGGCATGAGTCCATTTGGAGCCATTGGACTGGTAAGTAAAGGTTGATGAATAAGGTGGATCAGGTTGTGAGTGAACACCATAATGGGCCAGAAGTTGCTCCATTTGCATCGATCCAATTTGTCTAATTGGTGTGCCTATTTCATGTCCATTATTATCAACCCACATAAATTCCCTTTTGTTTTCTTATATATATATATATATTTATTTATTTATTTTGTTATTGTTTTGAAAGTTTTTTTTCCAAATAAGTTAGCAAACAATTAATCGTATGACACATATGGTTCCCTAGGACATAAAAATTTGATTTTTCACTAATCAACTGAGGCCCAGCTTAAATTCACTCTCAAGCCCATTAACTGGCTAGGTAAGAGGTGGAAAAGTGGTAGGTTCCCCCTCCTCTCGTGCAGGGACCTAATTAAGTAACCACTTGTCCACTTAGGTGTTTGCTTATGAACCTCTAGCCTTAGACATCAGTCTCCAAACTTGATAGTGGGCCCAAGTGGGCTTAAGTCTCAAAGCGAACCCTACATCAAGTTTCTACTTTCTTTTATTGGGCTTGGGTTAGTAAGTGGAAAGGTGGTTTTTTTTTTGGCCAAGGAAGGGTGATGAAAGCCCCACCTTATATTATTAATAGGCTTACCCTTAAGATGTTTTAGAAATGATGTGCACACCACAAAATCAAGCAAGGGGTTCTATGCAAGCATAGCAATGCATGATCATGCTATTTACAAAGTTAAGATTCTCACCTTGCCTTCTGCAATCTTCGACAAGAAAGGAAACTTTAAAAAAAAAAAAACACCTAAAGATGAAAGTTTAAATGATGCATGTCCTAAACATGGAAGTTTCTAATCTTGACATGACATCTTTTATTTGGTGCAAATGATGATTTTTTTTAAATTAATGTATCTAACTACCACAAGAGAGATTTTTTTTTAATTATCTAAATATGACAACTAAGAAAAGGAAACTAAATCATGAGGGTTTTAATGGAACTTACCTCCAACACAATCCCTCGTTCTTTTTGGAAATGAAAATGAATAGAAAAAGTTAGAGAGAAGGAAGCTTACCTTAAAATGACCATTTTTCTGATTTTTCTGTAATTTTTCAAATTTTTTCAAAACAAAACCCTTTACCTACATATTCTACTTTCAGCAATAGATTTTTGACAAATTTTTCTTTTATGCAGTTTTCAAGGGTTTTTTTTTCCAGTTTTTTTTATTACTGGTCACCTACAAAGGGAAGAAAATGTTAGCATGAATATGTACAAAAGAATTGTTATCTTTTTAAGATGTAAGACTAAATAAAAAGCTAGTTTAAAAATCTAATTCTGTAGCAACGACGCCAAAAATTGATAGTCCACAAATACGTCGTTAAATATGTGGCTAACAATCTTATAATTATCGACTTGTACAAAATATTTTAATAATAGTTAAGTGATGAGAGCCGAGTCGAATGTACGTAGAAATAGAATTTAGAGTTGAAAACCTTGGTTTTTCTTTAGAAAATTAATGTGGTGATATTAAAACTAAGTTGCATGAAATAAATCTAAACTAAGCGAAATAGATAAAGAGAGAGATAAATAGTGGATTAGAGAACACGAGATGATATTTAAAATTACAGTCCACTAAATAATAAAAAAAGATTAACAAATGAATATTTTATACTAAAAGTAAATCCACAACTACAACAAGAAAATATGAGAAATTCATAGAGAAAGGAGAGAGAACGAGAGAGAGAGAGGAGAGATAGAGAGAGAGAGAACGAAGAGAATGGAAGAGAGGAGGGTGCACTGGAGGTCCACGCGTTACTGTAGCAGTGCTACAGTAGCCGCGAAGAAGAAGATGGCAATGTGCATGCATGCACATAGAGAGAAGAGGGGGTAGCATGGCCGCGGAAAGAAGGCAGGCGTGCTGGCGGTGTAGGCGGGCTGGCGTTGGCACAGGCGCGTGCTGGTAGTGTGCCTAGGGGCGTGGGCTCACGCGCGCGGCAGTAGTGCACAGAGGTGCGGGCGGGGCAGCCTGGTGTGCTGGAGGTGCAGCCGTGCACATGGCGTAGGTGGGTGCAGGCGCGGCAGACGCAGTAGGCATGGGTGGGCGCCCCGACTGACCTAGAGAACAAGCAGTGGGGTCACGTGACTGAATTTTTTTTTTTTTCAAATGACCATATAAACTTTGTGTTTTGGGGGGGTTTATAGGGGGGTGGCCCCACTGAAAATTTTTTTTTGGTTCAAATGACTATGCAAATTTTGTGTTTTGGAGGGGTTTTATAGGGGGTGACCCCACTATAAGAAAAGAATTGATTGTAATGAATTGTTTCATTACTATTAAAATATTTATTTTTTATTTTAAATATTTATTTATATTATTTATAATATATATAATTATAGAAATATTAAAATATAATTCGAGTGACCTCACTGGACAAAATTTCTGCGTCCGTCCCACTGGGCACTGGTGCACGCCAAACGCGGGCGATGGTCTGGCACTGGCGGAGCGCTTGGGCGAGCAGAGAGAGATCGAGCGAGAGAGAGAAAGAAGAAGAGGAAGAAGTGAAGAAGAGATCAGACCCAGAGAGAAGATAAAAGATGTCCCCTAAGAGGGAGGAGAGAGTTTATAAATTAGGTAGATAGAAGAGAGGAAAGAAGACATAGTTAAGGGGCGAAAAGAGAGAATGCTTTAAAATTGAAAAGTTAGAGGGAATTTTGAAAATAGAAATGAAAAAGAGAGGGAATGTAGAAGGTGGAGATTTTATTTTGGAGTCTCCCATTATTGACTTTTGGTCCGATAGCTCATTTAAAATCTTTAAACTTGGCTCATTATTCTTCAAGCAAAACACATACATGAATTTAATCAAATTATCATTTTTTTAATAAAATGGCAATGAGTTAGTTTAAAATTAAGGACCATAAGATAATAAAATAACGTGATGATCATCAATAACTGTGCAATTATCAGTTGGTCACCCTGCTAATCTTGGGGGTTGACGCTCGCTGTGGTACAACTGGCTTGTCCAACACATCCACTTGTTGTTCCCTCAACTCTCTAACTTGCTTACGCATACACAGAGCCATATCTTGTGCAACACAATTACCAATACAATTAGCGATAACAATTTAGATGGCTAGCAATGTACTTGTACCTTCCGTGGGACTCCTTGTTGTTTTTTAGTTCCGTTACAAATCCTAATAGACCCCTGCTCTGATACCAACCATAACGACCCCAAAAGCCTGACCCTCTGTGCCCCATCGAGAATCCAACTTTTGACGCAACCCATGGATCTAAGGACTCGAAAGGGTTGGAAGAATAGTTTAACATTATATATAAAGGAAATAAACAACAACTACTATACAAGAAATGTATGTACAAGTGAAAGTAAGCAATAAGAGTACATTGTACAATTCTAGGTACAAGTCCCAACCACAACAGTACAAGAAAAAAGGGAAAAATAGAACCCTTATGGGGCATACCCCAAGGGTGAAGTACTAATAAAGAGGGGACACTAGTAAGAGCGAAGCCGATGACTAAGGCCCTGTCTCCTCTGCCTTCCATGCAACATGTTGCTGCAACCACAAATAGAGGCAAGTCTGCCAGGACAAATGACGCTAGCCATGGAAACGACTATCACTAGTCAAATTGGTTAGGAGCACCACACGTCTCTCATCCTTGACTACATGCCCAGGTCTTCTGTCCTCCTATCTAAGTGAGGTCTTGGAACCTAAAGAGACCACAGTATCAACCATAGTCTGGCCAGACTATGGTTCCATGCCTGGCACCTCTAGGTAGTTCTGGTACCACATAGACTAAGGTAGCGGGAAAAGGGACTAACTGGCCTATGTCATAAGAACAATCCCAAACCACCTCGGCATCCTAAACCAACTATGAGAGCTATGTAAACATTTTCTCCTCAGCTCAGAGACACCAACTCGATCACACTCGTAGCCTAGAGTACTCCCTCCATAGGCTTACAATGACAGGGGCCCGGGAAACGACAATAATGCAACATAATGGGACAAACCCTCAAGTGTCGTGCATCGTATGAAACAACTAGTGTATAACTATACTACAAACAACATAAGTGTCATGGGTACAAGAGAAGTTCATATGAAACCAAGACTCAAAGAAAATACAACTCCGAACGGAACAACCTGCTCTTTGGTTGAGAAGGCGACATGCATCCTGTTGCTAGCCAAGAGAAGGCTACACAAGTTGAGCAACTTTTTCCTATCTCCTTATTTAACATCTATCATAATATTTTGTTATGAGAAAACTTTTAATATTTTCACCTTTACCATTAATGAAAAATCAAAAAGCTCTTATTTATACAAACATACTTTTTGTCAAAGACTAACTACACAGAACCTAAGCATCATCACAACAAAATTCTTCTAAGTCCACAGCATATACTGAATATTACACTAACTCCGACTTCTGACTCCGACTCCTTACAACGACTCTTGTAGAGTCGAAGTTGTCACGCCCCGACGCGGAATATCGGAGCGCGAAGGCATTTGCAAGAAAAAGGTATAGAACGAATACTAGACATCAAACCATTGCACATTGAATAATACTAAAGCAAATCTTTCTCATTAATAACTTTTCAAATGTCTAGTTACAACCACTAATATCAGAGCCATTCTATAGGGCCCAATTACATTGCAATAAAAGGAAATAACTAACTACAACTCTAAGATGACATAATGACTCGAGGGTACTCTTGGCTTCACTCTTGGTCATTCCCTTCCTCTTGAGTGTATGTGTCATCCTCGGTCTCACCTGACAACACAACATCAAATAACGTAGGGTGAGCGATAACGTCAGTAGGACTTAAATCTCAAGCTCAAGCAGGCTTTAAATAATTAACGCATTTAATGGTAGAGTATCTAAAGATAGCAGGTACAAGAGAGTCAAAATATAGCAAGAGATAGCACAACAAGTAACAGGATAGCACAATAGCACGAGATCGAGTATAGTTTCCAAAAATAGCACAAGTATCGAGCATAGCACGAATAGCAGGATGGCCATAGCATAACTAGCACAAGTATAATAATAGCACGATGAGTATAGCACTTGTTTGTCATTCTAGACATCGAGAGAGTATAGCATGTTTTGTATTTTGATTGTCATATAGATAGTCGAGATAGATAGCACTTGAGTGTAATGCCAAACACTCTGATCATTTAACTCCCATGGGCACTAGCACTTTCGGGCGCACATCCCAGGACCAGATCGGGCCCTTTATATATTGCCAAGCATTGGTTATATTGTATCTTTAGACAATCAGTCAATGGACAATATAGAGTACCAAGAATAGTTAAGAGCACTAGATGAATAGACGAGATAGTAGAGAGAACGTGAATAGACGAGCGAGTAGAGTATAGATGAGAGCTAATGGACATTGCACGTAATGCGACGAGTAAACAGGTAATAGTAATAGTTGAACAACACGCGTACGTCGTATCACGATCTTCTATCCAGCCATGTTATGCACAAGTCTAGAGGTCCGACGTGATTCAAGGTAAGAGCGAACTTCTAATAGCCGTTTGGATCATATCGATCCCTAAAGGTGTAATGGGTGTTAGGGTACAACCGGCTCGTCGACCATGTGGGAATCCATGATCAGAGGTGACTTATGGAGGCCTTGTGTAAGGGTTCACTAGTCCGGCGAAAGGAATATCCGACGGAGAGTTCACCACAAGCCAACTAAAGTGTGTTTATAAAAACAGGTGCTTGACATTCTAGAGGAATTCTAGAACAGTGGAGCGTCGATATCGGTATATAAACAACGCAAGAAATGAATACAAGTCCTTTAAAATAGGGTAATTAATATACTTTATTGAAATAAATTACCAGATACATTATGAGATATTTTATGCCAGATTTCAGCCATATATGGATGGTTCATGTGTGTGCATGTGTAAGAGAAAGCATAGATAGAAAAGAAGTCGTGAATATGTATTTTAAAGCATTCAATATAGCTCCATTTTAAAACATGTATTTTTACTGCATGTATTACTATTAAAAAGGCTGTGAACGTGACGTACCCATGTAAGGGTCGCGACAAGGTCATGATGGAACACGACAGGGTCCTGTACGGGTCGCGACAGGGTTGTCTGCTCAGACGACCAGAATGCGACGGGGTCTCCTGTCGCGTTCAGAACGCGACGGGGTCTCCTGTCGCGTTCAGAACGCGACAAGATGATGGTCGCGATGGCTCTGAGAACGCGGCATGTCGAGCCGTCACGTTCTCAGGTACTTCACCTGAGTTCGAGCGGGAAACATGTTCTACATTGGATTGCGTGCCAACTTGACTTGTTTGGACACAGGGTACTTTGAAAAATCATAACTAATTACATAGTCGATGAAAAATCACGAAACAAGTTGCAAATTAAAGTAGACATGTAAGGGTACTTCCAGTAATTAGGAATTAGAGAGAGAGCATGGTTCATATAGGGTTTGAACATGAGCAAGAACGAGTTATTCAGAACATGACACAGAGAGGAAGATTGATTAAATTCGATCAGCATGCTCGATGAAATTTAGGGCTTTTAGGGGCAAAAGATCCCTAACAATAATAGCAAGAATTTCGTAGCATGGGATCAAGTATTCATAGATATATGATTCAAACATGATGACTCGGAATTATCATGTTTGTAGAACTTCTAAAATCAAGAACAAAAGATTGGCTCGATGAAAAAGAGGGAATCAAGAGGGCTTTTATTCGTGGTCATTGGAACTACATGCAGACGAGTTTAATTTAATTTTGCTTGTGAGAATGTCTACCTTTGACTCGATTTATCTTCTAGGGCTTAAAACTCCAAGAACGAAGGAAGAAGGTTGATGGATCTTCCTCTCCTCGATTTCTCCTCCTCCTTGGCCTCTTCTCCACGTCCAAGAACCTTTGGCAACGAGCTAGGGTCGGCCAAGAGGGTTTAAGAGGTGTATTTATGCATGTATGGGTTCCTATTCCTACTTCTATTCTAATTGCTCTTTAATTACGAGATTTCCCAACTCCAACCGTCCTTCCTTGCTTTCCAACCTCTATTTAGGTTAGGATGAGATCTAAATTCGTGCTAGACTATATGGAGTAGGTTTAGGAATCCAATTCCAACTATAATTGCCACTTTTATTGCTTTAACAACCCCTTTCCAATTAGGAGATAATTAAACTCCGAATTTAGGGTATTTTCTTATTATTCTCCCTTTGTAAATTCATATTTTGACCCAATAAGTTCTAGAGGATCCATTAAGCAAAGCCCATTACTCTTTTCCATTTAATGGGTTTTATTTAATACTCTTTTCATTGAATATCCCTTTAGCTGAGTTTTTAATTTATTATTTAAATTTTTATTTTTCTCAAAAATTCAGGTTGCTACAGAAGTTATGCTTCGATTGATGAACAATCTGATAACACTCCGACTCCTAAGAAGTCGAAGTCTGGCAGTACTCCGACTCTTGAGAAGTCGAAGTCTGACAGCACTCCGACTCCCTGTAAGTCGAAGTCTTTGTATCGATTGATTATCTATTGAACCTTACTCCGACTCATGAGAAGTCAAAGTCTGACCTTACTCCGACTCCTTTAAAGTCAAAGTTGGACGTACTCCGACTTCATATAAGTCGAAGTCCGCTATCTATTCGTTGGCACTCCGACTTCCTAAGAAGTCAGAGTCATTGCTTTCTTACTCCGACTTCAATAAAGTCAAAGTGTCTGTTTTTCTCATAAAGTCGAAGTTTATTACTGATTATATTGTCTTACTCTGACTTCTTGAAAGCCGAAGTATCTCTTATCAACTTCTGTATCTCTATACTTAGTTGTTATTTCAAGCCTCTATCAGTGAGTACAAATTAATAAGCTTTACATGAAAATATCTTTTACATTGAGACAGTTCCCTTAAAATCTTTTTTCACAGTAAAAATTCAATTACCTTTTTGGTGGGAAAAATATTTTATTCAAATTTATGTTATCTGAGCAAGTATCCCTTTTAGGATCTGTAATATATATATCAGATATACCTGCTATCTCTTCTATTGATAGGAAGATAAGCTGATCTCTGGTTCACAGATGGTTAAAAATTAAATGCTTGATATGTAAAATGGGTTATTTGTCAGAACCTATCTGCTACTGTCAGAAATACAATGACTTTCAGAAGAAAAAATGTGTGCAAATGTCTGTTCATTCTTAAATGTTCTGAACTTCTGTCTGAACGTTTTCATACTTTATACCCTTTATCTTACATATCTCCGAAGGCATGTACGGAGGCATATGCTCTTGTCTTTTTAGGTTTGTAGATCATTCAATGAAGAATGGCTAGCCTTCTGCATTGAGCATGGAACCTACAGAATAATCATGAGAATGTCTTTCAAGCATGAAGCTACATCATATAGCCTAAAGACGTTGAGACTCATGAAGCTAAAGATTGGTTGGACAAACCGAAGAAGATCAAAGCTTCCTCTAAACGGCTATCTCCTTCAAACGGCTAGCTTCCAACGACCAAAACTCAAACGGGCAAAAATTTGAAGCATATATATGAAGCCGAAGCATGAAGTCTATATATGCACACATATACACAAAAAAAAGACAAGAGAGATAGAAGAGTTAGAAAGCCTACACATCACTCGCATTCGAAAGATAGAAAAGCCACTCAAAGAGAAAAAGAGCCGCTCCTCAGTTTTAGGCTTCTGCTCTCTCTTTTCAATCTGAAGTCTTCTTCGATTGGTGGATAACTGCATTTCAGATCTTCTTCAGTCCACCTTTTTGTTTTAGAAAGAGATAGAACTCCACTTTCATTCGTTTCGCTTTCTGAATTTCTGTGTTTGCTCATTGTTGTTGAGCACACACACAGGCTTTCATACTTCTGTGTAAGGAAACCGGCAGGAGGTTTGTATCCTACTGTACCCCTCTTTTGAAGGGAAGATCTACAAGTGTAGATGGTCTTTGTACCCCTTGGTTAAGGGAAGACTTACTGGGAGCAACTGGGCTTGTAATTCCTCTCGGGTTTGAAAGAAGGCCAAGTATTTATTGATAGTTAGTGAAATCCCAAGTGGTTTCTTGGGGACTGGATGTAGGACTTCAATGTGGGAAGGGCCGAACCAGGATAAAATTCTTGTGCCTTCTTGTGTGATTAATTCCGCCAAGTTTTTTACTTGTTTCACACACATCACACTAAGTACTAACAAAGTTATTTAATGTTGTTTATCTTTTAGATAAAATTTTAAAGTGCATAGAAGTCCTATTAACCCCCCGCTAGGACAACTATCGTGCCATCTTGATCCAACAAGTGGTATCAAAGCGAGGTCTTCTCAGAAGAATTGAAGGATTTGAGAAGAGATGGCAGTTGAAGCTCACAACTATGAAGGTGAGTCAATTACAAGACCACCATTCTTTGATGGTGAGGACTACCAATAATGGAAGATGCGAATGGAATGCTTCATCAGAGGCACATACTTTGATCTGGGGCAGGTAATAGAACAATGTGATTTTATTATTGTTCCTGCTGAAGGTACTACTGTAATTATAGTAGCTGATAAGGTTAAATTTTCTGTAAACATTAAGACAAGAAATTATCTATGTTGTGCCTTATCAAAAAGGGAATTCAATAGATTATCAGTGTGTAAATCCGCAAACGAAATGTGGGATAAATTGCAAGTAACATATGAGGGAACTTACAAAGTTAAGCAAACTAGAATAGACATTCTTGTTTCACAATATGAACAATTTAAAATGCTTCCAAATGAAAATATTTCTCAAATGTATAATAGGTTTTCAAACATAGTAGTAGGTCTATGTTCTCTTGGAAAAACTCTTACTGATGAAGAAACAGTTAGGAAAATACTTAGATCTTTAACTCTTTCATGGACCCCTAAGGTCACTGCTATAGAGGAAGCTTATGATCTAACAAAACTTCCCATTGATAAATTAATTTGGTCGCTTATGGCTCATGAAATAAACATGGAATGATTTTCTGAAAGCACTTCGAAAAAAAAAATGCCAAATGCGTTGAAAGTTGCAAATTCTTCCTCTAAAGATTCATAGGAAAAACCAGATGACATCGATGATGAAGCCATGCTATCAAGAAAGCTTCAACGAATTATCGCAAAGAAAAAGTTTGGCTCAAAGAAACACTTCAAAAAGGAAAAGAAGAAGGAGCCGACCTGTTATGAATGCAATCAGCGTGGACACTATAAGTCAGAATGTCCAAAACTCAAGAAGAAGGAACCTACTGAACAGTTTGATAAGAAGAAAGGCAAAGAAAGAAGATTCTGAAAATACAAGAAGAAGGCTATGGCCGCAGCTTGGGATAATGAAGAAGCTACAACTTCACATTCCTCATGTTCAGAATCAAAAGAAGAGGAACAAGTCAATCTAGCTCTCATGGTAGGACTAGACTAGTTAAACTCTGAAACATTTTTTACTTCATGTTCTGAATCCGACTCTGATAATCTAGAAGATGCATTTAATCAACTGTGTGATAAATATAAAATAGTGGTTAAACAAATGAAAATAGTCAAGTTAAATCTACTAAATCAAGAAAAATCAAACACATCTCTAAAAACTGAAGTAGAAAAGTTAGGACAAAACCTAACTGAAACTAAAAGATCTAATGAACTACTGTTTGAAGATTTAAAAATAAAAAATACAAGACTTATGGAACTTGAAGCAAATCTAAAAGAACTACAAGATGAAGAAAAATTAAGAGAAGAAAACATTTATCTAAAAACAACTATAGATAAACTTTCCAATTGTAAAACATCATTAGTTGTAAAATTAAAAGGTGCTCGAACATGCAAAAAGAGATATGGAGTGGGTTACATACCTCCATCAAATGAGGAGAAAATCATCTATCTTGAAAATATCCAACTCCAAAATTTTTGAAAGAAAAGGTAGTTAAAAATCCCATAAAAGTTAATCAATATGTCTATAGACAAAAACAAAAATCAAAGAAAACTACACATACAACGAATACATATGATCTGTGATGTAGTCATTGTAATAAATTAGGGCACATAATCAGCACTTGCACAACTAGACACTTGCACTGGATTCCAAAGACTAACCATCAAGGACCCATGAAAATTTGGGTACCAAAAATTAAAGCTTAGTTCTATTTTCAGGGTCGCCTAAGAGCATCAAAATGGTATTTGGATAGTGGGTGCTCAAGGCATATGACAGGTGACAGGAAACTATTTACAAGCTTTAGAGATGAAATTGGTCAAGTTACATATGGAGATAATGGAAAAGGAAAGGTTCTTGGATGTGCAACAATAGGATCAAGAGAAAAAGATTTGATAGAAGATGTTATGTATGTAGAAGGTTTAAAGCATAATCTGATTAGCATCAGTCAACTTTGTGACAAAGGTCACTTAGTCAAATTTCAGAATGATAAGTGTATAATACAAAAGGATGGAAAAACAGTGTTTGAAGTTGAAAGAGTCAAAAATCTTTACACTCTACAGTTGGCAGAATGAAAAGAAGTCAATCTATGTCTTGCAACCACAAAGAGTGAGGAAACTGATCTATGGCACAGAAGATTAAGACATGCTAGTACTTCAGTGATCAGGAAACTAATCAGGCATGATCTAGTTGAAGGTCTTCCAAAATTAAAGCTAAAGAAATCTGGAATCTGTATAACATGTGCAAAATAAAAGCAGACCATGACTTCATTTCAGTCCATATGGGAAAGTCATTCATATGGACTTGTTTGGACTAATTAGAACAGTCAGTCTTGGAGGAAAGATTTATGGCTATGTAATCATGGATGATTACTCAAGGTACACTTGGGTATCATTTTTAGAAGCCAAATCAGAAACATTCTCAGCCTTTCTGAAGTTTATTAATTTAGCACAGAAGAACTAGAAATTTCAAATAGTTAGCATTCGATCTGATCATGGTGGAGAATTCAAGAATGAAGAATTTGTCAGATTCTGTGAAGAAAATGGCATTGAACACAACTTCTCTGCACCAAGAACACCTCAACAGAATGAAGTAGTAGAAAGGAAGAACAGAACACTGCTGGACATGGCCAGGACAATACTTACTGAATATAATCTACGAAAGTACTTCTAGGCAGAAGCAGTCAACACAACCTGCTAGATGGTCAACCGATGTATGATCAAACCTATTTTGAAGAAGACACCTTATGAACTCTACAAGGAAAAGAAGCCAAACATCAGTCATCTCTGACCCTTTGGTTGTAAGTGTTTCATTTTAAATAATGGCAAAGATAATCTAGGTAAATTAGATGCTAAAAGTGATGAAGGTTTTCTGTTAGGATACACTTCAAAACCTAGAGGTTATAAAGTATTTAATAGAAGAACTGAAACTATAGAACAATCTATTCATATTTTATTTGATGAGACTAACACTTCTATTAAGAAAATAGAAGAAGAAGATATTGCTGAAGAATTGTGCAGGGATCTGGAACAAGCTTCACTTGACGAAAAAGAAGAAGATGAAGGAGATCCTCGACTATAACAACTTCAACAACAAGTAGAAACACAAGAAGGACTACCTAAAGAATTGAGGTATCACAAAGACCATCCAAAAGAAAACATTATAGGTGATCCTCAATACAAGGTAAGAATAAGAGGTATGACCATTCCCTGTGACTTTACTACTTTTATTTCTCAAATAAAGCCTAGAACAATCAATGATGCACTGGCAGATGAATCCAGGATCCTAGTTATGCAAGAGGAACTTAACCAGTTCCAACGCAGCCGAGTCTGGACACTTGTTCCCAGATCTTCTGACCATCTAGTTATTGTGGCCAGATGGGTCTTCAGAAATAAAATGGTTGAATCAGGAGTGATCATAAGGAATAAAGCTAGACTAGTAGCACAAGGATACTCCCAAAAGGAAGGCATTGATTTCGATGAAACATATGCCCTAGTTCCTAGATTAGAGGCAATTGGAATTTTATTATCTTATGCATGGTCCCTTAATATCAACCTATTTCAGATGGATGTCAAGAGTGTATTTCTAAATGGTTTTATAAAAGAAGAAGTCCATGTTGAGCAACCACCATGCTTTGAAGATACTAAGTATCTAAATCATGTTTTCCGTTTAAAAAAAGCATGATATGGTCTTAAACAAGTTCCAAGAGCTTGGTATGAAAGACTAAGTACTTATCTTATATCACATGATTTTCAAGAGGTAAAGTGGATAGCACATTATTTATTAACAAATTTTCAGAAGGAATCTTAATTATCCAAATATATGTTGATGATATTATCTTTGGTTCTACAAATGAATCACTCTGCAAACTCTTTGAAAATCTTATGCAAAGTGAATTTCAAATGAGCATGATGGGTGAGCTTAATTACTTCCTTGGGTTGCAGATCAAGCAGACCAACGAGGGTACTCACATTTGTCAAACCAAATATATTTCAGATCTATTATCTAAGTATGGTTTTGATAAGTGTAAGCCCTTATGAACACCCATGAGCTCAGGCATTAAGTTAGATAGTGATCCACTTGGCAAAAAGGTAGATTAGAAAATCTATAGAGATATGATTGGATCACTACTCTATCTTATTGCTAGTAGACCAGATATAATTTTCAGTGTATGTTTCTGTGCTAGATTTCAAGCTGATCCTAAAGGATCACATGTCAATGTTGTTAAAAGAAATTTTAGATATCTTATAAATACAAGTAATTTGGGTTTATGGTATCCCAGATGTTCTGAATTTAAATTTCTTGGATATAGTGATGCTGACTATGCTAGATGCAAGATAGATAGAAAAAGCACCGGTGGTACTTGTCAAATTCTTGTAGGATGTTTGATCTCTTGGTCCTCTAAAAAACAGAACTCAGTAGCCTTGTCCACAACAGAAGTAGAATATATTACAGCTAGAAGTTGCTGCACTCAACTAATGTGGATTAAGCATCAATTGGAAGACTATCGTCATACTCTGCACGAAATTCCAATTCTTTGTGACAATACAAGTGCAATCAATTTAACCAAAAATCCAATCCAGCACTCAAGAACCAAGCACATTGAGGTCAGACATCATTTCATCAGGGACCATGTTAGTAATGGAGATATTCTACTTGAATTTGTTTCTACATATGATCAATTAGCAGATATATTCACCGAACCTCTCCCTGAAGATAGATTTACATCTATCAGAAGAGAAATAGGTATGTGCAATCCTGATTAAAATTCTCTGCACTGTATGTTTCTTTCATTTTAGAAATTTTTCTAAGTCCTGAGACTTCGACTCTCTAGAAGTCGGAGTTTGGTACTACGACTCTCCGAAAGTCGAAGTTCGTGAAGTCGGAGTCCATATCTTCATTAAAAAATACATTTAATAAATAAAAATATAATAATAATATTTAAAGAGTAATAAAGTGCAATCGTTCACTCATTAAATCTCAACCCTTCATTTCCTCATCTATGGCGCGTTTCACATTTCTCTTTCTTTATTAAAACCCTTTTCCCTTCCTTCAAAAAACCACTTGTTTGAAATCTCTCGGACTCCTCTATCGTCTTCCTCCTGGTTCCCGCATTCATTCTTCACCTCGATGGAACCAAGCTCAAAGCCTCTGCAGATTTCCACCTCCCTTTTGAAGAAAGGTAGGATCTTTAACCTCTGTAGACTATCTCTACATCCTCTTTGTTTCGTTTCTCAGACCTCTTTTCATTGTTTGTCTAGATGGCTTCATCTAGGGCTCATGATGGTTCTTTATTCTCCCCGGAGTAGTTACGACGACTGTCTTCGACCAAAGCTTATGTTTGCTTAGGAAAGATAGTGAATTTCAGTCAACTATTGGGTAGACTTAGTTGGGCAGAGGAAACCCTAGCAGCCATGGGGTAGTCGAGGCTCTGTCAGATCTCGTAATGAACATTTGAGGGTGCTATGAAGACTTTCTACTTGTCCCTCCAAATCACAGTAGAAGGTTCTATTACAGGCTCAGTGAAAGGTACCTCAGTCACTATTTCTGAAGATCTTCTAGTAGAACTTTTGGAATGCCCAAACTCTGGACACAAGATCAGTGAAGTCGTGTCCATGGAGAAGCAGAAATTGGGAGTCATTAGAAATTTAGGCTCCATCACTAAGAAAGGGCTCCTTGTCAACGAGCTCTCCGTAGAGAAGAGATTACTTCACTCAATCATCACAAACATCATCACTCCCAGGGCAGGTACACATTCTTCCATTACTGTCAGAGACGTGATTCTACTATTTTGGGCTATTTAGGAACACAAGGTCAACTTGCCTTCCATTATTTTGGAAAGGATGGCATGTTGCAATTGCAAGAGTCCCTTCTCTATGGGCCCTTGCTAACCCTTGTGTTCAAGAAATTTTCAGTGGACTTAAGAGATGAAGTGTCCACTCCTCTGAAGGAGAAGATAGGGCTCTCCACTCTGAGGAGAAGCCACTATGTCTTGAAAAACAAGGCTCATAATGTTTGGGTTAAGGACTCTGTCCCCCAATGCACTCACAAATTATTTCCAGAAGAGACTTAGAGTTCCTCCTCCATTCCCCCTTAAAAAGAAGCTAGAGAAGAAGAAGCCCTAGCAGCAGATCAAGCAGAAGTCCAGCCAACTGTCCCCTCTCAAGCACAAGATGCTGTTGAAGACACTATAATTCAAGTGCTAAGGGACTTAAGAGGCAAAGGAGTAGTTTAGCAAGAACATATCCCCAGCACCATTCCAATAGAGCCCTACCTTGAAGAATACCATCATGTGTCTCCACCACATATTGAGACCCAGCCTAGGTCTCAGGGGGAGACCAGCAAGAATCTGGATGATGTGGTCTAGTTGATCTTAAAGCAACAAGAGATGATGTCTATCCTGCAGATGCAAATTCAGCAGTTGGATGCCAGATTTGATTTTATGTCTGAGGAGGTCCATCAGATGAAGGACCTTTTACTTCAATTAGTGTGCCAGCCGGGCACAACTCATTCTCAAGTTCAACCTAAGGACAGCAACAACAGCAACCTGAGGTAGTAGGTGTACAGCCTGGAGGCAGTTCAATTCAGCCTGAGAAAGATCAAGCAGTAGAATCATAGCAGCAACAGCCAGCACTTGAAGTTCAACCCTCTGAGAAGCAATTGGAGCAGAGTGATCAGGAGTCAGACCCTCAAGTCAAAACCATTAGGAGAAGGGTTAGGAGGAAGCTTATGAAGTCAGGTCAACCAGTCTTTCCCTCTCAACCCTCATCTATTCCTTCTCCCTCCACTGATCAACCTCCTCCACTTGCTTCTGATCCTACACCTCCCCTAGTTGCTGAACTACCTCCTCCACCTCCCACTCAACCTACTCCTTCTATCTCCATTTCACCTTCTCATTCCACTTCACAACCTACAATAGACCCTTGTGTAAATACTTCCATTTCCTCATTTCCTTAAACATATCATTTTAAAACTCTTGAGGTAGATATTCCAAACCTTCACACTCAACCTCAACATTTTTTTGCCTCTCTTCCTCCACCAACTATCTCATCTACACTTAGCTCTACACCTGGACTATCATCCAGTGTAAGATCTCAAAGTCATGGATCCCTCCTTCCACCCTTCTAGTATGCATTCACCCATCACTCTGAACATCACATGAATTTATTCAGAGAATTCCTCTCAATAAAAGTCTTTCTTGAAGTCCATGAGATGCCAGACTACAAATTTGAAGACTGTCTCCCTCTTCTAATCAAAACCTCTGAAGTTCTTGTGGCTGATGTAAATTTAATTACACAAAAAAGCCACAGTCTTTCCCCATCAGAATTTGTCAACACCTACCCATCTCAGGCAAAAAACTTCATATCAGTGAACTTCTGAAACCCTCTTTTGACTGTCCACCAACACCTTAATCTTAGTCTCTTTGACCTATTTGGTACTCTCCTGAGATAACTCCAGACTGATTTTGCTAGGATGAGGACTTTCAATGAAGAAAGGTTGAAGCTTGGTCTACTAGATTTACATAAAGGGAAATGGAGGATGATACTTCAAGGTAACAGACCCATTACTCCCTCCATGATAATTGGTCTACCCTCTGGACTGCATCCCAGTTTAGTAGGTGCCATCTCTGCTAGGAAGCAGTTTGCAAACTTAGTCCTTAACAGGCACATCAGGATAGCAGCCAGATTTAAGGTCAAATACAATATTATGCTATCATTCCATAGATTTGTAGTCATGCATGCTCCCATGAGTTCTCAGCACATGATAGAATTTCAGCATTACTTTGCAGAGTCTGAAAGACTAAATGAAGATGAATGGGCAAGAGCATATCCTAAACTTAGTGCAGAATGTAGAAAACTTAAGCTATCTCCTGCAGTTTTTCTTCTCAAAGGATATGACAATCTTAGGAAGTCTGCTTATGAGAAATGGATTCAGAGGTACATTATCTATTATCAGGCTAAGGATGCAGCCTATTCCCAAGGTCTGCACTGGAATGTCACTGTCCATGACTTCCTTTCCTTTGCCACCAGGAAGAAATTTGTTGCCCTCAATTTTTCCTTGTCTGATGACAAATACCATAAGAGACTTAGCGGGTATTATCGCCGACATCTCAAGTCTTATAGGAAACTCCCTTCCATATGACCCTCCTACACAATAGATCCTTGGAAATTTGAGAATTTCTTCCCTGATAATGAGAAGAATCTCTGGGATCTTCTTTAGCCTTTTCTTGCTCGCATCCCTCCTTCACTGTATCTCCCTAGCTCCTCCTTTACCTCATAATGTAATCACTACAACAATCAATATATGTTTGTTTCTCTACTTGCTATCTTTTTGCTTTTACTTTCTATTAATGTCACAAAGAGGGAGAAAGAGAAAACAATTATTTTACATTTACCAATTTTTTAAGAAAAAAGAAAAGAAAAGACAGAAATCAATTGTTATGCAAAATCAAACTTGTTCTCACTAACCATATAAAAGTTTTTGTCATTAACAAAAAGGGGTGAATTGTTAAGCAACTTTTCCTATCGCCTTATTTAACATCTATCATAATATTTTTGTTATGAGAAAACTTTAATATTTTCACCTTTAACATTTATAAAAATCAAAAAGCTCCTATTTATACAAAATACTTTCTATCAAAGACTACCTACACAGAACCTAAGCATCATCACAACAAAATTCTTCGAAGCCCACAACGTATACTGAATATCACATTAACTCCGACTTGTGACTCTGACCCTTGACTCTGACTCTTGTAGAGTCGAAGTGATGCTTCGATTGATGAACAATCTGATAACACTCTGACTCCTAAGAAGTCAAAGTTTGGCAAAACTCCGACTCTTGAGAAGTCGAAGTCTGACAGCACTCCAACTCCCTGAAAGTCGAAGTCATTGTATCGATTGATTATCTATTGAACCTTACTCCGACTACTGAGAAGTAGAAGTCTGACCTTACTCCGACTCATTTAAAGTCGAAGTTGGACGTACTCCGACTTCATATAAGTCGAAGTCCGCTATCTATTTGTTGGCACTCCGACTTCCCAAGAAGTCGAAGTCATTGATTTCTTACTCCGACTTCAATAAAGTCAAAGTAGATATTTTCCTCTTAAAGTCGAAGTTTATTATTGATTGTATTGTCTTACTCTGACTTCCTAAAAGTCAAACTATCTCTTATCAACTTCTGTATCTCTGTACATAGTTGTTATTTCAAGCCTCTATCAGTGAGTACAAATTAATAAGCTTTACATGAAAATATCTTTTACATTGAGACAGTTCCCTTAAAATCTTTTTTCATAGTAAAAATTAAATTACCTTTTTGGTGGGAAAAATATTTTATTCAAATTTATGTTATCTGAGCAAGTAACCCTTTTAGGATCTGTAATATATATATCAGATATACTTGCTATCTCTTATATTGATAGGAAGAAAAGCTGATCTCTAGTTCACAGATGGTTAAAAATAAATGCTTGATATGTAAAATGGGCTATTTGTCAGAACCTATCTGCTACTGTCAGAAATACAATGACTTTCAGAAGAAAAAATGTGTGCAAATGTTTGTTCATTCTTAAATGTTCTGAACTTCTGTTTGAATGTTTTCATACTTTATACCCTTTATCTTACCTACCTCCGAAGGCATGTATGGAGGCATATGCTCTTGTCTTTTTAGGTTTGTAAATGAAGAATGGCTAGCCTTCTGCATTGAGCATGGAACCTACAGAATAATCATGAGAATGTCTTTCAAGCATGAAGCTACATCATATAGCCTAAAGATGTTGAGACTCATGAAGCTAAAGATTTGTTGGACAAACCAAAGAAGATCAAAGCTTCCTCTAAACGGCTATCTCCTTCAAACGGCTAGCTTCCAACGACCAAAACTCAAACGGGCAAAAATTTGAAGCATATATATGAAGCCAAAGCATGAAGTCTATATATGCACACATATACACAAAAACAAGACAAGAGACATAGAAGACTTAGAAAGCCTACACATCACTCGCATTCGAAAGATATAAAAGCCACTCAAAGAGAAAAAGAGCCACTCCTCAGTCTTAGTCTTCTGCTCTCTCTTTTCAATCTGAAGTTTTCTTCGATTGGTGGATAACTGCATTTCAGATCTTCTTCAGTCCACCTCTTTGTTTTAGAAAGAGATAGAACTCCACTTTCATTCGTTTCTCTTTCTGAATTTATGTGTTTGCTCATTGTTGTTGAGCACACACACAAGCTTTCATACTTTTGTATAAGGAAACCCACTGGAGATTTGTATCCTACTGTACCCCTCATGTGAAGGGAAGATATACAAGTGTAGATGGTCTTTGTACCCCTCTGTTAAGGGAAGACTTGCTGGGAGCAAGTGGGCTTGTAATTCCTCTCGGGTTTGAAAGAAGGCCAAGTATTTATTGACAGTTAGTGAAATCCCAAATGGTTTCTTGGAGACTGGACGTAGGACTTCCATGTGCGAAGGGCCGAACCAGGATAAAATTCTTGTGCCTTCTTGTATGATTGATTCCGCCAAGTTTTTCACTTGTTTTACACACATCACACTAAGTACTAACAAAGTTATTTAGTGTTGTTTATCTTTTAGATAAAATTTGTAAAGTGCAAAGAAGTCCTTTTTACCCCCCTCTAGGGAAAGTGTCGTGCCATCTCGATCCAACAACACACAAACGATCGTGGCCTGAACGCAATATGAAGGCCATCAAATTTAGAAGGGAAACATAATTATGGGAGCGTCGTGACTATAACACAGTGACCAAAATGTTATGTTCTTAGTCTGAGAGTTGACAGACATAGCAGAGTCCCCAAAGACACCCCAAACACCATAAATTCACCAAAACTCCAGGGGAGGGGAGGCATGCTCAATGTTCAAACCATCCCAATTTAACACCCATGTATGGCAAGGAAGCTACCTACACTCAAGAACAAATCTCACAATGCATGCATTCAAGAACTCTCTCCCCACCCACATGCATCACATAGAGAAGCACCAAACAAGAGTAACAAAGCTCTTATAAGATTGAGGAGATCCTAAGCCATGCTAGAAGTAAGAGGAGAGTTTGGTTCCCTACCTCAAGAAGTACAACCAACCCATTGGGGCCTTCTCATGTGATTGACCACCTCCTCCTCGTTCCAAGCCCCAAGCCACGTCACCCTACAACCAATGAAGCTAGCCTCCACACCAAAACACCAAGAATTTGGAGAAGAGGCTCAAGAGGGCACAGTTCAGAGGGATGAAAGGAAGAAATGGGAAGGAGGGGAAGATAAATATAGGCCACTATTTTATTGGCATAGGACTTCAGAACACGATAGCCCGAGTGTCGCATTCTTCCAGAATGTGACAGCCCCATTATCACCTTCCTAAAAAGTCTGTCAACCTTGACAAGCCAGCCCAATACAGTCTGTCACCTTCACAATGCATGTGTCTCAATACATAGCACAACCTCTCCGATCACAAACGACAAATCTTGCATTACTATCAAAAAGTAAGAATGTGATGCACCTAGTGGTGCATTCTGAAACAGAACACGATGCCTAAATTATTACCTTAAGAAAGCGACAGGTCTATACGTCGCGACCATGAGGAAGAAGCCAGGGGTCAAATCAAGTCACAAGGCCTTGGATGTTACACAACATGTCGTGATGCCTCCACACATGGCAGATTGGCTTAGGACCTGTATGAAATCTCCCGACATGTAGTTCCCCTAGTGATCCAATCGTAGATGAAGTCCACTTTCCTACTAAGCACAGTGAGTTTAGTAGGGATCACCACAGTAAAGGGAGGGTTTTGACTGGTGGGTTGGATAGTGCCTTACGAGGCCTCTTTGTCGATGTTATTCGACATCTAGAAGTTGGTCGATGTCGGTAATACAGTTAGCATCGGTATTGGAGGATGATGCTTGAGCTTCTACCTACCCACTGGTGATGGGGGACTTCCCTCTACTCCCCTTCTACTATTGTTGCTCACGCACACCATCTAGGATTTTTACTCACTTTCCCACAGGCAGTGCCAAAGGCCGAGGGCCAATCTCGAGTCTTCTTTTTAGGCCATCAAATGACGTCTAACAGTGGGGATGCCACAAGCTCGTTGGGTCATTGCCTGCAAAGGGAGGTCACCCATCAAGGCCGTAGAGAATTAATTTCCCTAGGGTATCACCCTCTGATGCTTAATTTAGTGGGGTAAGGTAAGAACAAGGGAAAGGGAGAGGCGACTAGAGATCATTCTCTACCAAGTTCTAATAGAACCGAAGCTTAGGATTGCTTACTTGCACCAAAGGATGTACTGAAGGCTAAATAGGCATTAATCTCCTCTTCGGTCAACACTAGGGATGGTGGTCGATATGGGTAAGGCATATGGGTAGTTGAGGGCGCGATGTGGCTTCGTTGACCATTCACAGAGGCCACATCCATCATATGAGGATGAATGATGCCTGAGGCCGATGGAAGTCATCCCTATGCATGGTCTCCTGCTGCTCAGGCGACAGGGCAATTATGATACCATAACCCCATCTTATCTTGCTCTACCACATCACATGTCAACGAGGAGGCTTGTTGTCTTCGTAATAGGGCTAGTCTGAGCCTCGCTCTTATTTAGTTGTGGGTTCCCTTGGATCAAGCTTCTAGAGTTGGGGTCGTTTTGGGGTTGTGCTTGTGGTTGGTTAGGGAGGTCCCCAATCATGCATACTTTTCAGTGCGCCGTTGTTTGAAGCTCTCCACACTTACAGGGGTGAGGGGGCAGGTCCATTCTATGAGATCTTTATCTCCTAGGGCTGTTCCTAGGTTGGCACTGTAGGGCCTAGGCGTACGTTCTATGTGTGCCGGTCTTGGGGCTTGGTTTTTCTTAGATTGCCTATTGGCAAGATGGCTAGGGTTGTCTTATGATTGAGGCCAAATTAGGCCTAGCAATTTTTGTCGAGGCCTATGTGGCGAAATCCCTCCCCTCTCCATGTGTGTGTATATATATATATATATAAGTGCTACAGTATGGCAGGGCGGTCCCGCCGTACTGTAGCACAGCACCGTTGGATTGAGATTTGACAGTGCCTAAAAAAAAAAAAATGTCGTCGCGCGTGCCTGGGCCCCGCGGTACACAACTGGGTGGCCAGCAGATTTCAATCTGACGGCCATGCTATGCTACGACTGCGCCGTACAGCCATAGCATAGCATTTACATTAATATATATATATATATATATATATATAGTACTTATGGTTGTATGACCTTATTCTTATATATTTGAGCATATGGTTCTATATTGGTGTTTATGATCGTAATTCATACTTATGATTATATACATGTATTTATGATTATAGATTGATAATCTACTTATGGTTGTATATTAGTGCTTGTAGTTGAATATGTATGCTTATGTTGTATATTAGTACTTATGGCCTGAGGATAGAGTGGGATCATGCCCATGAGCGGGGATGCTTATGGCCTAAGGACAGGGTGGGCTCCTGCCCACAAGTCCAACATGACTTCGACTCCTCAAGTCAGTCCAACATCAAGTCCTCGCGCATAGAGCTAACAATGTGACCTCCATAAGCGTGATGTATGTCACCCCATGCCCGTTACTCAGTGTGTCCATATCGCACAACAACATGACTTGACGACCCCAAAACATGTTCTATGTTAGGCATGGAAGACTCCTCTCTTCCTCAACCCATGCCATCTAAACCCAAAAATGGCACTCCTCAAAAAGAGACCCACAGACTCTCTCCAGGGGCACAAGATGACGAAAGCGATACACTACACCATCGGAGGAGAACGACAAGTTACCTTGCTCGGTAGAAATCCTTCCACTCCCATATAGCTTGTCTACACAGTTGGGAGATGGGGGAGCATATCCAACTAGGGGTGAGCATTATTTGGGTTCAACCAAAAATCCAAATCGAATCGATATATATGATTTGATTTGGTTCATGAAATTTTAAAAAATTTTGTTAGGTTCAAACCAAAACCATATTAAAAAATTTAGTTTGGTTCAATTTTGATTTTTTAAAAGTTAAACTAAATTGTGCAATTGAATTTCAAGATAATTTTGTCAAATTTATGAATACAAAGCCCTAATACTAAAGATATTTGATTGTATCTTAGGTAAAAACAAATCACTAGTTTTACACTTTGATTAAATCATCCTTGCATTTGGTCATGCTAATAGCAATGTTACTGGACCTTGCTAATGGTTATGCTACTAGTTTGTCTCGGCACCATTGACCTATAAAGATGCCCATAATTTGTATGAGTTTATGTAATAAAGAAAATAGTGGCATATTAGTTGTCTATGACAAATGCAAACTCAATAGTAAGATTTATACATTATGGTTCAAATAAAACCAAATTAAATTAAACTAAATTAATTTGATTTCCTTTAAAAATTATTGAAATTGGTTTGGTTTGGGTTGAACTGTTAATTTGGTTTGGATTGATTTGAGAAAAAATTCATCAAACAGAAGCCAATCAAACTATGCTCACCCTACACCTAACAATACCAGAACCATGCCATCATTCCCTACTTTCAAATGGCTCATCAGCATAGTTGGAAAATGAGGGAAACACACACAAAGACCCTCCTACAAATTTTTAAGAAGGATACTCGAAATGTAGAGTTCCAACCCATTATAGAAACTCTCCCTTTACTTTTCTACCTCATTCTTCCCATATTTTAGTCAGATCTCTGACTTGAGAATCAAAGAGTTTTCTCCTGGGGCCCCTTGACTACTCCCTTTCCTTGCAGGTGCTAGCCGACATCTTTCCTCAAACAAACAAATTTAAGAGCTCATGAGGGTCAAGAGTTGGGAGACACATCGACTGTTTTCCAATCACTATAATATTGATGCTTAAGGTTATAGATATGTGTTTTTTTTTGTTGGTGCTTATGGCTATTCAATTTATATACTCACAATGTTGTGTATTATTGCCTATGATATTCATGGTTGTATATTATATATATGAACATGATTGTACATTATATTCATGGTTGTATATGTGGTTGTATATTGATGTTCGTTTGTTTTTTATGGGTTTATGGTTGTACATACATGCTCATGGTCAAATAGTGATGCGTATAGTGCCTATGGCCAAATATTGGCATTTATGATTGTATATTTATCATTGTGGTTGTAT
This sequence comes from Colocasia esculenta, assembly GCA_014218235.1. Taxonomy (NCBI): domain Eukaryota; kingdom Viridiplantae; phylum Streptophyta; class Magnoliopsida; order Alismatales; family Araceae; genus Colocasia; species Colocasia esculenta. The sequence continues at coordinate 167,532,817 of CM024753.1, forward strand.
GTATGTGTATTTATAATTATATAATAGTGCTAGTTGCAGTTTAGTCACATTTGAAAATCCATGGGATTTCACATCTACATGTGTAGAGGATTCCCTCGACGTAATGTTTAAATTTTGAGTTAGTGATTGGACAAACACGGAATCATAGCTCATGGTATGACATAAGCTGTACACTCCAAATTTATAGTCAATCTGAAATCGACTTGCATATAAGAAGACATATAAAAAAAGTTCCATAATAGAAAATGGGACAAAATATGATATGTTTATATTAATGGATCTCTCTCGACTAATAATCTTAAGATTTTGAGTTGGATGGTCCAATTCAATAAAAACTTTAATAATGCTTAAGGTTGTATATATTTGTTCATGGCTATATATTAGTGCTTATGATTGTATATTAGTATTTATAGTTATTTATCTTTGCTTATAGTTCTATATTCTGCTGGAAGGCTTCAAAACTATACTCATGGTTATATATTAGTGCTTATAATTATATACCAGTCCTTATGGCCATACATTGGTGCTTATGGTAATAAATATAGATTTATAGTTGTTTGTTAGTTCTCCTAGTTATATATGTGTCTATGCCTTGTGCTTATGGTTGTAGGATATACACTTATGGTTGGTATGCTTGTATTTATAAATTGGTGCCCATATTTATATACAAATAGTTGTATATATCTACTTATCTACTTATTATGATAGATTAGTATTTGTGCATGTAATTTTATGCTCATTGTGGAGAGGGAATATGGTTGTAGCCCAATAGATCCCATTTACCCAAATATATTAGGAAGGAAGAATAGTCGTTGGATCTTACGAATGTCTGATTCCTTATAGCAACCTTAAAAATGGGGGTCTACCTCACTAGATCCTAATTCACTAGATGTTCGAGGTCCTTGAACACTCAACCCAGAACTAGTCAGAATGCTCCCACTTGGGCCCGTGACATCTAGATGATATTTCAGTCATTAAAAGGTGAGTCTTCAAAGTTACATGACTAAAAAGATGACTAGACCACGATAAGGCTTGCCCCTGTGACACCAAAACATGGCTACACTGACAGCTAGGAATGCCCCTCCCACACCAAGACATAGTGAAACTTGCTGCCCAACATGCCCATGTGACTCTAGAGCCTAGTAATGCAGATAAGGCACCCCCTATGCCTAGAAAGTTCAGACAAGAAGTTTGTTACTCTGACCCTGCACTAGCCTCCAACTACCCCTAATGACAGACAACAGAGGGGGGCAAGTGTAGGATCAAATATGCAAGGTGAATAGATCTAGAAAGGGGGGGGGGATTGAATAGATCTGAGATTAGGGGTGTAAATGAGCCTCGAGTAGTATGCTTCTCAAACTCTGTTCGTTAATTTTTAATCGAGTTTGAACTGAGCTTGAGCTATATCGAGCATTGAAAATTCCTGTTCAAACTCAGCTCGTTTAAATACTCTCGAGCTCGAGCCCTTAACGAGTATCTTAACGAGCTTAATTGAATTTGTGAGTTCGTATATATAAGTAAGTCCAATTCAATCTACAAGTAAAAAACTAATTGTTCATAAGACCTAAATTTATCTTATTTCAAGCTCATATCTCAATAATTTTGATAAGTTACTTAATTTAAATATTTTAATATAATGTTTGAAATATTTTCATAATTTGTCATAAGCAAAATGAGATTAATAGATAGACACCGCAAGAGAAGGGGTTGGTGCGCGACAAGGTAGGGGCGGTGCTACAACTCCCTTTCGCACACCGCCCAAAGCCCCCTTTCTGCACAGTCGGTGACGGTATTGCGGCCGCCGAGAGCACCGTCTGCCACTGACGGATGGTCCATAGTGGTCGCCGGAGATGCCAGTGGCCGACAACACGCCTCTTGGCCCCATTGGGGCTCACCTACTACGTAGGTCGGTCTCGGGAGGAAGAAAATGCTTGATATGTTGGGGGACCTTGCAACACTAAATTTTGTGTTCATCCCCCTACTTACATGATTTGTGTATATACCCTCATTTGCATAATTTGTCTATATACACTGTGGATTTAGTCTATGACATTTAAGCCCTCATAATTATTTTATATTGTAATAATATCTGTATAAAAATAAATAAAGATTTTTATATCAATATATACTTATTATATTTAATGAAATATTTAAACGATGTGTTAGCGAGTACTTAGACAAGCTCTTAACGAGTATTTAATCGAGCTCTTAAACGAGTTATTCACGAGTATAATCAAGCCAAGCTCACATGTGTTCAGACACGGCTCATTTATGAATAGAACTTTTTTTTTTTGGTTCAAGCTCAGCTCCTTAATTAAATAAACGATCCGGACCGAGCTTTTATCGAGTCGAGCTTCGAACTACTTGTCGAACGTATCGGTTCGTTTACACCCCTATCTAAGATTAATTGCAGTGACAATTTATGTAATTAAAAAATTACTTCAAATTATAGATCCATTCAATAGACAACCCGACAGATTTAATGTGATGGTGTGTAATTGATGTGAGAGACAATCAATCAAATAATCTATGTGTGAGTGCCTAGTGTGAAATCAAATTCCTATGCAAACATCTAGCACAGAAAGTAGATCAAATCACAACATAGGAAATTTTTAGGTGGTTCAGAGATCACATCAGGTGACCCCTACGTCCACCCTTTACACAGTGAGGTACACACTACTCAATGAAATTGAGTACAACACACACACGAGCTCAAAAACTCAATTCACAAATGAGCACAATGGCTCACAGCACATACGAGCACAATTGCTCAGTCCACATATACACATGTTGGAATCTTTACAGAACACTTGTACAAATTGCTCAAACACACTACAAAATGAAGTAAGATGAACACTCCAATAGAAGTAAGGAATAGATGAATGAATTGAATGTTCCTCGTTGAATACTGCTTGTTGGAAGCTTGAATTGAACGCCCTTGAGAAGATTCAATAGAATTCTTCTTGAATTCACGATACTCTGTTTCAGATCTGGATTTGTAGGATGATTTCGATCTGAACTACTCCTCTTAAGTTCTTCATCTGATGCTAAGCTTCATGCTTTTGCTCTTGCACTATCTTCCTCTTCCACCTTCTTTCAAATCTGCTACTTCTTCTTAGCTTTTTGCTGCTTCTTCGATCTACAGCTCTGCTCCTCTTATCCTTCGCACTCTATCAGTGCTCTCACTTTCCCCCAATATACTTGGCCTTGTTCTCAACGATGGATGTCTGCTCCAAATGAGATAGAAGGCTTTTTATAGCCTCAGTGCACTCCCTTGTACATGAGACATATGTGCACAAAAAGCTACGGTTCACCCAAGCTTGCCACCTGTCCACATATCCTTCTTCTCTTTGCCACTTGAACAAAGAGGTATTTCTGTAATAAAATATTGTCCCATAATCTCCAAGGATAAGTCACACTTTTTTAAGTCATACCCTTTTCGTTTTTTACTTTTCACTCAAGGTGTTTCGACCTACTTGTGTCGACGCACTGTGTTTTTCTTCAAAGAGCCTCACTGGATGGATAATGTGTGTTGACCTTCTTTTCCATGTGTGTCAACGCAACCGTGTTTTTTTCTTCAAGGAGTCTCACAGGATGGATAACGTGTGTCAACCTACTTTGCAATGTGTGTCATTGGACTACGTTTTTCTAGAAATAATCTCATTACATAGACAATGTATGTAGATCTACTTTTCAATGTATGTCAACACAACTGTGTTTTTCTTCAAAGGAGTTCACTGGATGGACTATATGTGTCAATCTGATGTGTAATGTGTGTCAATGCAACTTTGACACAATTTTATGTTGGATCGAGATGACACTAATGATGTCCTAGAGGGGGTGAATAGGACTTCTTGACCTTTTAAAATTTTATCTAAAATTAGACAACACTAAATAGAACTGTTAGAATTTAGTGTAGTGTGTGATTCAAGTGTAAATTGGCGGAAACAATCACACAAATGCACAAGGAATTTTATCCTGGTTTGGCCCTTCCCACATGGAAGTCCTACGTCCAGTCCTCAAGCAAACCACTTGAGATTTCACTAACTGCCAAGAATACTTGGCCTTCTCTGACCCTTGAGAGGTATTACAAGCCCACTTGCTCCCATGCAAGTCTTCCCTCAACAGGGGTACAACAGCTACCTTAAACAAGGTCTTCCCTCAACAAGAGGGGCACTGCAAGAACAAACCTCTTGCGGGTTTACACAGACAGAATTGAAAGAACACTTGTTGGTTTGCTCTAAAGAATGAGCAAACACCGAAAATTTAGAAAGAAGTAAAAATAAGAACTACAACTGTGATCCTTTCTAATCAGGAAGGGTGGACTAAAGGATATCTAATTACAAATTCCACCCAATAAGACTTTAGTGAGAAAGGGAGCTAGGAGATTTCTGATTGAAGAGGCTCTTAATTGTTGCAGCTCAGGAGAAGGCATGTCGAAGCTCTTGCTAGCAGAAGGCAGGAGAGAGTTGAATGAATTGCTAGCTAGTTTCACCCTTTGGTGTCTCCTCTTGTTCAAACTTCGGCTTCTATATATGCTTCAGAGGATGTGTCCGTTTGAAACTATCCGTTGGACATCTATCTATTTGAGGAGTCGTCTTTGGTCATTAGGGTGCAGATGAGATGTTGATTATCCATTAGCTCTTCAGCTTTTTTAGCTTTCCAACGGCTTCAGACCATGCTTGTAGCTTCTTAGCTTAGAGGTTAGCCTCTAATTAATGTTTTGTGAAAGCTCCATGCTGAAAACGTGCCTAATAAATATTTTGCAACAAGGATATGACAAAAGAAAAGATACCTCCATACTTTCTAAGGTAGGTGAGTCAGAGATATATGTAAAAGTATGGAAACCTCGGACAGACACAAGTTCAGTGCAAAATAAATACAGACAAACAGTTGCATCAGAAGGTAAGGTGAGGTTCTGACAGTGGTAGGTGAGCCTTTGTCAGATACCCCATGCGCCTGATGGCAATAATTGCAAGATATCTGCTAAACGAAAATAAAATCTGAACTTGTGACATAAAGCAAGAGACCAATTTGAATAAATGTTTCAGACATCTTTACAGTCAATTTGTTTGTGGTTGTTTTGAGTATAATATATCCTATCTATCAGAATACATTAAATAATAATAACATGACATGATATAATTTTGAATGATATACAGGTGCTATGTGTTCTACAGAAGGTATCATTAAGCAAATGTAATACCAAACAATCAACATTTCATGAAACTATAAAATAATATTTGCATGGAAAAAGTGAAGTACAGAAGTTGTCAGGGAAGTCGGAGACAAAAAGCGATGTACTTCGACTCTCTAGAGTCGGAGTGTAAGAGATGAGAAATAGACTAAGAATTCGACTCTACTGAAGTCCCAGAAAGATTTCGACTTCATAAAGTCGGAGTGAACTCATTCGACTTCCTGGAGTTGGATATCAACACAGAGATTTTTGACTTTCTAGAATCGGAGAGTAGACTTCGACTTTTGGAAGTCGGAGTGAGGACTTGGACTTCTCAAGAAATGGAGTTCATTCTATTTCCAAAGGGAGTCCACATCGATTTTACAGAGTCAGAGTCCACAGTTAGAGACAGTATGATACATAGAGTATTTTGTGGACTAGAAAATTTTCAAGATAGAGTTGATACAATATTGTTCAAAATATGTTTTGTGTGATATATTTCAGTATGTTGATTTGTAGAAAGTCTTTAAAAGGTTTTGTTATAGCAAAATCACCATGTTAAAATAATTTAAAGTCTTAAATAATTTTCTTAAGGGATAGTTGCTCAACAATTCTCCCCCTTTTTGTTAATGACAAAAACTTTTAAACAGATAGTGAAAAAAAAAATAATTTTGCAAAAGTATGTCCTCCTGAGATTAAGTTATTTGTTTCTTACTTTCTTTCTCCCCCTTTGTGGGATTAACAGAAAAGGTAAGATAGTAAGAGAGAGAGAGAGAGATATCCAGAGAGATGAGGAACAAAACTTTCATTCATATAACTGAAATGTTCAAAGACAAAACAAATCTATGAAGCTGATAATGAACTTGGTAAATACAGAGAAGGAGGGATCAAAGGAAGGAAAGGCCAGAGAAGAGCCCAAAGCTTCTTCTCATTCTCAGGAAAGAAGTTCAGAAACTTACCATATTCTATCCTATAGGTAGCACCTATGGAAAGGATTTTTCTATAGGACTTTACATGTCTCTTATGGAACTAGGTAAGTCTCTTCTAAAAATTACTAGGGCACAGAAGGATCTTGAGAGGGACAAACTTCTTAGAGGCTGCTAAATGTAGAAATTCATGAACAGTAATGTTCCAGTGCAGACCCTAATGAATTGCAGCTTCCTTGGCTTGGTAGTAGACTAGGTACCTCTGCTTCCACTTATGAGCAATAGACTTCCAAAGAGTCTCATATCCTTTGCAGAGATACTCACTAACAGAGATCTTCAACTTCTCACAATCTGTATGATCTTCGGGGTATGCAGTTGCCCATTGATCTTCAGAGAACCTCTCAGACTTAGCAAAACATATCTGAAAATCTATCATGTGCTAGGAGTTCTGAGGAGCTTGTATAAGGGCAAACCTATGGAATGACAAGTTCACGTTATATTTGATTCTGAACCTGGGGGCTATGCGGATGTGTCTGTTGAAAACTAGCTGAGCAAAATCGTTTCTTACAGAAATGGCACCAACTAGGCTGGGGTACAATCCAGAGTGTCACGTCCTGAGAATTACATAGTGGAAAATTAATTTGGATAATTCCAGTCGATATCCCTAGATGTGAACAGTCGGCAAATAAGCCTCTAGCTAGCACACACTAAATATATAACAACATACATCATCATAGGGCCCAAATATTGAACTCAATGGAAATTGTATTCAAATTTCATATTTGTTTCAAAGGAACTAATACAGGACTAAGACTCAATAAAAAAAAAGTACATTTATTCCTCACTTCCTACTACATGAATCTAACACTCAAGCAAACTACTATAACTAGACTCATAGTTGGAATGCTCATCACTCGGACGCATTCCCATCCTCAACTTGCTCTTCCTCTTGAATGTCATAATCACCTAGATTGGGTAAAAGTAGGGGATGAGCAAACTAGCTGACTAGGATTTATATCTCAATGTGCGGGCAATGATATAAGTGATTAACAATTTAGGACTAGGTAAGCACGATAAATGTCATGATATGCATGTACGAATAAAACTCATTGAAACATGATACATGAACAAGCTAGATAGAGTGATCATGATAGAGCAAGATCTAGAAGGATATAACAAGATAGAACCAGCAATATATCACTTTGTACAAGCACGCAGGGTTTCACTTGATGTCAATAGCTTTCAAGAATGCGAGATATCACTAATTGCATAAAATCTAAGATGGCCATATCACGCAAGCAATTAAGCAAGAACGCACGATCACGATAATGTAACCCTAATCAGGCACGTAGACACTAATGTACACCAAGGAAAGATCCACCAAGAATGTACACCAGGACACGTGTATGTGGTTATTGTATCTATCATTCAACACGACACGCACGACTCCCAGCACAGATGCAATGCTAGTAATCATTATACCCCATGGTTAACAGTATATTTATGACTCTCCGTCATTGGGGCTAGACTGGAGCCCGTGGACACTCGCCGTGCCCGGTCAGCATCTCACTTCAATTTTAAATGTAGATACCCACAATCATTAATAATGACCAATGAGAGTTTCAAGATGCAAGTATATTTAATGTCATGTTCATGATGATGATGAGAACGAGTAATAAGTAAATTGAACATGATTTCATTATAACAATGGTCAAGAGATAAATTTGGCAGCATAACGGCATGATTTATACTTTAGTCCAATTTTACATTAATGACTTGAGTCTAGATTTTGAATCACACTCACGAGAACAAGATGAGAGAGGAAGTGCACGCTATCTCCAGGGAACTTGAATGGTACAACCAAATCGGTCTTCATGTGGGAATCTATGAAAAACAGAGATTTACGTGTAGGATCAGATGGGTGGATGAATCAGATCTAGAAGCGGGGGTTGAATAGATCTAACACCAATTAATGCGGAATCTTAAGCAATTTAAAATTACTTCGAATTAGAGATCAATTCACCCAAACAATTTACTGATCTGAAGTGTGATTAGTGCGTATGAGTAAATCAATTAGTAGTGTGAGCGAAATCCCTATGCATGCATCTAGCGAGATACAAAGGCAAACCACAATTCAAACCACTGCACAGAGGATTTTTAGGTGGTTCGGAAATTACCTCCAGTGACTCCTACGTCCACCCCTCACACAGTGAGGCCACACTACTCAAAACCTTGAGTACAACACACACTGGAGCACGACGACTCCAAACATTCTTGAGCACGACGACTCAAGAAACAACCGGAGCACGACGACTCCAAACCCTTTGAGTACAATGACTCGAAGAAAAACCAAGAGATAGGTACGACAACCTACTCCACAAACCACTTATGAGTACGACGACTCACAAGCACTTGAGCACAACGGCTCCAGAGCACTAAGGCTCCAAACCTGAGCACTATGGCTCCAAACCTTTGGACCACGAAGGATCCACGTTCTGTTAGAACAAGCTCAGTTAGAGAATAGATCCTCTAGCTCGATCTATCTCAATACAAAAATAAAAAATAGAACAAACAGAATTAAGTGATCTGTATAGAACACATACACAGATCACACAATGAAAACCTGGATGAACACTCCAAGAAAATAAATGAAATAGATGTGACTTGGATGTTCCTTGATGAAGAAGACCTGCAGAAGCTTGGATTGAAGACGCTTGAAGGAATTCGTTGGAGATCTTCTTCAATCCACGATGCTCTGCTTCAGTGGCATCCGGATTGCCAGTTCTTCTTCTTCCTTTGTTTCTCTTCTGCTCCTTAATCTGATGGCACTGCTCTGCTCCCTTTCTGGATGGAGACACTTTATCCTCTCTCCTCTTCTCTTCTCTTCTTCTTCACGTTCTCCTTCAAAACAGCACTGCTCTGCTCCCCTTTTTTCGTTTCTGCAGCCGCCACACCCTTTTCTGGAGAAGTCTGGTCTCTCTCCTTGTGGGATGCCCTTGGAGTACAAGAAACATGGGTATTTATAGCCCCATATGTCCATAAAGTGTCTTGGGGTGCATGGGCACGGAAACCTAGGTCAAATCCCTTCATTCCTAAGCAGCGACGTGTCCAGAGAAATTCACGTTTTTGAGTTTCAGCCGGAGTGTGTCGACACCACCAGGGAGTGTGTCGACACACTGTCCCATTTCTGCAAAATTGTTCTTCTGGGAACTGAGACTAGTGTCGACACTGCTTGGGACTATGTCGACACACTATCCCAGTCAGGCAACTGGGTCTTCTAGAGACTGGGACTGTGTCGACACAGTGAACCCTGTCTTCATGAAATTACTTCAGGGATTCTAACCCAGTGTCGACACCATCAAAGGGTGTGTCGACACTACCATGACAAAATCTGTATACACCTGCAAATTTAACACATAAATCATTAGTACAAGATATTATCATTAAAATATGAGATATTAAACATCAAAAACATGTTGTTTAAGTATTATTGTGATATGTATAAAATGTATAACATGTTCAACATGTCATCATCAAAATCACAATATGTCATCTTTAAAATCACAATATGTCATCATTAAAACCACAATATGTCATCATCAAAATCAAAGTATGAGTGATGTTCATTGGTCATCATTAAAATATAATTTTAGGTAATTCCAAAACACACTCAACCCAACAATCTCCCCCTTTTTGATGATGACAAAACATATGCACAATCTCCCAATAGCTTGACTCCCTTGACTGCAATAACTCCCCTTGACCATATACACCCTTTGAACTTTCTCCCCATAAAGAACTTTCTCCCCCTAGAAACTTTTACTTTCTCCTCCTTTAAAGAACTTTCTCCCCTTAGAGACCTTTCTCCCCCTTTTTGACAGCATCAAAAAGATAGATAAGAGAGAGAAACAAAGATTGTAGGAGATCAAGAAATGAAATGAAGGAAATGAATGTTCAGAAATGATCAAAATAAGTGAGGCAAAGTGATATTGACATATGAGAGAAATTATTGTGTTTTTGTTATTGTGCAACAAAGTTTAATCACAAAGACACACTCAACACAAAGTATAGCAAAGTATAATGATCTGAATGTGGTTAAAATAATGATGCAAATGTGAAATAAAGTGACCTATATGAGTGAGCAAAAATATTTAACAAGGATGTTTGGAGCTTTAAGTTTAACACAATGTAAAATAATAGGTCGAAACTCAGTAAACATGAACTTTATGAAGGTCTTAAGCTTTTTCATCCTGTCAATTTGATTTTCTTTCATTTTGAACTGGGAAAGAATACAAGAATAAATTAGTTAAATCTCACTTTTCAGTGCATGAGATCACATTGATTAAATGCAAGATCTCCTGATTACTTAGTGGTTTAACTTTCATTATCTTATACAGAGTTGAAAACTTTGATTTCCACTTTTTGACGCAAAACATGTTAAGATCGAGATAGGTGTGGACAAGATCTAGAAGGGGGGGGGGGGGGGGGGGGGGGTTGAATAGATCTAGGCCAATTTTACGGAAATTTAATCAATTAAAAGCAGATCATAGAGTCAGAGACAATATGAAAGAACACTTAGCAAATCTGATCAATTGATGTGAGAATTGTGTAATTGAAGTGAATGAGCAAGTTGATTAGAAGAGAGTTTGCACAGCCCTATGCATACATCTAGCGCAACTGAAAATTAGAAAGCAAGCAAACCACTGCATAGGGAAATTTTAGGTGGTTCAAAAATCACACCATGTGACTCCTACATCCACCCCTCACACAGTGAGGATTCACTATCAACTTGAAAACACAACACACACTGGAGCCTGACAACTCCATAAATGAGTTAGACAACTCACACACCACCTAGAGCAAGACTACTCTAGAATCTGAGCAAGACTGCTCAACCACACAAACTGAGTACAACGACTCAACACCCTAAGCACAAAGGCTCACAAACAGTTGCTAGAACAAAAACACCAAGATTCAGATCCTCTAGCAATGATCTGATCTATTAAGGCCAATTCAAGAGAATCGATGCAATGGATTATGCACAATCTCCAGAATAGCCAAGAAGAAACAAGAAAACTTAAGATATGATGTTGACAATTCTTGTTCTTCAAGAAGACTCCCTTGTAGAAGCTGAATTGGAAGGATCTTGATCACTTGAAGTCCCTTGGCCGATGCTCTGCAAAATTGATCTTGCGATCTTCCTTGAGTGCTTCGCAATCACTGGCTTCTACTTGATCTGCTCCCTTGAAGTTGATCCTAATGCTTCATCTTGATCAACCTTCGATTCTTGTGCTTGGAGAAGTGTGAATTGCGGAGAAGAAGCACAGGAGGGAGCAAATTCTTGGAGGCGGTTGGAAGCTCTCTTGATGTGATGGATAGCCAATTAGGGAGTATTTATACCCAAAAATATCCAAAGGTACCCTTGGGGGTCGTGGGCACAAGTTCCGAGGCCCATCCATCAAGTCCCTAGGGTGCCATGTGTCCAGGAGGAAGTTTAAGTTCCAAACTTTCCGGAGTGTGTCGACCTACCCTTGAGTAGTGTTGACACACTGTCCCAGACTGGCCAATTGATTCCCTGGGAGAAGGCTCTAGTGTCGACCTGAGATTGAGTAGTGTCGACCTGCTGTAGTCAGCTGAAAAATAGGCCTTCTGGGAAGGCTCACTAGTGTCGACCTGACTGCATTTGGTGTCGACCTGAGATAGATGCCTGTTGATTTGTTTCTCTGGGATCTGTCTCTAGTGTCGACCTGCCCTGGTTTAGTGTCGACACTAGAAGTTCTTTTCTTCACATTTCTGCCTTTGCTCTGAGCCATTGTGTCGACACCAGTGATGGTTGTGTCGACACTACCTTTGCAAGAAATGTTTGTCCCTGAGAAAATAAACACATAAATCATTAGTTAATTGAATTATCATGTATATGAATAATAAATGTGTTTAGGAACATGCTCTTTGAGTATTGTTATTCTATGGGTGATGCATTTAACATGTTTCAATTGTCATGCACTAAAATCACCACTTGTCATCATCAAAATATGAGGAGAGTTGAATTACATTCACACTTAATCCCAACAATCTCCCCCTTTTTGATGATGGCAACATTAGGTTCATGTGAAGATTCGAAGGTTTTAACAAAGTGTGATTTTAAGCAATTCAATTATTCACATCCAATTTGAAATACAGTGAATGACAATGAGATATGTTTCAACTCTTTTTGTTCACAATTGTCAAGGGCTATTGAACAAGTTTTAGTAACATTTGAAAAAATATATTTTTTTTTAATTCACAAGAGTGTTGTTACTAAAGATAGCTATTTCCACAAGTAGCCAAGCAGCTTGACATTCCACATACAATTGATATCCATTGACATTCATTCAAAGACAATCTCAATCACATTGAAAACAAGGATGTTTCATTTCATTTCATTAAAGCAAACAACTTTGCCTTCACAGGGATGTGATCATTTTCATACATTCACAAAAGTATTTCAACAAAAAACTTTCTTTCCACTTTCTTCTCCCCTTTTGACATCATCAGAGGAAAGACACATTACATTAAGTTTGAGGAGGAGGAGGAGGAATTGGGAGGAGGATGGACTCTATAGCTTTGAGTCTTGAGTCCATAGCATGAAGATTCGTGTTGAAGTGTTCCTACATAGTGGATAGCCTTGTATGAACAATTTCTTCAAGTCTTTGGCTATTGTCAGAAATGGAGTACTGAAGAGCAGACAAATCAACAGTTGATGATGGAGCACTGGAGGATGAACTACCAAGTCCATGACTATTGATGTTCTTCAATTCCTTCTTGATATCAGTCATCTCATTATCAATGTGGGCTGATAAGTTCTTCATACTCTCTAAGTCATCAACAAAGTGAGCAAATGACAATCTTGTTTTAGAGATTTGTGAAAGAGTTTCCTTGGTGTTGAAGACATCTGCTTGGGAATTTGCCAAGATTCCTAGAAGAACTTTTTCCAATTTGTCTTGATGCTCCTTCAGCTCAACCGAAGCATCTTCCATTGTCCCAATCAACTTGTTGAACCTTTGTGCAGCATAGTCTGAAACTGCCTTTTGCTCAATGAATTTAGCAGTCACAGCATTCTCAAGCCTTTGAACTTTCAAGTTGAAGCTTTCTGACATTTCTTGAATTGAGGAGGTGAAAGCTTCAAATTTCTCATTTAAAAAGGAGTACAACTCTGGTGGAACAGTGGGTCCACCAAAGACATGAGTGGTGTGAGCTTGAGATTGAGGTTGTGGGATGAAGTTGGGTAAGTCCATAGAGGGGTGAACAGGAGAGGAGTCTTGAAATGAAGGAGTGAATGGTTCAGCTTGGGTGTCTCCTTCAACATGAGGCTGATCCTCATTGATGGGGGGCTGGTCCTCAGCAAGAGGCTGGTCCTCAGCAAGAGGCTGGTCCTCAGCAGGAGGCTGGTCGTCAACAGGAGGCTGGTTCTCAGCAGGAGGTGCCACTACCTCAGGTGCTTCAACAAATGGTCCTCTCCTAACTTGATTACCTTCAAGTCTGAACCCCATAAACTTTTGTAAATGCTTAAAGCAATAAACATTTACCTTGGGAATTGTTTGAGTCTTTTCATTTGCAAGTGGAATTTCAAAATGCTCAAACACAGGAGTTAGATGGGCTGCATATGGAAGATACCTATGTAGATCATTCCTGGTGGTCTCGGAGATGATCTGAAACATAATGACATGGAGATTGACCTTGAGATTTTTCTTCATGCAATAGAGCATAAATCTCTGGATGTCTGTAAGCCTATCCCTTCCACCACCTTGGGGAGTTATGATGGTAGTGAGTATGTGGTGAAGGGTTCTCAACACTGGAGGGAATTTATTAGTGTTGAATTTGCTTACATGAGTCTGCTTTGTATCAGAAGGATCTGCTGGAAGACCAGTCAACAATGTGTAGGCTTCATGAAGATCAAATTCAAACTCATGGTAGTTAGTTCCTGCATCAGGAATTCTGAACAAAGTGGCAGCCAAAGAGATTGGCAAATCAATAGCAATACCCTGATCTTCAGACTTGTAACCATCTTCATCACATGTCAAATTCAAGTAGAATTCTTGGACAAGTCTAGGGCAAACAATCCGAAATTCTGAGATAAATGGCAGCCAAGATTGAAAGCTGAAAAACTCAATGATTTCCGAAAAGGTAGTACGAAGGTCATTGTCATCCAAGTTGACAACTCGGGGCTTTAGGATTGATCTACCTTCACGCAGTTGTTTGGAAGGTGTGGCCTCAGACTCAGAAGGGTTTGAGGAGGACTCTTCAGAGACTTCAGGAGAGGAGACCAAGATCCTCCGTCTAGCATGCGAGGAACCTCTACCTCTGACAGAGGAGGATGCCCTACCTCTTTTGGAAGCTGAAGAGTGCCCTGGCTGCTCCAGAGGGTCGTGCCTTCTTTTACTCCGACGCTCAGTGGGAGGCTGTTCATCCACACGTATAGCTTGAGCCGTCGCTCTAGCTCTTGCTCCACGCCGAGGTTGATGTTTCGGTGCCATAGAGGCAAGGAGGAGGAAGAATAGGGAATGATGAGGAAAAAATGGAGGGAAGAAGAGGAAGCAAGGGGTGATGGAGGGAAGAGGACGGGGGTTTCCTACCAATTTGAGTGGGGAAGGATGTCCATGGGGTCGACATGGGAAATAAAAAGGGTTTTTAGGGGTGTGATGCCCCACGGGAACCCAGACTGGTCTAACCGGCGCCCAGGCCTTAAAGCTCTCGGACAGGAAGTAGTGTTGACACTAGGGGCTGATAGTGTCGACCTGGCCTGAACAAAAGTGAGTATTTGAGCATGAGAAAAATGTGGGAGTTTTGGGACATCTTTAGGATGATGACCAATAATTGGAATTAACATTTCAAGGAATTTTCAGATGCTAAAAAATTCAGTGATCATAAATAGCAGAAATTCAACAAATTTTCTGTTTTAACACAACATCCAACATGATATGAACATGAGGTGATTTGAGCCAATAAAATGATAAATTGAGGGATATAATGCATCCAACAATCAATAACAACCAATTCCTCAAATACAAGGAAATTCAAATACCTTTTAGATTGAAGTCAAGTGTGATGAAGACAAACATCTTTAAAACAAACTGTTGAGAAAGAATGATGATTCCTTTGAGGCATTTCTCCTTGGTTACACACACACACACACACACACACACACATATATATATATATATATATATATATATATATATAATCAAACTTTCAAATGTGGTAAGTTTTGTTCACTCAAGAACTAATGCTTTTTACACACCATAGTTCCTGGATACTTGAGAGTTTACCCATTATCAAGTTTCAAAGGGTAAATGACAACCTTTTGACTTGAAAATATACATTGATCAAACGCCAATATTTTCAGTTACTCAGTCATCATCGAAATATGTAGCTTTTAATTTTTATTTTGAAATCCCCTTTGAACAGGGATAGCAATAATACCTCATGACATACATAGCTCTTCATTCATTGTGAAGGTGTGTAGTTTCTCAGTATAGATGCCATTGCTCTGTTGAGACATGAAATAATAACGCAGGATGAGCGAATAATGCCCAATATGACTTAATATCTCATATGAACAAGCATGCTTTAAATGATTAATGTCTTAAATGGCAGGATAACTAGAGAGCATAGTCATGTAGAGCAAAGTAACGCTAGCAAGAGAACGATAGCACTTGTACAAGGAGAATAGCACATCAAGTACGATAATGGATTGGCCATGTAACGATATAGCACGTAAAGTTGCACAACGGTGCACTAGTAAAGATAGCACTTGTATAGATTGCACTAAATGATTGTCATAGATTAAATCTTGATAGTATAATGGCACTAGATGTATGCCAACATCCTGATCATTTTAACTCCCATGGAGAGGTGGTCCATGCCAAGAAAAATGTGTTACGAAACGTTGTTCGTCTTGCCTCAAGTGCTCGAAGGCAGAGGGACGTGATAACGGTATACGAAGCACGCGATTAAAACGAAGACAAGTGTCAATAATTAATTGGGAGATTTAATAAATAATTTCACTTAATTATCAGATAGATTATTGAATAAATTATTTGGGTCTCAAGACAAATATAAATGTTTAGTGTGTGCAAGTGTTAGTAAATCATAAGAGCATGAATAATCGTGCATATGGCTTTTAATTAATGGATGTCAGGTAATTATTACCAAACTTTAATAATCAGATCATTACTGTTCATGATAGAACCTAATTAAGGTTAAAATAGGTTTATATAGCTTAATTAACAAGGGCATGAGAGCAATTACATGTTTCTAGCCGACAGGTTGAAATCGCGACGAGGTTGCCCGTTACGTTTCATGTCGCGACGAGCGGTCCAGTCACGACCGAAAATCCAGGCCGGTCGGGCGGGGAAACGCGACGGCTCGAGCTGTCGCATTCAAGACTCGACGGTTCTACAGGTCGTGACCCTCCTGAGATCGCGACGGGTCAGGCTGTCGCGATTTCAGGAGGTGCCCCGATTCCTTAAAGGGAATTTGGCCCCTTTTTAGGTTGGGTTTCTCCCACCATGGCAATGACACAGGTATCTTTAAAAATCGATATTAAATTGCAGGAAGCTCCAAAATTTGTGAAACTAATTTTAAACGAAAGTAAACATGTAAATCTATCATTAGACATGAGTGATTAGAAATATAGACAAGTATTGGGCATGTTTTAATTAGGTTACATTTCGGTGACCTAAAACATGCACAGTCATGGAAAATGATTTAATTCACACTGGATGGATGATGATAATTGGGGGAAATAGGATCATTAGAACCCTAACATCATGCAATAACTATGATAAAAGTTTTGTGGCATGAGATCAAGTAGATTCATGGATTGAAAGTAAACATGAAGGTTCGGGTACATGGAGATGATAGGGATTAAAGCATTTAATACTCCCTCATGAAGCAATGAAAATTAGGGAAAACTTAGGGCTTTGATAAAGGGGATCAAGATCTACCTAGGGTCGAGTTTAATTAGATTGAGCTTGAGAGATTTCCTACCTTTTCTCGCTGATAAGAAATCTTAGGTTTAAGGACGAAGAAGATGATGAAAATCCCTTGCTCCAAGCTTCTTCCTTCTTGCTCCTCTCGTCCTCAGCTCCTCTCCTCATCCTCCAAAGCTCCAGCAATCATTCTATGGTTTGATAGGGCCGAATTATGGGTGTTTTAGCTAGTTTAAGTGTCCTAATACATTAAAACTCTTCCATTCTCTTCAAACTCCGAATTTCCTAATTAATCTCCCTATTTCCTAGTATTTATCCACCTAAAAGGATTCGGAAGAGACCTAATTTTGTGTCCAAGGGGTTAGGATGGGGTGAGGGCTCCTCCTTTGGATAATTATGGGTTAATTAGTGTTTATCTAAACCCTTTTCTATTTATTAATTAATTAGGTATGAAATTAGCTTAATTATTTCTTTCCCAAGATGGGCTTTTCACATTTTGGCCCATTCTTTTATGTTTTGGTCCATTAGTACAACCCATTCTTAATTTAGCTTAATGGGTTTTGATTTAATTCTCTTTATTTCAATTTATTCCCTTATTATTCTAATTTAAATATTTTTTTTGGTTAAGAGGTCCTCAGGATCTAGTCTAGGAGAGTGCACCCTTCCCTAGAGGGGAAGAGAAAACCCACTCTACCAGAAAGAGCCTGGGCCTGGAAATATAATAAAAATTATAGTACAAAGGGACAGACCGGTTACATAAGTCTGACATGAGGGAGACCGGTTCTGTCTAAAAGTAGCGGCCCTTTATAAGCTTGAGGTAAATTTGCAGGCCCCCAAAACACTTGATTTACATTAGATAAGCATCCTACATTATCCAGACCATCTGCCACTTGATTAGCCTCACGATACACATGGAAAATGGAAAGATTCTTTTAGAGAATCATAGACCGAGCTTCCCTCCACCAGTAGTACGCCTGCCAAGAAGGACAGATCCCCACTTTAAAGGAGTTCACCAATATAAGAGAATCAGAGCTAACCATCTCTAGTTGAATACCAAGGAAGCCAGCCAGACTAATTCCATCACATAGCGCTCTAGATTCTGCAATCAAACTATTACCATAACTATAATGGTAAGCAAAAGCCACCACAGCAGCACCCTTCTTGTCACGAATGCAACCTTCTCCCCCACAAACACCTGGGTTTCCCTTACTTGCACCATCCACATTTAAAGAGTATAATTTTATAGGCGGGATCCAGCGAATAAACTTGAAGCTTTTGGGGAGCCAACTGATGGAGAATCCATACTGCGAAAGAACCTGCATGTCTTGTGAAAAAGGTGCAGCTTTAAACTTGATTGACTCAAGCAAATGAGCAACCTGGAATTTGATATTTCTAATCACCGCCCCTGCTGAAGTTTTCTTATCTTCAAATCTGCATGCACATCTCACCTTCCAGATCTCCCATAGAATTAGAATAAGACAGTGGATGGAGACAAACCCCATAGGAGTAGATATATTAGTAACAGTAAGGAAACTCTAAATTCTCATGGTGATGTGGCTATGAAGGTGAACTTTAGAGCTAGAAAGTGGAATAAACCAGTTCCATAAAGAGACAGCAAGCTCCCCACCTAGAAACAGATGATTATCATCTTCAATGTTGGGAGACCTACAACAAGAACAGCAAGAAACCAAGGGAATACCACTATCTGCAATTCTTTGATCAACTGGGACCGCTCGGTTAAGAATCTTCCAACAGAACAAGGAGGATCTTTTGTTGAAACCATTGTGCCAAATTTTGTTCAAATTATATCTCTTGATTCCACGTGACCGAACAAGATTATATGCTGATCTCATAGAAAAAATCCCATCAGTTGCAGGCCGCCAAACATACTTATCCTTATCATCATTCAGCACCACACCTTGGAGGATACCATTAGGAAGGAGGGATCTGATAGGGTGGTTATTATTAAGGATAACATCTTTGAGGGTAATACTTTCCCCCTCATAAGGGAAGACAGAAGCTCTACTAGCGGCGTTTCACCAATCCAGACATCAGAACTGTTCCAGAAAAAAGTTGCACAAGTTTTATCAATGTAATTAAGCACACTCACAGGGATAGTAGCGGAGGCTGCCATATAGACCGGAATGGATGCCAGCACTAAGTTGATAAGGGTAACTCTATCCGCTTGGGAGATCAGTTTGGGCTTCCATAAGGCAAGCTTCCCATTAATCTTCTGAATCAAAGGGGAGAAATCAGCAGTTAACATTCTTTCGGGGTGCAGCAGAACTCCCAGGTATATTAGAGGGCCCCTTTGTCTTTTAAACCCAGTCACATGAGCAATTCTGTTGACTACATAAGTGGGAGCTTTATCCGAGATCAAGAAGGAGCTTTTGGTTGCATTTATTTGCTGGCCAGAGGAGGAGGAATATTTTTTTAGAAAACCCACGAATTTCTTAATGTTTTGGACTCTTCCGAAAAATTAGAGTATCATCTGCATACAATAGATGAGAAATGACTGGGCAATTTCTTGGGCCAGAGTAGGGTAGAAGGCACCCCGAATGCACCAAGGCTTTGATACCTTTGCTAAGCGCCTCTTCCATTATGATAAAAAGAGCTGGGGCAATGGGGTCTCCTTGTCTCAGACCCCTAGTAGAATGAAAGTATCCGTGGGTGGAACCATTGTATAACACATAAAACCAGCAGTTACTTATTAACATGCCAATGTACGATATAAACTTGGAAGAGAAACCAAATTTTCCCAGAACTGCATAGAGGAAATCCCACTCCAGACTATCATAAGCTTTTTTAATGCCCAATTTAAAAAGCACATTATGACCTCTGACTTTTCTACCAATGTCCCTGACCAGATGTTTAGCAAGAGAGATGTTATCCATGATAGATCTGCCTTTGACAAAGGCCCCTTGTTCCTCCGATATGATCAAAGGTAGAATAGAAACCAGTCTAATTTAAATTTATTATCACATTTATTGAATTAAAATTTTATTTCATTCAGTAATTAAAAATTAGAGTTGCTACATCTGGCTTCCACGAGGTTGTTGAGGTCATCATCGGTGAAGAGGAGGAGTTTAGATCATGCTGCAAGAGTCGAAGGGGCGATCGAAGGTGAATCAAGCAAAGAGGAGGGACCGTCTTGGGTGACCAAGGTAGGTAATATCGATTTAGATCTGAGTTTTGTAGGAGGTTATTGAGGCAAGTAACTTAGGGATCTTATTTCCAATCGTATTTTCTATGTTTCTACTATTTTTCTAGATTTTTAGAAAATGATTTTGATGTCAGATTTGGGGATTTAATGGGTTTCAATAGAGTTCTGCCTAATTGTCAGGTTGACGGCAGTCTTGAATGCCATCAAGGCTGAACTTGACGGCAACCATTATTACCATCGGACTTAAGTCAATGGCAACATGAGAAAGGATTTGTGCACGGCCGCCGCGCCATCCCGCGCCCACATGGGGCGTGGGCGCACCCACATGCGGGGGTGGGGCGCGCTGTGGGCGCGGGATGGCGCGGGCGGCCGTGCAAATCATTTGCACGGCCGCCCGTGCAACTCGCATTTCTCATGGCAACATATGTTGCCGCTATGTTCTTCTGCTTACTATTTTCCCCTATTTTTAATTCTAGATTTATATATGCATGTTCAGACTTCAGATGGATATTCTATGAGTTGTTTCGGGATAAGTGGCTTATCTTTTCATCATGCTGAAATTTGGGTTATTTTCTATTATTACCATGATTTTAGATTAATTTCTGAAATATGTAAATAAGCATAGATTTGAGAGATAATTTTGTATGTGAATCATGTATGTGTTAAAAAATTGAATTTGTGAATAGGAATACATGTTAGGGTTATGTTCATACTATTTTGGATTTTTAGCCAGTCAATGACTCTTTTCTATAATTTCCATGACTGAATTACTGAGATCAACAGCACTTTTTTAATCTTATAAATGGCTTATGAAATCCAAAAAAAATGTGATATTTTTATCAGTGAGTTATGATATTACTATACAATTTCAGTAAAAATATTGGGTGTGTTTGATAGTCGGTTGTAGTGTTGTGAATATTTCTCTATTTATGCTAGTACTTAAATAAATGTGAAAATTAGCGTGAGTGTCAAAAAATCATGAAAAACTATAGATTTGATCCATGATAGTAAGGGCATATTATGAAAAAAAATTGTAATTGTATGTCTTCTGTAATTATTTTTAAGCCTATTAATCATATTTAAGATGTGTTATGTTAAATGGAATAGGATTTTAAATCTTTGAAATTACAACATGCTTATGTTATGAAAAATGCTACTATTGTGAATCTTTATATGTGTATGAACGTGAAGCAACAAGGTAGTGTTGCATATGTCTATATGAACATGGAGCAACTTAGTAATGTAGCATAATTAAATGTGATACGATATATTTATATACTTTTGACCAAATGAGACAATGCCACCATAGAGGATCGCATAGAACTAGTACATAGAATTGCCCTTATGGAATGGTTCACCTTTGTCTTTTGTTTGTTCCCAAGGGCACAGGAAGAAATTCTGGAGGTGAACAAATATCACCAGTAATAATGAGGAGGGCTTCCCCGTGGTGCTGTGCATGGGAAGAAATTTTGGAGGTGAACAAGTATCACTGGTAATGGTGGGGAGGGCTTTCCCATTGTGCTGCATAGTATCCAGAATCCAACACTATTGACGTAGGTGTTGGGTGAAATCTCGATTTGACTGCATGACCATATGACTTATGATGACTATCTAGTGGTTGTTTGGGCTGTGTCTCGGCATTCTGTACCTCTATTATATGTCACTATTCTGTTAAATGAGATATGCAAACATCCGTAATGCTATCATGCAATTGTTTTGCCAAATCAGTATTGAGAATGTTAGCCACTAATATTACTCTTAAACAAGTGCCTTACATGTTTATTTGATTAAATATTTGTAACCATGCTATCATGTTTTAGATTTACAACCATAGCATAGAGATAAATACTATGATGTTAGAATTCCATATAAATAGGATATGTGTATCTACATGCTTGTTTGACTAGTTCCACATGTAGTTAGCATCTACATGCATATCTTTAAGTTATTGAGCATGATCACATGTTGGTGGTTAATAGTTAATGATTATGATTAATGATTGAAAGAAATCATATGTTAGCATGTATGAATTTAGGATTATGGTATAAGGTATCATGAATGTGTTTGTAATAATAATAATATATGGCTTAGAATGTTTGTAAACTAATGCATACGTAGCTTGTGGAATGTCATTCTTAGTTGCTTTCTAGGTCTGTTTAGACTCATTCTTACTTTCTTTCACCATTTTTCCAGGTGGTTGTGGTGCTTTATTGTATTTTTGATTAGGAGATAGCAGATTCAAAGCCGTACATGAGGATCAACATCTAGATTTGCTTTAGTTGATCACTCTAATATCAAGAACCTGTCTCTGATACTAATTGATGAGAAAATATGTTCAATGAACAACCAATAGGGAAGGAATGAATTGGTTATCACCTAACTAAAAATATTTTACACAAAATAGATCAGATTCAACTAAGCAAACTTATTGTGTGAGATGCACAACGGAATAACAATTAAAATAGAGAAACTAACTATCCTAACGTGCGTAGGATGGAGATATGAGAAAAAGGATCAAACCATAGAAGCACGCAGGATTTAGAGTGGTTCGGAAAACACACCTCCGTGTGTGCCTACGTCCACTACCTCACACCCCTGTGAGGATTTTCACTAACTTGTTTACCAAGTACAAGCGTAAACCCCCCACACACACTGTTGTTTTCAGGGACAACAGTATCCCCACCTCATTTCTAGGGACGAGATAATCCGATGTGTATGCGCCTTTGTGAAGTTCCAGGTCTTGGCCTTTGTGAAGTTCATTTTAAGTGTTACATTTGGACAATTTTCATACACACTTAACACACAAATTAGACCCTCAACTTACATGAACATGAATCAAATACTTAGGTCAATCAATTAGTGTTTGTAACACTTGTCAACATGAAATAGAAATAATACTTTTGTGATCCTCAAAACCTACATAATACAACAATTGTCTCCAAAAACACACTTGAAAAAGTAGGGAATGAGCCTTATGAAGTCACTGACTCAGTAGGGATCTTCAGATCCCACACTCGGTCAAACCACAACAACATAGTATATGAACAATAAAAGAGAATGGTAAGCTACTACTGCAAAAGCAAAAAAGAACACGAGTGACACTACTGCATACAGTAGTCAAGAAGGTACTAGAAACCTACTACATTACTAAAAGCTAAGAAATCGTTATGAGCCTTAACGAATCGTTATAGAAGGCAAATCGATGCGATCACTTAAGAAATCGTTACGAGACCTAAATCGATGTGAGCCTTAATGAATCTTCATGAAGGGTAAATAAAATCAATTAAGACCAAATCATTGTAGCGCTTATAAAATCGATCAAGATAAATCATTGTAGCACTTATTAATTTGACACTTGAACTGAAATCGATGTATATAGATTAGACATCGATTTTATCATTTTAGTGCGCCTTAAAATAATCATAAATATTGATGAAACAATCTAATCATAAATTTTGTTAGCACTAAAATATGAAGGTAATAAAGAGTAGTTCAACAATAACATCATCTCACATACTAAGTAAAAGAAAAGTACAAGCTACGTGAATAGCTCTCTAAATCTCAGCTACTCCTCTCACTCGGAGTCGCTCCTCGCTATCTCCTCCTCGATCTCAGGAATACCTGCCTCACTTGTAAGTTTACGCAAGGATGAGTCTTCACAAAAGACTCAGCAAGCAACCTATTGGTACATCCAAACACTTATCACATACATTCTGCACAAGTTTAATATAACTCATGTTGCAATTCATAACTCATTTCATTGCACATTTCCAAGTATCTAAATCATGAAATTAAACACATATCTACTAGTGATACTAACATGATATCTACCACATTCAACATGCTCATATGTCACAAATTCTCACTTTTTACTTGCTATTTAAACATAAAAGTAACTTAATCACATGGTTTCACATTCTTACACATTCTCACATCACTTTCACATATTCGCTTTGCACATTCACACTTAATTCACATCCTTACACATCTTTTTCCGTAACACATAGTCCGAACCACCATAAAGAAGAACACATCGCACACATACCACACACCCGTCACCTAGGCAATACAGTGATAAATCTTGATAACTGCGCAGAACTGGGAGAAACACTCTCCACCTTAACCAGTGGTACTTGTCCACCTCCAGGATTTCATCTTGATGCCCATAGGATATCACATACATATTGATCCTTCCCATAGAGACTTTTCTACAGTATGGCTCCACAGCCTTCTATGGTAGTAGTGTCAATCTCAGCACATTAATCACTTGATCACATTAATCACTTTGATCACATGTTTTAACACAATTTTCATGCACGTAAGACCCATTTACATGCTCATGATTCAAACACATATCTCAGGTTACAGAAGTAATCACTACTATGTAATAGTGTTAAAACATGCTTGCAAAAACCTAATCATGGTTCTAATCATCAGAAAACATTACTTTTAACTAATTATATTTAACATGGTCATTAAGGCTTATAACTGGAAACAGTAGTTACGGATATCAGAACATGCTAAAATTTTAATCACAGATCTTACACATGGAGTATATTAGATGTATAATTTTTCAGAATTTTCTCCATAGTATATCTATTTTTAACTTTTAACATGGATCTCAAGCAATTAACAGGATGATTTACTTAAAACATGATGAACAAGAAATTGATGACTCTATCTATCTTGAAATATGTACACAGGAACCTTAAATTCATGGGAAAATACTGAGACAGTAACACACATAATACCTATTAATCCCAATTTAAATCTAATATGGCATGCTCATTTACTCATGACGTAATTTCTAAAATTTACAAATATAATCAGAAAAATATCAAAAATTCGTGACTCAATCTAATAAATGTAATTGACAAGAAAAAATTTCCAAACCTATGCACATACTCAAAATCTTTGAAAGATCACATCACATATGTTAAAACACCTTTTTGGAAAAAAAAATCTAAAGAACTTAACGGCCAGGGGGTTGCCGTCAAGGGAGGTTAACGACATGATCGAAAATCATCAACACAGGAACTTAATGGCAAGGATGCTGCTGTCAACTTCCTATCTATAGAATGTGTAGACCGAAAGAAAAGAGACAGAGAATTTGGGGGTCCAGGACACGAGACAAAAATCCTTAAAAATAAAAAAACCCTAGGTGATAGGCATAGGGATGAAACCCCTAAGTTACTTACCTCTAGAAAACTTCCTGAAGATCGAATTAGGGTGATGAAGCCCTCTTTGGTCAAGCCAAAGGGGTAGTCTTCACGGGTTGATTCGACTTCCACGACCAAGCAGACGATCTCCCAACAACGAAAGAGCTTCGCTATGTTCAGATTGACCTCCCTCTTGTAGAAAAACGTCAGCTTGGTCTCTGGTTCCCCGGATCTACCACCTCAAAACTCTCTCTTTTCCTCTCTCTGAAACCCAATAGCCCTAGCTTAGCAAAAGTCCTCTCTTTGCAGAGTTGACCAAGTTTTATAGGAGTTTGGGTCGTAGGTATCCTAGGAAAGAGAAATCACAGCCAACGTGGGGTTTCCAAGTTTATCTTCCAAAGAAAACGAGACGGTTTCAGGGAAAAGAAACCCAACGCAACCGGAGAAGTTAACGTCCAATTGGTTGTCGTCTACATGAAGTAGACGTCAATCGATTTTGATGTCAATATCCTCAAGTCAGATAGAAAATGACACATATCTTGCCGTCAATCAGACGTTAACATCAAAGGATGTTGACGTTGAGAAGGAATTCAGAAAGCCATTTAAAACATAGAAGTCATAAAATGCACAGAAGACTAGGGCCTTACACCCTCTCCCCCTAAAAGAAAACTTTGTCCCCGTAGTTAGAGCAAAGATACTAACTGAATAGATGTGGATACTTCTTCTTCATGGCCTCCTCGAGCTCCCATGTAGCTTCCTTCCGTGAGAAGTTCCTCCACAACACCTTCACAGAAGATATAGCCTTATTCCTGAGATGGTGAACCTTACGATCCAAGATGGCCACTCGTCGCTTCACATATGACAATCTGGCTGAAGTTCCACTGACTCATGGTTGATAACATGTGATGGATCTCGCACTTATCTTTTGAGCATATACACGTGGAATACACGGTGCACACTTGCTAGCGCTGGGGGTAATGCTAGCTCGTACGCCACACTGCCCATTCACTTGAGAATCTCAAACAGGCCAATAAACCTCAGAAGCTTGCCATGCCTGCCAAACCTGACAACGCCAAATGTAGGTGATACCTTGAGGAAAACATGTTCGCCAATATCGAACTCCAAGTCCTTCCTTCTGTTGTCGATCTCTAGTCTCCTCCCAACACAAGGGAGACCTATAGAGCCGACCATACAATGCCTCAAATGGAGCCATGCCTATACTTGTGTGGAAGCTGTTGTTATAGGCAATGTCCATAAGAGGTAGGTGACATTCCCAGTCGCCCTTCCAGTCAAGCACGCACGCTCTTAACATGTCCTCGAGCGTCTAAATCGTCCTCTCAGGCTGACCGTCGGTCTAAGGATGGAAAGTCAAACTACGCTTCAACTGAGAACCCAATGCTTCCTAGAGACCCTGCCATAGCCTCAATGTAAATAGCGGGTCTCTGTCTGATATAATGGATTTCAGCACTCCATGCAATCTCACAATGTTGTTCACATGCAGCCTCACCAAGCTCTCCACAGATTACTTCTTCCTCATAGGTATGAAGTGAGTAGTCTTAGAGAAATGGTCCACAATCACCCATATCGAGTCACTGCCCTTAACTGATTTGGGCAAACCTGTCACAAAGTCCATGGTGATCACTTCCCACTTACACACTGGTATCTCAATCTTCTGCATAAGGCTCGATGGTCTCTGATGTTCGGCCTTAACCTGTTGACACACCAAGCACCGAGACACGAACTCTGCCACATCCTTCTTAATGCCTGACCACCAGAAGGATTGCTTCAAATCCTGTTACATCTTGGTGTTTCCTGGATGAATGGAGAACTGCGACCTGTGAGCTTTTGCAAGCACTTGATCTCTAACCTCTACAATGTCGGGTACACATACTATGTGCTGAAATTGGATAATGTCGTCCTCATCACGAGCAATGCCTACCTTGCCCACCATCTCCTGAAGTCTGGGATCTGCTCCCTGCTGCTCTATTACCTCGTCTAACACAGTGGATCAGATAGACAACTGTGCCAAGAAAGCTTGGCATAACTGCGGCTCTAACTCGATCATGGCACTTGCTGCATCCTCAGGCATCTTCCAATCTTGCTAAAGTAGAGACCTCCTCCTGCTGAGTGTATCTGCCATGACATTCGCCTTCTCTGGAAGGTACTAAAGTTTGAAGTCGTAGTCCTTGAGGAACTCAATCCATTTCCTCTACTGCAAGTTCAACTCTTTCTAAGAGAACAGGTACTTCAAGCTCTTGTGGTTTGTGAACACCACGAACCTGACACCATTGAGATAGTGTCTCCAGATCTTTAGTGCATGGACTACAACTGCTAACTCCAAATCATGGGTCGAATAGTTACGCTCATGCTCCCTTAGTTGACGAGAAGCATAGGCAATTACCTTACCATGCTGCATTAAAACACAACCAAGGCCTATCTGCGAAGCATCTAAATAAATCGCAAAACCCTCGGCACCACTAGGCAATATCAACATAGATGCAGATGTCAGCCTTGTCTTCAGCTTCTGGAAACTGCTCTCACACTCCTCGGTCCATACATACTTGACCCCTTTCCTGGTTAACTTGGTTAAAGGTGTTTCTATGGAGGCAAAGCCTTCTATTAATCGCTTGTAATAACTTGCTAGACCAAGAAAGCTCCTGATCTCAGATGGCGTCCTCAGAGTTTCCCATTCTATCACTACATGCACCTTCGTTGGATCAACAGCAACTCTAGCGCCTGAGATGACATGCCCAAGGAAATGAACCTCGTACATCCAGAAGTTGCACTTGTTGAACTTGGCATACAACTTGTACTCACGAAGAACTTCTAGAACTGTCCTCAGGTGCTCACGGTGTGTAGCCTCATTAGGAGAGTAGACTAGCACATTGTCTATGAACACCACAACAAAACTGTCCAAGTATGGCCTAAACACCCTGTTCATCAGATTCATGAATGCTACAGGGGCGTTAGTTAGACCAAACAAAAGTACAAAGAACTCGTAGTGTCCATAACGGGTCCTGAATGCAGTTTTGGAAGCATCTTCCTCCTTGATCCTCAGCTTATGGTAGCCTGAATGAAGGTCGATCTTGAAGAACACGGACGCATTCTGAAGCTGATCAAACAAATCATCATTGCGCGGAAAGGGGTACTTGTTCTTCACTGTCACCTGGTTGAGCTTTGTGTAGTCGATGCATAGCCTGAGAGAACCATCCTTCTTTTTCACAAACAATACATGTGCGCCCTTGGTGACACACTAGGGTGAATAAACCCCTTATCGAGCAACTTCTACAACTGCTTCCTTAACTCAGCTAACTCAACTGGTGCCATCCAGTAGGGAGCCTTAGAGATAGGTGAGGTGCCTGGAAGCAACTCAATAGTGAACTCTATCTCCCTTGTTGGTGGCAATCCAGATAAATCATCAGGGAACACGTCTGGGAATTCCTGTACAACCTCGATCTCCTTAAAGATAGGTGACTGATCGGCCTCAGGAATCAAGGCCACACTGGAAAGAAAAGCGCCACAACCCTTATTCACCATTTTCATAGCCTTCATGGCGGAGATCATGAACCTTCCCACTAAATTCCTAGGCAAAGGATGTGAGAACTCATTTTCTCTAGGAATACGAATAGTAATTCTCTTCCTCTTGCAATCGACCAAGGCATAGTGCTCCTCAAGCCAATCCAAACCAAGTATAGCATCATAGTCTTTCATCTTGAGTAAGTAGAAGCACCCAAGCAAACCTCGATCTTCAATGCACACTGGTAAGGACGAAATGCACTTCCTGGTCGCTAGAGTACCTACTGGGGTATGTACAGACAGGGGAACCTCTAACTCTTCTACCTCAACTCCAGACTCTACCTCTAACTGTCTAGCAAACCGCTCGGAAACAAACGAGTGTGTCACACCCGTATCAAATAATACTCGAGCCTGCACACCCATAAGTAAAACAGTACCTTCCGTGATGTTCTCTGCCTACTCAGCATCCTCACGTGCAAGTGCATACACTCGGGCTTGGGCCCGAGGTCTTCCTGGCTTCCCAGTCACTGGTGCCGCTGTTGCCTCTGTTGCTAGAGCTGGAGCTCCTCTCTGTGCAAACTGCTGAAGTCTGGGGCAGTCTCTGATCTGGTGCTCTGTGTTACCACACTTCAGCCACTTCCCCGCTACTTTCCAGCACTCTGAGCCGCCATGTGTCCTTCCACAATGAGGACATCTTTCTTGTCACTGGGCCTAAAGCTGATCGTCTGGGGTACAGCCACTGACTGGCTCGGAACTGCTGTATGTTGTGGCTACGACTGTGGGTATACAACTATCCTCTTTTTGTCTTGCCTTTGGAACGGTGCAGCTGACCTCTTCTAGGCTGCCTTCTTGTCCTCCATATACTGGCCCATCTCACTCTCCTGTCTGCATGCTGCGCTAAGAGCATCGTCCAAGGTTCGGTGATCGAAAGCCACTAGTCTCGACTTGAGTGATGATCTGAGCCCCATCACGAACTTCTTAGCCTTCCTTCGCTTGTCTGCAATGATGTGGGGAGCGTACTTGGAAAGCTCAGCAAACCTAGCCTCGTACTCTAGGACAGTCATGGAACCCTATGTAAGAGAAAGAAACTCCTGATCCATCTTGTCCTAATTGTGCTCCGAGATGAACTTGGCCTTAAAGAGTCTAGTGAACTCGGCCCACGTTACCTCTAAAGCTCCATCCTCGTACCTAGTATGTAGCATAGAGGCCCACCACACATCGGCTCTCTCCTGCAAGATACAACCCATAAGCACCAACTAACTCAAACACCCACATGCAAACAAATATACTCTAAGTAATTATAGCATGTAGGTCACCAGGCTCACTTTATCCCACTCTGCACACCTCATAGCACATAAGATCTTCTCTACCTCCCTCAACCAACTCTCTGCTAAGAGGGGATGACTCTCCCCCTTAAAAGAAGGTAGAACCATCCTCTTAAACCTCTCTATGATGGACGAACCACCATGACCATGCTCCCGAGGAACGAGAGCTGGAGACTAAGCTTGAAATAATAAGCAACACATAAGCAAACATATAACAACAAAATAGACTACTCCTATTCAACAATGCCAACCTGCGCCTGCAACTGTGCCTATAACGCAGCACGAGTCTATGCCTGCATCTGCATCGCCATGACTAGTCCTTGCATGAACACACCATAGTCCACTGGTGGCGGTGGTAGCACTGTGGGACCTTGGAGTGCTGGGGTGTGCTGCTCGTCCCTCTCCTCTCGCCTTTGGTCATCCTCCTGAGCCTGAGCACTACATCTACCACGGCTCTCCATTTCCTATAAAACAAATATCTTAATTAGGATCTCAGTTCTTTAGTCCTAACCATTTTCTTAACTATCTTTAATTCGTTATTGTATCTTTTCCTCGTATATGGATTAATTCTATAAAGACTTTGAAATATTGTGTGAATGATGACTTATTTATGTACAATCTCAACTTGTGGCTCTGATCCCAATCTCTATGATGACCCCCTTTATATCGGTACGATTATACCAATCCTCATTGATGTAAGGCGTGTCGTCATAGTGGGACATATACCCAGCACAACACAGTAGGTAGAGATATACACGAATAACAAAGGAAAGTACAACGGAAATGAAAAGCAACTCTTATTCCATCATTACCACACACATGTCACAGTCTATATAGTAGCAAAATAAATATACAAAGTCCACAAATAAACAAGTCCATATCATAACATTGTCTCACATACTAAGTAAAAGAAAAATACAAGCTATGTGAATAGCTCTCCAAATCTCAACAACTCCTCTCACTCGGAGTCGCTCCTCGCTATCTCCTCCTCGATCTCAAGAATACCTGTGTGATACCCCGAAAATTTTATTCATTTTATATTGTGCATGTATAATTATTTGTTGTGTGTATAGTGTGTATTCAATTGTGCGTATTATAATTTCTATATTCCTTATGAACTCATGCATGTATATATATGATATTTTTCGTGAGAATAGGCAATTAGCTAAATTGATGTGTATTGTGTATACTAAAATACTAGGCTTGTAATACTTAAGTAATACTATGCATGCTAATCTAATTACCGATGTGCATGTTATGTTTATCTATTTCATGCATAATGTATATAATTATGTTGTAAATGCCTATATATTTATGCATAGGATAATTGAAGTATGTGCATGCAAGGATTTCTTTTGTTGTATAAATTATTCATAGATAACTTATTCCAAATTGTATCTTAATAATATTATGCATACTCTATCTAAATCTTGAAGTGCATACCATCCTGCCTATTCCATGGAGGTTGTGTGTAAAAATATACATATATGTATGTTACCTTATACATATGATATCTATCTATTTAATCCTATGTACATCAATTCATCTATAGTATGTGAATAATACATAGATAATATTGTCCATGTAATAGATAATTTGCTATGGACCATGTAAGTATATGTATGCTATTTTCATACAAGTATAAAACATATATGATTGTGCATGCATTATCTAGTTATCAATGTATGTAAATCTCATGCATATAGTGCGTGTTGTACACATAGTAAGAAATTATTATCATGCACTTTGTAAATAATCATGAGTTTATTTCTGAGCATGCAATATATATATATATATATATATATATAAACGTGTGTGAATTATTTAATTATTGAGGTGCCTATTGTATTTAATTATTTTAATGCACGTAGTTAGTGTTATGGATGTGCATATGTATACATACATGTGTTATCCTTGTTTAAATAATATTTATCTACTTTCAGCGTGTTAAATTAATTAGGGTATGTAAAGTACTTGGATGATAATATACATACAATATTTAACTAATAATGGACACATCTTAATCATAAGTTCATGCGTAATGTATGTAATTATGCAATGTGTACGTATGTGTGCATATATGTATGTATTGATGCATATTGTTCTTAATTATGATTAGTGTAAGTTGTAATTAATTAAATATTACATAATGCAAGTATTTTATGTGGTAATGATATATGAAATTATTTTTGCATATACTAAATTATTTTAGTGCATTTATGCATGAAATTCTAGGTCTGTCGGTGTTTCGGCTGCTCAGGACTGCTGGCGGCCAGGACCTGGACGCCAAGACACTGCTGGCGGCCAGACCTGGACGCCAACCCCCAGTGGGCGGCCAGACCTAGACGCCAACCCCCAGTGGGCAGCCAGACCTTGACGTCAACTGCCAGGTTGACTACAACCGATGTTGACGTTAATATCCAGCTGCGTAACGGTTCCAGAATTGTTAATGTCCGTGTTTTGGCTAGTTTCAGATTAGGAAACCCTTCCTAAACCTTGGGTAACCTACCCTAATGCGTACCCAACCCTTGAACCTATAAAATACCCACTCTTGGATGAGGAAAAGGCTTTTCAACATTTGGTGAAAACCCTAGCTCCGAGATGGTGAAAAGC
Source organism: Colocasia esculenta (assembly GCA_014218235.1). Classification (NCBI taxonomy): domain Eukaryota; kingdom Viridiplantae; phylum Streptophyta; class Magnoliopsida; order Alismatales; family Araceae; genus Colocasia; species Colocasia esculenta. Next base: position 167,565,665 of record CM024753.1, read on the forward strand.
TGAACTTCGGAAGGCCAGATCCGTCACTTGGAGGTGTTCCCCGAGGAGCTACATCAACTGGGAGGTAGCCTATACATAGAGGAAGAGATTCCAACTCCGAGGAGCCATCTACATCGACAGGAGAAGAAGATCTAAGGCGTTTCCGAGTACCTTTTTCGCAGGGCTGAAAAGGGCTTCACCGACGATTCTGATCTTTGTAGATTTTTTTAAGAGGCAAGTAAACCTAGATCTTGATCCTATACATGTCCCCTAAGTCCTAGGTATTTTTATGGATTTTTCCTCGCGTCCTGGAACCCCGAATTCACCATTGTATGAAAATTCATATGTATGTGCTGCTGGGAGCAAGTAGAAGGCAACATAGGTTGCAGTCAAGTTCTTCAGAAGAAGTTGACGGCAACATCCCTTGACGTCTACTTCTTCAGGACCTGAAAGTGTTACTTTTTGATCTTCTTTTGTTGTTTAAATAATTTTTGGACATGGGTATACTCTGAAAATTTTATGGGTAATTGTATACTGTCAGTAAGTCATATCATGAGGTTGCCTAAATTTTCTATGAACCATGTTAATTATTAAAATTCAGTGACTAAGTAATGAGCATGATATGAACATGTTTAAATCTAGTATAAATGGATTTTGTGGTGAATTAGTTTTCATAAATTTTCCATGACAGATTGAATGTTGGTATTAGGTTTCTGTTCTGTTAATGCCTAAACATATTGATATGTCTCATGCTTAATGATATTTCGATAAATATATCTGAATTCTAGATTTAATTGTAGAAATTATGTTTACTGTCCGAAAAATCCAGAAAATTTCATATGTGACATACTTATTGATGATAACCTGTGATAAAAATTTAGACCTCAATTGATGACAGTAATTATAATTTCTAGTCAAACCGTTGAAATTTCATATATTAGATGTGTTGAATTTGATCTGGTATAATCCTGCAAATATACAGCATGTTAGGATTGTATTGTAAGATGTTTTATTTCTGAAAATAGTAGTTTCATGATTAGGCTAATCAAGACATGTGCAATTGACAAATAAGATACTTAAAGTGATCAATTAATATATGTGAACAATGTAAATAAAGTGTAAGAATGTGATGAAGTGAATGTGTAATAATTGGGCCAAAGAATGACACTGCTACCCTAGAGGCTTCGAGAGCTCTACATAGAAAAGTCCCTATGGAAGGCTCTACATTGTAAAAGTTTGTCCTAAAGGCATTAGGAAAAACTCGGAGGTGGACAAGTACCACTGGATAGGGTGGAGAGAGCTTCTCCCGGTCTGTGCAGTTACCAAGATTCACCACTTCATTGCCTAGGTGGTAGGTATGTGATATGAGTTATGTGATATGAGTTGTGTTATGAGTTATGTGTTATGAGATGTGATGAGTTATGAGAATGAGATATTTGTTTGTGTCCTCTAAAAGGTAGTTAGGAATATGTGTCATGGCATTTTAAGTAATTGGAATATGTATAAAGTGTAAGATTATATGTGAATGTGGCACATGATGAGTGCAAATGATATGATATGTGATAAATGAAAACCAAAAGAGTAAATGATGTGAAGAATATGTGAAAAGATATGTAAGAGACAGTTAATGTTATTGAGAGTGTGCTTGCATGTGAAAACCGATGTAGTAATGCATAATGTTCATGTTTTCATGCATTAATTACCTCATTTGCAATATCATGCTTATCATCATGTCATGTAGTTTATTGCTCTTCATGTAATAGTGTATGTGAATAAACATGAGTAACCATGTCATTTATGCAACATGAAAGATGAAAATGTAGAATTGTGAATTGGATAAAATAACATATGAACAAATGTAAATCCATGTAATTGAATGTAATTCATGTCAAAACAGCAAGTAAAGTGTAGTTATGAAGGTGATAAATGTATGTAATATTAGTTAGGTTCCATACTAGATGTGATGTTTGCTTAGTACAAAGTTTCATGCTTTAGTAATTATTGTTGCCAACCAATTTGACCATGTTCCAACTTCCCAATTCATGTTATAAAATATGAAACCATGTGTATGAGATGTATGTACATTTAAAACAGCAAGCAAAATATGAAATTAAATATGAAAAGTGCATGTGAAAAGTGAATAGTCATCACATTAGTTTGTTCATTCCTTTATGTCAAATTCTATGTTCTAGTTGTAGAAATATGTCATGAAATGAATTAATGTGGAAATGAAGGAATCATGTTATGCGTTAAGTGTGGAGAATATGTACAAGTGTATAGGAATAGTATCCATGATTTAGAATAAACGTATGATAGAATGAAGCATGTCTAGGTGATTAAAAATGTGTTGATAGCTAGGAGTATGTTCTATGTGTTTGGGAGTTTAAATGATAGTATGTATTCATGAGTGTTTAATAGCTTAATGTGAATGTGATATGTTTAAGATTAAGTCTTTGTTTTACTTGCTGAGTCTTTGGACTCACCCTTGCTTCGGCGTACAGGTTGACAGGTATCCCGTGCTAGGGGGAGAGACGCTATCTTGGAGGAGAGGCTTTTGAGGAGCAAGTAGTAGTTGTAGTTTTCCTTTCATAGTTGAATAAAAATGTTATTTGGACAATGTAGCTCTTTCATCTTGTAATAATGTGGACATTGTCGTTCTATTTTTGCACTATATAGATTGTGGAATATGGGATGGTGATGGACTAAGTTAAATTGTTGTATTTATTCTGCTGAAATCAATTGCTATCTACGTACTTTTCAACCTATCGACTAGTGTTGGGTTTTATCCCACTGTAATGACGCTCTTTATACCGATGAGGATTGGTATAATCGTACCGGTATGAGGAGGGTCGTCACAACCTGCCTCACCTGTAAGTTTAAGCAAGGATGAGTCTTTACAAAAGACTCAGCAAGCAACATATTGGTACATCCAAACACTTATCACATACATTCTACACAAGTTTAACATATAGAGCAATAGCAGTAAGCAAGTACTAATGAACAATCTATAACATGCTAAGTACACATGGATTTAATATAACTCATGTTGCAATTCACAACTCATTTCATGGCACATTTCCAAGTATCTAAATCATGAAATTAAACACATATCTACTAGTGATACTAACATGATATCTACCACATTCAACATGCTCATATGTCACAAATTCTCACTTTTTACTTGCTGTTTAAACATAAAAGTTACTTAATCACATGGTTTCACATTCTTACATATTGAAACACATTATCACACCACATTCACATATTCGCTATGCACATTCACACTTAATTCACATCTTTACACATCTTTTACCGTAACACATAATCCGAACCACCATAAAGGACACATCACACACATATCACATACCCATCACCTAGGCAATATAGTGTCGAATCTTGATAACTACGCAGAACCGAGAGAAGCATTCTCCACCCTAACCAGTGGTACTTGTCCTGATGATCAGTCCATCCCCATATATTTTATTTATTTTTTGCATTTTTTTAGTGATTAACAAAACCTTAACAAAGTTTTTCTAACAATCCTTTAAGAAGTTCCTCCACAGGAAATTTAGTCAAGCAAAATATGTAAGTAATTCTCATACATTGTTATTTAAAGTTTAAAGCATGTATTCATTCTAAGTACACATCGATTTCCTTGATAGAACATCAGTTTCTTAGGAAAAACAACGATTTCGTCTCACATCGGATTCATAAGTGAAACAACGATTTCGGTCTCACATCGATTTCATAAGTCACTTAAACAACGATTCGATAAGTTACACAACGATTTGATCACTGTAACAATTTGGTAAGTGAAACAACAATTTGATTGCTGTAACGATTCAGTAAGTGAAACAACGATTTGGTCACTATAACGATTCGATAAGTGAAATAACATTTTGGTCGCTGTAATGATTCAATCAGGGAAATAACAATTTGGTCACTGTAATGATTCGATAAGTGAAATAATGATTTGGTCGCTGTAACGATTTGATAAGTAAAACAACGATTTGGTCACTGTAATGATTCAGTAAGTTAAACAACAATTTGATCGCTATAACGATTCGTTACCTCTTCAACAACGATTTGCTCAAACAACGATTTGCTCTTACTTGAACAACAATTTGCCTTAGTCAATATCGATTTGCTCTTACTTGAACAATGATTTGCCTTAGTCAATATCGATTTGCTCAACCAACGATTTGCTCTTACTGAAACAACGATTTGCCTTAGTTAATATCGATTTGCTCAAACAACGATTTGTTCTTACTTGAACAACAATTTGCCTTAGTCAAATAACGATTTGCTTCGACAACGATTTCATTATTCACATCAACATAAAGTTTCATTTATATATGGATTATGATTTTGAAATCGATTTCTCGTATACAACAACACTCTTCACAACGATTTTAGTTTGAATGAATTATCATGCATTTCATTATTATTATCTTCTCAGATATTCCTGATAATGACCATATTATTCAAACATATTTTCGAAACTTTGTGGAGTTCAAGTCTTCTCGCGCATACTAAGATTTTGATCATTTCACACGAAATCCTCTTGCTTATTTGATATATCGCATAAAGTCTTGATTTGTGTGATGACATGATATCCTTTCCAGTTTAAGCATATCATTATACTGCACGAATACCAGAGTTGACTGACAACGTAGAAAAAAAGGAGTTGTCTAAGTATCTGTGTTTAATGCATGCAGGCTTTTTGTAGTAAAGCACGTCAAGTATGGATCCGTCAACCTGTCGAAAGGACAAAAGATTCATAAAATCTTTCCTGAGGATGCAAACACCAATCCAAGCGCTTATAGCTGCAAGCTCACCTCTGCATGCCTACGACCAGCCTCTCTAACGAGCATGAAGATGTGAGACAATGGGCATCTGAATGGCTACTTCAAGCAGAAGTTAAATAGAAGACTGATGACTCCATGAATAACAAGTAGTTGAGAGATAGAGCTTCACATACAACTAAAAAGCAACTTGCAAGCATCAGATAGAAGAGCTCATTCGCTTCACTCCACCATTCTTTCAGCTCTTAGCTCTCAGCTTTTCTCGCTTAGTCTTTTGAGAGCTAGTTGTTGTTTTGAGAGATTTTCATGTTGAAAATTTGTCTCTCTCTCAGACATTGCCTCAGATCAAGCAAACTCTTATAAGCTTGGTCTAGGAGCCTTTTGCCTTTGCACTCACATTCTGTGTGTGTTCCTCTTCAGTTGTGAAGAGAAGACCTGTTGTGAACAAGTGGTTGCTATTCCCTTCATTGAAGAAGGAAGACCTGTTGCATCAGGTGTTGGTTTGTACCTCTTCGGGTCTGAAGAGAAGGCCAACTGCAGTTGGATGTGGAAGGGTCCTTAAGGGGGACAGTACCCTTGGTTAGTGAAATCCCAAGTTGTTACTTGGGGACTGGACGTAGGACTCCTTGGGATAGGAGGTCCGAACCAGGATAAAATTCTCCTATGTTTGTGTGTTTGCATGTGTGTCTTCATTATTACTAACACTAACTATCGATCTTAGTGTTCTTCTGTGAAGTGTTTTTATTGACAGGTGTTAATTGAAAAAGAGCGTTTAGAAACCCATTCACCCCCCCTCTGGGCTTGCTATCTGGGAACAAGTGGTATCAGAGCCAAATCTCTTCAAGAAAGAAGAACTCACGGTCTGAAGAGCAAAGATAAATGGCAGCCTAAGGATATGCAGATGGTCAGTCCGTCAATAGACCTCCTCTATTTGATGGTGAAGACTACAGCTATTGGAAGACTAGAATGGAATTCTTTCTTCAAGGTCTCGATTTCCAACTTTGGTCTATCATAAAAGAAGGAGACCTGGTAGTTCTCCACAACAAAGAAAACTGGATAGAAGAAGACAAAAAGAAAATATCCCTTAACAGCAAAGCCAAAGCATACTATGCTGTGCACTAAGCAAGAAAGAGTTCAACAGGATCTTAGCGTGCAAGTTAGCAATGGAAATGTGGGAAAAACTCAAGATTACATATGAAGGAACGGTCAAAGTAAGAGAAACAAGAAGAGACATCTTGGTGGCTCAATATGAAAGATTCCAAATGCAATCAGGAGAATACATCACACAAATGTATAACAGATTCACGGATATCACCAATGGTTTGGCTGGGCTTGGAAAGACCTATGACATAGGAGATATGGTGAGAAAGATATTGAGATCCTTACCCGCCTCTTGGACTCCGAAAATGACAGCCATAGAAGAAGCCAATGATCTAAGAAGAATGCCACTTGAGAAGCTCATTGGGTCACTAATGGCCCATGAGATAAACATGAAAAAGGCTTGGAGAATCCTCCAGCAAGAAGAAGCAATAGCAACGCTCTCAAAGCCGCAGAAGACACATCTGGTGATGAATCAGATAGTGATAAAAGCAATGGGAGCAGCGAAGATGAAGAGACCTTTCTATCTAGAAATTGCAGTGTATTCTAGCAAAGAAAAAGTATCAGTCTGGAAGAAGGTACTTCAAGAAGGGAAAAGACTTCAAGAAACCTGAAACCAAGGATGCTAAGAAGTCAAAACCCATATGCTATGAATGCAAGAAGTCTGGACACATCAAGGCTGAGTGTCCAAAACTGAAGAAGACAGAGTTTAAGACGAAGGACAACTTTTTTTTTTTTGGGTAAGAAGGTCCTCAGAGTCCAAGCCAGGAGAGTGCACCCTCCCTCAGTGGGGAAGAAGGACAACTCAAAGAAATTCAAAAGATCCAAAAAGAAAGCTATGGCCGCTGCATGGAACAATGAAAGTGACTCAGATAGTGAGTCAAGCTCCAACGATGAAGAAGAAGAAAAAACCAATTTGGCTTTCATGGCAAACATTGAAGATAAGGTAACATCTGACTCATCTTTCACTACCTGTAATGAATCTGATTCAAATAGTTTAGAAGATGCTTTCAACGAATTATATAGCAAATATAAGGATGTATGCAAGCTATTAAAAACCACCAAGAAAAATTATGCTTGCCTAGAGATCACCAACTTAGACTTAAAATCTGAAACTGAGCAGCTAGAAAAATAAATCTCCGAATTAAAAAGAAGAAATGAACTATTATGTGAAGATCTAAAAGTTAAAAATGAACAGACAACTAACCTGGAAAACCAGGAAACCATAATTAAACTTAAAAAAGAAGTTGACACACTATCGAAAGACAATGAATATCTATCGAATACAATTGAAAAATTCACAAATGGTAAATCATCTTTAATATTAAAAGGAGCAAGAAGGTCAGGTAAGAAAAAGTATGGTTTAAGATATATTTCACCTAACAATGAAGAAACAATCATTCATCCTAACATATACCCAACTCCAAAATTTGTAGCCGAACAAAATACTGAATATAAATCTAACCTTAAAAATAGGCCAACTGAAACAGTAAATAAAATATCATGCTGCAGTCATTGCAATAAATTAGGACATACTAAAATAACCTGTACAACTAAACACTTAAAGTGGATCCCTAAAATAAAAGGTGAAGAAACTAACCAGCAAGGACCCAAAAGAACTTGGGTACCTAATTCTTAGTGTTTTAATTGCAGGGAAGCCTTAGAGCATCAAAATGGTACTTGGATAGCGGGTGCTCAAGGCACATGACTGGCAATAGAAGATTATTCTTGCACATCAAAGATGAAGAAGGCACAGTAACCTATGGCGACAATGGAAAAGGGTTAGTGATAGGTTGTGGATCCATTGGAAGTCAAGGCAAAACTCTTATAGAAGATGTATTATGCGTCAAAGGACTCAAGCACAATCTTATAAGCATCAGCCAGCTATGTGACAAGGGTCACCAAATCACATTTCAGGAGTGTAAGTGCCTTATTATGAAAGATGGTGTGATTGTGTTCGAAGCCTATATAGAAAAGAATTTGTATGTACTGCATCTAGAGGAATTGAAGGAACAAGATGTCTGTCTAGCAACAAATAAAGATCAGAATGCTGAACTTTGGCACAGAAGATTGGGCCACTGCAGCTTAGATGGAATAAGGAAGCTAATTAAACATGATTTAGTGGAAGGTCTGCCCAAGATAAGCTCAAGAACAGAAGGTATTTGTGAACCGTGTGCAAAAAGGAAGCATACTAAATCCTCCTTCAAGTCAAAGACAGTAGTAACTACTTCCAAACCACTAGAATTACTACACATGGATTTATTTGGACCAATGAGAACCACTAGCCTGGGAGGAAAGAATTTTGGATTTGTAATAGTTGATGATTATTCAAGATTTACATGGGTATCGTTTTTGGAACATAAAGTTGACACATTTGATAGTTTTGTGAAATTCAGTAAGCTAGTTCAAAAGGATAAGAAGTTCAGCATAATAAGTATTCGCTCAGATCATGGAGGTAAATTATAGAATGACAAATTCGCAGAATTTTATGATGATAAAGGAATAGAGCACAACTTCTCTGCACCAAGGACACCACAGCAAAATGGAGTAGCTGAAAAGAAGAATAGAACATTGTTGGATATGGCCAGAACCATGGCATCAGAATATAACCTTCCAAGATATTTTTGGGCTGAAGCTATCAACACATCTTGTTAAATTATAAATAGAGTGATGATCAGGCCAATTCTAAAGAAAACCGCAAATGAACTGTACAAGCAAATGAAGCCCAAGATCAGTCATTTCAGAACATTTGGATGTCCTTGCTTTATTCACAACAATGGTAAGAGAGACATAGGTAAGTTAGATTCCAAATCTGATGAAGGAATCTTTATGAGGTATGCTTCTAAACCTAAAGGTTATAGAGTTTTTAACAAACAAAGTTTTAATTGAACAAACTATTCATGTTATTTTTGATGAGTCTAACCTTGAGAAAGGAAGTAGATAGTGATGATGAAATTGCAGAAAATATATCCAACAAACTGAAAGATGCATCTATCAAAGATAATGAAGATCTACCCTTAGAAGAACTGCATCAAAAGGAAATTATACATGATGATCTTCCAAAGGAATGGAGATACAAGAAGGATCACCTGAAGGACAACATCATTGGAGGTCCATCTGTTGGGGTAAGAACAAGAGGTAACGTTATTCCTTGTGATTACTTAGCATTTGTTTCACAAATTGAGCCAAAGACAGTCAATGAAGCACTATCTGATGAATCTTGAATTTTAGCCATACAAGATGAACTTAATCAGTTCAAGAGAAACTAAGTTTGGTCCCTTGTTCCGAGACCATCATATCATCCTGTGATTGGCACCAAATGGGTGTTTAGGAACAAATTGGATGAAGCTGGTGTTATCACTAGAAACAAGGGTAGACTGGTTGCTCAAGGCTATTCTCAAGAGGAAGGCATAGATTTCGATGAAACATATGCACTAGTGGCTAGACTTGAGGCTATTCGAATTTTACTTGCTTATGCATGTGCATTGGATTTAAAACTTTTTCAAATGGATGTAAAATCTGCATTTTTAAATGGATATATAAAGGAGTAAGTTTATGTAGAACAGCCTCCTGGTTTTGATGATGTAGATTTCCCAAATCATGTTTTTAAATTGCATAAAGCATTATATGGTTTAAAGCAACCACCTAGAGCATGGTATGAAAGACTTAGTGCATTTTTGTTAAACCATGGTTTTATCAGAGGACAGGTAGATAGTACATTGTTTATTAAATCAAAAGTCAAAAGTATATTGCTTGTGCAAATTTACGTAGATGATATAATATTTGGATCTACTGATGAATCCTTGTGCAAGTATTTTGAGAGGCTTATGCAGGGTGAATTCGAGATGAGCATGATGGGTGAGCTCAAATATTTCCTAGGATTACAAATCAAGCAAGGCAAAGAAGGTACACATATTTGTCAAGCAAAATATACCAAAGAATTATTAAAAAAATTCAGGTTTGTCAATACAAAACCATTGTCCACTCCAATGAGCACATCCACCAGGTTAGATAGTGATAAAGAAGGTAAGAAGGTTGATCAAAACCCTTATAGAGGCATGATAGGATCATTGCTTTACTTAACAGCTAGTAGGCCTGATATTTTATTTAGTGTATGCATGTGTGCAAGATATCAAGCAGATCCTAAGAAATCCCACTTAATTTCTATTAAAAGAATTTTTAGATATTTAGCTAAAACTCATGATCTAGGTCTGTGGTATCCAAAATCATGTGAAACTAGCTTAGTTGGATATTCTAATGCTGACTATGCTGGATGCAAGGTAGATAGAAAGGGCACTAGTGGTAGTTGTCAATTTTTTGCAGGACGCTTGATTTCATGGTCTTCAAAGAAGCAAAATTTAGTAGCACTATCAATAGGTGAAGCTGAGTACATAGCTGCTGGGAGCTGTTGCACTCAACTCCTATGGATAAAATAACAGTTTGAAGACTATGGATTGCACATCAAGACCATCCCATTGCTATGCGACAACACAAGTGCGATAAATCTCACCAAAAATCCAGTTCAGCACTCCAAAATGAAACATATAGAGGTTAGATATCATATCATTAGAGATCATGTAGCTAATTGCAATGTAAATATTTCTTTTTATAGATACTTTAAATTAGTTGGCAGACATCTTTACAAAAGCCTTACCTAAAGAGAGATTTATGCCTCTTAGAAAGGAATTAGATGTGTAATTTGTAATAGATACCTCTTCATGAAACTGAAATAATAAATTTCAGAATAATATTTATCCCTCCTACCTTAGGTTAAGTGAATTCCTTATTTCTTGTAGAATACATTCTTTATTATTTGCTTAATCCTCTCCTCTTTTGTCGTTATTCGCATTTATTGCTCTGTCATTTCAAAAGCGCCTTTATGTCCTGCTGTTAAGGCCCGAAATCCATGTCTTATCGATTTCATCTCTCTCTCTCTCTCTTCTCGTTCGACTTGCCTGGAGCGATAAAACCCTATCGATTCCAGATCTCTCTCTGTGTGATTTCAAAGAATCTCTCTATTCCTGCCAAGATTTCTTGAGGGCTTCTGTTCCATTCTTTCCCACGATCCTCTAGAAACCTTCCATGTTCTTTTCCATGGCTACTTCTGGGAGTTCCGGCACCGTTGGTGGATACAACGTCGCTTTCCTCACAGCAGAGCAGCAGGAGAGGTTTGCAGCAGTAAAGATTAAGCTTTATGGTAACAAGGCAGTAGATATTGCAGATTTAGAGAAAAATGGGATGCATAGCATCGTGGAAGCCATAGAAAGGATGAAATGGACTAGAATGGTTACAGTGTCTGAAGCTAGCTACCCAGACCTTGTCAAGGCGTTCTTTACATGCCTGAAGATAGAAGAAGACAGGACCCTCTCATCCATAGTCAAAGGTACACCTATACTCATCACTTAAAGTCTGTTTGGTGTATGTACCATTGGGCATAGCGGAGTAGATAGTGTGGATATCTATGCCAAAGGGCTAGGTATCATCGGTACAGAGTACAAGCTGAAGGATGGGAAGATAGACATCAACCAGCTGAATGCATTCAACAAGATTTTGCATTTCATTGTGTGCCAGATTCTAGTACTAAAAAGCGCAACTTTCTCGACTTGGCCTAAGGCCGACTCAGATATGATGTTTTGGGCAATCCAAAATCAGGACATTAACGTGGCACATGCAATAATTGAGAGGATGAGATCTGCTGCTGACATGATATGGGATAAGAAGAACAAACTCAATGTATCACTTCTGTATGCTGATCTGCTGACCAGGATATTCAGGCATTACAATATTGATCTGACGAGAGAAGTCATGGAGAAGATGGGCTAGCCTATCAGGCCCAGAAATCTAAAGAAAAGTGGTTTTTCCCTAGTAGGAAGTGTTTGGACCAAGACCTCCATGGCGGAAGGAGAAGCTATTATTGGTGAAGCTCTAGTAGTCCCAGAAATTCCAGTGGTCCAAGAAGAGGAAGAGGAACTCAGAATTGAAGCACCAGTGGAAAGTGCTAGCAAAATAGAAGAAATCACTCCAGAGCATGTTGAGCCCATTGGGTAGTCATCTGGAGTAGAAACCCCCTCAACAGGCATTACATCTGTAGTTGAAGAAGTATTGGAGACTGTTGCAAATATCCAGGGGGAGCACGATGAAATTCATGAAGAAATTACCCCAATTATTCCTGCTGAAGATGCCACTATGGAAGAAGCCAGTGTACCAGTAGCAAGCTCAGAAGATGTGGCACCAGGCCACACAGAAGAAAATCTTGCAGAAAATATTGATATTGTATAGGATGTTCAGATGAAGGATGCTCCAGCTCAAGGGGAGCATGTGGTTGAAAAGGAAGTAGAAATTCAGGGGGAGCCCTCAGCTAGTGTCCCTGCTGATCCATTCCAAGAAGGTCTTGTGGAAAGCACCTCTGATAGTGCTGATGATATTATCATGGAGCCAGCTATCAGCTCAGGCACAAAAAGCAAGGGTGTGGCCACAAAGATTCCATTGCTCACCAGAAAGGCACACCGCAGATCCCATAAGAAGAAGAAGCTTAAAGTGAACAAGAAGCCTTTAATTGAAAGATTAAATGCACAAGGGGAGATCTTATGCTCTATTCAGTCTGACATTTCTTCCATTTTTATTAGTCAAAGCACTGGAGCCAAAGAGCTTGCAGGAGTCAAAGCAGTGCTGCGAGGAATGAGGAATGAGTTGGGAAGCCTAAAAGAATTAGTAACAGATCTTTCAGTTTTGGTGAGGGCACAATTGTCTTCTCCTGTCCCTCCTTCTCCCACTCAAGTAGTTCCAGAAGGACCGGGGACATCAGGGCCAGTTGCTGAAGAGGAAGGCCGGCCAGCAGGGCCAAATATTATTGAGGAATTCTTGAAGAATGTGCCTGAACAGGAATTTGGGCCACCAGGGCCATCAGTTGGAGTGTCAGGGCCATCAGTTGATGAATAAGGGCCATCAGGGCCAGTGGAGTCAGAGGCCGAGCAAGTCAAAAGGCAAGAACCTGTAGAGGAGGCTGTGCCTCCAGAGCCACCTGTTTCTTCTCCTCTTCAGACTCCAGCTCCTCCTTCTCCACGTTCCTCATCCACTGCCCCTCCAACCCTTGCCACCTTCAAACAACCTCTTCCAAAACACATCTCCTCACCTACACCATTTCCTGCTACCTCTTATTCCCCTATTTCCTCTTCTACTATTCCTCCTCCTCCCATCTTTGAGGAACCTCCAACATCATCTTCTTTAGCTGGACCCTCCTCCTCTGGTCCATCTTCTGCTGGACCATCTGTAACACCTCCTCCTACTTCCTTTTCTTCTCTTCATCCACCCACTCCTCCCTCATTCATAACTATCATTCCTGAGGTTGCTCGCATCCAAGGCGAGGTCATTCAGGACATTAAAGATGAGTTTGAAGAAGCAATTCTTCACTCAGTCCTATCCACTTCCTCTCATATTCACAGGACAAGCTCTTCTAGTCTTGTCCCTAAAAAGAGGAAAGTCTCCAAGGACCTTGCTCTATCCTTAGAACCTTGTTTTCCTCCTCTTTGGTTTTCTCTTTCTGTTGAAAATAGAAGGAGATCCATATACTGTGAATACCTTCAAAAATGTACATTTGCTACTGTTTTTTTGGCCTCCCTCACCTTAACCTCACTGACCACCTCCATATTGTTCTTCCTCTCTCCCACATATCCAAAGCATATCAGTCCAAAATTTTTTCAATGGCTGAGTCTAAATCTGAAGACCAGTGGGCTAGGGGCCATCAGTATCTTTACATAAAATTCTTACTTGCCAGATCTGAATGATTTCCCCCTTCAGACCATCCTCTCACACTATCAGAGTGGTTTATCATCCACCACAGAAGGTCTTGGGGATCTTTCATCCAGAGGGAAATCAAATTGGTCTGACACTTCCAGATGTTCGAAGACTACAGATTTGTCAACAACCTGCCTGAAGTCCAGATTGGTCAATTCCGGGGAGCCATTGCATAGTTGAGGAGTGAAAATGCAGTCAATATCTCCCTTCAGGTAGATTTTTCTACTCTAAAGCTCCCAGAGGTTGTCTTTCTCCCCAAGCTTCACTCTTTGGTCATGGATTCTGAAGTAGGTCCCATCATTTTTGAGAGATTTGCTAGAGTCATGGGCAAAATCTCAGTTCAGAAGGGCCATCCCCTTGCTTTCCATAGATTCCTATTCAGAGAATACCATAGGGGATATATCAAATCCGATATGCTTGCTCCCCTCTTGTTTGAGTGTGAGAGGCTCTCTCCATCTGATTGGGAGAAGCACTACAACCAATCTGCTCAGCAGCTAGCAAATCTGAACAACTCATTGTTCAACTCTAGGAAACCCACTCTTTCAGCTGATGAATTTTTGGATCTAAACTCCATCCATCTTGTTCAAGATCCGTTTTCCATTTGGGTTGAAAGGTATAAGGTTTTTGTTGCTCTGAAAAAGGAACTGAAGGAGCACCAGATATTCTATCCAATTTCTATCGACCAGTTCTTACAGCATACTAGTTTTGGAACCTCCAGCTCATACAAGATTTCTCTTGGAAATGATGAATATGCCAACTTCCTAGAAGCTCAAAGGCAACTCCATATCCAGTGAATGGTTCCTGTTATGGGGCCTTCCAATACTATTGCATGGGTTGTTTTCCAACTTCATTTTGAAGAGCAGGAACTCAAGGCTTGGCCCATCATTACTCGCCATGCCTCCCTCTTGTCACCTACCTTCTATATTTTTGTACCCCCTCAGTAATGAATATAGTGTTGATTGGCTCCATTTATCTTTCTTCTCTTCTTTCATTAACTCTTTACATTTCTTTTTGCTTAATGACGAAAAGGGGGAGAAAATAACACACTCTGAAATACATATCTACATATTTCAGATTTATCCAGAAAATTTACTTAAGTAAATTTCAGCACATTACATGTAATATTTTGTTATGTTTTGTCATCACCAAAAAGGGAGAGATTGATGATTAGTCCATCCCCATATAATTTATTTATTATATACATTTTTTTGGTGATTAACAAAATCTTAACAAAGTTTTTCTAACAATCCTTTATAAAGTTCCTCCACAGGAAATTTAGTCAAGAAAAATCTGTAAGTAATTCTCATACAGTGTTATTTAAAGTTTAAAGCATGTATTCATTCTAAGTACACATCGATTTCCTTGATAGAACATCGGTTTCTTAAGAAAAACAATGATTTCATCTCACATCGGTTTCATAAGTGAAAAAACGATTTCGGTCTCACATCGATTTCATAAGTCACTTAAACAACGATTCGATAAGTTACACAACGATTTGATCACTGTAACGATTCGGTAAGTGAAACAACGATTTGATCGCTGTAACGATTCGGTAAGTAAAACAACGATTTGGTCACTGTAGCGATTCAATAAGTGAAATAACGATTTGGTCACTGTAACGATTTGATAAGTGAAATAATGATTTGGTTGCTGTAACGATTCAATAAGTGAAACAATGATTTGGTCATTGTAACGATTTGATAAGTGAAATAATGATTTGGTCACTGTAACGATTCAATAAGTTAAACAACGATTTGATCGCTATAACAATTTGTTACCTCTTCAACAACGATTTTCTCAAACAATGATTTACTCTTACTTGAAAAATGATTTGCCTTAGTCAATATCGATTTGCTCAAACAACAATTTGCTCTTACTTGAACAATGATTTGCCTCAGTGAATATCGATTTGCTCAAACAACGATTTGCTCTTACATGAACAACGATTTGCCTTAGTCAAATAACGATTTGCTTCGACAACGATTTCATTATTCACATGAACATAAAGTTTCATTTATATATGGATTATCATTTTGAAATCGATTTCTCGTATACAACAACACTCTTCACAACGATTTTTGTTTGAATGAATTATCATGCATTTCATTATTATTATCTTCTCAGATATTCCTGATAATGACCATATTATTCAAACATATTTTAAAAACTCTTTGGAGTTCAAGTCTTCCCGTGCATACTAAGATTTTGATCATTTCACACGAAATCCTCTTGCTTATTTGATATATCGCATAGAGTCTTGATTTGTGTGATGACAAGATATCCTTTCCAGTTTAAGCATATCATTAAACTGCACGAATACTAGGGTTGACTGACAACGTAGAGAAAAAAGAGTTGTCTAGGTATCTGTGTTTAATGCATGCAGGCTTTTTGTAGTAAAGCACGTCAAGTATGGATCCGTCAACCTGTCGAAAGGATAAAAGATTCAGAAAATCTTTCCTGAGGATGCAAAGACCAATCCAAGCACTTATAGCTGCAAGCTCTCCTCCGCATGCCTACGACCAGTCTCTCTAACAAACATGAAGCTGTGAAAGCTGTGAGACAACGAACATCTGAATGGCTACTTCAACGGTCAAAATATTTTTGCAGAAGATAAATAGAAGACTGATGACTCCATGAACAACAAATAGTTGAGAGATAGAGCTTCAGATACAACTAAAAAGCAACTTGCAAGCATCATATAGAAGAGCTCATTCTCTTCACTCCACCATTCTTTCAGTTCTTAGCTCTCAGCATTTCTTGCTTAGTCTTTTGAGAGCAAGTTGTTGTTCTGAGAGATTTTCGTGTTGATAATTTGTCTCTCTCTCAGACATTGCCTCAGATTAAGCAAACTCTTATAAGCTTGGTCTAGGGGCCTTTTGCCTTTGCACTCACATTCTGTGTGTGTTCCTCTTCGGTTGTGAAGAGAACACCTGTTGTGAACAGGTGGTTGCTATTCCCTTCATTGAAGAAGGAAGACCTGTTGCATCAGGTGTTGGTTTGTACCTCTTCGGGTCTGAAGAAAAGGCCAGCTATAGCTGGATGTGTAAGGGTCCTTAAGGGGGACAGTACCCTTGGTTAGTGAAATCTCAAGTTGTTGCTTGGTGACTGAGAGTAGGACTCCTTGAGATAGGAGGTCCGAACCAAGATAAAAGTCTCCTGTGTTTGTGTGTTTGCATGTGTGTCTTCATTATTACTAACACTAACTATTGATCTTAGTGTTCTTTTGTTAAGAATTTTTATTGACAGGTGTTAATTGAAAAAGAGCATTTAGAAACCCATTCACCCTCCCCCTCTGGGCTTGCTATCTGGGTAACATGTCCACCTTCAGGATTCATCCTGATGCCTACAAGATATCACATACACATTGAGCCTTCCCATAGGGACTTTTCTACAATATGGCTCCACAGCCTTCTATCGTAGCAGTGTCAATCTCGGCACAATAATCACTTGATCACATTAATCACTTTGACCACATGTTTTAACACAATTTTCATGCACTTAAGACCCATTTACATGCTCATGATTCAAACACATATTTTAGGTTATAGAAGTAATCACTACTATCTAATAGTGTTGAAACATGGTTAACAAAACCTAATCATGGTTCTAATCATCAGAAAACATTACTTTTAACTAATTATATTTAACATGGTCATTAGGGCTTATAACTGGAAACAATAGTTACGAATATCAGAACATGCTAAAAGTTTAATCACAGATCTTACACATGGAGTATATTAGATGTCTATTTTTTCACAATTTTCTCTATAGTATATCTATTTTTAACATTTAACATAGATCTCAGGTGATTAACATGATGATTTATTTAACACATGATGAACAGTAAAATTGACGACTCTATCTATCTTAAAATATGTACACAAGAACCCTAAATTCATGGAAAAATACTGAGATAGTAACACACCATACCTATTAATCCCAAATTTAAATCTAATATGGCATGCTCATTTACTCATGACAGTATTTCTAAAATTTACAAATATGATCAGAAAAAATATCAAAAATTCGTGACTCAATCTAATAAATGCACCTGATAAGACAAAATTTCCAAACCTATGCACATACTCAAAATCTTTGGAAGATCACATCACATATGTTAAAACACCTTTCTAGAAATAAAAATGTAAAAAACATAACGACAAGGGGGTTGCCATCAAAGGATGTTAACGATATAATCGATTGCCGTCAACATAGGAACTTGACAGTAAGGACATTGTCATCAACTTTTTGTCTGCAGAAAGTGCAGACCGAAAGCAAAGAGATAGAGAATTTAGGGGTCCAAGACACGAGACAAAAATCCTTAAAAATTGAAAAACCCTAGGTGATAAGCATAGGGATGAAACCCCTAAGTTACTGACCTCAAGAAAACTTTTTGAAGATCAAGTTAGGGTGATGAAGCCCTCCTCAGCTAGGCCAAAGAGGTAGTCTTCACGAGTTGATTCGACTTCCACGACCAAGCGGACGATGTCCCAGCAACTAGAGAGCTTCTCCACGTTTAGAAGGACCTCCCTGTTGCAGAAAAATGTCGGCGTGGCCTCTGGTTTTCCGGATCTACCACCTCAAAACTCTCTCCTTTCCTCTCTCCGAAACCCAATAGCCCTAGCTGAGCAAAAGTCCTCTCTTTGCATAGATGACCAAGTTTTATAGGAGTTTGGGTCGTAGGTATCCTAGGAAAGGGAAATTTCAACCAACATGGGGTTTCCATGTTTATCTCCCAAAGAAATCAGGATGGTTTCAGGGAAAAGAAACCCAATGCAACTGGAGAAGTTAACGTCCAATTGGTTTCCGTCTATATAAAGTAGACGTCAATCGATTTTGACGTCAATATCCTCAAGTCAGATGTCACGCCCCGACGCTGAATATCGGAGCGCGAAGGCAGTTGCAAGGAAAAGGTATAAAGCGTATATTAGACATCAAACCATTACACAAAGAATAATGATAAAGCAAATCCATTTCATTAATACTTTTCAATGCCTAGTTACAACCACTATTATCAGAGCCATTCTATAGGGCCCAATTACATTGCAATAAAAGGAAATAACTAACTACCACTCTAACATAACGACTCGAGGGCACTCCTGGCTTCACTCTTGGTCATTCCCTTCCTCGTGAGTGTATGTATCATCCTCGGTCTCACCTGAGAACACAACATCAAATAACATAGGGTGAGCGATAACGCCCAGTAGGACTTAAATCTCAGGCTCAAGTAGGCTTTAAATAATTAATGCATTTAATGGCAGAGTATCTAAAGATAGTAGTTATAAGAGAGTCAAAATATAGCAAGAGATAGCAAAACAGGTAACAGAATAGCACCATAGCACGAGATCGAGTATAGTTTCCAAAAATAGCACAAGTATCGAGTATAGCACAATAGCAGGATGGCCATAGCACAACTAGCACAAGTATAATAATAGCACGACGAGTATAGCACTTGTTTGTCATTCTAGACATCGAGAGAGTATAGCACGTTTTGTGTTTTGATTGTCATATAGATAGTCGAGATAGATAGCACTTGAGTGTAATGCCAAACACTCTGATCATTTAACTCCCATGGGCACTAGCACTTTCGGGCGCACATCCCAGGACCAGATCGGGCCCTTTATATATTGCCAGGTATTGGTTATATTGTTTATCTTTAGACAATCAGTCAATGGCCAATATAGAGTACCAAGAAGTAGATGAGAGCACTAGATGAATAGACGAGATAGTAGAGTGAACGTGAATAGACGAGCGAGTAGAGTACAGATGAGAGCTAGTGGACATTGCACGTAATGCGACGAGTAAACAGGCGATAGTAACGGTTGCACAACACGCGCACGTTGTATTGGCAGTCAGGTGGAATTCACGATCTTCCTACTGGCCATGTTATGCACAAGTCCAGAGGTCCGACGTGATTCAAGGTAAGAGCGAACTTCTAATAGCTGTTTAGATCATATCGATCCCTAAAGGTGTAATGGGTGTTAGGGTACAACCGGCTCGTCGACCATGTGGGAATCCATGATCAGAGGAGACTTACGGAGGCCTTGTGCAAAGACTCACTAGTCCGGCAGAAGGAGTATCCGACGGAGAGTTCGTCCAAGCCAAGAGAGTGTGTATATAGAAACACGTGCTCGACGTTCTAGAGGAATTCTAGAACAGTGGTGCGTCGATATCGGTATATAAACAACGCAAGAAATGAATACAAGCCCTTTAAAATAGGGCAATTAATATACTTTTATTACAATAATTTACTAGATACATTATGAGATATTTTCTGCCAAATTTCAGCCATATATGGATGGTTCATGTGTGTGCATGGGTAAGAGAAATCATAGATAAAAATAAGTCGTGAATATGTATTTTAAATCATTCAATGTAGCTCCATTTTTTAAAACAAGTTTTTTACTGGGGGTATAACTGTAAAAATGCGTAAGGATTATTTAGAAAGCGATAGAAATAATTTTTATGGGTTTTCATCAAAAACCTATGAACGCGACATAGGCCAATGAGGGTCGCGACAGGTACTAGGCAGATCGCGACAGGAGCATGTAAGGATCGCGACAGGGCTTGTGAATCAGGTACTAAAAACGCGACGGCTTACCTGTCACCTTCTTGGTCGCGACGGGTAGGCTGTCGCAATCGGACCCCAGAAGGCGACATATCAGGCAGTTGCGATCTGGTGGTCTGTGCCTGACTCTGACAGGAGTCAGACCAGACATTGGATTGCGGACCAGAACATTCAAATTTTGATACAGGGTCGTTTAGAAAATCATAACTAATTATATACATGATGAAAAATCATGAAACCAGTTTTAAATTGATCTTATGCAAGGGTACTTCCAGTAATTAGGAATTTGAAAACAATCATGGTATCGACATAGTTCTAACAAGTTGAAAAAGAAGCAACCTGATTCCAGGTGCAGCAGAGATGAATGGTTTAATTCGAGCAACATGCTTAATAAAAATAGGGCTTTTAGGGGCAAAAGATCCCTAACAACAAGTAGTATCTATAGTAAAAGTTTTGTAGCATGGGAACAAGTGTACATGGAGATCTGATTTAAACATGATGAGTTGGGGTTATCATGGATGCAAAACTTCAAAAATCAAGAACAAAAGATTGGCTCGATGAAAAATTATGAAACGAGAGGACTTTTGTTCCTGGTGATTGGAACTACCTATAGATGGATTTGATTTAGTTTTGCTTGTGAGAATGCCTACCTTTGACTCGATTTATCTTCTAGGGCTTAGAACTCCAAGAATAAGGAAGAAGCTCCAAGAACTCCTTCTTCCCACGAGATCTTCTCCTCCTTGGCCTCTTCTCCACGTCCAACAACCTTTAGCAACGAGCTAGGGTTGGCCAAGAGGGTTTATGAGATGTATTTATATAAATACAAGTTCCTATTCCTACTACTACTCAAATTCCTCTTAATTACGAGATTTTCTAACTCCACCTTTCCTCTCTTGCTTTCCAATCTCTAATTGGGTTAGGATAGTACCTAAATTCGTGCTAGACTATATGGGGTAGGTTTAGGAATCCAATTCCAACTATAATTGCCACTTTTATTGCTTTAATAACCCCTTTCCAATTAGGAGATAATTAAACTTCGAATTTAGGGTATTTTCTTTATTTACTATTTGTAAATTCATATTTTGACTCAATAAATTCTAGAGGATCCATTAAGCAAAGCCCATTACTCTTTTTCATTTAATGGGTTTTATTTAATGCTCTTTTCATTTTAATATCCATTTAGCTAGGTTTTAATTCTTTATTTAAATTTTTATTTTTCTTAAAAATTCAGGTTGCTACATCAGATAGTAAACGACACATATCTTGTTGTCAACCAGACATTAACGTCAAAGGATGTTGACGTTAAGAAGGAATTCGAACAGAAATTTAAAACATACAACAAGTCATAAATTGCATAGAAAACGAGGGCCTTACACCTATACTAGACAAAGGAAAACCAGTAGTCTCACAATCAGGGCACCACATGTGTCACAACTCCTGACTGCAACTCCATGCCTAACTACCTCCACCCACAACACGAGTGAGGCAAGTGAAGCAACGCCACAACTTGGAAACTGTTGGCATAAAGCCATGGCTCTCAGGCCTCTAACCCCTACTGGCTCTAGAATCTCACAGAGTGAAACTAGCGAGAAACAAAGGACTAACTGGAGACCAACATGTCTGCAAGGTGTCCAAACCCCCAGTCACAAAGCATGGGCCTTTAATTGTAAAGGGAAGAAAAAGGAGTAGTCATCATATTTTCTCTTAGTGATTAGCATGGTTAGTAAAGATGTCATAAACTGCTTAGCAAGTATTTTCATACTAAACTAGCTAGCATGGAAGAGGAAATTAAAGATGTTAAACTACAATAGGGATATGATCGTAGTATATGAACAATCATTTCCTTAGAGATTGGTTACCAAAAGAAAGAGAAAAAGCTCCATCAAAATAGCATATGCCTGGCCAATCAATCACATTCAGCAAGATGAGGAACTGCAAATTGTTGAAAGGGGATGGATGGCAATGGGGAAGCCTACCAGTGAAAAGAACAAAGAATAAAAGGAAAAACAGATGAAATGTTGCCATTTCATTCTCCGGTTCATCTTAAAAGAACGATTCTCGAGAATTATTGGTGTGGGAGAGAGTTTTCACTATTTGGTGTCGAACTGAGCAGGTTCCCACATGATAATTGCAGAGGACGAACGGTCGCCAGTGCGAACGGAGACCCGTAAGACCAGAAAGCATCAAGGGAACCCAGTTGAAGAACCAGGAGAACCCTCCGATGCTAAATTCAGTGATGACTATGGTGAGCTTGGAAGAGAAGGTTTTTTTAGGTTTGTGGTCTCGCCTATAAGTGATTGTGTGGGGGTGATTCCATGTACCTTGGCATAGAGGTTACTGTTCCTTATATAGGCAGAGGACCTGAAGGGTCTGGATGCATCATTCTCCAATGATGACTTGAGGGATGCGATGGTTGACTTCCCAAGATGGGGATATCTGTTTGAGATGTCTCTTGGGAATTTGTGCTTGTGCTGCTCTAGATTGTTGGGAGGCATACTGCGTCGTCCCATTAACTGCTTTAGGGAAGCGAAGAGCCGCATAGCATTGTAGGCTATAGAGGTACCGAACAGGAGGCTGCGGACCTACTCGGTGCGGCTACCCAGCGTTCGGTGACCTGACGCTGGAACCATAGATGGTCCGAACATGAGCCCGGAGGCTCATTCGGTGAGATTATGGGTCTTTTTCCGAGTAGGAATGCTTGGTGACTCTATGATGTTCGGATAGGATCGGACGTGTCCGGAGACCAGACTTCTTGGGACCCTTGGGCACGTGATGACTGAGGCGTGTTCGGATGATTTTAGCTATTTCCGAGGACACGTGGCTGGATAGCGTCGCTTTACTGCCATATTCAGTCATGTTGGTCCTATGGGCCTAGGAGGCTAGAAATAGCCTCCACACTTTCCCCTCACCCTCTCAAGCGTGCTCGGATGTGACCTTGAGCACTTGAGAGGGGAGATGATTGTTCGACGTCACCCTCTTCTCATTAAATGTGATGCTGGCGACGGCGGTGTCTATGACTATTTGCGATGCCGTTGGAGCTTCCTTGGTATCCCCTTTTCATGATGACGGAAGAGACGTGAAGTGACTGGAGATCTGAAATGATTGTTTGAACAGACTGTTCGAGTGGGCAGGATGTTGTTTTTGATCTCTGAATCTCGTGCCCCTTGTTCTTTATAAGGAAGAGAAGAGGGGGGAACACTTCACGCTTTCCTACTTCAAACATCCGTCTTCCACTTTTGCTACTTGCTCCTTCATTTTCTTTGCATCCTCCTGTTCGTCTTCTTTGTCTCTGACTCCGGCTCCAATGGCATAGAGGGAAGGAAAAGCTGTCGCTGCTGTAGGGGCGAGCAGGCAATCCTCGACGAAGACAAAGGCCATGAAGTACCGAAGTTTCTAGGGCCTCAGTGAATGATTCCAGATCGGAGAGGAGTACGAGATCATCCTGATGCCTGAGGATCAAACCTATATGACTGATAATCCAGGATGTTTTGTCCTTTCACTGGACTTGATGGAGGTAGGGTTTCGGTTGCCGGTGCCAGAGATTGCCAGGGACCTGCTCAGTGCCTGGAAGATTGCTCTAATTCAGTTGATGCCGAACACGTGGAGGACGATCTTCGTCTTCTGCATCATGTGCGAGAAGTTAGGGATCCAAGTGTCAGAAGATCTGTTTCGCAACCATTTCAGCTTAGCATCATCGTTGCAGTCTGGATATGGTATCATGTATACCAAGCATCAGACGAACAAGATTCGGGTCCTCTTCACCCCTTGTCTCTCAAACAATAAGGGGTGGACCGGATGACTTTTCTTCATTGGTCGGAAGAAGGGGAGTGGCTCTCCAGAGTGGGGATTCCCTACTCGGGTATGTGAGCCACTGAAGAAAATGGATGCTGCGCCTTTCCTCATCCAGGACACAACCAAGGCTTCGATGGATCTGCCGAATGTGCTCATAGAGAAAGCCAAGCTACTGTTGACAAAGTATAAGCTTGTTAAATACAAGCTGAGCAGAGTATGGGGTAAGTCTTTCTCTTCTTTCCTTGCCTTCCATTTGATTGAACGAATCCTCTGACTGTTTGCTTTCTTCTGCGGATGCTGCAGAGGTGGCCGCTGGTCGGGACCAGAAAGACCAGGCCCTGTACGTCGAGCAGATCCCTGTCATGTTATACTTGACATACATCAGCGAGGATGCACCGATGTCGATGGTGGAAGACGTCTGTGCTGCTGCTGGTCAATCTTCGGGGCAGGAGACCTTGAAGATCAGCCTATGGAGGGAAGTCAAGGCTCTGAGGAGGGAGGTAGTGATCCCGAAAAGGGAGGCCGAGGAAGAGGAGGAGGACGCTACCCCCCAGCTCCAGCATCATAAAAGGAGGAAGCTAGTGAAGGCGGCCGAGCAGGAGGGAAAGAAGAAGGAGCCGACACTGACGTCGGCCGTGGCTGAGCCTCCTACTGTAAAAGGGGTGCTCCTGGAGATGGGCCTCCTTGGGGGCGAAGATGTGGTCACTGTTGACGATCAGTCTGACGGGGACTCCTTGGAGGAGCTTCTTGGGGAGTTGGAGCCCTTGTCACCTGCCAGTGGAAGCAAGGCGATGGCGGCCGCAGAGGGGGCGGCGACAACCACGGAGGCGGCACCAGAGGGGGCGCCAAAGGCGTTTGCGGATGGAACGCCAGTTTTCACATTGACTGCGAACACGGCGATGGGGTGTTTGCAGTGGAGAAAGCGTTGGTCTCGACACTAACCGCGGAGGAGGCGTTGGTTTCCACACCGACAGCAGAGGAGGCGTTGGTTTCCACACCGGCTGTGAAGACGGCTATGGCAGGGTCTGTGGAGGAGTAGAAGTCTATGGTCTTTGCCGAGCGGTCGGTGGACCAAGATGAGGCGGTGATCCCACAGGGGGCGCCTATGGGGGATGCCGAGGACCCAGAGGCCACAACGGCGAATGTGGTCACTGACAAGGTGGGTTGCGTCGTAATAACTCCAACCCCAAGATTAATGAAGCAAAAGATCCTAATCTGGAACATTAGGTGTATTGGAAATGATCAGTCCATCAGAAGACTGAAAATTTTGAAGCGCATATATAAGTTGTCTATTATAGCTCTCATAGAACCAAAAATAACCACCTCTTGCATTGATATGTAGAGAAACAAACTTTACGTGGCTCATTCTGTAGCAAATGTGGATGAACATGCCTGCATATGGATTTTTTGGGAGGAATGTGTTAACATTTTGAGGACAGATTCCAACGACCAGTTCATTACAGTTTAGGTTTCTTTGACATTTTGCAAAACTTTTTTTCTTACTGTGGTGCATGCTAGCTGCTCTGTGATTGAAAGAAGGAAACTATAGGACTACATGATAGACTTTTCCACAGCTTGTTCTGCCCCATGGCTGATTGGTGGTGACTTTAATAGTTATCTGGCATTACATGAACAGAGAGGCGGGAAGAGGAATTTTTCTAGATCTGTCATAGACTTCCAGGCCTGTGTTTCAGCTACGGGGATTGAAGATGCTGGCTTCAATGGGGGCAAATTGACCTAGTTTAATGGTCAGCAACAGAACGACATATGGATCAGAATTGATAGGTTATTTTTTAATGCAAAATGGGCAATCTCCTGCCCTGCTGTTCATGTCCAACATCTTGACAGCGTTTGTAGTGATCACAGCCCCCTCCTCATTTCCAATACCACTGAAAATACCAAGGGTCCTTCTAGGTTCACATTCCAACACATGTGGTGCTCTCATGAGAGATTCATGGAAGACTCGGCTGCAGCATGGAGGATGGCACCTGCCTCCTCATACCCCATGCTTAATATGGCCTACAAAATGAAGCATATGAAGGCTTTCTATAGAAGATGGAACAAGGAAACTTTTGGCAATGCTTCCCTCAACTTGCAAACTGCTAAAGCTTCATTTGCCACTGCACAACAGGCAAATGATGAAGACCCATCCCAGGCCAACCACACTAACTTCTTGTTGGCCAAAGACAAACTGGATCAGGTTCTCTTACAGGAAGAAAGATTGTGGCGCCAGAAATCGAGGATCAAATGGTTGAAGGACGGGGACAACAACACTAAATTCTTTCATGCATATGCTCAAACCCAGAGGAGACATTCTTTGGTCTCTAAACTACACAAAGAGGATGGCTCTTCTGTGGACTGAGATGATGGTGTCGCTGCCATGTTTGTTGAGCACTTTTCAGAAGCTTTCACATCGGCCCCACACTAGATCAAACCAAAAATTCTGGAACACATACCACCTCTGCTGCAAGACAAAGGTAACACCATGCTTTGCACTGTGTCAACACCGGAAGAAATTAAACATGTGGTCTTTACTATGGACCCCGACAGTGCCTCGGGTCTCGATGGATTTTCTGGACATTTCTTTCAAACTGACTGGGATTTCATTCAACTGAATGTCACTAATGTTGTCCAAGCCTATTTCTGTGGTCACATTCTACCTATTGCCCTCACCTCATCCCTCATTACCCTTATTCCCAAACTTGAGAACCCGAAGAAATGTTCAGATTTCAAACCTATTAGCCTAGCAAATTTTCTATACAAGATCATCTCCAGGGTCATATCTGATAGACTCGGTACTCTTTTGCCATCCTTGATTTCCGAGGAGCAAGGAGCCTTCACTAAGGGGAGAAATATTGCTGAAAACATCTTGCTTAACAAAGAACTTCTTCAGCATATTGGAAGGAAATGCAGAGGGGGAAATCTGATCATAAAATTGACATGGCCAAGGCTTACGATAGAATGGAGTGGGACTTTCCCTATGTTGTTCTCAAAAGGTTTGGGTTCTCCATCCAGGCTATCTCCATTATCGAACCTCTACTTTCCAACTGTTGGTTCTCCATCCTTCTTAATGGCAAGACCCATGGTTTTTTCAAATCATCTAGAGGCTTAAGGCAAGGGGATCTAGTGGCTCCTGCCCTCTTCATTCTTGCTGAAGAAGCACATAGCAGGCTCACCAATCTGTTTCAACGCAGCAGTGGTGGTTGGTACCAAACCAATGCTCGGTGCCCAGCAATTTCACATCTCCTATTTGCGGATTACACTCTCATATTCTCAGTGAGACATCTCAGAAGACTCATGGCCTTTCTTAAGAGCTACGAGGAGGCATCTGGTCAGCTCATCAACAGGCAGAAAAGTTCATACTATGTATCTAAGCATGCCCCAGACGGCCTTCTCCAAAACATTAGCAACACCACTGGCTTTGTTAGATCCAAATTGCCAATTAAGTACCTAGGAGTTTTCATAGACACAGGGAGGCAGAAGCCCGCTCATTTTGCCAACATAATTTCCAAAACTGTTAGCAAGTTGCAAGGATGGAAAGCTAAGTTTTTATCCATTGGGGGAAGACTTATTATGATTCGACACATTCTGTTTGCCCTTCCTATCTACACCATGAATGCTATGTCTATCTCGGCTACTGTGTGAGGACCTTCCACAGAATCCTTGCAATTTTTTTCTGGGGTTCCTATGTGGGCTCCCCGAAGAGGCATTGGAAAAGTTGGAAAACCATTGCAGAACCGAAGGACAGTAGGGGGCTCGGCGTCCTAAATCTGCAACACATGCAGATCTCTTTCAGAACCAAAATGCTGTGGAGGGCCTTATCCACCAATTCCTTGTGGGCCAGATTCTTCAGAGGAAAACACTTGTTCAACTGTCATCATTTTGAAGCCCATTTTCCCTTCCTGCTTGCTGCGAACAGAAGACTATGGCAGCAAGTGGCCCAACTAATCCAAGGAAATCATAGCATCATATCCATGGATAACAACTCAAAAGCCTATTTCTGGTTTGATGTTTGGACCGAGAAATCACCACTTAAAGTTTACATCCCTGAAGATATATGGCATGACATGCCCAACAAAGAATGCACCATCCAGCAGGCCTTCAGCAAACCGAGGAGCATCCATTTGCAGACTGCTCTTAGGTATTTCCCCAGACACTTATTGTCTCAATTCTTGACCACCAATGACACCAAGGACACTTGGATATGGTGCCCAACTCCAGATGGTTAGTTCTCCACGAAATCTGTCCGATTATTCCTCCAACCAGCAACATCTCAAAATTGGAAATCCCTGTGGTCTCCATTCATTCCCCTCAAGTGGTCCATCTTAATATGACGGATGACACAGAACTCTGTTCCAGTGGATAGCACAGCAAAAACCAAAGGTGTGCCCCTCTGCTCTAAATGTTCCTGCTGTCCTAACCCTCAAGGAGAAAGTGTACTACATTTATTTTTCAGGAGCAACATTGCCAACCATGTGTGGACAGATCTGTCCCCCCTTCTGCAGTTCAACAATATGGAAGTTATCAGTGTGGCCGATGGTGTGACTTCCTTCTTAACACACCCGTCAACTTACCACCACTACTGGACACCTTACTCATTGCACTTTCATGGCTGTTCTGTGGGAAATTTGGTGTAGCAGAAACAGGGCCAGATTCAAAGGGCAAGACATGTCTGCCAAGCATGTCATCAACAGAGCCATGTTATCCATCCACGCCATTAGTACAACCTTCAAACTTCACAATATTTCGCAGCCCTGGTTAACTGCACTTTGTCAGATCAAAAATGGGAATCAAAATTTGAAGATTAACATCCCCACTATTGTTAAATGGCTCACTCCACCGAAAGGGAGATTGAAACTGAACGTTGACGGAGACTTCAAGATGACGTCGGGTGAAGCTGGAGGAGGGGGCATCCTCCGCGACCACAAAGGTAACATGTGCTGTACCTTTGCTAAGACGTACCACGGCCTCAACTCCAGTCTTGCTGCAGAAGCTCTTGCACTCAGGGATGGTCTCTCCATTTGCTGCAGCAGAGGTGTCTCCGACGTGCTGGTGGAGACAGATTCACTCAACCTCCTTCAGATTGTTACTAGACAGCCTCCTTGCCCAAGGGAACTTGTTTGCATCATGTAGGATGTGGCTGTCAAGACCCAGAACCTCAAGGCCGAAATTATTCATGTACCCCAGGAAGCAAACAAGGTGGCGGACTGTCTTGCAAGCTATGCATCCTCTTGTGCTCATCTTGCCACATGGAACTCTTCGGCTGATCATCCTACTATTGTAAAGGGCCCCTACCACCTTGATAAGGTAGGGTGCCCTTCTATCAGGCCCTAGTCCACTTTGTAACTCCCCCGCTCCCCTTTCATCGTATTTATATAATCACTCCCTAGCCGCCTAGTGAAGGTAGTGGCCCTCTCACTCTGTGAGGATGCCCCTACCATCTCCTTTGGTTTGGCTATATTAAAAAGAAAGGTGGCTGAAGAGCCAGTCGCTCCTTCAGAGCAGACCGTTGGACTAGGGCAGAGTCCGACGAGGATCGCGCACCCCTGACGAGGGTGTTTACGGCGAAGACCCCCATTTGGCCTTCGGAGGTTCTCCTAGAGGCGGCGCAGGAGTGTCTTCGGACAGGTCCCTCGACCCAAGCTTTGGCCCCTGCCCCACTACAGAGCAACTTGAGGTGCTCCGACGGTGCTGGGGGGAAAGTTCAGACGCAGAAGGTGTAATGTTGCGACTATTTTGGATCCATGTTTAATGGTTTTGGTGTGGTGCCCTTGGCCAATGTGGGGTCATTAGGCGTTGGTTGTGGTTCCCGGTTATTGTGCAGGTGTTGTGGGCCTTAGGTTTAGCAAATTTAGCTTGCTGGTTTCCTAGTGAGAAAGGCGATGGAGTGAGTCGTCGCATTTTAAATGCGACAACCACCTCCATTGCGATTCACCAAATTGCCTTTCCGTGGCATGGAACAATTGGTGAAGGCTAGGTCTGTCGCATTTAAAATGTTTTAAACGTGACAACTGCCTTCGTCGCGATTTTGACTATGCATTTGTTGCTCTGTTTTGGGCCAGACAGAGCAAAGGAGGCTCTATCCGGCCATGGGGAGCTGCTGTATGGTGGCTCTTGGCATTTTTGACTTGCTAGAGGTTGGTTCGGCCTGGTTTTCACGCAAGGAGGATGTCCAGAGTGTGGATTCGCCAGTGGTGTTGTGTTCTTCATGTTCCTTGGGGTCATCAAGTTAGTAGGGAGACTTCCCTTATGGTTTCGTTTGATTTAAATGCTTTAGAGCTTTGTAAAGCATGCTACCGTGGTGTGTGATAGTGTGGTTTTCATTGTAAAGATTTAAATGTTAGCTTAGATGTGGTTTGGACTAACTTTATGAAGGAAGGAGGGGTTCAACCGTCTACTTGATAAGGCGATGGTTTTTACCATCACGTTTTGGTGAGAACGCGATAGGATAGTCCGTCGAGTTCCTCTTCTGATTGATGAGTTTGTATCAATTAACTGAAATGTGACCATTAGGCCTGTCACATTTTTATATCGATTGGTCGTAAGGCGATGCTTTGGGGCGTCGCGTTTCTTCTATTTTGAATAGTATGAATTGATTGGTGTAATCGCGACAGTGTGGGCCATCACGATTTACATTTAGATTGTTCACGTTTGTAGCGTCTGGCTTGATGGCAATGCATCGGGCCGTCGCGTTATGTCGCGACCGTGGGCCCTATCGTATTAAGCTTGTTGGTGTGACTGGTAGGGTTGTTGCGATTTTAAAGGGAACGTCTATGTTCGTCGCGATTCAGTTTATGAGGTGAGTTTGTGATGGTTGGGCTGTGATGGTCTGGTGTGGACCTTGCCTTGGTTGTTTAAGGTTATTTTAAGTTGTTCTAAGTTGATTAATGTTAGTAAAGCATGTTATAGGTTTAATGGCTTGGTTTATGGTTAGTTAGCGAGTTATGTTGATTACGCCATTTGTGTTAATCATGTTAACTATGTTGATCATGTTAAGTACGTTATTATGTTGTGGTTTATGTGCAAAGAGGTGTTGCTATGGAGGTCATGAGAAGACCAATGACAGGCAAGGTGATTGTGTGGTCATATGGTTCACATGATTAATGGTGTGTGGTTGTTTGGAGGTCACATGGTGACCAGTGATGAGCCAATAATGATATGTGTCTCGTGGTATAAGTTTTATGACCATGATAAGTGATTGGTGTGGCTTGTGCATTTGCCGAGGTTGGTGTCTGGCGCCTAATCCGGAATGCCTCTCTAGTCGGGTACCCCAAGTTCTTTGTGAGCCAGGCACACTGTAGTTTGTTGTGTTTGGGGTTTGTCCCGGTACTGTGTGTATCATAGAGGTTTGTGTCGTCTTCCTGGACACCCTCACTCCTGTGTTTGAGTTGTACGTCCGACTGTGGGAAAGACAGCAGTGGGACAGTGACTTGTAAGTTGTGGTTTGTGTTTAGTCGCTTGTAGCGCGCTCGTGGTTGGGGGTATAGAAACTAGTAGACGTACTCGGCCCCGGCTAGTCCTTTGTTTTCAGTACCTCACTTTAGAGAGCTCAGGCCAGAGTCTCTAAAGGTTCCAGACATGGGCCTGCAGTTGTGTGTGGTCTGCAAGTGTGGTGTTGGTTCGGCTCCACTGTTCTTTGGCCTTACTATATGGTTGTGGAGCAACAGTTGGACCTTTCGTTCTTGACTGTGAGACTGAGATGTAAATCTTGTGCTGTGTTGTCTGGGTTGGATGCTGATGTCATGAACCAGTAGTTTGTTCCCATGTTGTGGCATCGTTCCTTTCGACTCGTGCTTTCCTAGTGGTTGTGGCTTGTGAGAGGTGACTCACCGGTTGTGGTTTGTGTTCATTTTTTGTGTGCCCTGCCGATGGCACAGTGGCATTTATGGGTTAGTTATGGTACCTTGTGGTTTCAGGTACCTATACCCTGTGTAGGTTGCTAGTTGTTGTGGCACGCAGTGTGCTAGCCTTTTCAGGTGTTGAAGTTGATCGATTTCTAAGGGGGTCATGCTGTGTGACCATCCACTTGTCGTATTTGTACCATTTAGTGGGTAGCTGTTCGATATGGTTGTTACCGTGAGATTGTGTGGTGGACTGACTCCTTATGGTCAGTCCCGTTACCCTTCATGGGTAGTTAGCCTGTGTGGCCTCTGCTTTACTCGTTAGTTAATGTGGGAGATTGACTCCTTGTTGTCAGTCTCATTACTGTCTGTTAGTGGTTGGCCAATATGGCATGTGGCATACTGGTTTTAGTTACTATGGTGGACTGTGTTTCTACACTAGTTCTGTCATTTTCTTTATTTTCCTATGAGCTGTGTTAGCTAGTGTGTTTATGTTTAATGCAGTTTAGTTATGTTTATGGCTATCATGTTTTACTTCCGTAATACTTCAATAGTGTTGCCAGTAAGACCCTTAGGGATTGAGGACTTGGTTCCTTTATTCAGTTGTTAGTTGGTTGTTGTTTTTGGAAGGTCCCTACTGAGCCTGTGACTTGTTGAGGCTCACTCCCTTACAATTTCTTTCAGGTGATTATCGTGTGCTTGGCTTGCAGCGGCGTCGTGACAGACTTGTACCACCAGCAGTTGAGTTGTAGTTGTGGTTAGTGTGAGCTTTGCTCCCTCGGGGTATGCCCTAGGTAGTTGTACTTTTCTTTTAGACATCTAATAATGTATTGGGACAATGTAAATTGTGGTAAATAAGTATAGATACATGTACTTTCTTATATATTATACTCTTGTGGGTGTCTTTTATATTCTTAGTGGACACATGTGTGAGCTATCTCTTGCGAGACTCCGGTCTGATCATGGGAGGCAGACTTGGATATGAAGCCTTATTAGGCGTAAATATCTAGGGTCGGTATAGAAGGGGCCACTGCAAAAGGGAGCGCGATGCTTTCTTCGGGAGGAGAGAGTTCCGACGCCGACGTTGACGCCGATAGTAATGAGATCGCCCACGACATCGTGCGATCGGTAGAGGTGCTCTGAAAGCTGGCAGCGTGGGCATAGTTCCAACATATTTTCTGGGATGCCGAGGTCATAGCTTGAACGGAACGAGTAGAGTAGAGCCGATGCCGCAAAGTTGAGCAGTATAAGGAGATCGACGACCTCTGAGCTGCGCTGAAGGCTTCCGAGCTGAAGCTTGTTGTCGCTAAGGCCGAGAAGGCTGCCATTACTGTGGTGCTCCATGAGGCTGAAGCTCGGGGCGTTGCTGTGTATAAGGCTGTTTCGGAGTTCCAAGAAGACCTGGACCAACACAGTGCATCTTGCTACGAGGTCGGCCTTGAGGTCAGTGACCGCTGAGGCCGACACCATGCCACAGTAGAATATGCCTAGGAAGCCTTTGATGTCGTGCTTCGGGGGTGCCGCCGCGGGACATAGGACTCTCGTCTGGATGGGATCCACTTCGCCAGCTTTCGAGCAGGGCAGATACCTTCCGACGTCGAGGACGCTGGCCATTCAGACCAAGCCCTCTGAGACTTGTATCATTTTCTTTGCCTTTTTGGGCTATGTCCAAGTTTTTGTTTATGAATGAAAAAGAAAGTATTACCCTTTTCGATCCTCTTCCTTTCTATGTTGGGTATTTTCTAAATTAGAATTCGTTGACGTTTTTAAGGTTTTTAGGTACCACGCAAGCCTTTTGAGCTGAAGTGCTCGGGCCAGGGGTTTTACCGAACACCCTACTCCCCCAAAAAACTGATAGAAAAGGAATGGAGAACTAGGGAATTAACTTTTAAAATAAGAGATACAAGAGGCCCTTCTTACGAATAATAAGCCTTTAGATTTGAAACATGCCAGGTCCTCACTATGGTTTCACCGTTGAGGGTAGACAACATGTAGGAACTTTTTCCGAGAAATAGAATGACCTTATAAGGTCCTTCCCATTTCTGGGAGAGTTTGCCTGTTGCTCTTCGGGGGTCCGAAGCGGAGCAATGGTGTAACAGGAGACCGCCATCGAAGAAGCACCGCTCACGAACTCTGGAGTTGTAATACTACATGAGTCACTAGGATAGGAGACCAACCTTATGCTGGCGTCGTTCTAACATTCGTCGAGCATGTCCAGGTTTTCCCTTAGCACGCGATGGTTGGCCACTTCGTCGAAGTGGATCGTTCGGAGTGTTTGGAGAGCGACTTCGAAAGGCACCACAACTTCTATGTTGTAGGCCAAATAGAAGGGGGTCTCTCTAGTGGCTACCTGAGCAGTTGTTTGGTGGCACCAGAGTACATTGGGTAGCTCTTCTATCCACGAACCTCCTGCTGCTTGTACTCTCGTGCATATCCTGTGCAGCAGCGTTCGGTTGGCATTTTCTGCCACAAGGTTTTCCTAGGGATGTACTACAGAGGTGAAGTGATTGTAGACGCCTAGTTCTGAGCACTTCTGTTTGAAGAACATATTGTCAAACTGTTTCCCGTTGTCGGTCGTGAACACCTTCGGGACACCAAATCGGCATAGGATGTTCTTCCATACAACTTCTATGTTGCCTGATCGGTGATGGTGGCAACCAGTTCTGCTTTGATCCACTTGGTGAAGTAATGCGACTAGGAGGAACTTATTTCTGCCTTGAGCTTCTGGGAATGGTCCCATGATGTCAATTCCCCATCGAGCAAAGGGTCGCGGTTCAAAGAGGGAATGTAGTTGTTCGACAGGCTGATGGATAAGCTGGCCGAACTTCTGACATTTTGCACACTTTTTCGCATAGGAGAGATAGTCCTTTTGTGAAGTTGGCCACCAAAACCCTGCTCAGAGGATGTTGCACGCTAGGGTCCTTCCACCCAGGTGGCTTCCACATAGACCTTCATGCACCTCTTCTATTGCCGGTGTCACTTTGAAAGGACTAAGGCACTTCAAGAGAGGTCTGGAGAGGGAGCGTCTATATAGCTGACCTTCGACGACGGTGAACCTCTGACTGCGCGACCGAACTTGACTAGCTTCGGCTTGGTCGGGAGGAAGTTCTCCTTAGAGAAGATAGGTCAGGATAGGGTCCCTCCAGCTCAGAGCTGGTGGGGTAGTTCCTATGGTTGCGATATCTACTTACATGCTCGGTGAGGTGAGCTCTTCAATGAAGACGGAGTAAGATTGAGCGATGTCACCTCAAGATGTTAGTTTGGCTAGTGCGTCTTCTTGCGTGTTTTGATCTCACTGGACGTGTACCAGTTTGAAGCAGAGGAAGCTTTATGCCTGACGCTTTACTTGTTGGAGGTATTTGCCATGCGGGGCTCCCATGCTTCGAATTGTCTATTGACCTAGTTGGTGACGAGCGGTGAATCGCTGAAGGCTCGGAGCCGAGGAGCTCTAAGATGCCTAGCCATCCTAATTCCAGACAGTAGTGCTTCATATTCCGCCACATTGTTAGAGGCGGTGAAACGAAATCTAAGAGCATACTGGAATTCTAGCCCTTCAGGGGAAGTGAGGACCAATCCTGCTCCACTTCCTATAATGTAGGAGGATCCGTCCACGTATAGCTCCCATGGTGGTTCATCTGACAATGGAGGGTACTTCTCAGTCGGGAGCGTGCACTCTGCCACGAAGTCTGCTAATGCATGAGCTATAATAGCAATCTTTGGGAGGTAATCAATTTCGAACTCTCCGAGCTCGATGACCCATTTAATAAGCCTTTCAGAAGCCTCTGGGCGCTGTAGAATGAGCTTCAACAACTGGTCGGTTAACACCATGACCAGATGGGTCTAGAAGTACTACCTATGTTTCCACACAGTTGTGATGAGTGGCAGCACGAGCCTCTCTGCTCGGGGGTATCTCCTTTTAGCCTAATGCAGTACTTTGTTGACATAGTAGACCAGGTGTTGAACTGCTGCCTCTTCTCTTATCATTTACCGTGCTGATGGAGTGTTCGGTGACTGACCAGTACACGAATAGTTGTTCCCCAAGAATCGGCTTTGAGAGAATTGGTGGAGTAGCGAGGTACTTCTTTAGCTCAGTGAAGGTTGCTTCATAATCCTAGGTTCATAGTACTTGCCCCCCTTGTGGTGAGGTGCCTTTGGGGACTCGCAACAATTTGAAGAAGGGGAAGCTTCTCTCCGCTGCTTGGGACATGAACAGGCTGAGTGCTGCGAGGCGTCCAGTGGGCTGCTGGACATCGCGAACCGTCTTCGGACTGCTCATCTCCAAAATTGCCTGGATCTTTTCAGGATTTGCCTCAATTCCCCTATTGGATATGTGGAAGCCAAGGAACTTTCCCGAGCGGACTTTGAAGGCGCACTTAGCTGGATTGAGCTTCACGTTGTACCTTCATAAAGTTGTGAAGGTTACTTCTAGATTAGAAAGGTGATCGGTGCTCAGGCGTGTCTTAACCAGCATGTCATTGACATAGACCTCCATGTTGCGCTCGATCTGCCGCTCGAACATCTTGTTGACCAGCCATTGATATGTATGCCCACGTTTTTCAGCCCGAACGACATCCTGGTGAAGTAGTAGAGGCCGAGGTCAGTCACAAATGTAGGGGTGTGTTGGTCTGGGGGATGCATGCTGATCTGGTGATAACCAGTGTAGGCATCTACCAGTTGATCAATGTGGGGCAAAGGAAAATTATCCTTTGGCATTGCTTTGTTGAGATCTTTGTAATGCACATGCCATTTTTCGTTGGCCTTGTGGATGAGGACAATGTTAGAGATCCACCTTGGATACTGGGCTTCTCGGAGTAGATTGGTTGATCTGCTTTTGATGATGTGATTATGGATCATGGTCTGCCGTTATCGATTAATGGGACATCGTTTTTCCTATACCGATGGCACACTTGGATCCAGATTTAGATGATGCGTTATCACTTCTAGAGGGATGTCGGACAGCTTATCATCCGACCACACGAATGCATCCAAGTTGGCGAGCAAAAAAGCTCTATAGCATTGTTGCTCAGCTTCTAGTAGCAATGCGCCAATGTAGAGGACATGCTTGGTGTAACGTCACGATTCTTCGGATCCTTGCTCAGTGGGTTTGGTGGCACGTGTATGGCTCAAGTTGGTTTATATGAAATGTATTTGACAGGTTGTGTATAGGTAGTGTGGGTTGGAGACGTGGAACCCAGACCCAACCAGCCTCTGGTGTGGCTATTTGAAACGCGACCAAACCAGGCGTTGCGATTTAGAATCGTGACTGCCCTAGTCGTCGCGTTTTGATTGCCATCTTCTCGGGGTGAGTGTCTGCATGCGCACCGCATGGTGCATGCAAAGGCGTCGTGTTTAATTTTGACGACTTTACCCGTCGTGATTAACGTCGCAATTAAATCGCGACGTCGTGACCTGTCGTGATTCTGTTTGTGTATCATGCCTGGCCACCCAGGCCAACCAGTGCAGAAACACACTGCTCGGCCGTGGGGAATGCGTACGTGGAGATTTTCCAACATTTTGGAGATTTCGGCATGCTGGTTGGCGGGTTTCCGGCGCGAGGACGACGTGTGGAGCGCGGGAAATGCCAAGGCAGCGCCATTTTACACGTTCTTCGTGTGGTACGGGAATTCTTCTCCTTTTTGATTAAAAGGATCCATATGTAAGGATTTAAATTGGTATAATGGGTAAGGAAGGTAGAAAGCATGTGTAGGATTTTATTTTATTGAAAATTAGCATGCAAATGGGCTGTATAGGGTGGTTTGAGCTTCTTCCGGAGGGGTTTTTTGGGTAGGGTTTTCGCAGTTGAAACATGATGGAACCAGACGTCGCGTTTCAGTCATTAAATTGCGACCTTTGTGTCTGTCGCAATTCAAATGACAGCTACTCGAGCCCTGGTTTGCCTTCATGGTAATATGAACTGTTTACATTTATGGGACCGTTTGAATGTTGGTTTGCGTGCAGAGGTTGTTAAGCAGTGCATTGGCACTTGTGGTAAGAGGCATTTCTGAGTTTGTGTGGTTGTGCATGCGAAGCAAATCAGGAATACGACGCCACCCATGGTTACCTCTCGAGTCGGCTACCCTAGGTTCTCTGTGAGCCAGGCACGTTGTGCTTGGGGTCTTGTCCCGGTACTTGTGTACCGCTAGGGTCTGTGTCATCTTTCTGGACACCCTCACTCCGTAGTTTGAGTAGTACGTCCGGCTGAGGGAAAGACAACAATGGGACAGCGGCTTGTGTGTTGTAGGTGTACTTCGTTGCTTGTAGCACGCTCTTGGTTTGGAGATGGACACCGATAGACATTCTGGTCCCCAGCTAGTCTTTGTTTCTAGTGCCTCACTTTAGGGTGCTCGGGCCAGAGACCTTAAAGGTGCCACACATGGAGCTGTAGCTATGTGAGCTGTAGTGTGGTGAGAGTTGGTCTCCACAGTTTGTTGGTTTAGTTGTGGTGGAGCGGTAGCTGGACCTTTCGTCCTTGGCTACGAGGCTGAGAGGTAGACCTGTGTTTTTTGTCCGAGTCTGTAGTTGGTGTCGCAAACCAGTCTTCGTTATTCGTGTTTGGCGTTACCCTTCTTTAGCTCGTACTTCTGAGCATGGTTTGACGTTTACTTATGGAAGTTGAAACTTGCTATTAGCTTAATTTATTTAAGCATTTTGATTATATTTCCATGCTCAGGTTGTGTTGTGGTTATAAATAGCTGTGTTTTACTCCTGCTACTCTTGTGTTTTGTGGTTTGTGGCTTTTGAGGGAATTTCCCTACTAAGCCAGTGACTCGTGAGGCTCACCCCTTATTGCTTTCAAGTGAGGGAGAGCAGGAGGTTTCACGCCCGTCTTCTAGTCCGGAGCCGCATCGTAGCGGTGTTAGGTTCACGCCTCCAGTAGTGTAATTTTTTTTTGTTATGCTCCGGGGTATGCCCCAGGCTTTTGTATTTGAGTTTGACTTTTGTTGAAATTTGTCTATGTAAATCCTTTGTATATATGTGTGAGATGTTGAATCTTATATATATCAGTGTGTTCCTTTATATTTTCAAAGACATGTGTGTGATATCCCTGGCGAGGCTTCAACTTGTTCGCAGGAGGCAGAGTCGGATCAAGCTCATTATTAGGTTAACAGGTTTGAACGACGTGGTTCGTCAGAGTTGGTATCAGAGCAAGGTCCATGTAAATATGAAGGAACTGAGATATTACATAGCCTGATTTCTACATTAGTCCACTACTAGTAGTTGACCCAGGTTTTGTATTGATTTGTTCGCATGTATGTGGTTGGAATGTTGTTTGTGCAGGAATTTGAGATGGCTGACCGGAGAGATTGGGGAGGTGGGGGAGATGATCTGGAGGAAACCACACATCAATTGATTGAGCGGATATGGGAGAGTATAACCTAGATAAGAAAAAGGTTGGACCAGCAAGGTCCAGTACAGCCAACAGTTGCGGGGCCTTCAGTTATTGAGGAGGCAGGACATGTACCCATTATACCACCCCCACCACCACTAGGAGTGGAGGTACCTCTTGTGGTACCTGCGCCATCAGCACCACCAGTGAGAGTAGTGGAAGAACCAACCATGAAGATTGAAAGATTTCTGAGATTGGAGCCACCTACTTATACAGGGGGACCCAATCCAGACACAACTGAGCATTAGATCCATGAAATAGAAAGGGTTTTTGTGATTATGAGGTGTCCACCGGCAGATAGAGTAGTTCTGGCTACCTATCAGTTACGGGGCTTTGCACAGGAATGGTGGAGGTTGAAGATGCAAACTACCTTTGCAGGTAGAGCGGAAAACACCATTTCATGGACGGAGTTTTTGGAAACGTTTAATGATACATTTTTCCCAATACAAGTTCAGCAAGCTAAGAGGGAGCAATTATGGACTTTGCAACAAGGAAATTCTTCTGTTTTAGAATATCAGATGAGATTTATGGCCCTTAGTAGATATGCACCGTATGTTGTAACAAATAATGCAATGATGGTTGAATATTTCATTGGTGGATTAAGGATAGAGTTGCAGAATGCGGTGACACCACTTATGTGCAAGACTGTGGAGGAAGTGGCACAGAGAGCAGCTACTTTAGAGTGGTCCGTTCGGACTCGTCAGTCGGGAGAATTTGGTAGTTTTCGGCTACTACAACAGTCTTCGGGGATCAGTAAAGGAAAGGCACCAGTGGGGTCATCTTCCAAGAGTTTCAACAAGTGGGGTTTGAAATTGAAGAAGATATTTAGAGGACGAGGAGGAGGCCGCCAGCAGAGTTTTCAACAGGGGCGAGGTTATAGGCCGGAGGTGGAAGAGTCGTAGTAGAGTAGCGAGGCAACCTATAATTCCACCGAGCTACAGGTGTTATAATTGTGATCAGCCGGGACATTTGATTCGTAATTGTCCCTATCCAAGGGAGTACGGATATGGAAGAGGAG
Source organism: Colocasia esculenta (assembly GCA_014218235.1). Classification (NCBI taxonomy): domain Eukaryota; kingdom Viridiplantae; phylum Streptophyta; class Magnoliopsida; order Alismatales; family Araceae; genus Colocasia; species Colocasia esculenta. The sequence goes on from CM024753.1 coordinate 167,605,947, forward strand.
TACAACAACAACAACAGCCCCAACAGCCACCATCAGGATGAGGTAGAGGAGCACCACAATAGCGTGGTCGAGGCTGAGTTATGGCTATCACCTGGGCACAGGCAGAGGCTTCCAATTTAATAGAAGGTATATTTCCCATTTATGAATTTCTAGCAAGAGTTTTAATTGATCCAGGTGCTTCTCATTCTTTTATTTCTGAAGAATTTATGGATAGTATGGTGCACCCATTAGAAGAAAGGTTATGCCAGTTAGTTGTAGAGATTCCTTTGGGTTAATTCATGCTTACTTCTTGCTATATAGATGAGGTTCCTATTGTCATTCAAGGAAATTAGTTTCCTGCTAGATTATAGGCTTTACAGTTAAGAGATTATGATATCATATTGGGTATGGATTGGCTGGAAGCCTATGGAGCAGTGGTTGATTGCAGAAAGAAGAAGGTCAGATTTTGTCACCCCAATGGAGCTGCATTTGAATTCCAAGGTATGCCGTTTTACACTGCTAAGTTTATAATTTCAGCACTTAAAGCTAGGAAGTTGTTGAATGCGGGTTGTGTACCTTACCTAGCTTCAATGAGTTTGGTGGAGTCTGGTAAGTCATTTGAAGCAGTTCCAGTGATCAGGAAATTTACAGATGTATTTTCAGATGAATAAGTACCCATTGCCAAGAATTGATGATTTATTTGATCAACTTCAATCAGCTAGAGTGTTTTTCAAGATTGATTTGAGATCCGGGTATCATTAGTAAAGGATTAGAGAGGGAGATATTGACAAAACATCATTCAGAACCAGGTATGGCCACTACGAGTTTGTGGTTATGCCATTTGGGCTAACCAATGCACCAGCAGCGTTCATGAATTTAATGAACAAAATTTTTCATCCATATCTGGATTAGTTCATTGTGATTTTCATTGATGATATACTAGTATACTCAGCATCAGAAGAGGAACATGCAACGGACTTGAGAATCACTTTGTAGACATTGTGGGAGAATCAGTTGTATGCTAAGTTTAGTAAATGTGAGTTTTGGTTGAAAGAAAATCAATTTCTGGGTCATGTCATCTCAGTAGAGGGAGTTACAGTTGATCCAGCCAAAGTTGAGGCAGTCATGAGATGGGAAGCGCCAAAGACAATTACAAAAATTAGAAGTTTTATGGGTTTAGCATGTTATTACAAGCGTTTCATACAGGATTTTTCTAAGATTACCGCACCAGTGACCAGATTAACTAGGAAAGATGTATCTTTTGTATGGTCAAATTATTGCTAGAAGAGTTTTATGGAATTGAAAAGAAGACTTACAACAGCACCAATATTGACATTGCCAGTAAGCAGTGGAGGTTTTGTGATATACACAAATGCATCCAAAAGAGGGCTTGGAGTGGTATTAATGCAACATGGTAAGTTTATAGCTTATGCATCCAGGCAGTTGAAGCCAGCAAAAGGGAATTACCCAACACATGATCTAAAACTAGTAGCAGTTGTTTTTTCTTTGAAGATATGGAGGCATTATCTTTATGGTGAGAGGTTTGAAATTTTCACAGATTACAAAAGTTTGAAATATATTTTCTCTCAGAAAGATTTGAATCTCTGTCAACACAGGTGGGTGGAATATCTGAAAGATTATGATATTAGTTTGGCTTACCACCTAGGTAAAGCAAATGTTGTAGCAGATGCATTAAGCAGAAAAGCATATTTGAGTCACATGATGATTAAAGAGTGGAAATTGTATGAAGAAATAGAAGAAAATTCATTATATGTTCCAAGTAGTCAGCGGCGAGCAGTGCTAGTCAGTAGTGCTATTGAGTCATCTTTGTATTGGCAGATTGTTGAAGCCTAGAAGACAGATAGAAATTTAGTAGAGATTGTCAAAATGGAAGGTATCACAATTGATGATAAATGTGTAGTCAGGCTCAGAGGCAGGTTGTATGTACCAACAGAAATGGAAGTAAAGCAGAGAGTTCTAGAGGAAGCACATAAATCCAGGTATACCATTCACCCAGGTAGTACTAAAATGTATCAAGATTTGAGAAAGCATTTTTGGAGGCCACATATGAAGAGAGAAATAGCAGAATTTGTTGCAAGGTGTTTAGTTTGTCAACAAATTAAAGCAGAGCATTAGAAACCCGGAGGACTATTACAGCCGTTACCAAATCCACAGTGGAAGTGGGATGACATTGCTATGGATTTTGTGGCAGGACTACTGAGGACAGCTACAGGGCACAATGGTATATGGGTGTTTGTTGACAGATTGACCAAAGTATGTAGGTTGCTAGCAGTAAGTATGTCTTGGACTGTGGATAGATTAGTAAGGATTTATGTTGACAGAATTGTACTGTTGCATGGTATTCCGAAGATAATTGTTTCCGACAGGGATCCAAGATTTACTTCTGGTTTTCGGAAAAGTCTACAGAGAGTTGTTGGCACAGAGTTGAGGTATAGTTCAGCCTATCACCCACAAACTGATGGTCAGGCAGAAAGAACTATTCAGACAATCGAAGACATGCTATGAGCTTGCTGTTTAGTGTGGGGAGGCAATTGGGAGCACCATCTGGGAATGGTAGAATTTGCTTATAATAATAGTTATCACACCAGTATAGGGATGGCACCTTATGAGGCCTTGTATGGCAGGCCATGCAGAACACCGTTGAACTGGCATGAAGTTGGGGAAAGGCAGATAATGGGTCCTGAATTGATTTAGTAAACTACAGAGATGGTCAGATTTATTAAAGAGAAATTGCAAACAGCCCAAAGCCCGCAGAAGAGTTATGCAGACACCCGGCACTGGCCACTTTAATTTGAGGTTGGAGATTATGTTTTTCTGAGGGTTTCTCCTACCAAGGGTGTGTTGAGATTTAGCAAAAGAGGTAAGTTAAGTCCCAGGTATGTGGGCCCCTTCCAGGTAATTGAAAGAATTAGAGAAACAACCTACATAATAGATCTTCCGACAGATTTTACAGATGCACATGATGTCTTTCAGGTCTCTATGTTAAGGAAGTAGATTAAGGATCCATCACAGGTAGTCAGCTATCAACGAAATGATTTAAAGCCCCACATGTCTATGCCAGAATATCCAGTGCAAATCATAGGTCGAAAAACACAGAAATTGAGAAATAAAGAAATTGAATTGATGAAGGTCAGATGGGAGAACATGCAAGGAGGAGACGATACATGGGAGTTGGCAGAGGAAATGTTTAAAGCGTATCCTTACCTGTTTGAGTAAGCTTTTAATTCTTTTTAGATGATAGTAGATGAGATTTTGATTAATGCATACATGTTTAAATTTCTTATGAGATTTCGAGGTCGAAATTTCTTTTTAGATGATAGTAATGTAACGTCGCGATTCTTCGGATCCTTGCTTCGTGGGTTTGGTGGCCCGTGTATGGCCCAAATTGGTTATATGAAATGTATTTGACAGGTTGTGTACAGGTAGTGTGGGTTGGAGACATGGAACCCAGGCCCAACCAGCCTCTGGTGTGGCTATTTGAAATGCGACCAAACCAGGTGTCACGATTTAGAATCGCGACTGCCCTAGTCATCGCGTTTCGATTGCCATCTTCCAGGGGTGTGCATCTGCATGCGAGCTGCGTGGAGCATGCAAAGATGTCGCGTTTAATTGTGATGGCTTTACCAGTCACGATTAACGTCACAGTTAAATCGCGACGTCGCGATTCTATTTGTGTATCATGCCTGGCCGACCCAGCCCAAGCAGTGCAAAAACACACTGCTCGGCCGTGGGGAAGGTGTACGTGGGGATTTTTCGACATTTTGGAGATTCTGGCATGCGGGTTGGCAGGTTTCCAACACGTGGACGACGTGTGGAGTGCGGGAAATGCCAAGGTAGCACCGTTTTACACGTTCTTCGTGTGGTAGGGGAATTCTTCTCCTTTTCGATTAAAAGGATCCATGTGTAAGGATTTAAATAGGTTTAATGGGGTAAGTAAGGTAGAAAGCATGTGTAGGATTTTATTTTATTGCAAATTAGAATACAAATGGGCTGTATAGGGTGGTTTGAGCTTCTTCCGGAGGGGTTTTTCGTAGTTGAAACGAGACAGAACCAGACATCGCGTTTCAGTCTATAATGTGACCGTTTGGTCCGTCGCGTTTCAGTCATTAAATTGTGACCTCTGTGTCTGTCGCAATTCAAATGACTGCTACCCGAGCCCTGGTTTGCCTTCATGGTAATATGAACTGTTTATATTTATGGGACTGTTTGAATGTTGGTTTGCGTGCAGAGGTTGTTAAGCAGTGCATTGGCACTTGTGGTAAGAGGCATTTCTGAGTTTGTGTGGTTGTGCGAGCGAGGCAAGTCGGGTATACGACGCCACCCGTGGTTACCTCTCGAGTCGGATACCCCAGGTTCTCTGTGAGCCAGGCACGTTGTGCTCGGGGTCTTGTCCCGGTACTTGTGTACTGCTAGGGTCTGTGTCGTCTTCCTAGACACCCTCACTCAATAGTTTGAGTAGTTCGTCCGGCTGAGGGAAAGACGACAATGGGACAGCGGCTTGTGTGTTGTGGGTGTACTTAGTCGCTTGTATTGCGCTCTTGGTTAGGGGACGGACACCGGTAGACGTACTGGTCCACAACTAGTCCTTATTTCCAGTGCCTCACTTTAAGGTACTCGAGCCAGAGACCTAAAAGGTGCCACGCATGGAGCTGTAGCCGTGTGAGCTACAGTGTGGTGAGAGTTGGTCTCCACAGTTTGTTGGTTCTGTTGTGGTGGTGCGGTAGCTAGACCTTTCGTCCTTGGCTACGAGGCTGAGAGGTAAACCTATGTTGTTTGTCTGGGTCTATACCTGGTGCCCCGAACCAGTCTTCGTGACTCATGTTTGGCGTTACCCTTCTTTAGCTTGTACTTCTAAGCATGGTTTGTTGTTTACTTATGGTAGTTGAAACTTGTTATTAGCTTAATTTTATTTAAGCATTTTGATTATAGTTCCATGCTCAGGTTGTGTTGTGGTTATAAATAGCTGTGTTTTACTCCTGCTGCTCTTGTGTTTTGTGGTTTGCAGCTTTTGAGGGAATTTCCCTACTGAACCAGTGGCTCGTGAGGCTCACCCCTTATTGCTTTCAGGTGAGGAAGAGCAGGAGGTTTCACGCCTATCTTCTAGTTCGGAGCCGCATCGTAGCGGTGTTGGGTTCACGCCTCTAGCAGTGTAATTTTCTTTTGTTATGCTCCGGGGTATGCCCTAGGCTTTTGTACTTGAGTTTGACTATTATTGAAATTTGGCTATGTAAATCCATTGTAAATATGTGTGAGATGTTAAATCTTATATATATATATCAGTGTGTTCCTTTATATTTGCACGGACATGTGTGTGATATCCTTGGCGAGGCTTCGGCTTGTTCGCGAGAGGCGGAGTCGGATCGAGCTCGTTATTGGGTTAACGGGTTTGAACGACGTTGTCCATCATACTTAGGGTTGTCGTCCACCTGGATCGGCAACAGGTCTAGAGCAGGAGTTCCCCAGATGGTTGAAGCCTCTTCAGTAGGTGCGGGTCGAACCATTAGGTCTTCTACTGCGGGCTGTTTGTCTCTTAAGGTGAGAACATAGCACTGTCAAGACTCGCGCTGGCTTCCGAGCACCTCACCTACGCCATGAGGGGTAGGGAACTTCATCTTCTGGTGCAGTGATGAGGGAACGACCTTGATATCAAGCCTCTGCCTAGAATGACGTTGTACCTAGGCATGCTTCTAATTATCAGGAACTCTACCATCCTGGTTATGCCTTTTGGCACTATTCCCAGAGTAGTGGGTAGATGGATCTGACCCATTGGATGCATCGAAAATCCAGAGAAGCCGAACAAAGGCGTTTCTACTAGTGACAGTTGTTCGGGTTTCAAACCCATTAAAAGAAAGCAGTCGTACAATAATACATCAGATGCACTTTCATTATCCACAAGTATAGTCACACATTACAATGATTGATGGTGGCCGAAATGACCAGCGCATCGGTGTGTGGAGTCGTAACTCCTACAAGGTCATTGTATGAGAAGGTGATGGCCTCCTAGGACTATGCGCATGCCGGACTCAGTAGATAAAGAGTGGGCCGTGATGCGAGTGACCGCTCCATTTGTTGCACCCTCTGAGCATAGTTGCGCCGGTTCTTGCTACTTTCTTTGCCCTCATCTGGACCTCCGACGGTCACATTGATCTCCTGCCCGTTCGGCTTGTTGTTGATGGGCTGCTCGCGGTCTTTTCTCGGTGCCTCGGGCGGTCTTCATTTCGTTGCACGTACCGTTCGAGATAGCCGCGCTTGACCAATGACTCAATCCCATCCTTGGGTTGGTGGCTTTCGGAGGTGTAGTGGCCGTGGTCGTGGTGGAAGCGACAGTACTTCTCTTGATTGCACCTGTAGGGATCAGAGCGCATCCTGGGAGGCCACCGAACATACTGTTCATCCCAAAATCCCAAATCTCGGCCAAGATTTGTTCGGGAGCTGCCACGAGGGGGCTATATTCGGTGAAGGGGCGTGGTCGGCGCAGTGATTCCCCGTTGCGCTGACTCTTCTTCCATTCTTAGTTGGAATCATTTTCTGAAGGCCGCTTGCTGTCTGCCTAGTCACCCTGGTCGGCTCGGTTGGCCACAAGGCTCTCCTCACATGCAGCATGGTGCTGAGCGGTTGATAGGAGCTCTGCCAGGGTCGTCGGCTGTGGCACCCCTAGCGTTCGTTGGAGGAATCTATCTTACGTGCTGTGAATGAAGGCACTGGTGGCGAGGGGGATGTCCAGATGTGAGATGCGTAGGGCTTCACTCTAGAACATTTTGATGTAGTCCGAGAGGGCTTCGCCCTTCTTCTACCACATGGCTAGTAGAGAGGCTATTGTGCGAGGCTGCGATCTTCTTCCTAGAGAGTTGTCCCAGAAGGACTTCTTCATCTGGTGGAAAGATGTGATGGAGCCTGCCGGGAGGGTCTCGAACCAAGCCCTCATGGTCTCCTTCAATGTGGCCAGAAAGGCCCGGCACTTGGCCGCGTCTGATGCTCTGTGGAACACTATATGCGACTCGAACCCGTGGATGTGCTCCGCCGGGTCGGTGGTGCCGTCGTAGGGTGCGATGGAGGGCAGCGACATCTTCGTAGGCACCTGGACTTCCAAGATCTCCATCGCAAAGGGGAATTGGAAGTCCAGATCATCCATTGGAATTCTACCCTCCTCCCTATGGACCATAGCATCCATATGGCGAGCACGGTCCTCCAAGTCGACGACGCGCCTGAGCCTCCTCGCCAGCTTCTGGTTCGAGTCCGCAGAGCCCTCCCGGTAGGAGCCCTGGGAGTTGGCATCGATGACGGACCTCGGATGAGGTAGGACCGTAGCAAACCTTCGGGGAGACTCATCATGGCGCTGCAGTGATTGATAGGCTGATGGAGCGTGCTGCGAACGGCAGGCTGACTCCCTGTGATGCTCCGGAAGCTGCGCGCTGACGGGGTTCGCAGCTGCCGCCAGGATGACTCCGCCTGTTGCTCTGGTGCTGGGGGCGATGATGAGGTTGGTTGTCTCGCCAATTGGGCTTGAATGCCTTGGTAGACCCCATCAGTTGCCGAAGCTTCCCATGGAGCTCTACTACTTCGTGGGCCAAAACTGGAGTTTCGATCGCGGGTCCGTTGGTGGTTGTGCCGGCAGGGACTGTGTTGACGTTGACAGGAGGGGCTTGGTCGCGTGTGTCTTTCTGCGACTGGAGGGATCGTGTCGCCCTGCTCCCGTGGTTCTAGTGAGAGGATCCTCCGCGAGCCATGGCAATCATCATTCCTACAGACGACTCCAAAATGTGGGAGAGAGTTTCTGTTGTTCGGTGCCGGACCGAGCAGGTTCCCACTTGATAATTGAGGAGGACGAACAGTTTCTGGTGCAGATGGAGACCTGCAAGACCAAAAAGCGTCAAGGGAACCTGGTTGAAGAACTAGGAGAACCCTCCGATGCTGAGGTCAGTGATGACTGCGGTAAGCTTGGAAGAGAAGGTTCTTTTGGGTGTGTGGTCTCACACGTAGGCGATTGTGTGGGGGTGATTCCACGTACCTTTGCATGGAGGTTACCTGTTCCTTATATAGGAAGGGGACCTGAAGGGTTCGGATGCATCCTTCTGTAATGATGACTTGAGGGATGCGACGGTTGAATTCTCAAGAAGTAGGATGTCTGTTTGAGACGTCTCTTGGGAATTCGTGCTTGATTTGCTCCAGATTGTGACGAGACGTGATGCGCTGTCTCATTAACTGCTTTGGGGAAGCAAAAAGCCGCATAGCATTGTAGGCTATAGAGGTACCGAACAGGAGCTTGCGGATCTACTTGGTGTGGCTGTCTGGTGTTCGGTGACCTAACGCTGGAACCATGGATGGTCCGAGCATGAGCCCGGAGGCTCATTCAGTGAGATTCTGGGTCTTCTTCTGAGTAGAAGTGCTTGGTGACTCTATCCGGTTCTGATAGATTCAGAGGTTTCTGGAGACCAGACTTCTTGGGACCCTTGGGCATGTGGTGACTGAGGCGTGTTCGGAAGTTTTTAGCTATTTCCAAAGACATGTGATTAGATAGCTGTCGCTCTTCTGCCATATTGGGTCATGATGGGTCTATGAGCCTAGGAGGCTAAAACTAGCCTCCACAACTGGTTTCTATATACAACAAGATTTCGCTTTTTCTTCTCAAGATCCAAGATCACCCTTTCTTACTTTCTTGCCAAGACCAAACTCTCCTTCCCGTCTTCACTTATGTTCTTGTTTTTATATGAAGATATCAGACATCCAATAGCTCGGAGAAATCTAAGTGCCTGACCATCTACATAATATATACAACATAAAAACTTGTATATGAAAGGTCTTAACTACTAAATCATCCCTTTGTTTTTATACGTTATTCACATACTCTTTATTTAAACAAAAATATTTGTATTTTTTTCCCTACAGACATGTAGATGTACATTTTTCTTGTTTCTTCCCGTTTACGTGTCCCACAGGGCTGGGGTTTCACTGGTGTCTTCCTTGGCGAGTTTCCAAAATTACAAGGATGCCGTTTGCCGATAGTTTAACGGTCCAGCCTGTCCTGCTAGTTTAACGGGCCTTGGGTTGGGCCTAGCTGGGAAACCCAAGAGATGGCCTTGGGTTTCAACCTTGCCCAAGGCCCAATGTCCTTGCAATTAATATGATCTTTTGTAGATATTGATTCCCATGAACATGGCCTTTTCCATTAGTATTTTTCTTAAAACAGTAGCAATAAAATTTAGAACCCGATACACACTTGGAAGTCAGAGGAAATAGAAAATTCTATATTGAGGTCCTAATGACCCCTTAACATTTTTTTAGCAATAAAATATAGATACCCAACGCACATTTTTAAATTTTTTTTTACAGTGGCAATAAAATTTACAACTTCATTTTTATAAAGCCTGAAGATGTTTTCACCCTGGTTACTGAATTTCCAGGTTTGTTTTAAATCATACCTTTGAAGAACCGTGGGATTTGCATGCTCATATTTCTGCTAGATTTTAATATTTGCTATCAAAATTGTAAGTTTCTCTAGGATCCTTGAGTTCCTCCAAAGTAATTGTCACAATCTTAAATAGAACTGTTTCACTTTTGTTGTTAGATGTTAGATAATATATTCATGTATAAGTTGTTTTTGTTTTTCATTTTTTGTGGGAAAAATCAAAGAGATGATTTTTATGTAACGTTTCGTCTTTGCAATAACTAAACAATTGTGTAGTGGTTAACCCATTGTTCATCTTAAACAAATAATCATGCTTATCTCTGAGGATTGGTAATGCAAACCCATTACTAACATGCTTTGTCTTCAGATCATCCCATAAAACATCTGATTTTATATCTGACTATTGAGTAAAGAGCAATGCTTTGTGCAAGGGCGGACGTGCAAATGATTTGCACGTCCGCCGTGCCAGGCACGCACGCGGGCGCGACCGCATGGGGCGTCTGCGCGCCTTGGTGCGGGCGGACGTGCAAATCATTTCCATGTCCGCTCGTGCAAATGGCATTTCCCTTGAGTAAATAACAACATAATAAATCTTGATGGGATACGAAGGGGAGAGGGAGAAGGGGATGAGGAGACGAAACCCTGTAGGTGGGTAACGGAGGGGAAGAGAGAGTGGGCAAGAAACTTGAGGCGCAAGTTTGCAAATTTTCAATTCACGTTCATCTCCTTCTTAAGGAGGTACATGCCATATAAATAGAAAACATGACTCATAAATTCACTAAAATACTCTATTCCTAAAATAAGCATAAAACTAGACCAAAAAATACAGAGAAATAAGAAAGCACCACATGGGCATTAAATGGGCTATACAAAAAATGTCTCGGCCCTCCAAAAATGTGTTGGTGCCTCAAAATATCCAATAGAGCGTCACTTAACTAAAGAGACGTCGACTCCAAAACTCGATGACATCGATAAACATGTGTCGGGTCAAACTGGACATGTGCATGGTTGTCCACACTAATCCTCCCCAACTGGGAGGAACTCGACCCCGTCAAGTGAGGGTCACTCTAATATCTCTCCAACAAATCTAGGTGAAGATGCTGCAACTCCTCGCGAGTGACCCAAGTGTCCTCAATCAGTGGCTGCCCTCTCCAACCGATTAGGTAGCGCTGAAAGGCTCTATCCTGGATGTAATAACCTGCTTATCTAGTATACAGTCAATATGCTCATGTCATATATATTGTACTTGGGGTTAGAGGTGGACACTTAGATGCGGGATCACTCACAAGAGGGGAAGTAGGCTCAAAAGACTCACTGAGTATCACTACCGGGTCTTGATAGGCCACCAAATCTGAAATATTGAATGTGTAACTGAAGCCATAATCTGGTGGTAAGTCAACAATGTATGTGTTCGACCCTATTCGCTTTAGCACTTTAAAGGGCCCAGCTCCTCGAGCTTGCAGTTTCCTCACGACTCTCGATGGAAGCCATTCAAGTCTGACCCTAATCATAACGTACTCACTTTCATGAAACTCCTGTGGTTGCCTATGTGCATTTGCTACTTTCTTGTAGTGCTTATTGCTGATTTCAATATGATGAGGGATGCTATCATATAAACTCCTAATGTGCTCAGCCAAGGACTGTATAGACTATGACACTCGTGCATGAATGGGCCAAGGAACAAGATCTACAAGTCCCCTAGGTCTTTAGCTAGCTAGTGACTATCTCAAATGGAATCATACCAGTAGATCTATTGATTGAATTGTTATATGCAAACTTAGCATATGGTAAGACTTAGATCCCAACCTCACTCATGCTGTAGCACCCCGGAAATTTTAATTACATAACAATATAAATAAATAGAAATAAATCATTTCCACAATATCAGAGTATTTAAACATACATATCATTATCGTAGGTGCTAAAATACGTCGGAAAATTCCGTAAAACTTATAAATCAACCCCACACATTATTCCTAAATGTTCCACAAAGAAATTTGTGCCAAGAAAAATCGGATTAGCCAAGTTTAAAGTGTTTCGTGACTTATTATCGTAATTCATGAATAAGTCGAAAAATCATTATCACACGTTCTTGGATGAGTCAGAAAATTAAATACAAATCATATATGGACTTCAAATAATATCCTCTAATGACCCATCAAGAAATTTGGGTCAATAAAAATCATTTGGGCTAGGTTTAAGAGTTATTGTGACCGATTATCCAAATTAGGAAACAAGTCGGAAAACCGTTAGCACGGAAACCCGGCACGACAATAAATTAAATAAATATGTTGGAGAGACTTCCAACATTATATATTAATGACCCAATATCATAATTGGGCCAATGGACCACATATGGCCCAAAAATCAAATAAAGCTATAAAATGCATGGAGATTCGTAACTCTAAATAAGCTGAAATTAGAAAGAGGTAATTAGAGTTGAATTGGGAAGAGATCTTACATTCTTGGCAACCCAAATTCGTGCTTAACTATGGTGGGAGGGTTCCTAAAGCCTCAAACACTCTAATGGAGGAAGAAATCCTCAAATTAGGAAACTAACAAGTCAAAACCGCAACCCTAGTTTCCTTGTCACAATAAGACTCCTAACCACCATGGATGCTTAAATAATCTTCACCAAACCCTTGGGGATGAGTTTACATCTTGTTGGGGTCGTGTGGAGGAGTTCTTGGTGGCTGGGGAGCAGGAGATCGCCCACACTAAGCCGTTCTTCTTCCCCTTCTCGTCTGCTGCGACCTGCACAAACTGTCCACTTGAAGTCGACCAAAGGTGAGTCAAAACATAACCAAACCTTACAAGGCCTATACCCCTGGAAAGAGGGTCAAGTCTACATTCTAACCCAAGTGGAATGCCCAAATTCCACGTAGTATACACGGAGTATTAGGCATTTTCCTCCAAGTGGTTGGAACACGGGTTTTCTAGAAAAATGGGAATTCTTCAACCCAGAACGTAGGTTTTCTCAAGCCAAACCTTAACATATCCTATACCAATGTGTAGAGCATCAAGTTAACTTTCGTTTCCCACTATTTTCATCGAATTTTAATGAGTATATTTTGAATTATAAGCATTTTGCCAAAGTCGCGCACTGTTAGGGCTCTTCCAAATCTTTATATGTTGCATGTGATTCAAGACCGAATTAGAGAAAACCCACAACATGAAAGATTTTCTACTAGTTGTCCTCGTCATGTCTTGTGTTGAATGTTTTATCTAAATGTTAAAAGTTAGATAGTTATAAGCATGGTAATAGGGTCACTGCATGAAACTACATTTTCGGGTTGCACTTGGCTTTTACATTTGTGTTTGACTTAATTAAAGCCTATCAAAACCATCCTTGTTTTCTAATTCCGATTTACTGGAAGCACCCTTGCATGTCTAGGTTGGTTTAAAACTGGTTTCATTATTTTTCATGCATTGTACAATCTGTTCTCTATTTTTGAAGCACCCTGTGTCAATATAAGGCAGTTCTGGACCACAATCCAAGAACATGTCCTTTCTCTATCGGATTCAGGCGCAGACCCTGTGAACGAGACGGCCCGATAGGCTGTGTTCTGAGGTCTTGTTGCGACAAGAAACCCGTCGTGTTCTGAATGCGACGAGCACCCCGTCGCTATCTCTCTGCCTTTTCTTACCCCCTTGTCGCGTTCTGCACATACCCTTGTCGCCTTCTTCATAATCGCGAACTGCCTGTCTGATCAGACAAGCCTATCGCGATCCTTACAAGGCACTGTCGCATTCTGATCTGACCCCGTCGCGATCCTTACAAGGGTCTGTCGCGATCTCAGGATTTTTACATGAAACCACTTATTTTTTTGAAAATCTTACCGCTATACTTGAGGTCTATTTAAATATGATATTTAGTGTGTAATTCACATGTCTTAGGTCTGATCATTGCATAATGGTTATTTTAATAGCTTAAAAGTGGTAAACCCATTTAAAAAGCTTTAATTACACGAATACTATTCTAATTGCTTTCGTAATGACGTGATCATTCATGCTACTTATGATTTAATCTTCCTACTGATCTACCATGTTTAAATGATAATTGTTATCTTAAAATCTTGTAAACCATGATTAGTTAAAGCACATAGTTTTATTCTATTTCATATTGTTAAGTGTTTTCCGTGAGTTTAAAACCGATGGTTTGTGGGTTGAGACACGCGTACATCACTACACACTTAAACGTCTAGGCAGCCCTTTCTTGGGAATTTGGAAGCTCTCTACCGGTCGTTCCGAGTCGGTAGACTAGTGACCTGTTCTCCAAGGCGTCCATAAATCTCCTCTAACCATGGATTCCCACATGGCCGACGAGTTGGTTGTACCATTGAGGTTCCCTGGAGATAGCGTGCACTCCCTCTCCCATCTTGTTCTCGTGAGTGTGATTTACAATCTAAACTAAAGCCATTAATGTAAAGATTGAATTAAAGTATAAATCGTATCGTTATGTTGCCAAATTTATCTCTCGACCATTGTTCACATGAAATCATGTTCAATTTTCTTATTACTTGTTCTCGTCATCATCATGAACATGACGTTACACATGCTTACTTAGTGAAACTCTCATTGGCCATTATTAATGACTCTGGGTATCTACATTTAAAATTTAAGTGAGATACTGACCGGGCACGGCGAGTGTCCAAGGGCTCTAGTCTAGCCCCAATGACGGAGAGTAATAAATATATTGTTAACCATGGGGTATAATGATTACTAGCGTTGCATCTGCGCTGGGAGTCATGCGTGTCGTGTTGAATGATAGATACAATAACCACATACACGTGTTCTGGTGTACATTCTTGATGGATCTTTTCTTGGTGTACATTAGTGTCTAGGTGCCTGATTAGTGTTAAATTATCGTGCTTGTGCGTGCTTGCTTATGTGATATGGCCATCCTGCATTTAATGCAATTAGTGATATCTTGCGTTCTTGACATCAAGTGAAATCTTGCGTGCTTTTACAAAGTGATCTATTGCTAGTTCTATCTTGTCATCTTGTTCAAAAATCTTGTTCTATCGTGAGATATAAATCCTACTAGGCTAGTTTGCTCATTCCCTACTTTTACCCAATCTAGGTGACTATGAAGTTCAAGAGGGAGAGCAAGTCGAGGATGGGAATGCGTCTGAGTGATGAGTGTTCCAACTATGAGTCTAGTTATAGTAGTTTGCTTTGAGAGTTAGAACATGTAGTAGGAAGTAAGGAGTATTATGTACTTTTCCTTTTTATTGAGTCTTAGTCCTGTATTAGTTCTTTTGAGACAAATATGAGATTTGAAAACAATTTTCATTGAGTTCAATATTTGGGCCCTATGATGATGTTGTGTTGTTAAACACTTAGTGCGTGCTAGCTAGAGGCTTATTTGCCGACTGTTCACGTCTCGAGATATCGACTCGAATTATTCCGCATTATTCGAACTAATATCCGCTGTGTAATTCTCGGGACGTGACCCATGCTCCCCAACTATACAACATAACAAATCACCCAGACTACTATTAACTATCTTTGTCTGACCATCAGTCTAGGGATGATAACTTGTGGAGAACTTGAGCTTCGTGCCCATAAGATGCCACAAGAGTTTCCAAAAATAGCTAACAAAATGCACATCCCTGTCGGAGACAATGGTCTTATGCAGCCCATGCAAATGCACAATGCCCTCAAGGAATAGATGAGATACGTGAGACACATCAGACGTCTTTGAATGGGAAATAAAACTACCCATTTTAGAAAATCTATCAACAACAACTAAGATGGAATCATGTCGGCAGACGGTCCGAGTAACGACCCTCTTTATACCTGTACGATTATACCAATCCACATTGATATAAAGTGCGTCGTCACAGTGGGACATGTACGTAACACAACATAGTAGGCAGAGATGTACACAAATAACAAAGAAAAGTGAAGCGGAAGAAAAGAAATTCTTATTCCATCATCATTACACACATCCCACAGTCTATATAGTAGTAATGTAAATAAACAAATTGCATAATTAAACAAGTCCATAACATAACATTGTCCACATACTAGTAAATGGAAAGTACAAGATATGTAAATAGTCTTCCAATAGCTCCGTTACTCCTCTCGCTCGGAGTCACTCTTCACTAGGTCCTCCTCAATCACGGGAACACCTACCTCACCTGTATGTTAAAGCAAGGATGAGTCTTCACAAAAGACTCCGCAAGCAACCTATTGGCATATCCTTACACATATCACATTCATCTTACTCAATTTTTAACATGAAGAGCAATTCATCACATGATTCATGTCACATTTAAACAATTACAAATGAATAATCTATAACATGCTATCTACACATGGACTCAACTTAAATCATGGTGTCAATTATAATTCATTCATGGCACATTTTCAAAGAACTTAAGCATGAAACTAAACACATGTTTACTAGTAACACTAACATGATATCCATCATATTCCACATGCTTTCATATCACATATTCTCACAATTTTCTTGTTGTTTTAACATAAATATGACATATCACATGCTTTCATATCACATATTCTCACAATTTTCTTGTTGTTTAACATAAATATGACATAATCACATGGTTTCACATTATTTCACATTAGAACACATTAGCACATCACTACCACATGATCACTTGGCACATTCACACATGGTTCACATCTTTACACATTATTTTGCCTTGACATATAGTCCGAACCACCATAAAGAAGGACACACATAACACATACCCGTCACCTAGGCATTATAGTGACGAATCTTGGTAACTGTGTGGAATTAAGAGAAGCCCTCTCCACCCTAACTAGTGGTACTTGTCCACCTCTAGGATTTCATCCTGATGCCCACAGGATATCACATACACATTGAGCCTTCCCATAGAGACTTTTCTACAGTACGGCTCTACAGCCTTCTATGGTAGCAGTGTCAATTTCGGCACAATCTTCACTTAATCACATTATGTTGCCCAAATAGCAAGCCCAGAGGGGGGGGGTGTGAATGGATTGCTAAAATTTTCTTTCAGAATTTTTCCGATAAATAAAAACACTTTGACAGAAGACACTAAGTTCGATGGTTATAGTTAATATAACACAAAGACAAGAAGATCAATCGCATAGACAACAGGAATTTTATCCTGGTTCGGATCTCCTGTCACAAGGAGTCCTACGTCCAGTCCCCAAGCAACAACTTGGGATTTCACTAAGTAAGGGTACAGTCCCCCATAAGGACACTTACACATCTAGCCACAACTGACCTTCTCTTCTCTACTCGAAGAGGAACTAAACAACCTGATGCAACAGGTCTTCCATCTTACCGAAGGGAACAACCACCTGCTCAATAGTTGGTCTTCTCTTCATAACCGAAGAGGAACACTCAAAGAGAATGAGTAAGGAGTGGATGCCCCCTAGACCAAGCTTATAGAAACTGCTTGATCTGAGGCGAAGTTCGAGAGACAAAGATTTTCACACCAAGAATTCTCTCAGATCTACACAAGCTCTCAAAGGCTAAGCAGGTTGCTGTAGAGAGCTAAGAGCTAAAGAAAGTTTGAATGGATGAGCAAGCTCTTCTTTCTTCTAGGTGACTAAGATCTTTAGGATTCCAGATATGCGTCATGGAGTCACCAGTCTTCTATTTATCTTCTTTGAAAGATTTGAACCGTTGAAGTATTTGTTGTCTCACATCTTCATGCACGTTGAAGTGTCTAGTCCGATGTATGGAGCAAGAGAACCTGCAGCCATTAAATGCTGGGATAGACACATGCATAGAGGCGGATTATCTGAATCTCTGCTAGCTTCTGTCAGGTTGACAGGTCCAACGTTGTAATGTATGTTTCAACCAGAACCCTGCACACCATAATTGCTGAAGCATAGACAACTCATCTTTGTCTAAACCATCAGTCAACGTTAGTAGTCCTGCTTTAAGAAGATATACTAAAAAGGAAATTCCATTCTGTCGACCTAAAAAACTTTACTTTATGAGACATGAGTATGGTAAATAGAAGATATATCGTGCAGAGATATTGTACCAACACAATACATGTTAGATAGCATAGGATACAACATGGTTCGCAGGAAGACTAGAAATCCACAAAGATTTGAAAAATATATTTGAATATCATGAAGACTAGAATATATTCAAGATTATCTCACAAAGGATTTAAATAGAAATATTCAACAACTGTCTAAAACATAATCGTTATTGAAAGAGAGTTGATGTTTTAGAGACAGTCTGTGAGCTATGGGAGTCGATATGAAATCGATGTTGAACCATAATCTGTGTGAGAATGTAATACATGTTTACATGAAGTCAATGTGAACGTAATCCATGTATACATGTAATGAAATCGATGTTCTGTACATAGTCGTTGTTTAACTGAAGTCAGTGTTTAAGTGAAGTCGTTGTTGTACTGAAATTGATATTCAAATGAAATCATTGTTGAACCGAAATTGTTGTTCAGGTGAAATTGATGTTTGACGCGAAGTCGTTGTTCAAGTAAAGTCGATGTTCCATATGAAATCGATGTTCTATTGAAATCGATGTTTAAATGAAATCGTTGTTGAAACGAAGTCGATGTATAGCCGAAATCGATGTTCTAGATATGAAGTCGATGTAGAAACGAAATCAATGTTTTAGACATGAAGTCGATGAAGAACCGAAATCAATGTTCTATACATGAAGTCGATGTAGAACCAAAATCGATGTTCTAGACATGAAGTCAATGTAGAATTCAAAATCGATGTTTTCTATGAAATCGATGTTCTGCCGAAATCGATGTTTAAGTGAAATCATTGTTTCCATATGAAATCGACGTAAAAATGAAATCAATGTTCTATATATGAAGTCGATGTAGAACAGAAGTCGATGTTGTAATTATGAAGTTGTTGTAGAACCAAAATCAATGTTCTACATATGAAGTCGATGTAGGATCGAAGTCGATGTTCTACAGAGGAAATCGTTGTTTAAGTGAAACAGTAATCGTTATGAGCTTTTACAAGGAAGTCGATGTATACTTAGACAAATCATTTGCAATGAACTTCAAATGGCAGTGAGTGTAGACAACTTACTAATTTGATGCCTGTTGATAGACTTCAGAAAATGATGATAGATAATAATTTTTAGGGTTTTTTTCATCACCAAAATACATATAATAAATAACAAATTATATGGAGATGGACTGATCATCAATCTCCCTCTTTTTGGTGATGACAAAACATAAAGAATTTCATATATAAGAGAGCTAAAATAAAATTTACTGGAAAGTTTTAAAGTATGCATTTCAGACAAGTTTTCTCCCCCTTTTTATCATTAAGCAAAAAGGAATAAATAAATAGAAGAGAGAATAGTAAGAAAAAGACTAAGATAAATGCTAGCCAAGAAAGCACATCGTATTAAATAGTGAGGGTCAGAAATGTAGAAGGCAAGAGACAGAAGAGAAGCATGGCGAGTGATAATCTGCCAAGCTTGGACTTCCTACTCTTCAAAAAAGGTTTTAAAGATTCCCTAACTAATATTATATGAAGGCCCCATTTCTGGACTGAGTCTCTTGATGTGAAGCTGTCGCTGATCTTCAATAAATATGGAGTATTCATCAGCACTCAGAGACAATCTGTAGAATCCAACAGTCCCAAAACTGGCATGCTGAAGGAATTTGTCTATGGAGATAGGATAGTGAAGCTTGTGAGCAAACAAATCCTTCTGCAGAGCTACATAAATCTTGCATCTCTCAACCCAAATGGAATAAGGATCTGAAACTAGGTTGATGGAGTTGAGATCCATGAACTGCTCTAGAGTAAGAGTGAGTTGATTTGACTTTGATAAGGAGGAGTTTATCTGCTCAAGCTGAAGAGCTGCCTCATGGCAGACTTTACACCAGTCAGAGTTGACGAATCTCTCAGATTCTGCTAGTAGTGGAGCTAAGACAGAAGACTTGATAAACCCTCTTTGATATTCTCTAAATAGGAATATGTGAAAGGCAAGAGGGGCACCATTCTGAACAAAGATCCATTCCATAGGTCTCACAAATCTCTCAAAGATGATAGGACCCACATCAGAGTCCATAAGCAGAAAGTGCAATTTAGGGAGAAAGGCAATAGGAGGCATCTTCAAGGTGGCAAAATCAACCTGAAGAGGGGTATTGACTGGGTTTTCTGTGCGGAGCTGAGCGATAGCTGCCCTAAACTGACCAAGCTGAACTTCTGGAAGGCGATTGACGAAGCAATAGTCTTGATACATCTGGAACTACCTAACCAGTTTGATCTACTTCAGGATGAAGGGACCCCAGGTGGATCTGTGCTGACAGACAAACCACTCAGACAGAGTGAGAGGATGATCTGAGGGTGGAAATGTGTTGGCCCTGGCAACCTCAAATTTCTTGTAGACAACTTTATTAGCCCTAGCACATTGATCCTTAGTCTTGGACTCAGCTAAAGACAAGATTTTGGATTGGTAAGGCTTAGGTATAAGAGAGATAGAGAGAATGATATTGAGATGTTCAGAGAGATTGAGTTAAGGGAGGCCAAAGGTGGCAGCAAATATACACTTTTGAAGATATTCAGAATATAAAGATTTTCTTCTGTGGACAACAGAAATAGAGTACCATAGAGGAGGAAAGAGAACTTAAGAGGAAGGGAAAACAAGCTTTTAGATGTTTTCCTTTTCTTGGAGGCCGGACTGGAAGAAGGCTGAGAATTAGTCCTTTAGATATTGGCAGAGACAGAAAGAACTGTGTGGATGATGGTTTCTTCAAACTCATCTTTGATGTCTTGCACAGTATGGCGAATGATACTAGCACCCTCAGGAATGAGAGTGATGAAGGATGGTGGAGTAGGTGGATGAAGAGAGGAAAAAGATGAAGTGGGAGGAGGTTGGGTAGATGGTCCAGCAGAGGAGGGACCAGCAGAAGAAGGACCAGAGGAGGAGGTAGGAGGTGCCTCAGAAGTTGGAGGAGGAATGGAAGAGGAAGGGATAGGGGAAGAAGAGGATGCAACAAGGAAAGAAGTAGGAGAAGAAATGTATTTTGGAAGGGGTTTCTTGGAAGGTTCAAGAGCAGGTGGAGCAGTGAAAGAGGTAGGTGGAGAGGAAGGGGCTGGAGTCTAAAGACTAGGAGGATCAGAAGGCTCTGGGGGCACAACAACTTCCTCTACAATAACTTGAGGCCCGGTTGGCCCTGCCACTGATTCCACTTGCTCTGATGGCCCTTATGGCCTAGCTTCAACATCTTCAACTACAGATGGCCCTGATTCTTCCACTGATGGCCCTGGTGGCCCTGTTTCCTCTATAGATGGCTCTGATGGCCCTGCAACTTCGACTGATGGCCCTGGTGGCCCTGCAATGTTGCTAATGCCCTTGGTGGCCCTACACTACCTTCTGGTACAGACTGAGTTGGAACATGAGGGGCTAGAGCTATTAAGTGCACCCTCACAAAATCCGCCAGGTCTGTTACCAACTTCTTCAAGCTCCCCAATTCACTTCTCATCCCTTGGAGCTCAGATTTAACTGCTCCAATTTCTTTGACTTTAGTGCTCTTATTGAGAAAAATTGAAGTTACATCCGACTGCAAAGAGCACAGAATTCTCTCCTTGAGCATTCAGTCTGGCAATGATTGGTTCCAAGTGTACATGGATCTTCGTTTTTCTGGATCTGTTGTGTGCCTTCCTGGTGAGCATGGGAATATCTTTGGCAACACCCTTTCCTTTATCTCTAGAGCTGGCAGCTGGCTCATCATCATCATCCGAAGTATCTTCAACCAATCCTTCTTGAAATTTGTCTACAGGAGCACTAGCAGTAGGCTCCCCCTGAGCAGCAGGCTCCCCTGAGCAGGAGCATCCTCCATGTGAACATCTTCAGAATGGCCTGGTGCCACAACCTTTGGAATTTCTTCTGTCTGAACTCCTTCAACAATAGCTTCTGCAACCTGAACACTAGGGGTTTTCTCAATACGAATATCTTCATGCTCCCCCTCAGTGTTAGCAACTCTTTCCATGGGTTCATTAACTGACTCTTGAATAACAGTAGGTGCACGAATTGGAGGGATCACACCTTCAGAAGTTTGCCCAAAAGGCTCAATAAATTCTGATGCAATGTGTTCAATCCTCCTTTCTGATGCAGGAGCTCATCCTCTCTAACTATAGCTTCTTCTTCTTGAATAGGTGGAGCCTCATCAGTAGAGGCTTCTCTAATGATGGCTTCTCCTTCAGCCACAGATGTCTTGGTCCACACATTTCCTACCAACAAAAAACCACTCTTCTTCAGATTCCTGGAGCGAATAGGCTGACCCATCTTCTCCATCAGATCACCTTCTAAAGCAATCTCAAAATGACTGAAAATCCTGGTAAGGAAGTGAGCATAAGGAAGGGATACTGCCAATTTATTCTTCTTATCCCAAATGACTTCAGTCACAGACTTCATCCTTTCTACCATAATCTGAGCCATGTTAATATCTTGCTTTTGAATAGCCCAGAACATAACATCAGCATCACCTTTTGTGCTGGAGGAAAAAGTAGCACTCCTGGGTACCAAAATCTGACAGACTATAAAATACAATATTATGTTGAATGCATTGAACTAGTTTATATCAATGTTACCATCCTTCAACTTGTACTATGTTCCAATAATCCTGAGCCCCTTAGCATGAATATCTATAGAGTTCACTAGACTGTGCCCTACTTTAGAAACTCCAAATAGCCTCTCCAACAGGTCATGAGTGATATGAATGGATTTACCTTTGACTAGGGAGGTAAGAGACCCATCTTCTTCTGATTTCAAACATGTGTAGAACGCTTTGGCCTGGGGCGGGTAGCTTGGTTCAGAAACAATGCAAATACCCGTCCCCTTCAACTGTTGAAGGGCTTCAATCACACTATGCATACCATGCTTCTCCAAACCATCCAAATCAATAGCCTTGTTCCCGCATAGCTTTTCTTCATTGCTTGATATCTTTCCAGTTGATCTGCCGTGAGGAAGGCGGCGCGAAGCGGCCATGGAAGTTTGCAAGGAAGGTTTCTGGAGGATCGTGGGAGGAGGAAGAACAAAAGCCCTCAAGAAATATGAGCGGGAAGAGGGAGATCGTTCGAAAGCACGAAGAGGGATGCTGTAGTCGATGAGGGTTTTACAGGCCTTCGAGTCGAAAGAGATAAGAGAGAGAGAGAGTGAATCAGTGAAGGAAGGGTTCTATCGTAACGGAAGAACATAAAGTTACTTTTGAAACAACGGAGCAGTTAATGCGAAAAACGACAAAATAGGCGATGATAACGCACATGATAATGGATTTACTTAAATGTTGCGAGGAAGGATAAGTCTTATTCTGAAACTTATTATGTTATTTCAGTTACGTACAGATATATCTGTTACAAATTGCACATGCCTAGTTCCCTTCTAAGAGAAGTAAATCTCTCTTCAAGTAAGGCTTTTGTAAAGATATCTGCCAACTGATTTTGTGTATCTATAAATGAAATACTAATATTACCATTTTCAACATGATCTCTAATAAAATGATATCTAACCTCAATATGTTTCGTCCTAGAGTGCTACACTGGATTTTTCGTTACATTTATAGCACTTGTGTTGTCACACAGCAATGGAATGGTCTTGATGTGTAGTCCATAGTCTTCAAGCTGTTGTTTAATCCATGGGAGTTGAGTGCATTAGTTTCCAGCAGCTACATACTCAGCATCAGCTGTTGATAGAGCTACTGAGTTTTGTTTCTTTGAAGACCAGGAGATCAAGCATCCTGCAAGAAATTGACAACCACCACTGATGCTTTTTCTATCTACTTTACATCCAGCGTAGTCAGCATCCGAATAACCAATTCAACTTGTTTCACAGGTGTAGACGTGAGATTTGGCACATCTCCGCGTGGTTCATGGCCCAATAAGGCCTGGTTTGACCGCTTGTTGACTTGCCTCGGATCCCATGTAGACGGCAACATCGATTGCCACCGACTACAAGTTGGCAGCACACCCCCTGGATGTCGATTCAGGTTGGCGTCCACCGGGGTTGACGTCTGCATGGGGTTGGCGGTAGCATCGCTTGCCGACAACCTGGGTTTACTTGGTCTGCACAACTGCCCGAGATTCTAGTCAACTTGCGCCATTCTCTCACCCATGCAACACATGGGGCCGTTCCCAATGGGCAAATGGGCACTTTGGCACCCCCTTGACCCAGTAAAAGTCCTACATGGCCCCCTCTCATTGGTTCAAGCCTTAACACATGGATTGCCACATGTTTAAGTGTGTTTTCTCACACTTGAGCATCCAATGCTCACTAGCTCCGCCCCCATTGCCTATATATGTCACTCCTTGGCCTTCTAAGTGAAGGGGGGAGAGGCTGGATGCCCAAGCTTTGATGTTTTGAGAGAAGAGAGAGAAAACCCACTAAAGCTTCCAACCTTTGTTCCCACTCTTCCTCTCAACCTTTGGAGCATCCAGGAGGCTTCACCACGTGCTGGAGGAGTCGACAAAGGAGCCATCAATAACTACAAACGAGGATCATCTCCCTCTTCTCTTTCTCTTTCTTCCTCTTCCTCTTAGCTTTGCATGCAACTCACTACACACAAACACACCCTAGGCACGTAGTGCACACTCTCAACACACCCAAAATGGGTTTTCCAACCAAAAAATAGAGGGAAAAAGGGTGGTCATAACACTTGGCCACCCCACTTCTAAAGCCCGCAACCGGTACGGGGCTCTCCTTTTGGGCCTTCTCTTTTTGTTTTGAACATTTACTACACTACATTTAAGTCTAATAGAGCTTCTCTTGGTTGCAGGAACACCTAAACGAGACTGTGGAGTTTTTTCTCTTTGGTCGGTCGAAGAGAGGAAAGTTGGAGTCCCACCATCCACCGCAGCGCGAGGCATGTCACTGACGCGATCATATTACCTCCTTGGGCATAGGTAAGGCCCTGGCGATCACATCCCGTTCATCTTCTTAGCTGGTTTCTTCCTCCTCCTCTCTAGTCAACCTAGTCAAATGGGGAGTAAAAGTGGTCAACCAGCAACCTTCTATGCCAACGAGGGAGCACAACAACGTTCGCGGAACCGAAGCCAGCAAGTGCTTGCGGGGGCGGGGAACGGAGCATCCACAGCTCTTCTCTGCTGGTCACGGTGGGACCATTGTTGCTGCTACGGTCTTCAGTCTGCACCCAGTAAGCGGCAAACGATCCTGCCATCTAACTAGGTAAACATCCATCCTTCTTGTCATTTAGTTATTCTTAGCGTCCATATATCTTTCCGTTTACTCCCTGTCAGCGTCAGTCGATCATGCCATCTATTCTTTTCTGAGGAACTGAACATCCATTTATTTGCCGTCTATTTCTCAGAAGCTAGTTTTTTGGCTTGTTTTGATTGATTTTTTTTTTTCTGTTTGCTTCCTGTCTGATCTCTAATGGTTCTCAGTCACGGGGGGTCCTTATTTCTCTTCTGTTCTAGCCTCCCCACACATTTTAGGATAGCCTCTCCTTGATTCACAACCTTTTATCCGGGGATTCTCTCTCAGGTAAATCAGGTTGGCTTCAAGGAGAACTCTATAAGTCCCTAAATTCTGTTGATTCCCTCACGGTACAGGGTAGGAGGACCTTTCACCTTCCTATTTAGTTCGCCTATTCACCCATTTTTAAGTAAGGATTAAG
This sequence comes from Colocasia esculenta, assembly GCA_014218235.1. Classification (NCBI taxonomy): domain Eukaryota; kingdom Viridiplantae; phylum Streptophyta; class Magnoliopsida; order Alismatales; family Araceae; genus Colocasia; species Colocasia esculenta. The sequence continues at coordinate 167,630,967 of CM024753.1, forward strand.
AGAACTACCCTCTATAAGTTTAAGTAATACACAACTCCAACACTTCAAAATTTTGGGGACGTTGTTTGATAACATTGTTCGATAGAAATTCATATTTCTCCTAATAACAGTGTAATTAATCAACTTAACCATATTAAAATTAGTAGGTTGTGTGTGATAATGGACTCTTGGATGAATTCCGTTAACATGTTTAACAATCCGGCTATTGAATATGATGATAACATTCATGATAATATCCATAATGAATTTGTTGGAATGTTTAATTCTAATATTCAGCCTGAAGAGTCGGTTTAATCATCCTTCTCTCAAGCCGATAGTGATGAGGCGAGTTTGAGGGTCAACCCCACATATGCTCAAGAAATCCAAGATGACCTCGAATTCTCCAAACTCATGTCCCGCTATTCGCCGAGGACATCATTTCAATACTTTCCAAGCATACCGTCTGGGCGATGGCCTCACCTTCATCTCCATCTCCTTTCAATGCCTCCTCATCTAGGCCCATTCCTAAGCCGGTCACCCAATCCCAGGTTCCCATCTCCACTCCTCTTCCTCCCACTCCTTTACCTACTCCCATTCCAACTCCTCCCTCTGTCTATCCACCTTATGTCCAACCCACACCCCCTGCTCAATCTGAATCCATCTCCTGGTCGGAGATGGAGGGTCTTGTTAGGAGGCTCTTAGCTGAGTCCTTGTCCCTCTCCAAGCCTCATTCTCTCCAAAACTACTGCAAGCTCCCTAATGCCTACTTTCCTCCGGGTTTCAAGGCCCCGAAATACCGCAAGTATGATGGGACCACCGACCCCCAATTCCATCTTGCCGGCTTAACAATGGATTCCCATCGGTGGCTGTACGATCGGGTCCTCTTAGTTCACCTCTTCCAACAATCATTAGAAGGGGAGGCTTTGAGGTGGTTCACCGCCTTACCCGCATCGGATCTTGTCAATTTTGACATAGTCTCTGAATGCTTCATCTCACACTTTTCTTACATGGCCACCCAAGTCCCCACAGTTTCCGACTTGGTGGCGGAAAAGATGAGGCCCGATGAAGACTTTGTCACATTTTCCAACCGATGAAGATCTATGGCTTCAAGGGCCGACCTCCCCATCCCGGAGTCCCAAGCCATAACCATGATAGTCACCAATACCACCCCTTTGCTCTGATCTATATTGATGCTTAGTGAGTTCCTCTCCTTTGCACATATTTACAACCGAGCTAGGGTGGTCTAAAATCAAAATAAGGACTCCTCCCTCCCGCCATTCTTTGAAGGGAAGCTTAAGGGGCGCAAGGCTCCCGAGGCACCCACCACTGAGGGAGTGATCTTCTATGAGTCCATTAATGTCTGCTGTCAGCCACTGAGGCCTCCTAACAAGCCTTCCAACCCTCCCTCCGATCCTCACCAATTCCCGTTACAACCCTCTATGCCCTATTCAACTGTTCCTCCATTTTCTGGCTATACTCGCCCCGGTCCCAAGAGATCTTACTATCCTACTCTCCCAGAGTCCCTTGGGGACTTTTGCTTCGCCCTCATATCTTGCGATGCTATCCAACTCCCACCACAAAAGGAAGATGTGCATCCGAGGGCCGGTACTTCAAAGTACTGTCCCTATCATAGGGGCCCTGGTCATGAAATCCACAATTGCTTCAGGGTAGGATCAGTTGGGATGATGTTAAGGTCGCCATTTCTGAGTCTAGGTACACAAGAAGGGACCTGGGTGTTGTGCAGAACCCCCTCCCCAACCACCACAATAAAAACAACTCATCCTCCTCCAAGTCCCAGAAAAAGTCAATATCATGACACATCCAGAACCTCAGGTTGTGAGGAGAGAACAACAATGGGGGGTAGAAGGTTTTGAGGAGTGGTACCCATGCCTTTCCATAGAGTTCCAGGAAACTTCCACCGTTGTAGAGGCACCTAGTAAGGTGAAGGGGTATGAAGCTAGAGAACTAGCCAAGCTAGGGGCATCCAATCAGTGCTCAATTGAAACCATTGCCCAACCATCCAATCAAGTTGCCAAGTCCCTGCAAATCTGAATCATTTCATCCCCTATCTTAAAAGCAGCTTTGCAGACCCCCAATTCTCTCCTACTAGAACTTGAATACTCGAGACCCGTAGGATATGGGGCCATTATTCTTTGGCAACCTGCTAAAGATTTCTTAAGGGTTGTTCTTCTCGCTCCACAGAAGACTGAGCCAATTTTTCTCAGGCTAAGGTGCCATGCTAGCTTACTTGTAAAGCTTGCACCCGGCTCATTCCCTACAATGCTTGGCCCTCTTCCTCTCGTCAAGTCAACTCCTTTAACTGATCCTCGAGTCCCTCAATCTCATTCATGTTCAACCCTTTCAACAAGGACTCGAAGTGATTTTCTCTCCACTCAGTTCCTTGAAGTGTGCCCGTTATCCAAGATCAGGGGCAACCCTTTCTTTCCAAGCAGATCCATCTATCTCCTTTTTAAACAAGGCACTTTCAGGGGGCACTTTGGTTACTTCATTATATGCTTTGGCTTTGGCTTCAAGGAGCATACCATCCTTTATATGGTCCATTGTCTATTCTTATACCAATTTCATATCAGACCATCTTCAGATGCTGGGATTTCTATGATTGGCAATCCAGCTCGGGTTTGGGACCCACCATTTCAGCTCCTCACACTCATGTCTCAAGGGCAATTCACACTAGCTAGGAGAACTTCATCGCAGTCTCTGTCAAGATTAACCCCTTCTTTATGCTTGAGGGGGACCCCACTTCACTCAATCAGCCTTCTGCTAAGCCTCCCGACTTGTTCACTTCTTCCCAACGTTCACCCTATCACAAGGGGCACGCCTTTCCCCCATGGACCATGTTGTTCATTGTGTGTTCCTTCCTTCCATTATTGTACATTTTCCATCCGTACCTTACTCAATTCACATCTATCGCCATCGAATTCCTTCTTCTCACCTTCTGTCTCACTCCCTGTTTCACCCCTCACCATTATCATTCAAGGTGGTCATGCGAGAAAGGTAAGTAGTGGTTTGCAGGTACCTCCTTAAGAGCATATCACTTGAGGCCATCCTACTTCACAAGGCTCATCTTCGACAATAGCTAGAAGGCCCAGGTGAGATCTCTGCCTAGGGGCATTCCACTCAGGATGTTCCCACTTATTGTATATACCATTTTTGAAATTGTTCAATTTACTTTACTTTACTTTGTTCAAAAAACAATGTTAAAAAAAAACAAAAAATCCAAAAAATCCAAAAAAAAGTGTATATATTGTGTACATATTTTATCCAAAAAAAGAAAAAGGAAAAGGAGTCAATAGATTAGCAATTGTCATATGTCTCAAGTCACATGTTAAAGAGTAAAAGGCACTTGAGTGAACCAAGGACCTTGGTCTAGCAAAGTCATGGAGATTTCTGTCTAGCGTCACAACCAAGCTTTTGGAGGACAAATTAACATCCACACACCACACATCTCAAAATTTGATTTGTTACACCAAGATAGTTATTTGTCCTAGGACACAACAATGGCTACAATCCTCCTTCTTCTTCCACTCGACTGATCAAGACACTCAGCACCCTTAAACTATTGAGCTTAGCAGTCAAGACAACATTCCCTAACGTTAAACTAAGACACCAGAGCATGTGAAGACGACAGTGTCCCCGCAGGCAAACAAAAGAAAAAACAAAGAAGATCAATCAATCAAAAGAAAAGAAAGAAAAAGAGCCTGGTCGTGACCGTGCTTGGAGATAAAATCCCCCCATTCAATACAAAGTCAAATGCAACATTGCTTGAGTTTTTCCCCAGCCGATTGCGGTAGGGCAATATGGGTGCTCGGCAAAGTAGGGGTTGCCAGGTCCTGACCCTAGGGTCCACGAAACACCTCACCTTGAGCCCGCTATGCCACACATGGCCAAGTTCTCTCATCCAATCGGCACCTTGCAAAAGTGTAGGGGCAAACAAGTCTGAAATCACCTGAAGGGGCATGTTGTTAAGACTGTCTCAGCTCATCAACTTAACGGATTTTTGTTGATCCTCTCGTGAAGTTTATCCCCTTATTTCTTCCTTTCTCCCTTGAGGATTTCAAACCTTTGAGGTGTCTGAAAGACAAGTTTTTGTTAAGGACGACAACTCCCTTTTTTAAATCACACTTCAAGTTAATCTGTTCACCGAAGGGAAATGGTTATTGCCATGAAAAATCTCCATGTTTCTACTGGACCAATTTTCCTTTACACCATCATCCTCGCACTCTTTCATTGCCTAAAGATAGTTAACAGTTATTGACCCCCTTAATGGCCTTCCAATAGCTATTTTTTCGGTCTAATCCGCTGGCATCTTAACGTCCACATCTTTTGACGTCTGTGTACTTTTGACGGCATCATAGGTGGACGCCGACTTTTGTAGACGGCCTACGATGTTGACATCAACGGTACATGAGCGGCAATCAATATGGATGTTAACTGGACGAAATATTCAAAAGCTTTATTCTTCAATATGGCCATTATCTGTCATCTTGTGCTTCAAGTTGTTTTGCAGATGTTTAAGCACAAGCAGCACCTTAAATTAAAAAACACTCATGCGACCATGAGTGTTACACAGGTATGTCTAACATAGGATTAGTCACCAGAGGCGAATAACTTGGCGACCGTGAACCCAGAGTTCCGCTTTACAAAAAATTATGACGGGTTTGCGATCTCTCAGTTATTCGTATGGCCTTAAAATTTCCTCTGATTCTAACTTGTATTTTAGATAGGGAACTCACACCAACATGCATTTAGGATTTCACTGCGAACATTCTCTTACTAACTCAAAAAAAAATGGAGATTTTCCTTAATAATTCTGTGGTTCATCCAGCTCAAGTGGCCAACCGGGTTAGCATCACTTTCTCGAATATCCAAGCTGAATATCGGGTCTTTGTTGCCCCTCTTCTCCAATTTGTCCCACCGTGCAAATCACAAGTAATCATTCCAGTCTTGTTGAGTTCATGTGAACCTTTCACCAGTCATGAGCTTAATTATGGACTTCCGGTTTTCAAACATTGATTCCAGTTAGAATCTTTTGATAATCCTTTAAGAGATCAATCAATCCCTTTATCTCCACAACCCCCTAAATCTGGACAAACGTCCTTATTAGGTCAGCGGGAACAAAACGGACTCTGGTTGTGAGATTTCCTTGATTCAACCATCATATTTCAACTCCTTTGACTCAGACAACACCAGAAACTAGTCAAAGTCCTACATGACAATGCCAGGAACCCTACCGTTGGGTTGCAGTTGTAGTTACACGTGTAGATCTCACCCTTCCTCTTATCCACGTTTGTCTCTCAAATGATTCGTCACTTGCTTCTAGCCTAACTCATTCGTGTGGTTTGCTAGATTTCCTAGCTTCGGAGATGGCCCTTCCATCAAATCTCCGCATCCTTTGTTTACCGAGACACCAACCTTTCAGTCCGCTCTGCTCCCTTGCAAGATCAGATGTCTACGAGGGGCATTTGTAGACGCGAGATTTGGCCCATCTTCGCGTGGTTCATGGCCCAATAAGGCCTGGTTTGACTGCTTGTTGACTTGCCTCGGATACCATGTAGACGGTAACATCGACTGCCACTGACTACAAGTTGGCGGCACACCCCGTGGACGTCGATTCAAGTTGGCGTCCACCGGGGTTGACGTCTGCATAGGGTTGGCGGCAGCATCACTTGCCGTCAACCTGGGTTTACTTGGTCTGCGCAACTGCGCGAGATTCCAGCCCACTTGCGCCATTCCCTCGCCCATGCAATGCATGGGGCCATTCTCAATGGGCAAATGGGCCACCTTGGCACCCTTTGACCCAGTAAAAGTCCTACATGGCCCCCTCTCATTGGTTCAAGCCTTAACACATGGATTGCCACATATTTAAGTGTGTTTTCTCACACTTGAGCATCCAATGCCCACTAGCTCCGCCCTTATTGCCTATATATGTCACTCCTTGGCCTTCTAAGTGAAGGGGGGAGAGGCTGGACGCCCAAACTTTGATGCTTTGAGAGAAGAGAGAGAAAACCCACTAAAGCTTCCAACCTTTGTTCCCACTCTTCCTCTCAACCTTTGGAGAATTCATAAGGCTTCACCACATGCTGGAGGAGTCCACAAGGAAGCCATCAATGACTACAAACGAGGATCATCTCCCTCTTCTCTTTCTCTTTCTTCCTCTTCCTCTTAGCTTTGCATGCAACTCACTACACACAAACACACCCTAGGCACGTAGTGCACACTCCCAACACACCCAAAAGGGGTTTTTCATCCAAAAAATGTAGGGAAGAAGGGTGGTCATAACACTTGGCCACCCCTCTTCTCAAGCCCGCAACCGGTACGGGGCTCTCCTTTTGGGCCTTCTCTTTTCATTTTGGACGTTTACTACATTGCATTTAAGTCTAATAGGACTTCTCTTGGTTGCAGGAACACCTAAACGAGACCGTGGAGCTTCTTCTCTTTGGCTGGCCGAAGAGAGGAATGTTGGAGTCCCACCATCCACCGCAACGCAAGGCACGTCACCGGCGTGATCATATTACCTCCTTGGGCACAGGTAAGGCCCTAGCGATCACATCCCGTTCATCTTCTTAGCTGGTTTCTTCCTCCTTCTCTCTAGTCAACCTAGTCAAACGGGGAGTCAAAGAGGTCAACCAGAAACCTTCTACGCCAATGAGGGAGCACAGCAACGTTCGCGGAACCTCCGGAGCCAGCAAGTGCTTGCGGGGGCGTGGAACGGAGCGTCCACAACAAGTTTTAGGGTACCATAGACCTAAGTTATGGGTCTTAGCTAAATATCTAAAGATCCCTTTTACAGATATTAAATGAGATTCCTTAGGATCAGATTGATATCTTGCACACATGCATACACTAAATAAAATATTAGGTCTACTAGCTGTTAGATAGAGCAATGAACCAATCATACCTCTATAAAGTTTCTGATCAACTTTCTTACCTTCTGGATCACTATCTAACCTAGTTGATGTGCTGATGGGAGTGGACAGTGGTTTAACATTCTGAAATCCAAATTTCTTTAACAGTTCCTTAGTGTATTTTGCTTGACAGATATGAGTTCCTTCATTGCGTTTCTTGATTTGTAATCCAAGGAAGTAGTTGAGCTCTCCCATCATGCTCATCTCAAATTCTCCCTACATAAGCTTTTCAAAATACTTGCATAGAGATTCATCAGTAGATCTAAAAATAATGTTATCTACATACATTTGGACAAGTAATATATTTTTGGCATTTGATTTAATGAATAGTGTGATGTCTACTTGACCTCTAGTAAAACCATGATTTAATAAAAATGCACTAAGTCTTTCATATCATGCTCTAGGTGCTTGTTTTAAACCGTATAAAGCTTTATGCAATTTGAAAACATGATTTGGAAAATCTAAATCATCAAAATCATGAAGTTGTTCTACATAAACTTCCTCCTTTATAAAACCATTCATAAATGCTGATTTCACATCCATTTGAAAATGTTTTAAATCTAATGCAGATGCATAGGTAAGCAATATTCGAATAGCCTCTAGTCTAGCTACTGGTGCATAGGTTTCATCGAAATCTATGACTTCCTCTTGGGAATAGCCTTCAGCAACCAGTCTAGCTTTATTTCTAGTGATAACACCAGCTTCATCCAATTTGTTCCTGAACACCCATTTGGTGCCAATCACAGGAAGATCTGATGATCTTGGAACAAGGGACCAGACTTGATTTCTATTGAATTGATTAAGTTCATCTTGCATGGCTAAAATCTAAGATTCATCAGACAGTGCTTCATTGACTGTCTTCGGCTCTATTTGAGATACAAATGCTAAGTAATCACAAGGAATGGTATTACCTCTAGTCCTTACCCCAATGAATGGATCTCCAATGATGTTATCTATTGGGTGATCCTTTTTTGTACCTCCATTCCTTTGGATGATCATCATGGATGATATGCTTTTATTGCAGTTCTTCTACGGGTGGATCTTCATCATCTTTGATGGTTGTTTCCTTCAGCTTCTTGGAACGGTTTTCTGCATCTTCATCATCACTACCAATTTCCTTTCTCAATGAAGGGTTAGACTCATCAAAAATAACAAGCATAGTTTTTTCAATCAATAAACTTCTTTTATTAAAAACTATATAACCTTTAGGTTTAGAAACATACCCCATAAAAATACCTTCATCTGATTTTGGATCCAACTTACCAATATCTCTCTTACCATTGTTGTGAATGAAGCAAGGGCATCCAAAAGTTCTGAGATGGCTGATCTTAGGTTTTTTTTTGCTTGTACAATTTATATGCAACAGAATTGGTCTGCTTACAACTCTATTGATAATGTAGCAAGCTGTATTTATGGCTTCTGCCCAGAAATATCTTGGAAGGTTATACTCAAATAACATTGTTCTTGCCATATCCAAAAGTGTTCTATTCTTCCTCTCAGCTACTCCATATTGCTGTGGTGTTCTTGGCGCTGAGAAATTGTGCTCAATCCCCAGATCATCACAAAATTCTGCAAAGCTGTCATTCTGAAACTCTCCTCCATGATCTGATCAGATACTTATGATATTATACTTCTTATCTTTCTGAACTAGCTTACTGAACTTCAAAAAACTATCAAATGTGTCATCTTTATGCTCAAGAAATGATACCCATGTAAATCTGGAATAATCATCAAGAATAACAAATCCAAAATTCTTTCCTCCCAAACTAGTTGTTCTCATTGGTCCAAACAAGTCCATATGAAGCAGTTCTAGAGGTTTGGAGGTGGTGACTACTGTCTTGGATTTGAAAGAGGATCTTGCATGCTTTTCTTTTGCACACGGTTTACAGATGTTTTCTAGTCTTGAATTTATCTTTGGTAGACCTTCCACTAGATCTTGTTTGATGAGTTTTCTGATTCCATCCAAGCTGCAATGTCCTAATCTTCTGTGCCAAAGTTCAGCATTCTGCTTTTTACTTGCTGCTAGGCAGATGTCTTGATCCTTCAACTCTTCTAGATGTAGTACATATAGATTTTTCTCTTTGCAGGCTTCAAAAATAGTTATTCCATCCTTGATGATCAGACACTCAGATTCCTAAAATTTGATCTGATGACCCTTGTTGCACAGTTGACTGATGCTGATTAGGTTGTGCATGAGTCCTTTGACGCATAGAACATCTTCTATCAGGATTTTACCTTGGCTTCCAATGGATCCACTGTCACACCCCAATTTTTATTTTAGCAGCGAAATAAATTGGGAGACACAACGAACAAGCTAGCATCCAGAAGCTATAGACCAAAAGCTACTACAAATAGGGCCCACAATGCAATAATCAAAATTTCTTCCTTTATTTATCAAAATGAATATTACAACCTCCAATGTCAAATGAAACACTCCTTGCTCACGAATCTATCTATCTCTCAAAGAAATGGGAAATTACATTCATGAACAATCTAAATAAAAATAAGAATGGACTCTCTAAGTGTACTCCACTCTCGACTCACAAGTCCCATCATTTAGCTTTACCTTCACTACCTGAAATGTTAAAGAGAGCAGGTATGAGCGCACTCGCCCAGTAGGATTTACATCTTCCAGCAATGATGTAAGTATTTACATTTTAAAAGGTAGAAGGTATGAACATGATATGTACAATGCAATTAAAACGTCGATAGTAACACGTGTATAGTGTATCATGCAGGATAGTAAGATCAAGAGATTGTAATGATCAATCTAGCAATAAGGTTGTATTCAACAGTTCAAGATATTGCGAATAATGATCTAGCAAGATGGTAACTTCATGAACAAGAGCAAGATAGCATGTAGCAAGATGGCCATTTCACTAGCAAGCATTTTGAGTAACCCACTCAGAGCACTCCACAAGAATATCACGCCGGATCTACTGGTGCCTCATGCAAGTACGTCCTTCAGCCACTCAGGTTAAGGACCAGCACACAGTAGCAGGTAACAAGCAAGTAAGTTGATCATGTGTTACAAGTACGTGCCATGCCAAGCACCAATCATGATTCCGCACCATGCTAGGCACAAGACTTTGTTAGGGGATCAACCTAACAATCAACTCCTGGGGTAACGTAGAATTACGCTAATAAATTCAGTGCTTGCTTCCCTTTCGGTCTATTTGGCAGCTTCATCGTCCATCCCAAGCAGTATTCTACATTACATCGACAAGCGTTCTGCAGCCTTTTTCTGGAATGGTTCTGAAGGTGTCTGTCGCTGTTAGTGGGTGGCCTGGTCCACCATTCAATGTCCAATTACGGAAGGAGGTCTAGCAGTTCGTAGTATCAAGCAGGTGCAGGTTGCTTTGGCTGTTAAAACTTTGTGGAATATTCAACAGGGGTCTTCTTTCTGGGCTCTATATGCCAGGAAATGCTATTCAAATGGCAATTATGTCAACTTTCTAGGAATATCCTCAAAAATTCGGGACGAAGCTCTTCATGTCATTAAGGAAAACACTAAATGGATCCATGGGAGAGGCACAAAGATTGACTTCTTATCTGATGTCTAGCTTGGTGAAAGGCCTCTGTCTGAGCTTCTCAGCGTTCCATATGATGGAGGGCAGATTACTTTGCATGATGTTATGAATGATATCCAGCACCCTGTAAGATCTCTCCTGCCTAGTGGGATTCTGCAGGGGGTTGTTCTTAAGGAGAGGGAGGATAGGTGTGTTTGGGGAGCTACACAGGATGGTAGTTTCTCCTCAAAGTCTGCTTATAACCTGGTTAGAAGTGTTGGGGTGAAACGACCTGCCCTTTCAAAAATCTGGCATAGCTCCTACTATAGGAGAGCCTCACTATTTTGCTGGAAAATTATGAACAAAGTAGTACCTGTGGACCAGAGAGTCGTTGAATGTGGTATCCAACTTGCATCATGTTGTTCTTGCTGACGGAATCCAAGTCAAGAGGATTATAACCACCTATTTATAAATGGTGATATGGCTGCTTCCCTGTGGAAATGGTTTCTTCCCCTCATTAGCCCAAAAATTAAAATGCACAGCCAAATCACGATGAGAATTTGGAGCTTTCTGCTGCTTACTAATATTTCTTTTCCTCTTGGATTTGTGTCTCTATACTGCCTTATTCTTATTCTTTGGGAGACTTGGAAGGGGATATTCTCTGCAAGGTTTGAGTCCAAGCAGTTTTCAGCTGGGGTGGTAATTAACAACATCAAGTTTATGATAGTTAATTCTCTAGTTAAATTGCAATTTAAGGAAGAGCCCTCTAGTTATGAGTTGCACGTACTTCATCAGTTTGGTTTTAGTCCTCAAGTCTCCCCAAAATGCATAAAGCTTGTTCGCTGGATTCCTCCAATCATGGATTTCTGTCTGAAGGTGGATGGTGCTAGCAAGGGGAACCTAGGTGTATGTGGGGGTGGTGGTTGCATTCATGATATGCATGGTGTCATAAGGGTGGAGTTTTCTCACTTCTATGGAAACGGTAACAGTATGATCGCTGAAATAAGAGCATTGTGTGATGGTGTTCGGTTGGCAGATTTTCTAGGTTTTCAGCTATCTATTGTTAATATCGATTCAAGTGCCTTGCCCAAGTCTTTTATGGACGGTAGGTGTCCTTCATGGAAAGCATTTCGCTGGTGGTGGGAAGTTAGTGCAATATTAAACAAAAATTCTTATCGGATTACTCATATCTATCGGGAGGATAACCAAGTGGCTGATGTCTTGGCAAATTATGGATGTCAATCTAGGGAGAACAAAGTCTTTTGGGGGTCTAGTAGTGTCCCTTGTAATTGTAAAGGTCCTATTGTTTTAGATAAAACCGGTCTCTTTCATGTTAGGCTCTCTTGACCGGCCTTATGATTGTAACCTTTTCTTTTCATATAAATCATTGGCCTAGGAGCTTTACTGGTGGAGTGGGAACATTCTTCCCCTCTGAGGGAGGGTGCATTCTCCCAGTTTAAGTTCTTGAGGACCACTTTAATTTTAAAAAAAAAAAAAACTCCTGGGGTAATGAACATCTTTGGAAAAACTAGGCAATCAACACCTTGGGGTAAACAAGACTTTATCGGAGGTGAATCCGACAATCACACCCATAGGTAATAGGACTTTGCCATAATCTCCAGGACCAGATATTGGCCCTCAGTCAGGTTCGTATTGTGCAACACCGGCATGTGTCCTAATGAGCCCATCGACTCATGGGTGACAAGAACGAGTTTTGAGTCTATGACTCCAATATCTATACTGTACTTCAAGAACGTATCACAAGAAGGCAATGTGTGTCAATAAGGATAGACTGGTCGAGAAAGTTCAGGACTATCATGTCAATAGTAATGATTATCAAGAGTGTCATGTCAATAATGATATAGAGTTCAAGGGTACGTTGGGAATATCGAGTCAAGAGTTAAATATGGAAGCATAACGACACATTTACATAGATTCTATCTTTAATAACTTGGTTTCATGTGTTATACTCGATCACTCAGAGAAAGTCAAGATGAGGAGAGAAAGATCTCATCAAGAATGCCGAGAGAGAAGAGATACGTGCACACTAACTTCCGGGTACTTCATTGGTATAACCTGCTCGTCAGCCGTGTGGGAATCCATGGATAGAGGAGACTTACAAAGGCCTTGGTCAAGGGGTCACTAGTCCGGCGAAAGGAATATCCGACGGAGAGTTCACCACAAGCCAAGAAGGGGCTTTCCTATTGTGCTAGAGTGTATGCGCATGCCGCGCTTGAGAATTGCTCTAGTGCGTGTGTGAATCCGATTATGGAAACTCCTGTGACGGACCACATCGTTCAAACCCGTTAACCTGGTAATGAGCTAGACACGACTCCGCCTCCCGTGAACAAGCCGAAGCTTCGCAAGGGATATCATTCACACATGTCCGTAGAAATATAAAGGAATCAACTGAACAGAAACAAACATTCCATTCCACAAATATTTACATGAGACTAACATAGCCAATTTCTCAACTAGAACCATAAACCAGTACAACAGAACCTGGGGCATACCCCGAGGTGTAAAAAGAGAGAAAATTACACTACTGGTGGTGGCGCAGACCCTGCTCCGCTATGGTGCGGCCCGGAACTAGAAGACGGTTGGAAAGCCTCCTGCTCTCCCTCACCTGAAAGGAGTAGGGGGGGAGCCTCACCAGTCACTGGCTCAGTAGGGAAACTCCCCCAAAGAAACCGAGCAAACCACAACTCAAGTAATTAAGTAGGAAGCTATGCTATAGCAATTTATAGAATTATTTAAGCAGGATATTAAAGTGTAACTTACTTACCGTCTGCTGACCTTGAACGTGATATTAATAAATAAACGGAAAACCCAAACAGGTGTACAAGCTAAAGTAGGTAAATGCCAAACTCGGGTCGCGTAGCCTGGCTCACGACACCAGCAACCAACCCGAACAAACACACAGGTCTACCTCTCAGTCTCGCAGCCACGGACGAAAGGTCCAGCTGCTGCTCCACTAAACCAAACAAGAACTGTGGAGACCAACCAAACCACCACACCTGCAGGCCCATGCCTGACACCTTTAGGGACTCTAGCCTAAACTCCCCAAAGTGAGGCACTGGAAATAGGATTAGCTGGGGTCCAATATGTCTACTGGTGTCCGTCCCCCCAACTACGAGCGCGCTACAAGCAACTAAACAACAAACTCTCACAAGTCGGTGTCCCTGCCGTCTTTCCCTCAGTCGGACGACAACTCTCCTCGAGAGCGAGGGTGTTCAGGAAGACTACAAGACCCTGACGGTACCACTGTATCGGGACAAACCCCGAGCACACCCACGTGCCTGGCTCACCTCGGAACATGGGGCTCCCAACTGTAGAGGTAACCACGGAAGGCATAACACTACCTGCCACGCACACAGAAACTCGTGCACGCTACACAAACCACGTGAACACACATGGGTCACTGAAACCAGTCACACACACAACCATGTGAGCCTACAACTCACCATGTGAACTGCACTCCCAAGGAGCACAACAGGTGCCAAAGCACCGCTAACCATTTCTACACACATCGATTAACCATGCCATGCATCGGTTAAACAAATACACCTACATGCACTAACATTTACAAGCATGAAGTATCCCACGGCTATGATCGCGACAGAGGCCTAGGTCGCGTTCAGATAGCGACGCCCCGACATGTTGCAACCAAGAGATCAAATGTGACGTATCGTCCTGTCACGATCTGATCATGACAGGGGAGACCGTCGCCTTCGCAAGCGAAAAACCCTATCTGGGTCCCCTTCGCCAGAAAACCCTAAAAACCCTGCCAAACATGGTTTCTAATCCATTTTTCATGCTCTTTGTGATGTGCTAGCATGCCATCTATGGTTCTTAAAGCTGTAAACACATCACACGACACACACACAACGATTCCACGAAAGAAAAGGGTAGAATCTCCCTACTTTGATGAAGAACACAAAAACGGGCGATAACCCGGCGTTTCTCCCGCTCCACATGTGATCCTCATGGCGAGAACACGACCAACCGAGGCCCACGAGCTCGAATCGCCCAGAATCCCCCGAGCAAAACCTCCCTTGGCCGAGCAGAGCTTGTGAAAGCTCTATTCTGCCAGGGTTTCTTAAGAACACAGCTCGGTTGGGAACACGGCGTATGCTTACGTCGCGACCAGGTCGCGATGATGCTGCCCGTCGCGATCCGCCTGTCGACGTCAGCACACCCGTCCCGCATGCGACACGCGGCGCGCATGCAGACGATGAGCCAAAATAGCAGCAACCAAAATCCGATGTCTCCGGGTGTCACGATGAGAATGCGACGCGCCCCTCTGTCGCGTCAAACTCAGAGAACAAGCCTACGTTTTGGGCCAACCAGCTGGCCCACAATGCCCCGGAAACCTGTGTAAGCACCTGCTACACACAACATGGGCCACACACTGGCCACCACAACTGATATAAGATGATCCGAACATTCGATATGCTACATTACTATCACCTAAAAGAAATTTCATCCTCGAAATTTAAAGCGGAACCCGATATCAAAAATTTTCTTCTAAAATTAACAGGGTACTATCACCTAGAAGAATTAAAATCTTACTCAAATAAATATGGATACATCTTCATCATTTCCTCTGCTAGTTCCCAAGTATCCTCACTGCCTTGCCTGTTTTCCCATCTGACTTTCACTAAATCAATGTTCTTATTCTTGAGCTTTTGGGTTCTGCGGCTTGTGATCTATACTGGATATTCTAGCATAGTCATATCTGGCTTTAATTCACTCTGATAACTAATCACTTGGGATGGATCTTCAATGTACTTTTTGAGCATAGAAACATGGAATACATTATGAACATCTACGAAGTCTGCTGGCAGATCCAACCTGTAAGCTGTCTCGCCCAATCATTCTATTATCTGGAACGGACCTACATATCTGGGGCTCAACTTGCTTCGCTTGCTGAATCTAAATACACCTTTAGTAGGAGAAACTTTCAAAAATACATAATCTCCTACTTCAAACTGCAATGGCCTGTGTCTGTTATCAGCATAACTCTTCTGTCGACTCTGTGCTATCTGATGTTTTTCTTTAATAAATTTAACTATTTCTGCACATTGCCTAATTAACTCCGGACCCAGAACCTGCCTCTCTCCTACCTCATGCCAATTCAATGGTGTCCTACATGGTCTGCCATATAATGCCTCATAAGGTGTGAAAGATGTGCCGAATTATCAAATATGGTAATTAGAAGGGGGGGTTGAATAGATTACAACAAACTCTAACCACAATTGCCTTCTTTTGATGAAAACACAAACTTTTCAAAATCTTAAACAGATCTAGGATTAGTTCGACTTGCAATTAGTGTGCTTGTTGTGGACAGAACATGAACAATGTATCTAACATGTGTAGAATCAGCGTGCCTACCAATCATCTATCATGAAAATGTGCAAACCACAGGACACGAAGATTTAAGGTGGTTCGGAGTACACAACTTGTGTATCCTACGTCCGCCGTCCACACACACATGCAGAAGGACTGCTTATCAGCGAGTTCAAAACACTACAACTCACACACACCACATTGTCTGATGCAAACACGCGATCAGAACAACACCACACACGTAGATCAAGCACAAGAGTCGCATGACCCACAATCACACACACAAGGTATGAAGAAAGTAGAAACAAAGAAGAGTTCAGAGTTGTAGAAACAAATCCTGAGATGGAACTCTTCAAGATGGTCGTCCAGATGAACTTCAAACTTCGTCTTGACAGGTATCAGTTGATGGAGAAGCTTGAATCACAGACGAACTGGCTTCAACTTCGTTCAGAAGATTGTTCTTCTTCACTTTGGACGGAGGGCTGAAGCAGAGCAGCAGAGAGAGAGTTTTTCTCTTGGATTTCCTTAGGGTTTTGTATGGTGGCTGCTTCTATACGGGAATACCTTCAAAACATTCCCTATATATGGGTGTTTAAGTATGGAGAGTCGTGGTAGATGGAAACACCCAACTTGGAAACATGTCAAAATCTCAGAACTGAGATCTTCTCTTCGTCTGTCGACAGCAAGCTATGTATCTGTCGACAGGTGCTGGCAGGTTTGCAAAAATCCAGAAGATTGGCCTTGCGGGAAACGATTTCTTGTGTGTACCTGTCGACAGACGATTTGGATCTATCGACAGGTACACTTGTCCTGAAACCCGTCTGATCTCCCTGTGCGTAGCTGTCGACAGGGACTTGTGGGTCTGTCGACATGCACTTGTTGAACGTGACTTTCTTGAGTTTTTTGATCTGGAATTTGGTACATGTCTTGCCTACACTCACACCTACATTTAAGAGCATTGTTAGTGAGATATAAAGAACATTTAGACAATCACTTGGGATGTTCTTTCTTGATTATCATTTGCTTGATCATGTTTCAAATATGCTCATAACATTAATTTGGATTGTTCATCATCAAAAACAAACATGACACATATAAACCCAACATTCTCCCCCTTTTTGATGATGACAAAATTTTTAATTTATGCATAAGTGATGTTTCTCCCCCTTTTGGCAACATCCAAAAAAACACTTCATGTACACATGAGTAGAACATAAGCAAATAACTGTGAATTCCATTGATTCAGCATTCATTACACACAGTTACAAAAGTGACTCATAACATGACAAAACGAAGTGTAAGGGAAGGAAATAACATGATTGTGAGAGCAAACTAAGATAACAGTGACAAGACCCTGACCAAAGCAAAATAAACACTAGATAACTGACGCCTAGACTCTTTAGACATCATCATTCCCAGGTGGTGCAAAGGCCTGACAGAGTCCATGAAGCTCTGTGGAGAGCCTGGTAAGCCTTATCTGAAGCTGGACTTGGGTGTCATCCAGTGCGTCCAAGCTGGTATCAACATGATCCAATCGAGCATTTGTGTCATTTGAGCAGAGATGAAATCTCGAAGAGAGGGCTCATCAGGCACTTGGTCATCAGCAGCAACATCAGCTTCATCTCCCTGAGCATCCATTGGCTCGGACTGGGAGTCTTCATCAGCATCATCTTCATTAGATTCATCTTCATCAGCTGCCTAGTCCTTACCCTTGAGTTCCCTTGTGACAACCCCATCAAGCAGCTTATAGCCCATCCGATGGGCAGTAGTGAGATCAAAGGCACTGCGTCCCAATGAAGAGAAGAAGGGAAGTGATCGGGCAAGCATGTGGCATTGATCGCCTGGGGTTATAGAAGCATTGACGGATCAGGTGAAGCATGAGTGCAGGCAAGTTGATTTGTTCGCACTTGAGGAAGAAGAAAAAGAGAGATTTATGAACCTCAGTGATGAGTTCCCGACTACCATGCTTTGGAGCAATCAGGGTGGTGAAGATGTGATGGATCAATCTATTCAGTGGGGGAAACGAGTTGGCATTCAATTTGGCAATTTTCTTAGTTGCATCATAAGGTTGGAGGGTGATGAGTTGATAGTATTCAGATGCAAAAGGGTGGCTGAGAAGCACATTAGCCCCAGACTTAGGAATTTGAAGTGCAGTGCTGATGAGGTTGGAGGTAAGCTTCAAAGGAGTACCTTTGACAGAAGTGTAGAGATCCCCATCCCCAGACAGGCCAAGATTATTGAAAAACTCTGTGACGGCAGTAGGAGAGTAGTTCAGGTGAGAATAGAGAAATATTGTCCAACCCTGGGTGTCAAAGAGGGGTAGGAGATTGGAGAACATGTCTCCCAAAGAAGGAAAATCAACATAGCGGGGCTGAACGAATTTGGTGAAGGTTCCTGGAACCATGGTGAGTTGCAAACCTCGGGGAACGACAAGCTCGGGCAGCCGATCATCACGATGCTTGGTTCGGCGCTCGGTAGGAGCCCTGGAACCATCGCCGGCTTGGGGAGATAAGGGATGGCGACGGGAAGCTAGTTTATTGCCCTTGGGATCCATGAGAAAGAGAGGAGCTCAGAGTGGAGAAGAACTCGGAAAGCATAAAAAAAACACGAAGAGGAAGAAACTGGGTCTGGCGCCCTAGAGAAGAAGGGTTTGGTGGAGAAGGAAGGAGGAGGGAGTTTTGGAAGTGGGAAAGGGAGGAAAGGGTTGTACGTTCCCTTTTAAAGAGGGCGAAAGATGTTCAAAGGACAGGGACCAACAAAATCCAACCCTAAAGAGATGCCCGTTGGGTTTCCAAAAAGCCCTGGCCATCGGCTGTCGACAGATGCAGAGGTATTTGTCGACAGGTGCACACAGAAACTGTGCCAGATTAGAATTTTGACTGGAATTTTTTAGGGCAATGAGCATCCAAGATGTAGATAACGTGTAAAAGAGGTATGTACACATTTTAAACTGTCATGCCCACTAATATTTAGACAAGTCAAATCATCAATGGTTTAAGAATAATACTCTAGGAGTCTCAAGTTGGAACAATAAGAGGACATCGTACCAAAACTTATGAAAATAAGATAACCCCTTTGAAAACCATTGTAGAAAAACATAATTCCAAGTGGGTGATGGTCAAATGGTTTATGAAAAAGATGTCTATATGAGTAGATAACCACAAACATCAAGGAACCCAGGATTAATCAAACATTGGAGGCTTCACACTATTTCAATTTTGATTTATTTAGAGGAAAATGCAATGGGAAAAGTGGTAAGTAGGATCACTAACACCTTTTGACGTGAGGATAGACATGTGAAGTGCCCGTATCTCCAGCTACTCAGCGGGAGTGACCATCATACCATTCTACAAAGATAATAAGTAAACTTTTTGACGCGAGGGCAGACATTTGTGATGCCCATGTCCCTGGTTACTCAACAATACATATCATTGCTCTACCTTTATCCCATTATTGACTTTTGATTGTAAGAAATAGGTAGCTTTTCTCCCCTTTTTTTTGTTTGTGTGTTTGAAAATCAAGGTCAAAGAATGTGTATGGTAACAATCAATGCAAGACATAAAGTTCAATGACTATAGGACTTATCACATCACATGAGAAAATGATTAGCCACAAGGGTGTTATTCAAGTGAGTTAGGTTAGACCCATTAGATTTGTCCAATGTACTCCGAATGATACAACCTAGACTCATACAAGAATAGTATGTCAAAATCATTGGGATTGAGACAATATCTTTAATATAATGTGGACATGAAAGATTAAAAGCATACATAAATACCCAAGTTGCACCGTACATCAAAGGGATGGACCTGCTCATAAAGACTATTGAGAAAGAATGAGGAATTGCTTGTTAAATATGTATCTGTCGACAACTGATGTGAACCTATCGACAGATATACACAGCTGAAGACTTCTGGGTTCAGACAGATCATGGCTATCGACAGATGGGTTTGCAATTGTCGACAAATGCACACAGACAGAAGATATTGAGTTCGGGGAGATCTTAAACTATGCCTGGCTGTCGACAAATGGATTTGAGCCTGTTGACAGAGGCACACAGGGTTCAAGATCTGGGTTCTGTGGAGGCATGGCTGTCGACAGATGGAATTGGGGCTGTCAACAGGAACTTCTACAAATCAAATTGAAGGCTACGATGAGTAGAAAAATGGAACTCCATGCTAGGGAAAATGAAAGATGTGAAAAATGAAGAGTTTCCCTCAAGAATTCATTCATCTAACCTGAACTTGCTCCTCCATAGTGTGTGCATGTGTAGACCCAACATTCAAGCAATTCAAATCAAGTTTTCACATGTATAACAAGCATTTTCACAACAGTTCATAAATAAAACATTCCAACATAGACATCCATTTGTTTGCAAAAATGAATGGGCAAAATGAAAAGAAACTATATACCTTATTTGAATTGAATGACCTTTATGTGCAACTTGACTATGGAAACATGGCAGAAATTGGTTTCTCACGCATAATAATAGTTTCCAACCAAGCATAACTTGTTCTTCCACAGTTTACCATTTGATATACCTCATAGTCAGTGCACACAAAGAACATATACTTCAAAGTTTGGTATGGGCTTCATTGCATTTTGTACAAGCCCAATTCTCTTCTCAATGTTGTGAATCTATCCTCAGCCAATGGTTTTGTGAAAATGTCAGCTAATTGCTTTTCAGTGGGTATGAAGCTAAGCTCCAAGGATTTGTTGGCTACTTCATCTCTCAAGAAGTGATGTCTAATCTCAATGTGTTTTGTCCTAGAGTGTTGGACTGGGTTCTTTGAGAGATTAGTGGCACTAGTGTTGTCACATAGGATAGGTGTGCATCCAATGTCAATGTTGTAGTCAGATAGTTGACTTTTTATCCACAACACTTGAGCCACACAACTTCCTTCAGCAACATATTCTGCCTCTGCAGTGGAGAGTGCAACCGAGTGTTGCTTCTTGGATGTCCACGAAACCATGCAACCACCAAGAAATTTACAGTACCCACTAGTGCTTTTTCTGTCAATTTTACATCCAGTATAGTCAGCATCAGAATGTGATATCAAATTAAAGCTACTTCCTTCTGGATACCAAAGACTCAAATCATACGTACTTGAGAGATATCTGAATATTCTCTTAACTGCAACCAAATGACTTTCATTTGGACTAGATTGATATCTAGCACAGTGGGACATTTACCGGTAAACATTGAATTGTATATCCGGTCTACTTGCAGTAAGATAAAGAAGTGAGCCAATCATACCTCGGAATTACTTTGCATCTACCAGTTTACCTTTCTCATCATTTTCCAATTTTATGCTTGTGCTCATGTGAACATATTTTAACTTTAATATGGGTTTTAAATGCATGATAATACTTTCTATAACCTTCCAAGAATAGATCAAACTCACACATGCAAGGAACGACACAAAAACGAAAAACCGAGATGTATGCCCCTTAGAAGGCAAATGTAGTCCCATCCCTTCACTTCCTTAGGTCATACCTCATTGATGTTTTATTCAAATATCACACATGAATATACCATTTTGAAGCCCTTTTAATGAGGAATCCAGCAAAAAAAACGGCTCATCTATCCGAGGTCTATAGAAAAAGTTATGGCCGATTAAGTGGACATAGGCAGAAGGTGACACATTGCCTGTCACCTTCTGAACATGAAGGATTGTCGCCTTCTGAAGAAGACCACGAAACTGTCAGATTTTTGGTATGGGTCGCGACCATGATGTTGTCACGTTCTGGTAGCGACGTGTCGACTTGTCGCCAGCTGAATATGACATTTGGGTTGCCTTTTCTACCTATTCCCAACTCCAACTTGGATTGGGTTTGACACCTGTGGGTTTGAAAAATCAAAACAAATGCTAGGTGATTCAAATCGGATGAAACCACCTGTGTCAGTTATAGTACTTCCAATACTTTGTACAGTAATGAATAATCAAGAAACAAAAGTCGTTTGACCATGTAATAAGATGTATTGTGACTGTCTACGTGAATCTGACACAGTGCTCATGTTCGGGCTAATACTCTCAGTATTGTCTACGACAATTGGAGAAACTAGTGCAAAATGAAAGTTGACTCATAGGGAAACAAGTTCTATGTTGAACACTCAGTCCAAAAATGACTCCACAGGGAGGTATGGAACTCGTAAGACAGGTCAAGGTTAAATCACGATAGAACAACGTCAAGATCATGCAAGATTTAATTCGTGAAGCTCTCAAGATAAAAATAAGGGAAACTAGTAAAAACATGATCTATACATATGGATGCAAGTATGGACGAGTTTAATTAGAGTTTGGCATGGAGATGACCTACTTTTTAGGTGAAAGAAAGCCGTGCTCTTCGAAAACCCTAGTTTTGGTAGTAGTGCAAAGATCTTTTTAATAAGTCCCGCACACTGCATTCAAATTGGGCAAAATAGTTTCATCTGAAAGTAGACTTGAAGGGCTTTCTATGGGTATACTATTTGCTTGATTTGATTGAGATTTCATTAACCTTTGGTGATGATCAATCTGACTTTTGTGTGCAGGTCGCTGTACATCCGAGTTGGGAAGAGCATGAGGTTCTACTTACCCCAGCCTTCTCCTCGAGATCTCCAGCCACCATAGCCTCCAAGCACGATCCAATAACCCTAGGGGTCGTCCCATGGGAGAGAGAGGCTTTATTTATAGAGAGAGGGGTCTTTAGTTGCCTAATTAGATTAGGAAACTTTTAGGGACAAATTTGGGTGTATCCTACCTCAAATTAGAGGTTTCTCTCCCCAATTCATGATGGAATTGATATAGAAACTTATTTTAGGTTGTAACCACGAATTGGGCTCAATTGGAAGTCCAATAAATATGTATTGGATGAGTATTACCTTTTAATCTTGATTAGTTAAGATTTTCAAATTTCGGGGTTATTTTTCTACTTGAATTTATTTGGGTCCAAATATGTTGTGGGCCCGATTCTTTCATTGGGTTGTCAATACCCAAAATGTTTGAAGTCCATCCATAATTTATATTTTAATTTATGACCCCTTTATGTATATGTGATAATAGTTTTTCGACTTATTCCTTATTACGATAATAAGTCACAATAATTCTTAAACTCAATCCAAAGATTTTTATTGGCCCAAATTTCATTATGAGTCACTAGAGAATAATGTTTAAAGTCTAACTATGATTTTTACAAAATTTTTAGATGTGTTTTTACATCTGAGATAATAGTGCGTACGTATTTAACTAGTTTTAAATTATTAAGTGATCATATTTTCTATTTATCTCCGATTTTCAATTACTGAAATTCTTAGGGTGCTACATCCACAACCAATTATTGACCGTTTACCATTATCACCGTAGGTTATTGTACCTTCTTCATCTCTGATATAAGAGAACAGTCTTCTGTTGCCTATCATATGCCTTGAGCACCCGCTGTCCAGATACCATTTTGATGCTCTAAGACCTCCCTACAATAAATCAATAAGATTTAGGTACTCAAATTCTTTTGGGTCCTGGTTGGTTAGCTTCTTTACAGTTTCTTTTCGGAATTCATTTTAGATGTTTGGTTGTACATGTGATTTTAGTATGACCTAGTTTGTTGCAATGAGTGTAGTAAGAGATATTTTTTATCATCTTGTTTGGCTTATTGTTTTTATTATTGTTTGATTTATAGTTAGGATTCTGTTGAGCTACAAATTTTGGCATCGGATAAATTTTAGGATGAATGACTGTTTCTTCAATATCAGGTGGAGTATATCCTAAACCATATTTTTTCTTTCATGATCTTCTTGCTCCTTCTAATATTAAGAAGAATTTTCCATTTGTGAATTTTTCATGTGGCTGTCAAATATTCATTATCTTTTGTTATTGTGTTAATTTCATTTTTAAGTTTACTTATTGTTTCTTGACTTCTAGATTTGATATCTTTTCTTTTTAGTTTTTACATCTTCATATAGTAGTCATTCTTCTTTTTAGTCAAGAAATTTGTTTTTTCTAATTGTTCAGTTTCAGATTTTAAATCTGAGTTGGTTATTTTCGAGGCATGCATCAATTTTCTTAATTGATTTTATTGCTTACAAATGTCTTTATATTTACTATATAATTCATTAAAAGCATCTTCTTGACTGTTAGAATCAGATTCATTGCATGAAGTAAAAGAGGAGTCAGAAGTTACCTTGTCATCGACATTTGCAATGAAGGCCAAGTTGGCCCTTCCTTCTTCTTCTTCGCAGGAGCTAGACTCACTGTCTGAGTCACTCTCATTGTTCCATGTAGTATCCATGGCTTCCTTCTTGTACTTCTTAAATTTCTTCATGTTGTCCTTTTTCTTGAACTCAGTCTTATTCAATTTTGGACACTCAGCCTTGAGGTGTCCAGGCTTCTTACACTCACTTATGGGTTCAGATCTCTTGACTTCTTTGCCTTCAGATCTTTTGGGTTCTCTACCTTTCTTGAAATACATTCTTCCTGACTGGTATTTCTTCTTAGCTAGAATGCGTTGTAGTCTTCTAGAGAGAAAGACTTCTTCATCTTCACTGCTCTCATCATTCTTATCACTTTCTGATTCACCCTCAGAAGTATTTTCTATTGTCTTGAGAGCATTGTTGTGCTTCTTCTTGCTAGCACTACAACAAAATCGGGCTATACTTACAGTTCGTACTTACGGTTATAATTTTCGTAAGAAAAAACCGTAAGTAGAGACTGATTTACTTACGAAATTTAAGAGCGTAAGGGCCATCATTCTATAGAGACAGTTTTTAAACCGTAAGTACGAAAAAATTTCGTAAAATTAATATACTTACAGTGTAAACCGTAACTATATTTAATTAAAATTTAACTTAAAAAAAAACCTAAAAAAGCCAAAACAAGTAATCCCGCGTCCGAAGGCCTCTAATTAACCCCCCCTCCTCCGACGGGGTTTAGAACTTTGGAAGGAAAAAATCGAAAGATAGCAGAAAGAGGGGGCTGTGGCGGCGCGCGGTTCCAAGAGAGATCGGATGTGCACCGCGATCTCAAGAGGCCGGCTGGGACGGCAAGAGGCGGAGCCAACTGGTCACGTTCTTCCTTGAAAGCTGCGGTTTGGATTGCTGTGAAGGTATACTTCGGTTTGCTGCGTGAGATATATTCCTACATAATTTTATTACTTCCTGCGTAAGACATGTTGGGTTTGCTGTATGGTGAGGACCTTATGCTGCATATTTGGGTTTGGATTGCTGTGAAGGCATATTTGGGTTTGCTGCATGCGTGACATATCTTCCTGCGTAAGACTTTAACGCCAGCATCGTCCAAGACTTCTACTTGTTCCTTTCTCTCAAACCTAAGGAGGTAATATTTAATCCAATTTAACTTAATTAATTGCTCTATAGATATTTACTCAGACTTAATTAAATTAAACACCACCGTAGAACACTACAAGACAAAGGGCATATGTCAGCGGCTATAGATCGTTGACAAAAATAAAAAATCTGTTGACAAAGACATATGTCAACGGCTACAGTCTCGTTGACAAAGCCGTCGACATTTTTACCGTCGACTAAACATATGTCAACGAAAAATTAGGCCGCTGACAAAAAAAATTTTTGTCAGCGGCTTAAACCCGCTGACAAAAAGTTTTTTCGTCGACAAAAATTTGTTATGTCAGCGGCTTGAGTTGCTGATAAAAAAATTTTTGTCAGCGGCTTAAGCCGCTGACAAAAGTTGTTTACATCAGCGGCTCCCATAGCCGCTGACAAATGTTTACATAATTTTTTTAAAAAAATTCAAGATGTTCTTCCAGACTTAATAGCTATAACTACTCACAGAGTTTGCCCAGATGGACATTTGCTTCCAAAGAACCTTCATATATATTTCATTAAGGTGCACCTTTCACCACATTTTTCCTTCAAACTATGAAAGAACTTCGCTTCTTATGGAGGGAGCGCCAGACTCATGATGTCCTCCTAAATATATAGGAAGAAGCACCACTCCCTGACTCTAAAGGGTAGCACCATTGTTGCAAAAAGACCATTGACACATGATTGTAAAACTGCTGACTAAATGAGCAGAAGTTACTAACGTGAAGGAAGGGAAAATGCATAAAGAAATTACCAGAATAATAAAAAAAATCCAAGATATTTGCTACATAAAAAATTCCAAAATAGAAAAAAATATTTCTTTTTATTCCAGTTATGATGTCAAAGCTAATGAGCAGATGAGAACTTGCTAAAAATGTTCCCATGCCTGCATCACGGACAGAGCCAAATTTGAAGTTACAGGCAGAACCATGATTGTAACAAATCCCTGAGCTCCTTTCACACATGCTATGATTTGAATTAAGTGCTATACCATCCATTAATGCCAATCTCCAGTACACCATGGGTAGCATACCAATGACCATTGCAGACTCTTCACTGTCAGCCGTTCATTAATGTGTTACCCTCTATCATGTGTAATCCTTCATCAAACTTGGGTTACGAATCTCTTAACTTTTTCATTTTGTGACGAAACATGGCTGTATAAATTCCTGAGCGTGGTTCTCAATTGTATAGGGGTGGGAGCTGTTTCTTGGAGTACACTGCCTATACTTGATTCTTTTCTTTAATACAATTGTGGTACCAACCACTTTGCGGGGGGGGGGGGGGGGGGAGATCTCTTACTTTTCCATTTTATGATGCCAGTCATTGGAAATTTTCATCTACCATTATGTTAATGAATTTTCCTATCATATAATTCAGAGTTTCCCTATCATCTCATGTATTCCCTTTATACCAATTAAAAGCCATTTGGTTGTGTAGGCATAAGGAGTAGAGCAAGAGTAAAATCAGTGCTTGAAACTTTTACTGCTGATAGTAGACATATTCATTTTTATAATTCACTAGAGTAATGCAAATCTATGTCATCTCTGTTTATTCTTTTTCCATTTTTTTGTCCCTGCAACTGCTTTCTTTGTCTTTTTGGTAATTCAATTAGAAAATATTTGCAGATATGAGGGCATCAAAGACCAATTTTACCATCATCCACTGCAGAACAGTTTCACATGATACATCCCATAGAATAGGATAGCCATGGTTCAACTTAATGAGAACAAACACCAAATTAGGAAGATGAAAAAAAGTTTAACTGATTCTGCAAACAGCATGACAAGACTAACATAGTCTCATCAACTTGACTTACAACCATGTGTTTGCCATATTATTCCTTTACTAAGAAATAAGTATAAAAACCATCGTCATTAGGATGGACAAGTATATAATTAAAGATAACAGGTCAAGAACTGCCAGACTAGTAGATCACACCAATCTCCTCTTTACAAGGTTATAAGCTATTCATTAAAAAAAGGTAAATAAACTTGTGCATGAACAGAGTACATAAAAGGTACTTGAGACAAAAAATTTATTTCATCATAACACATGAACCATTCTATTGCTCCAAACATTGAAACTAACTAAAAATCTCAAAACATGATTTTGCGTCACAGTTGTCAAAGCTGTCATATTGAGGTGCCATTATAAGGCATAATCTGCAATTAATATGTACGAAGACTATCTTCAACTGGTCTAAATTTTCTTCACTTTTAACAAGTGTATATACATACATATAGCGTAGTAGGATTTCCACTGACTTAGGCTCTCCAAGGACACCACATTGTTGCCTTTCAACTATAGTTTGCATAACATATAGCGTAGTAGGATTTCCACTGAGTTAGCACCTCCTGCAACAGTCAATGCAGCACGAAAGAGGCCACTCCACCCCAACCAAAAAGAAGGAACCTGTTTTCATTTTTTTTTCCTTCGTGTAATGAACTGGCCCTCTTCACGCTTCTGCAACAATATGCATCGAGAAAAAAACAAAAAACTTCGCAAGGTCAAGTGTTACCTATACGCCACATTGTACTGTGATTTTTCATCTTATTTTTCTGGAGTTCTATGCAAAAACCCGAGTGAATACTGAATACATTTTCAAATGAACAGTACTTGTGCACATCACCTTCCCATGAAGCTCAGATCGACCCCTTACTTCTTAGTATGCCAAAGATTTTGCAAAATAGATAAGTGTCGATAAAAAGCACATTCCCAAGATCATCAGCTGAACAAATTTTAGCGCAAAGGGAAGCCTCATCTACAGCTTAAAACCTTACCCCTCTTAACGAAAGATTCTTCTTTGCCATCTCCGTACGCAAAACGGCCTTCGATTCCGCATCGAAAACCATGTTGTGAAACAACACAAGTCCTTCAGGTGAGAACCACCCCTATGTCATAAACCCTCATTGAAAGATCACACAAGTACAGTCCAAAACAACACCTGGAGAGCATCCTTGGCGGCAATGGCATGTTGCGGTGTGGAAAACAGGGCGAAGCCCATGGGCTGCTCGCCCTTCATGTTGATCTGCGACGCTCGTAACCCGGCAGCCACCTGAGCAGTTCTGGAGCTCCCTCTCCTTCAGAGCAGGAGCTCTCACAGCTTGTCCTCGTACTCGAGAGCGGGGGATCTGCTCCTTGAGGCCCTTCCTCTTGCGAATATCCGCCACGACCTGCCCCGCCTGGGAACCGGCCTCCAACGGGTCGGAGGACATCATGTCCCAGGATCGAAAACACACTGGGGGAACGCCTGCCCCGACGTTGCGCCTGGCTCAGAACGCCGTAGACGCCGCCGAGCGCCTGCTCTGGCGCCTGGATCCCACCAGATAGACCGGCTCCAGAAGCCGTGGTTTCGCCGTCAGCAGAGAGCATAGATGACCCTCCTTGCCGTGGGATGATCTGACCACCACCTCTGTGGATGGCGTCGGCGTGGAGGACCACATCACAGACCTCGAAGCAGATGGCCCTCATGGTAGCGGAACTCGAAGATCTGCAGCGGGAGAATGCCCCGGGGAAGAGCACCAGCGGCAGCAGGAACAGAGCCAGGTCACCGTCGTAGCAGAAGGATGTCAATGCCGGCCCCTGGCTGTCCAGCCAAGCTCCGCCGCCGTCTCCGCCATGCAGCACACCCGCTCACGGAGATCTCCCAGAGTCCAGGCCACCGCCTCCTTCTCAAGCTTTGGTAGAGGGAGAAAGGAGGGGGCAGGTGCCAGGTGGGAAAGAGGAGAGAGGGAGAGCAAGGAGGCCGCGGGGTGCGAGAGGAGTAGGGGCAGGGGATTTAAGATTTTTTTTTAAGTATTAGTCAGCGGCTTGGACAATCGCTGACAATAAGTATATGTCAAACAGTTATAAAAAACCGTTGATAAAAATAAGAGATAAAATAAAAAAATTGTAAAAAATTAAATTTTACTATTTTTATCAACAATATCACGGCTAGATGAAGCCGTTGACATATGTATTTTATGTTAAAGCTCCCTCCAAATACCGACGTGATATTTTTTTTTCATAACATATGTCAACAGTTATAATAAACTGTTGACATATATAGTATATGTCACGGCCAAAGATAGCCGTTGACATATGTTAATAAATTCAAATTTATGTCAACGGCTACACAAAAGCCGTTGAATATATTACATATGGCAACGGCTGTTTGAAGCCGTTCACATATATATTATATCAACGTTTGTCGATAGCCGCTGACATAAACTCGTTGACATATGTAACTTTTCTTGTAGTGATAGAGCATAATATTGGATGTGATTTATTAATCATTTATATGCTTGCTGGTAAGCATTGAAATAACCGTGTTTCTCTTATGTGCTGGCTTTCTGATTAAGCTTTAAAAGTCCTGCGGGTTAGATTATAGTCAAATAGACATTTTTATGTATGTTGGGTTGATTTTAAGTTAATATTTGTATAAACAATCAGTTGATATGTATGATTATGCTCTAATAAACAGTGAAAATCATGTTGTATTCTGGTTAAAGTTTTATTAAAACTCAGTTGTATGATGGAGGGGTTATAAGCTTTAATAATCTATTGTATGTTTTCTGGAATACTTAAGCTCTAATAAATGTATTATGGGTTGTTTTTTTTATTAACCTAAATCCTGTCTAATATAGTAAAGTAAAACCTTTATAACATGATAATTCATAATTAAAGGTTATAAACATAATGATAACTCCTAATGATCATGATCCCTTGCATTTTAACTCATGTTCTCCTTATTGGATCCTGCCCTTACAAGTTAATTAACCATAATGATATTGTGGTTAGCTAGATACATATTATCTGATATGTACTTGTAGTTTTTATGCTATTGGTTGTATTGTCTAATGAATTATGAAAGTTATAATTTTTTTTACAATTGAGAATTTTTTATGCTTGCATTTTATAAGAAATTTGTATTTTAGTTATTGAACATGTTATTGTTATAAGGTGATGGTTGCATTAGTAGTCATAGTTTTAGTTTGTTAAAAATGAATGATGACATGATGACAATTGATCTCTCTTGATTGCACTTCTAATATATCTCCATAATATTTTCTAATATTTGTCTACATTCTTTTGATAGCATATTGTGAAAATGGATTGGAGTTGGATGGATAAGCCCAAACAATCAAAGGAATATCTAGATGGTGTTGACATGTTCATTGATTTTGCCTTAACACACTCGATTCCATCAACAAAAATTAAGTGCCCTTGCATCAAGTGTGCATGCATGTGCACATTTGAAAAGGAAACAATCAGAGAACACTTGTATTTCAATGGAGTGATAAAGGATAAACAATTTTGGGAATTTCATGGGACTTGTTCTTCTTCTAAGCAAAGATCTTATGATTCAGCACGACAAGATCTTCGAAAAGATCATGCTTTGCATTCAATGTTGCAAGATGTCTTCTACAATCATGCTGAAGCTAACACTCCAAATGAGAATAAAGGAGAATATGTTGTTTTTAAAAAGTTGCTTGAAGATGTTGAACAGCCATTGTACCCAGGTTGCATGAAGTTTAGCAAACTATCATTTTTAATACGGTTGTTCAACATTAAATGCACAGGTAAGATGAGCAATAAATCATTCAATACATTGTTCAAGTTGTTGAAAGAAGCTTTGCCTGAAGGCGAGCTCCTGCCAGGTACATTCTATGAAGTGAAAAAGATTATTGCTCAGTTGGGATATGGTTATCATAAGATACATGCATGTCCTAATGATTGCATTTTATATCGGAATGAGTATGAGTCCTATGATCAGTGTCCAAAATGTGGAGAATCTAGATGGATTGCAGGACAAATGAGTTTGCATAAAAAGAAACAGGTGCCAAAGAAGGTTCTTCGCCACTTTCCATTAATTCCAAGGTTGCAGCGGTTATACAGTTGTAGCGAAATTTTAGCACTTATGAGGTGGCATAGTGATGAGCGCCAAGAGGACGGTATATTGAGACATCCAGCAGATTCTCCATGTTGGAAAACATTAGACGCCATTGATAATTTTGGTTCAGAACTTCGCAATGTACGTCTAGGTTTGGCAAGTGATGGTTTTAATCCATTTGGGGTGATGAGTACGAGTCATAGTACATGGCCTGTATTGTTGACACCTTACAATTTACCTCCATGGCAGTGTATGAAGCCACAAAATATTTTTGTATCATTACTTATTCCTGGTCCTAATGGTCCTGGCAACGACATTGACGTCTATCTTCAACCACTAATAGAGGAATTGCAAATTCTATGGCAGGGTGTTGAAACTTATGATGCATATAAAGGTGAAGTTTTTTCTATGCATGTTGCATTAGTGTGGACCATCAATGATTTTCCTGCTTATGCTTATCTATCTGGTTGGAGTACTAAAGGTGAACTAGCTTGTCCTATATGTAATGTGCACACCTCTTCACAGTGGTTGAAGGCAAGTGGGAAGTTCTGTTACAACAATCATCGTCGGTGGTTAAGGGAGGACCACAAATTTCGTTCATTGAAACGACGATTTGATGGAAAAGAAGAAATGAGAAGAAGGCCAAATGCATTATCTGGGGATGATGTACTTGAGCAGTTGCATAGACTTTCTTTTACTTTTGGAAAAGTACCTAAATCCAAAGTTGGGGCAAAAAGAAAACAAAAGAGTGTTAACACATCATCATCTACTATTGATAGTCATACAAATTGGAAGAAAAAAAGTATTTTCTTTGAGTTACCATACTGGAAGTCTTTACTTTTAAGACATAATCTTGATGTGATGCATATTGAAAAGAACGTTTGTGACAGCATTATTGGTACTTTGTTAGATATTGTTGGAAAAACAAAAGATGGTTTAAAAGCTCGTAAAGATCTCCAACAATTAGGGATAAGAATTTCACTTCAACCACAAAATTCTAGTGTTAATAGATTACTCTTGCCACCTGCTACATTTACTTTGAGCAACATTGAGAGACAAACAATATGCAAAGTTCTCAAAGATGTGAAAGTTCCAGATGGTTATGCAGCAAATATTTCAAGGCATGTTAATCCCAATGATCGAAAAAAAATTTGGGGTTTAAAAAGTCATGATTGTCATGTGCTTATGCAACAATTACTTCCAATAGCAATGAGAGCAGTGACACAGAAGGAGTTGAGATTTGTGATTATTGATGTTTGCAACTTCTTTTCACAAATATGTTCAAAGACCTCATCGTCCAGTGATTTTTTCGCTCTTCGAGAACAAATTGCAATCATCTTGTCTCGCTTAGAGATGATTTTTCTCCCAAGCTTTTTTGATATAATGGTACATCTTCTCATCCACTTACCTGATGAAGCTAGGGTTGCTGGCCCAGTGCAATATAGGTGGATGTACCTGATTGAGAGGTATTTTTGTGACTTATTTATGTAAGGTTTGTATAAACATATACGTCAAGTTTTGAAAATAAATCAGCCCTTATTTGTATTGTGTAGGTTCTTGGTGAGATTAAAGTCCTATGTTCGAAATAGGGCACGTCCAGAAGGGTCAATGGCTGAAGGTTACATAGCCGAGGAGACATTGATATTCTCAGCGAGATACCTAGATGATGATGTCCAAACATGGCTTAACCAACCATTAAGGAATGAAGATGATGGTCAAGTTCAAACTGAAAAAGGATGGGAGATCTTTTCTGAAGGTGGCCGACCTTTAGGTGGTGGGACTAATTGTTATCTTAGCGATGAAGAGTTGAGTGAGGTTCATCGCTATATACTTTTTAATTGTGAGATCTTATCTCCATATACAGAGTAAGTGAACGAATAATTCATATTTTCATATTTCAAGTATAAACAAATTTTTTTTGTCTTTTTATTATATGCGTTTTATGTAGCATGCATCTTGACATTATACGTAAGGCAAGACCACGATCCACAGAAATGGAGATCGAGAGACATCATACAATACAGTTTCCACTTTGGTTTAAACACAAAGTGAGTGCTAAAAATTTTCACCATTTTTACTGATATGTCATATTTTATTTAACAATAACTCGTGTGCTTTATCTTTACAGATTGAGACATTGTATGATGAGTATGGAGAAGGATTGGATCGAAACATTAGATTGTTAAAAGATCGGCCATTGCCTTTTGCGAAGAAGTTTGATACTTGCTTGATAAATGGATTTCGTTTCCAAACTCAACATGTAGAACAACATAGAAGGACACAAAATAGTGGAGTTGTCATGTCTGCAAAGACTTCAAGCTTTTCAAGCTCTAAAGATAAATGTCCAATTCAAGGAGATGTTACATATTATGGTGTTGTAAAAGAAATCTTGGAGGTAAACTATTATGGTGGAGGGAAAGTTATACTTTTCAAATGTGAGTGGGTTGATGTCCAACGAAGCTTGAAAGTGGAAGAAGGGTTCACCTTAGTCAACTTTGCATATAAATTACGAACAAACGAGCCTTATGTTGTAGCCTCACAGGTGGAACAAGTTTGTTATATAGATGATCCAAGAAATGAAGGGTGGTGTGTGGTGAGGAAGACAAAGCCAAGGCACTATTTTGATATTGAAAGTGTAGAAAGTATTGAAAACAATGACAACTCAACCATGTTAAACAACACTTTTGATGATTGTGACATGAATTATTTTGATGATAATAATGTTACATGGGACAGGGTGGACATTGACGGTGCAGAAATTCCAATTTGAAATCTCATGTATGTTAATTTAATGATTTATCTTATGCATTACATTTTAGTTTTTCTTAGGTAAAAGTGTTATTATTATTCATCTTGTATAATTATGATTCAAATATTCATTTTTGGAAGTCTAACATCTATTCAATTTTCATTAATGTTTCAGGTATCTAGGGTCAAGAAACATGTAAGGAGAAAAGGAATAACAAAAATTCCAATTTTATGTTGCATTTCTTGTAGACATTGATGGCTTATTGATTTAATGTATTTTTACAATTAAAAGGGGCCGTAAAAGAAAATTGGGCATTGTGGATGTTGATGATGTCAAGAACAACAGAGATAGTACACGAAAAAAATGTGTTCATCCTAATGCTAATGCGGATGTAGACAAAGCTAAGAAGAAAATTTTAACAGAGGAGTATGGACAAGATGTAGACACAAAATCACATCAGAAGTTGAATACCAGAGAGTTTCAAGAACATGTGGAGTATGTTTTCATTAAATAAATCATTGACATTATCTAACTTTAGTGATGACATTTTAATGATTATTTTAAATTTGTAGTTATATGTGGAGTGTGATCCCATCTGAATTTTTAGAACATTTTGAATGTTGGGATTGTATATGGTTATCATACCATAACTTCACCAATATTACTAAGAAGACAATGCTTGGGTGGGCTAATGCAAAAGATGTATTGGAGAAAATGTACTCATTCGTTCCCATTTGTATACGGTAAGTATCATTGGACACTTCAATTTTAAGAAGTTCATAATTTTATTACCTCTAATTATGTCTTATGTTTTGAAGGGATCATTGGAGTATTGCAATTCTTTGTCAACATGGCAATGATAATTCACCATACCTCATACTTCTTGATTCTCTTTAATCTATGGATTCTAGTAAAACTTTTGAACCACTTAGAAGGTAAAAAAGTTTTGGATATTATTAGATTTTTCATATTCTACTTATATTCAATTGTCATTTTAATGATTTTTTATTTGTCTTAGCTTCTTGAAGGATATGCTTACTTTAAAGAACAAGAAGGATCTTGCAGATAAAATTTCCTCTATTGAGATCAAAGTGCCATCGGTACATGTTTATTATATACTTATCACATTAACTGTTTTCTCTATGTAAAATATTTATGACTTGTGTTGTTAACATATAATGAGCATATTCTTTTTGTAGGTACCACAACAGAACAATGGTACCGAGTGTGGATTTTTTGCGCTATATTACATATATAGATTTATGCATGCTGCTCCATTGTCATTTTCTTTAGTTGATTATCCCTCTTTTGTATGTTGCATATGAACTTGAACCTTTCCATAATACTTTTTATAGCTTATTATTTTAGTTGTGTAGAGATAATTAACTGCTATTACTGCTTTGACAGCTCACCAAAGATTGGTTCTCTAGAGAAGAGTTTGAAAAGTTTGTACATGATTTGATTCTGAATAAATTGCAAGTTGAAGTCATAAATGTGCAGACCCAGAGAATGAAAATGAGAGGCCCTACATTGGTGGCATCTATTCATGGTATGGATAATGAAAAACGGATTATTGTGGACATTAATGAGCTAGGACAACCAATTGGAGAAGGTGGGCACAAGCTTAAAATTTTTTTAGGAACAATTGCTAGACTGTCTGACAAATTGCCCATTGATGTTCCAACATGGAGAGCAATGCCAACTGTGCAGAAGGATGATGTCTGGGAGTATGTGTTGGTGAGTTAAATCAATTCATAACTTATAGTATTATTTTTTACTATAATAATATATTCTAACTTTGCATATTCTACTCATGAAGAAAAAATTTGATGTTCCATCATATTTTAGAGAGTGGGTTATGAAAGATTTAGACAAAAATGGAGATCATGGAAGTATGCACTCAGGTATAAATATTTCAACCCCTCCTTAAAACCAAATCAGCAAGTAACTCCAACAGATGCAAGAGTGGATCAAGAGCAATGGAAGAAAGCAATTCAAACATGGACCTTGACTGACTGGAAGGTATTATATTTTTTAAGTTTCTTTTTAGAAGTATCATACACTCATTTCAATCATCTAACTGTTCCTATTTTTTTGTTCTATAGAAACACAGTGAAATCAACAAGAAGAACAAAAGTCTTTACAAGTATTACCATTGTGCAGGAACCAAGAGTTTTGCAGACATTTGATTAGAGGAGGTAATATATATTATTCTAATCATTGATTAATAATAAACTTTAGTAATAATTGATCTAAGTACAACTCATTTAAATGTTGCAGTTCAAAACTAATGGTTCAACACTTGATCGAGGGGACTTGTTTTTAAAGACCCGTGTGAAGAAAAATGGACTCCCAGTGAATGAAGATACTGCTACAGTGATTGTATTTATTTTTGAAATTCTTATTTCTATCTACTCATATTATGACATATGTTTGTATTTTTTAATAACATTAATATTTTATGAATATTATTTGCAGGAAAATTTCAAAATGTGAAGCTCACTCAACTTTCATCTTCCAAAAGTTCATTTGCTAGCGTTAATGATACATACGAGCAAGTTTTTGGGAGGGATAGGCCTGGTAGGGTATGAGGAGTTGGGACAGGTCCCACCCCAAAAAGTATGTGGGGAAGTAAAGAGGAAGCTTTGAGGGAACAAAATCTTATGTTGCATAATACTCTTACAGACATGCAAGATAGATTGAAAAAATTGGAATGCATTGCTAATGAGGTAATTTCAATAAATCTTTGTTAGTTTATGTTTTAATTACCTATGTATATTTGTTATTGTTAACATTCTTCATTGACAGTCAAAACAAGTTGATTATGTTGCTGGTCCAGAAAAATGTGTACAACCATCTACAAGTACATTTGAGCCTAAACAAAAAATGGTAAAATTTGTTAAAATTTTCTTATGTTCTCTATTTTTTTTAGTCAAATGTATTATATTTAATGTTTATGTACACATTTTATAACAGATTTCAATGCTCGGAAGGAAAGTGAAATTATGTGATATGTATAGACGACCGATTGTCGGTGGTATAGTC
Organism: Colocasia esculenta; assembly: GCA_014218235.1. Lineage (NCBI taxonomy): Eukaryota > Viridiplantae > Streptophyta > Magnoliopsida > Alismatales > Araceae > Colocasia > Colocasia esculenta. Next base: position 167,667,718 of record CM024753.1, read on the forward strand.
ATGGCCGAGGAGATGAGTAAGATTGTCATGGGCAAGAAGTTAGGTGAGGAGTACTTGGAGATTTCTGTTCTCATAGCGTATGATCCAGATGCTCCTCTTTTCGTGAGAGACAGAGATAGAGAAAAAATCAAAGATGTCGTTGGTAGCCATATCATCTAGCTTAGAGACTTTGTAAGTGTTGATATTATATGTTCATTATGATAATCTGTGCTACTAAATTCTTCAATTTTCTTATATGAACTTCATTGTTTTTGCAGGTTCACTTGGAAGAAGAGACTTAATCTAAAGTAATATTTTTATTGAAGTATAAACTTTTCATTTGTATGTGGTCTATTTTACTCATTTCAAAATATTTTTTTTACAGGGATTATTTACGAGTTTTGAATGCTGCAAGACATCATTAGAGAATTTGATGTTGATGCAATTGTTTTATTTTTCTTCACAATGATGTTTATGCATTTCTAATGTAGTCTTTATAAACCCTTTTTTCAAACATACAAATGGCATTCAGCAAAGACTTGTCATGTAACTTGTCATCTAAACTTTCATAGTTTTAAGATACAAGTTCTGTGTATTTTTATGGATGTGGTTTATGTGGATGTGTATGAGCGAATATTTGTGGTTGTTTGTGAATGTATGTGGATGTGTATATGTGGATATGGATGTATGAGTATGTAGATAAAATATGTATGGATGTGTATAAATGTGGATGTATTGTGTGAAAACAAGCAGATTATGGAGCACATGTTAGTTTTTAAATATTTAAATATTTAAATATTTTTTTTTATTATTAAACATACATTACTTACGGTTCTAAACTCTGTAGGTATTGAATATTCTTACGGTTTTTAATTCCGTAGGTATGTGTCTACTTACGGTTCAAATTCCGTAGGTCTAGCACTTCGCCGATTATACCTCAACACCTACGGTTTTCCTTACGACACATATGCGTAAGTACTTGCTACGGCGTAAGATCTCCGTAGGTACTACCTATGGAGGGAAGAACCGTAGGGATAGCTTTAGCTACGCTAGCTGTACCTACGGAATACAACCATAAGTAATTCCGTAAGTAAATGTCTATACTTACGGTTGTAGAGCCTGTACCTACGGTTTTCTGCCGTAGGTTTAGCCCAACTTTGTTGTAATGTAGAGGATTCTCCCAGCCTTTCCATGTTTATCTCATGAGCCATTAAAGACCCAATGAGTTTTTCAATGGACATTCTCCTGAGATCATTTGCTTCCTCTATTGCTGCTACCTTTGGAGTCCATGAAGTTGGTAGAGATCTTAATATCTTTCTTACCATGTCTCCAGTCTCATATTTCTTTCCTAGCCCAGCCAGTCCATTGGTAATGTCTATGAAGCGACTGTACATCTGGAAGATGGATTCTCCAGACTGCATTTGGATCCTCTCATACTGAGCTACCAATATATCAATTCTTGTTTCCTTTACCTTGTCAATTCCTTCATGTGTGAGCCTTAGCTTGTCCCACATCTCCTTGGCTGACTTACATGCCGATATCCTGTTGAACTCTTTCTTGCTCAGTGAACAACACAATATACTCTTTGCTTTGCTGTGTTGGGACAGCTTCTCCTTATCTTCATCTGTCCATTCGTCCTTACTGTTGGTTACCTTAAGATCTCCTTCTTAGATTATTGTCCATAACTGGAAATCAAGTCCTTGAAGGAAGAACTCCATCCTCATCTTCCAGAAGACACTAAGTCTTCACCATCAAATAGGGGAGGTCTGTTGACGGATTGTCCTTCTGCATGACCTTGGGCTGCCATTTACCTTTGCTCTTCATATCGTGAGATCTACTTACTCGAAAAGACTTGGCTCTGATACCACTTGTTGCCCAGATAGCAAGCCCAGAGGGGGGGGTAATGGATTACTAAAATTTACTTTCAGATTTTTTCCTGTAAATAAAAAACACTTTGACAGAAGACACTAAGTTCGATGGTTAGAGTTAGTATAACACAAAGACAAGAAGATCAATCACATAGACAGCAAGAATTTTATCCTAGTTCAGATCTCCTGTCACAAGGAGTCCTACATCTAGTCCTCAAGCAACAACTTGGGATTTCACTAAGTAAGGGTACAGTCCCCTATAAGGACACTTACACATCTAGCTGTAACTGGCCTTCTCTTCTCTACCCGAAGAGGTACTAAACCACCTGATGCAATAGGTCTTCCTTCTTACTGAAGGGAACAACCACCTACTCAACAGCAGGTATTCTCTTCATAACCGAAGAGGAACACTCAAAGAGAATGAGTAAGGAGTGGATGGCCTCTAGACCAAGCTTATAGAAACTGCTTGATCTGAGGCGAAGTCTGAGAGACAAAGATTTTCACACAAAGAATTTTCTCAGATCTACACAAGCTCTCAAAAGCTAAGCAGGTTGCTGTGGAGAGCTAAGAGCTAAAGAATGTTTGAATGGACGAGCAAGCTCTTCTTTTTTCTAGGTGACTAAGATCTTTAGGATTCCAGATATGCTTCATGGAGTCACCATTCTTCTATTTATCTTCTTTGAAAGATTTGAACCGTTGAAGTATCCGTTGTCTCACATCTTCATACACGTTGGAGTGTCTAGTCCGATGTATGGAACAAGAGAACCTGTAGCCATTAAATGCTGGGATAGACACATGCATAGAGGCGGATTGTCTGTATCTTTGCTAGCTTCTGTCAGGTTGACAGGTCCAACGTTGTAACGTATGTTTCTACCAGTATCCTGCACACCATAAATGCTGAAGCATAGACAACTCATCTTTGTCTGAACTGTCAGTCAACGTTAGTAGTCGTGCTTTAAGAAGATATACTAAAAAGAAATTTCCATTTTGTTGACCTAAAAAATTTTACTTTATGAGACATGAGTATGGTAAACAGAAGATATATCGTGCAGAGATATTGTACCAACACAATAAATGTTAGATAGCATAGGATAAAACATGGTTTGTGGGAAGACTAGAAATCCACAGAGATTTGAAAAATATATTTGAATATCATGAAGACTAGAATATATTCAAGATTATCACACAAAGGATTTAAATAGAAATATTCAACAGCTGTCTAAAACATAATCGTTATTGAAAGAGAGTTGATGTTTTAAAGAAAGTCTGTGAGCTATGGGAGTTGATATGAAATCGATGTTGAACCATAATCCATGTGAGAATGTAATCCATGTTGACATGAAGTTGATGTGAACATAATCCATGTATACATGTAATGAAATCGATGTTATGTACAAAGTCATTGTTTAACTGAAGTCATTGTCGTACTGAAATCGATGTTCAAATGAAATCATTGTTGAACCGAAATCATTTTTCAGGTGAAATTGATGTTTGACACAAAGTCATTGTTCAAGTAAAGTCGGTGTTCCATATGAAATTGATGTTCTACTGAAATCGATGTTTAAATGAAATCGTTGTTGAAACGAAGTCGATGTATAGCCGAAATCGATGTTCTAGATATGAAGTCGATGTAGAACCGAAATCGATGTTTTAGACATGATGTCGATGTAGAACCGAAATCGATGTTCTATACATGAAGTCGATGTAGAACTGAAATCGATGTTCTAGATATGAAGTCGATGTAGAATTCGAAATTGATGTATTCTATAAAATCGATGTTTAAGTGAAATCGTTGTTTCCATATGAAATCATTGTAAAAATGAAATCGATGTTCTATATATGAATTCGATGTAGAACAGAAGTCGATGTTCTAATTATGTGATGACCCTCCTTATACCGGTACGATTATACCAATCCACGTCGATATAGTGAGTCTCGTCACAGTGGGACATTTACCCAAGCACTAACACACATGATTGAGATGTACACAAATATGAATATAGAGTAGCATAAGTAAAAGAACTACTGTCTTTTCATTTCATCATCCACATTAAACATACATGATCCATATAGCAATTTAAGAAACTAAGTCCATATAATGAAAAACAAAATTCAAATTACATTGTTTGTCCGCTATTTACATAAGCTTCAATTACATAAGTCTCAATAACATACTATGAAAGTAAGGTACAACAACGGTGACTCCACAACACTCTATTCTCCTTGCTCGGAGTCGCTCTCAACGGTCTCCTCCAGGGAAGTAGGGTCACCTGCTAAACCTGTACACCGAAGCAAGAGTGAGTCTAAAAGACTCAGCAAGTAAACTCCATACACATCATACATGCATACATCACAAGTAGGCCATTCATTCAATTTTGTTAATCAAAACATGTAGCATGGTTGTACAATAATAGAAACTACCTATCATGATATTTCTACTAATTTCACTATGCATGATACACGGTCTATGTCAATCCAAAATGAAATACCTACCGCTTGCTTTCTACTCATTCATTCACATGAGCGCTACACTTACATTTAACTACAACATAATAGCAAATTTAGCATGGGATATTCACACATAAGAAGGAACTACCCTTAACATTGATTCTACACACCTTTGCACATATAAAACACCATTATAAACACAATAAGGTTGCTGTTTTGACATGAATCTATCATTTTCATAACACAAATCACAAGTTCGCATTTTTAACACATGGGTTTCACATGTTTACACATTTACACGTTCGCATTGTTCACATTTACACATTACACATTCACATGTTCACACTACACAATTTGCACATATACACATTCGCATTTTCACATTTAAATGCCGTGACACATAGTCCAAACCACCACTAGAAGGACACATATAACACATTCACATAACACATAGACGCCACCTAGGCAACATAGTGACGGCACTTAGTACTGCGCAGACCGGGAGAAGTAATCTCCACCCTAACCAGTGGTACTTGTCCACCTCCAGGATTTCATCCTAATGCCCTTAGGATCTTAACACATTGAACCTTCCCATGGGGAGCTTTCCACGGTACAGTTCCACAGCCCTCTATGGAAGCAGTGTCACACACGGCACAATTTACACATTTCGATTTTTAACACACACATTTCATACGATTTACACATGGCTCGGTTTTTCCCTAACTTAATACTACTGTTGATAAAATTTAAACACTCAGCAACTTACTCTAATCATGTTGAAAACACATTATCCAACCATAATCATGTTAAGCACGCATTAATAGCTCCTTTTCACATGGAAATTTCACAATATACTCTGATATTGCCCAAATCATATGAGATTTTAACCACAGGTTATCTGCAAGTTTCAGACTACACATGCAAATTTTCATATTTTTCTGAACTATATTAAATTTACAGAAAATAAAACATTCAACGATATGGCATTCATAAATCAGTTATCATGGAAGCATGATATCATGGTCTATTTTGACAGTGCACTAACCTGGATCTATCATTCATATTACCAAAGAAGTTTTCCCCGAATTTATTTCACATCATACAATTTACTATGAGTTTTACAAGAACCTACACATGGTTTCTATTTTCAGTGCAGAAATTGTAATAAATCACATGATCATGGGAAAATTCCCAAATTTTCGAGACAGAGACTGACATACATACGCATGATCTAAAAAATAATATGGCATTCATGTTCTTCACGAATCAGGTGAACAGCAAGCGATCCTATCCAAGATCTTTATCTAACATGCATTTCACATAAACCTAACAATTTATACTAATTACAGAAATTTACAAAAATCTCACAATGCATTCCATTATCTATATTACATAGTATATAACATTTACAATATATCCTCATGCGAAGAAATATGGAAATAATCATATATAAGGAAGAATAGTTCCTTGTTCTGTCCTAAAGAACTAGACGGCAAAGGCTGGCCGGTCACAGGGGATAACGGCAGCATCGTCTGCCGCCAATTCGAGATCTTAAAGGCAAGGGATCTTGCTATTAAGTTCCTATCTATGCAGAAACACAGACCGAACTCCCAAGATGGGGGAAATGTGGGGTTCCAGGACACAAATAAAATCCCATAAAATACCTAAGACCTACTAGACATGTGCATGCACCACGGGGATGAGTTACTTGCCTTTAGAAAAACCTCCAAAGGGATCAAAATGGCTGAGGAAGCTCTCCTTGGGCAGTGCCAAGAAGCCTCCACAATCCTCTTGCTCCGGGTTCTAGGTTGATCTCCACTGCAGGCTGGGGTCGGGGAAGCCTTCCTCTATGTCCAGACTTTCTCCTTGACGCAGTAGATCACCGGAAGGAGCATCTGATCGCTGGATCAAAGCTCTCAAAGTTCTGGTTTTTCTCTCTTTTTCTCACAGCTAGGGTTTTCCTTGCCAAGAGCCAAGAGAGCTCTTCCAGTCACAAAGAGGGCTATTTTTATAAGAAATGCCTTGGGGTTTTGCATTGAAGAGATGGGAGAGCCGTTGGGAGACAGCTCCCCAATCAGAGAGCAAGGCAAATCCAGGATTTCTGGATCTGCTGTGCACATAAATTCAGAGAAATAGACGTCCACATACATGGCCGTCTAACTATCTTTTGGCGTCCATCGACATGGACGTTTACTTAACACGAACGTCCATCCATGTTGACGCCAATTTGCTCTTCGGCCAGAGCTTAAACCATGCAGGAAACCATATATACGCTATATATATACATTATATATATATATATATATCTATATATATATAGTATAGTGTACACACTACTACACCATGCAAACAACAATAATTATATCTAAACATACACATACACACATAAGTACACCTAGCTAATATGTACGTAGATATCTACATATGCATACACAATATTTACACACAGGCACGAATTTACACACACATCAAAATAAAAGGACAAAATTTGAGGGCCTTACACCCTCTCCCCCTTAAGGAAACTTTGTCCTCGAAGTTTAAACAACACTAGAACAAATGAGGATACTTCTTCCTCATCGTATCCTCAAGCTCCCAAGTAGCCTCCTCCCGCGAGAAGTTCTGCCATAGAACCTTCACCGACGTAATACTCTTGTTCCGGAGATGCTGAACTTTCCTGTCAAGAATAGCTACTGGTTACTCCACATATGACAGATCTAGCAGGATCTCCATGGGCTCCTGACTAATAACATGAGACGGATCTCGAACATACTTTCTGAGCATAGATACGTGGAAAATGGGATGAACGCCAGCTAAAGCCGGAGGCAAAGCTAGCTCGTAAGCCACGCTACCTAAACGCCTGAGAATCTCATACGGGCCAATGAATCTGGGACTTAATTTGCTATGCCTGCTAAACCTGACGATACCTCGAGTAGGTGAAATCTTCAAAAAGACTTGCTCACCCACCTCGAACTCCAAATCCTTCCTCTTGTTGTCGGCATAGCTCTTCTGCCTATGCTGTGCCGCAACAAGCCTCTTCCTGATAAGCTGAATCTTATCCGAAGTCTCCTGAACTAACTCCGGACCGATCAACTGCCTATCGCCGATCTCCTCCCAACATAAAGGAGATCTGCAAGGCCTTCCATACAACGCCTCAAATGGAGCCATACCAATGCTCGCATGAAAGCTGTTGTTATATGCGAACTCCACTAGAGGTAAATGGCGCTCCCAATCATCCTTCCAATCCAGCACACATGCCCTCAACATATCCTCGCGCGTCTAGATAGTCCTCTCAGACTATCCATCCGTCTGGGGATGAAACGCCGAACTGAGCTTCAGCTCCGAACCTAAAGCATCCTGATGACCCTTCCACAACCTCGAAGTAAATCTCGGATCTCGATCCGAAATGATCGACTTCGGCACACCATGCAATCTAATAATGCTACTGACATACAATCTAGCCAAGCACTCTACTGACTGCTTCTTCTTCATAGGCAAGAAATGCGTAGTCATCGAGAATCTATCCACGAATACCCAAATCGAGTCATTACCACGTCTGGATTGAGGCAAACCTGAAACAAAATCCATAGTGACAGCTTCCCACTTCCATACTAGGATTTCCATCTTCTGCATAAGACCAGATGGTCGCTGCCGCTCGGCTTTCACTTGCTGACATACTAGACACCTAGATACATAATCCGCTACATCTCTCTTCATGCCAGACCACCAAAAAGACATCTTCAAATCCTGGTACATCTTGGTGTTACCCGAATGAATAGAGAATCTCGACCTATGAGCTTCTGCTAATACATGCTCACGGACATCTACAATGTCAGGAACACATACTCGGTGATGGAATCTAATCACACCATCCTCATTACGAGCAATGCCTGCCTTGCCCACTAACTCTTGGAGTCTAGGGTCGGCTTTCTGTTGCTTGATCACCTCATCCAACACCGAAGACCTAAGGGACAACTGAGCTATAAAAGCCTGACACAAGGGCTCTAACTCAGTCATCGAACATGCCGCATCCTCCAACATCTTCCAATCCTGCTGGAGCGATGACCTCCTTCTACTAAGAGCATCCGCTACGACATTCGCCCTTCCTGGATGATATTGAAGATCGATGTCGTAGTCCTTGAGGAACTCAATCCATCTCCTCTGCCGTAGGTTTAGTTCCTTTGGGAGAAGAGATACTTCAAGCTCTTATGGTCAGTGAACACCTCAAATCTGACACCATAAAGATAGTGCCTTCAGATCCTTAGTGCATGAACCACTGCCACAAGCTCCAAATCATGAGTCGGATAGTTATGCTCATGCTCCTTCAATTGGCGAGAAGCATACGCCACTACCCTTCTTTGCTGCATTAGCACGCAGCCTAAGCCAATCCGAGATGCATCCGTATAAATGGCAAAACCTTCAGCACCACTAGGTAATACCAATACCAGAGCGGAAGTAAGTTTAGCCTTCAATAATTGAAAGCTACTCTCACATGTCTCGGACCACACAAACTTCACCCCCTTTCTGGTAAGCTGGGTCAATGGGGCGGCGATGGATGAAAATCCCACAATGAATCGCCGATAGTAAACAGCCAAACCAAGAAAACTAAGAATCTCCGAAGGGGTCTTGGGGGTCTCCCAATCCATAACTGCCTGGACCTTTTTTGGATGAATTGGTACACCAGCACCGGAAATAACATGCCCAAGAAAATGAAGCTCGCGCAACCAAAAATCGCACTTGCTGAATTTTGCATACAGCTTGTGCTCACGGAGAACCTCTAACACTACCCTCAAATGCTGACGGTGTGTGGCCTCATCCGGAGAGTAGACCAACACATCATCGATAAATACCACAACAAAGCTATCTAAGTACGGCCTAAATACTCTGTTCATGAGATCCATTAACGCTACAGGGGCGTTGGTCAATCCGAAAGGAAGGACCAAAAACTCATAATGTCCATAACGGGTTCTAAACGCCGTCTTGGACACATCCTCACTCCTAATTCTCAACTGATGATAACCAGATCGCAAATCAATCTTAGAAAAGACTGATGCATTTTCCAGCTGGTCAAACAAATCATCAATACAAGGTAAGGGATACCTGTTCTTCACTGTCACTTGGTTCAGCTTCCTATAATCGATGCATACCCTAAGTGATCCATCCTTCTTCTTTACGAATAAGACAGGTGCGCCCCAAGGGGAAACACTAGGGCGAATAAATCCCTTAACTAGCAATTCTTGCAACTGCCTCCTTAACTTGGCTAACTCCGCAGGTGCCATCCGATATGGAGCCTTCGAGATAGGAGAGGTGCCCAGAAGCAACTCTATGGTGAATTCTATCTCTCTATCCGGCGGCAATTCAGACAAATCATCGGGAAAGACGTCTGGAAAATCCTGCACTACCTCGATCTCTACAAGAGTAGGTGACTCACCAGCCTTAGGTACTAACACTACGCTGGCAAGAAAAGCATCACAACCCTTGTTTACCATGCGCATCGCCTTCATGGTAAAGATGACCAACTTTCCCGCCAAGTTTCTTGGCAAGGGATGAGAGAACTCGTCCTCACCAGGAATGCGGAAAACAATCCTCTTCCGACGACAATCTACTAACGCATAGTGCTCCTCTAGCCAATCCAGACCAAGAATAGCATCAAAGTCCTTCATCTCTAGCAAGAAGAAACACCCTTCTAGGACTCTATCCTCAATACACACAGGTAACGATGGAATACACTTCCCAGTCGATACCGTACCCGCGGATGTGTGTACAGACAACGGGACTTCTATATCCTCAGACTCTATGCCTGACTCTATAGCTAACTTCCTAGGAAACCGCTCGGAAATGAACGAGTGAGTGGCACCCGTATCAAACAAAACCCGAGCGTGCACACCTAGAAGTAAAACCGTACCTTTGCTGACATGCTCCACCTGCTCGGCATCCTCTCGTGCTAGGGCAAACACTTGAGCTGGGGATCGAGGCCTTCCTAGTCTTCCTGTAGCTGGCGCTGCTGCTGCTACCACTGCTGGGGTTGGAGCTCCGCGCTGGACTCCCTGCTGAAGTCTTGGACAATCCTTGATCTTGTGGTCACTGCTCTCGCACTTCAAGCATTTTTCCGCTACCATCCAACACTCCGTACCACCGTGTGTCTTCCTGCAATGGGGACACTCCTTCTTCACACCAGGGGAATGTTGAGAAGGTACCTGAGTACTGCTGGCTGCCACTGGATGCTGCGGTGTCTGGTACGCTGCCTTCTTCTTATCCTGCCGCTGGAAAGGGGCCGCAGGTCTCTTTTGCAAACCTTTCTTCTCCTCGAGGTACTGCTCCATTTCACCCTCCTGCCTACAAGCAGCGCTAAGGGCCTCGTCCAAGGTACGATGATCAAATGCCACTAGCCTTGTCCTCAGTGATGGCTTAAGGCCCATCACAAACTTCTTTGCCTTCCTGCGCTCATCAGTTACTATGTGAGGTGCATACTTAGATAACTCAGCAAACCTGGCCTCGTACTCGAGTTCCGTCTTGGAGCCCTGAGTCAAGGAAAGGAACTCCTACTCCATCCTGTCCTGGATATGCTCGGGGATGAACTTGGCCCGAAAGAGCCTCACGAACTCGTCCCAAGCAACGTCAATAGCACCGTCCTCGAACCGGGTACGCAGTAAGGAAGCCCACCACACATCAGCTCTCTCCTGTAGCATATAGGTGGCTAAAGTAACCTTGTCCTCGTCCATACACCTAACAGCCCGGAAGATCTTCTCGATCTCCCTCATCCAGCTCTTGGCTAGTAATGGGTCGCTCTCCCCCTTAAAATAGGGTGGCAACATCCTCTTGAATCTTTCCATGATGGAGGGTCCACCATGGTCCTGAGCCTGGGGAACTGGATCCTGGGCCTGCTACAACAAACAACAAGCAATGCATATTCAACACAACATCATGCAATTAAATAAAATAGACTACTCTTTATTTTATTATTCCAACCTGAGCCTCCATCTGAGCCTGGAGTGCAGCCTAGGTGTGGGCCTGCGTCTGCATGGCCTGCACTAGACCCTGCATGAACACTCCATAATCCACTGGTGGCGGTGGGGGAAGTACAGGACCCTGAGGTGCCGGGGCCTGCTGCTCAGTCTGGTCCTCACGCCCAGGCTCATCTCTCCTCTGCTCGCCATCACGAGTAGGTACACCACCACGTCTACCACGTGAAGCCATAAGCTGCAATTAATTTAATCACTATTAGAAACTATGTTATTTAGTTCCTAACCACTTTCTTATCTATCTTTCATTGATTATTAATCAATTCTACACATGTGGACAACTCTATAAAGACTTAGCATGTAATGGAGATGAAGACTTATGTATATTTATGTACAATCTCAACCAGTCGCTCTGATACCAATCTCTGCGACGACCCTCCTTATACCGGTACGATTATACCAATCCACGTCGGTATAGTGAGTCTCGTCACAGTGGGACATTTACCCAAGCACTAACACACATGATTGAGATGTACACAAATATGAATACAGAGTAGCGGAAGTAAAAGAACTACTGTCTTTTCATTTCATCATCCACATTAATCATACATGATCCATATAGCAATTTAAGGAACTAAGTCCACATAATGAAATACAAAATTCAAATCACATTGTTCGTCCACTGTTTACATAAGCTTCAATTACATAAGTCTCAATAACATACTATGAAAGTAAGGTACAACAATAGTGACTCCACAACACTCTATTCTCCTCGCTCGGAGTCACTCTCAACAGTCTCCTCCAGGGAAGTAGGGTCACCTGCTAAACCTATACGCCAAAGCAAGAGTGAGTTTAAAAGACTCAGCAAGTAAACTCCATACACATCATACATGCATACATCACAAGTAGGACATTCATTCAATTTTGTTAATCAAAACATGTAGCATGGTTATACAATAATAGAAAATACCCACTACGCATGATACACGGTCTATGTCAATCCAAAATGAAATACCTACCGCATGCTTTCTACTCATTCATTCACATGAGCGCTACACTTACATTTAACTACAACATAATAGCAAATTTGGCATGGGATTTTCACACATAACAAGGAAATACCCCTAACATGGATTCTACACACCTTTGCACATATAAAACACCATTATAAACACATTAAGGTTGCTGTTTTGACATGAATCTAACATTTTCATAACACAAATCACAAGCTCGCATTTTTAACACATGGGATTCACATGTTAAGACATTTACACGTTCGCATTGTTCGCATTTACACATTACACATTCACATGTTCACACTACACAATTTGCACATATACACATTCACATTTTCACATTTAAATGACGTGACACATAGTCCAAACCACCACTAGAAGGACACATATAACACATTCACATAACACATAGACGCCACCTAGGCAACACAGTGACGGCTCTTGGTACTGCGCAGACCGGGAGAAGTAATCCCCACCCTAACCAGTGGTACTTGTCCACCTCTAGGATTTCATCCTAATTCCCTTAGGATCTTAACACATTGAACCTTCCCGTGGGGACCTTTCCACGGTACAGTTCCACAGCCCTCTATGGAAGCAGTGTCACACACGACACATTTTACACATTCTGATTTTTAACACACACATTTCATACGGTTTACACATGGGTCTATTTTTCGCTAAATTAATACTACTGTTGATAAAATTTAAACACTCAACAACTTACTCTAATCATGCTGAAAACACATTATCCAACCATAATCATGTTAAGCACGCATTAATAGCTCCTTTTCACATGGAAATTTCACAATATACTCTGTTGTTGCCCAAATCATATGAGCTTTTAACCACAGGCTATTTGCAGGTTTCAAACCACACATGGAAATTTTCATATTTTTCTGAACTATATTAAATTTACAGAAAATAAAACATTCAACCATATGGCATTCATAAATCAGTTATCATGGAAGCATGATATCATGGTCTGTTTTGATAGTGCACTAACCTGCATCTATCATTCATATTACCACAGAAGTTTTCCCCGAATTTATTTCACATCATACAATTTACAGTGAGGTTTACAAGAACCTACACATGGTTTCTATTTTCAGTGCAGAAATTGTAATAAATCACATGATCATGGGAAAATTCCCAAATTTTCGGGACAGAGACTGACATACATACACATGATCTAAAAAAAAATGGCATTCAAATTCTTCACGAATCATGTTAACAGCAAGCGATCCTATCCACGTTCTTTATCTAACATGCATTTCACATAAACCTAACAATTTATACTAATTACATAAATTTACAAAAATCTCACAATGCATTCCATTATCTATATTACATAGTATATAACATTTACAATATATCCTTATGCGAAGAAATCCAGAAATAATCATATATAAGGAAGAACAGTTCCCTGTTCTGTCCTAAAGAACTAGACGGCAAAGGCTGGCCGTTCACAGGGGTTAACGGCAGCATCGTCTGCCGCCAACTGGAGATCTTAACGGCAAGAGATCTTGCCGTTAAGTTCCTGTCTGTGCAGAAACACAGACCGAACTCCAAAGATGGGGGAAATGTGGGGGTCCAGGACACGAATAAAATCCCTTAAAATACCTAAGACCTACTGGACATGTGCATGCACCACGGGGATGGGTTACTTGACTTTAGAAAAACCTCCAAAGGGATCAAAATGGCTGAGGAAGCTCTCATTGGGCAGTGCCAAGAAGCCTCCACAATCCTCTTGCTTCGGGTTCTAGGTTGGTCTCCACTGCAGGCCAGGGTCGGGGAAGCCTTCCTCTATGTCTAGACTTCATCCTTGACGCAGTAGATCACTGGAAGGAGCCTCTGATCTCCGGATCAAAGCTCTCAAAGTTCTTGTTTTTCTTTATTTTTCTCACAGCTAGGGTTTTCCTTGCCAAGAGCCAAGAGAGCTCTTCCAGTCACAAAGAGGGCTCTTTTTATAAGAAATGCCTTGGGGTTTTGCATTGAAGAGATGGGAGAGCCGTTGGGAGACAGCTCCCCAATCAGAGAGCAAGGCAAATCTGGGATTTCTGGATCTGCTGGGCACAGAAATTCAGAGAGATAGACGTCCACATACATGGCCGTCTACCTATCTTTTGGCGTCCATCGACATGGACGTTTACTTAACATGAACGTCCATCCATGTTGACGCAATTTGCTCTTCGGCCAGAGCTTAAACCATGCAGGAAACCATATATACGCTATATATATACATGCAATATATATATAGTATAGTGTACACACTACTACACCATGCAAACAACAATAATGATATCTAAACATACACATGCACACATAAGTACACCTAGCTAATATGTACGTAGATATCTACATATGCATACACAATATTTACACACAAGCACGAATTTACACACAGCGCAAAATAAAAGGACAGTATTTGAGGGCCTTACAAATTATGAAGTCATTGTAGAATCGAAATCGATGTTCTACATATGAAGTCGATGTTCTATAGAGGAAATCGTTGTTTAAGTGAAACGGTAATTGTTATGAGCTTTTACAAGGAAGTCAATGTATACTTAGACAAATTATATGCAATGAACTTCAAACGACAGTGAGTGTAGACAACTTACTAATTTGATGCCTGTTGATAGACTTCAGAAAATGATGATAAACAATAATTTTTAGGGTTTTGTTAATCACCAAAATACATATAATAAATAACAAATTATATGTAGATGGACTGATCATCACATTATTCCAATTAATCACATGCTTAATACTATATTACATGCTATCTTTGGTCCATTCACATGCTTATAATTCAAACACATATATTTCAGGTTACAGAACTTATCATGACTATCTAGCAGTATTAAAACATACTTAACATTGCCTAAACATGATTCTAATCAGCAGAAAATACCATTTCATGATTAATAATGCTTAATATATATTTTAATAACTTATAATTGGAAACAGTACCTACGGATGTCAGAACATGCTCAGATTTTAACCATATACTCAGATGGTCACTTTTTCAGAATTTTCACGATAGTACACTTATTTTTAATATTTAAAAGAGATCTCATGTAGTTTAACAAGATAATTCAATTAGACATGGTAGACAGTGAATTGATGGTCCTAACAGTCTTAAAACATGCATATAGTAATCTTAAGTGCATAGAAAATTTCTGTAGCAATATCATACATCATACGTATTTAACCCGAATTTAAATCTGACCTAACATGCTCCTTTTCTAATAACAAAAAATCTGTAATTTACAAATATACTCAGAAAATTATTAGGAATTCATTATCCAATCTACTAGACATACCTGACAAGACAAAAATTTTATAACATATGCATACATTCACAAACCCTCGAAAAATCACATCACATAAGTTGAAATCACTATTCTATAAAATCAGATGAAGTTGACGGCAAGGGGCTTGCCATCAGGATGGGTTAACGGCATGATCGACTACTGTTAACTCAGGAACATGGCAGCAAGAAAGTTTCCATCAACATCTTGTCTGTAGAAAATGCAGACTGAACACAAAAAAATAAGGAATTTGGGGGCCAGGACACGAGTTAAAATCCGGAAATATCCCTAAACTCTAGGTGATAGGTCTAGGGATGAAACCTCTAAGTTACTTGTCTCTCTAAAAACCCCTGAAGATCGAATTTGTTGAAGAAGCCCTCCTCGACCAAGCCAAATAGGTGACTTATCACGCCTTCATTCAACCTTCACGCTTTTACAGACGATCCCCCATCATTAGGAGAGTTTCTCCACCTTCAGCAGAGTCTCCCTTTTGCAGTAGATCATCGGTGCAACCTTCAGATCGTCGAATCTACCCTCTCAACTCTCTCTTTTCTCTCCCCAAAACCTAGAAAACCCTTCTGACCCAAAGTCCCCTATTTGCAGAGGCAATTGGGTCGTGGGAATCCTAGGTAATAAGGGTCCTAACCGTTGGGGACGTTTCCTAATCTGTTTCTCGGAGAAAATGAGACAATTTCAGATTTGGAATCCCATATGCACTTGGAAAAGTAAAAGGCCACATAGCTGCCGCCAACCAGTAATAAACATCAATCAATATTGACGTCTAGATCCTCTGGCTACACACTAAACGACACAAGTATTTTCGTCAACCAGCCCTTAGCGTCAATGGATGTTGACGTTAAGAAGAATTTCGGGTAGAGAATTAGAACATCAAAACAGTCACAAAATACACAAAACTTTTATGGCCTTACACCCTCTCCCCCTAAAAGAAAACTTTGTCCTCAAAGTTAGAGCTAAAGTACTCATTGAACAAATGGGAATACTGCTTCTTCATGGCCTTCTCAAGCTCCCATGTAGCCTCCTCCCGTGAGAAATTCCTCCACAACACCTTTACGGATGCAATAGCCTTGTTCTTGAGGTGCTGAACCTTACAATCTAAGATGGCTACTGGTCGCTCCACATAAGACAAATTTGGCTGAAGTTCCACTGGCTCGTGAGTGATAACATGTGATGGATATCACACGTATCTCCTCAGCATAGACACATGGAAGACAGGGTGCACACTTGCTAGCGCTGAGGGTAAGGCTAACTCGTATGCCACACTGCCCATCCGCCTGAGAATCTCAAACGGCCAATGAACCTCGAACTCAACTTGCCATGCCTGCCAAACCTGACCATGCCTCGTGTAGCTGAAAGCTTGAGGAAAACATGCTCGCCAATCTCAAACTCTAAGTCGTTCCTTTTGTTGTCGGTGTAGCTCTTCTGCCTATCTTGCGCTGTAATCATCCTCTACCTGATGAGCTGAATCTTATCCGAAGTTTCTTGTACCAACTAAGGCCCCACCAAATGCCTATCACCAGTCTCCTCCCAACACAAAGGAGACCTATAGGGCTGACCGTACAAACCCTCAAATGGAGCCATGCCGATACTTGCATGAAAATTGTTGTTGTAAGCAAACTCCACAAGAGGTAGGTGATGTTCCCAGTCGCCCTTCTAGTCAAGCATGCACGCTCTCAACATGTCCTCGAGCATCTGAATCGTCCTCTCGGACTATCCATCTATCTGAGGGTGAAATGCCGAACTAAGCTTCAACTGCGAACCTAAAGCCTCCTGAAGACCCTACCACAGCCTCGATGTAAACCGTGGGTCTCTGTTAGAAATAATACACTTCGGCACACCATGTAATCTCACAATGCTGCCAACATAAAGCCTTGCCAAGCTCTCCACAGTCTGTTTCTTCCTCATGGGCAAGAAGTGAGTAGTCTTGGAATAACGGTCTACGACCGCCCATATCAAGTCATTTCCCATAGTCGACTTGGGCAAACCCGTCACAAAGTCCATGGTGATTGCTTTCCACTTCCACATAGGTATCTCCATTTTTTGCATAAGGCCTGATGGTATCTGACGTTCGGCCTTAACCTGCTAACACACCAAACACCGAGATACAAACTCTGCCACATCCTTCTTCATGCTGACCACCATAAAGATCTCTTCAAATCCTAGTACATCTTGGTGTTGCCTGGGTGAATGAAGAACCATGACCTGTGAGCTTCTGCAAGTACTCGCTCACTAACCTCCATTACATCTGGTACACATACTCGGTGCTGAAATCTAATAACACTGTCCTCATCCCGAGCAATGCCTGCCTTGCCCACCATCTCCTGAAGTCTAGGACCGGCTCCATGCTGCTCAATCACCTCATCCAACACAGTGGATCAGATAGACTACTGTGCTATGAAAGCCTGACATAACTATGACTCTAGCTCAGTCATAGCACATGTCGCATCCTCTAACATCTTCCAATCATGCTAAAGTAAAGACCACTTCCTATTGAGTGCATTTGCCATGACATTCGCCTTCTCTGGATGGTACTGAAGCACAAAGTCGTAGTCCTTAAGAAACTCGACCCACCTTCTCTACTGCGGGTTCAACTCCTTCTGAGAGAAACGATACCTCAAGCTTTTGTGGTTTGTAAACACCTCGAACCTAACACCATAGAGGTAGTGTCTCCAGATCTTCAGTGCATGGACCACAACCACTAACTCCAAATCATGGGTCGGATAGTTACTCTCATGTTCCTTTATTTGGCGAGAAGCATAGGCAACTACCTTACGATGCTGCATCAGAACACAACCAAGGCCTATCTGTGAAGCATCCGAATAGATCGCAAAACCCTCGGCACCACTAGGCAAAATCAACACGGGTGCAGATGTCCGCCTTGTCTTCAGCTTCTGAAAACTACTCTCACAATCCTCAGACCACACTTACTTAACCCCTTTCCTAGTCAGCTTGGTCAAAGGTGCTGCTATAAAGGCAAAGCCTTCAATGAATCGCCTGTAATAGCCTGCTAACCTATGAAAACTCCTGATCTCAGATGGTGTCATCGGAGTCTCCCACTCTAACACTGCCTGAACCTTCTCCAGATCAATGGCAACTTCAACGCCTAATATGACACGCCCAAGGAAGTGAACCTTGCGCATCTAGAAGTCGCACTTGCTGAACTTGGCATACAGCTTGTGCTCTCGAAGAACCTCTAGAACTGTCTTCAGATGCTCACGGTGTGTAGCCTCATCACGGGAGTAAACTAACACATTGTCTATGAACACTACAAAAAGCTATCCAAGTATGGTCTAAACACCCTATTCATGAGATCCATGAATGCTGCAGGGGCGTTAGTCAGACCAAATGGAAGCACAATGAACTCATAGTGTCCATAGCCAGTCCTGGAAACATCCTCCCCCTTGATTCTCAACTAATAGTACCCGGATCGCAAATCTATCTTCGAGAACATAGATGCATTCTATAGCTGATCGAACAAATCATCAATACATGGCAAGGGGTACTTGTTCTTCACTGTCACCTGGTTGAGCTTCTTGTAGTCAATGCACAACCTGCGGGAACCATCTTTCTTCTTCATGAATAGAATAGGTGCACCCCATGGTGACACACTAGGCGAATGAACCCTTTGTCAAGCAACTCCTGCAACTGCTTCCTCAGCTCAGCTAACTCCCCAGGTGCCATCCAGTAGGGAGCCTTAGAGATAGGTGAGTTGCTTGGAAGCAACTCTATAGTGAACTCTATCCCCCTTTCTGGTGGCAACCTAGACAAATCATCAGGGAACACGTCTGGGAAATCCTGCACAACCTCGATCTTCCCAAGGGTAGGTGACTGATCGGCCTTAGGAACTAAGACCACACTGGCAAGGAAAGCGTCACAACCCTTATTCACCATCTTCATAGCCTTCATGGCGGAGATCACAAACCTTCTTGTAGGATTCCTCAGCAACGGATGTGAGAACTCATCAACTCCAGTAATACGGAATATAATTCGCTTTCCCTTGCAATCAACAAAGGCATAGTGCTCCTCAAGCCAATCCACACCAAGTATAGCATCATAGTATTTCATCTTGAGCAAGTAAAAGCACCCAAACAAGCCTCGATCTTCAATGCACAAAGATAAAGATGGAATGCACTTCCTGGTCGCTACAGTACCTGCTGGTGTGTGCACAGACAAGGGAACCTCTAACTCCTCTGCCTCAACTCCAGACTATGTCGCTAACTACTTAGAAAACTGCTCGAAAATCTACGAGTGTGTAGCATCCGTATCAAATAACACTCGAGCCTGCACACCCATAACTAAAACAGTACCTTCTGTGACATTCTCTGCCTGCTCCGCATCCTCACGTGCTAGTGCATACACTCGGGCTTGGGCCCGAGGCCTTCCTGGCTTTCCTGTCACTGGTGTCGCTATTGCTGCCACTGCTGGGGCTGGCGCTGCTCTCTGCACAGAATGCTAAAGTCTGGGGCAGTCTCTGATCTGGTGCTCGGTGCTGTCACACTTTAGGCACTTCCCTGCTAGCTTCCAACATTCTGAGCCGTTGTGTGTCCTTCCGCAATGAGGACACTCCTTCTTGTCACTGTGCTTGAAGCGGGGTGTCTGGGGTGCAACTGCTAACTGACGCGGAGCTACTCCTGTACGCTGTGGCTTCCAGTACACGGCTGCCTTCTTCCTGTCCTACCTTTGGAAAGGTGGCGCTGACCTCTTCTGGGCTGCCCTCTTCTCCTCCATGTATTGGTCCATCACACTCTCCTGCCTGCATGGTGCACTGAGAGCCTCATCTAATGTCCGATGGTCAAATGCTACCAGTCTCGACCTGCGTGATGGTCTGAGTCCCATCAGGAACTTCTTTGCCTTCATGCGCTCATCTCCAACAATGTGGGAGCGTACTTGGAAAGCTCAAGTGTAAGACCCAATTTCTCGGCTTCCGTCCGGTGTCGTGGGATGACTGGCCACTGACGCGTCCAGGCTGGGTGATGCGTTGGTGTCGCGTCGGGGGTGCCCGACGAGACAGTCATCAGTGTCGCAGCGAGCTTGTGGGTTGCGTGTTGGTCGGGCCCTGGTTCTCCGTCGCGTCTTGCTGTCGCACCCGGTCAACGGGCCGCGACAGTGTTTTGTCGTGTTGCGCTGTCCGGTCATTTGACGCCTATCAGGGTGGCAGGTGTGTCAGTACGGCTTGTCGCGTTGTCGCGGTGCCCTTGTAGGGAGCGTTCTTGTCGTGGTCCGTTGACCCGTCGCTTTAAGGTCCATAACGCGACAGGGCAGTCCGTCGCATTCTGGTTTCCGAAGGTTAAAAGCCTTGGCCGGCGATCCCCCTCTCTCTCCTTCTTCCCTCTCCCTCTCCCTCCGGCGGTGCTCTGCCTCCCCCTCTCCCCTTTATGTGTTTCAGGCGAGGAGGAGGGTCGTGCGTGGTGCTGTGGCATCGTGGACCTTGCATAGAGCGAGGAGGAGGTGGTCGTGCGTCGTGAAGGCCCTTCGTGGGTTCGGTTCTTCGTAACCGGTAGGGATTTCTTGTGCCCTTCCCGATCCGTGTGGATTGGGAGCCCCTCAGGGCTTATAGATAGCTTTACTGCTTTCCCCATGCTCCCCTCCCCCTTGTGTTGTGTTTGGATGGTTTGTGGGCGGCCCGGGATTGAGGATCCCGTTGGTCTGCCTCCCTCTTGGTGTCGCGACGGCTCGACACGTTGCGACATCAGAGGAGGCGTCGGCTCGCTCGGGCGCGACCTTATCGCGACGCGGTTGGCGGTCGCGATAAGGCTGTCGCGCCGCGTTTCCCGGTCAAGACAGGATTGCTATCGTGGCGCGTGTCTGCCCGGTCGCACAGGGCTGTCACGGTGCCCTTCCCCGTCGCGATGGTGTCATGATGGAGTTGGGGGTTGCGACAGTACCTGTGTTGCCTCAGGTGTTTCCGTGGGCCTGGTTGTGTGTCGGCGTGTGCCCCAGAGCAGGCTTTGCCCTTAGGACCTTCTGGTAGGGAACGCGGCTGGTGGCCTCCCTGCGTTCAGTGACCGAAGGTGACACCTTTGTGGCCATGTCCTGGCAGCGGTGCCAGGAGGGTCGTGTCTGCCTAATAATCGATTGGCCGGCGTTCAATCGATTATTAGCAGAGCGACGGGTTTCCATACTGTCTGGTGGTGTTCCGAGGTTCTAGCCATTCGTGCGTGCCTTGGTTGGCCGACGGCCCCTTTTGAGGGTCCGTGCGTGCCTCTCACTCGCTGGGCTTGTCATGTGTTACAAGCCAGCAGTTCGGCGTGGTTTTGTTGTGCTGCCCCGCCTGTTCGCCCGGTGCTTAACACTTGAGGGCTTGTCTCGTTTAGAGGTTGCCTTCGTTTCCTAGGACCCCTATCCTCGGGAGCCTGTTAAGGCAGTACTCCGGGCTATGAGCGTGCTCGAGTTGGCAGCCCACATGAGTGGACTCTGGAGCTGAGGGGAAAACGAGGTTTGGACGGTGGCACTGAGTCGTTTGTAGAGCTCTCTTGTCTAGGTCTGGGACACCGAGGGGTTCGGAGTGCTTTCCTTGCGCAGACTAGACAGTCCCTTGTCTTACTGCCTCTCTCTGTGTTGCTTCCGGAGCCACGTAGTGGTGTCATGCGTGAGGCCGCAGCTTGGCTAGGCTGCGGTGTTACGTGTGTTGCGTGTTTCTGTGGCGGCTTGTCTCGCCCTTGTGCAGGGGTTGAGGCATGAGCTAGGCTAGCGAGAAGAGCGTGCGGACTGCGGGTCCCCCTGTTGGCTGCTAGCGGTGGTGGCTTGGTTGTTGTTATTGTGACAGCGTTTTTCTGATGACGTTTCCGAGTGTTCCTCGTTGCCCTAGCTTGCACGGCGGTTTTAGCCTAGCTGTGCTTAGCTCCCGTGGGCGTCGTTGGTCTGGCCTTGGGCAGACCCGTGCATCTGGTGGTTCCTGCTTCGGTGTTCTCTCGGTTCCGTGTCCCGATTCTTGGGTGCCAGCCCGTGATGGCACCGGCATGTGTAACTTCCCGACCTGGCGGTGTGTCCGGGGTCTGGGGCTGTTCTGCTTGTGGGCCCTCGACCTTGTAGAGGTCTGAGGTGGCCGTGCTTGTGGTGAGACGTCGTTCTCACTTTGTTGTTCTGTGGTCGCGGCAGGTGTGCTGAGCACTGCTTCCGCTTTATGCCCGACTCCGTTGGTTTCTGCGGAAGTCGTGTGTGTGCCACGACCTTGGTTGGTGATCATGAAGTTGTATTGTTCTCTTTCACTGCTTAGTAGTACCATGCTGTAGGTGTTCCTCGCTTTACATATTTCTAGTGTAGTTTCCTGTTTTCGGAGTTCCCGCTGCTCTGGACGGTGAGGGACTGTTAATCCCTACTGGGCCTTATTCGCGAGGCTCACCCCCCTACTTCTTTCAGCTAGGGGCTCGTCGTCGTGAGAGCTCGGTGTCAGACGGGTTGCAGAGGCGGCTGTGGTGCCGTGTGTTGTCAGCAACAATGAGAGCGAGCGTTGTGAGCTCTTGTAGCCTGAGTGAGCTGAGAGCTGTGTTTTGCAAGTCCTCGGGGTATGCCCCTTAAGGATTGCACCTTTCTTCTTGTACCTGTGCTTTTGCTTGGGACACGTTGTACAACCCTTTTGTATAATGTATAGATTATTATAGTTATTTGAACTCAGTACATATCTCACTAGACTTTTTCATATAACCCTTCCACGTCTTCGGATCCGTGGGTGGCGGCGCGACCCTCGGGGTCCCCGGTGAGGCGTTTGAGAGGTCGGGTCGTTACAGTTGGTATGAGAGCGAGGGTCTACTGAGATTTGTAAGGAGTTAATAACTATAGCTGTCCCAAAGGAAGGTACTAGTGTGCTGCTGACACTGTCCGACTAGTGTTAGGCTTGTGCTTTCAAATGTTTTGCAGGTGTGCGGCTTCCCTGCATGATTCGTGGGCGTGTTGCAGGTTGAAGTTGTTGCTGTGCCGCGTGCGTGGCGAGTGTCATTGCTCAGCGTGTTCGTGCCGTAGCGGCGCAGTTGGCGCTGGACTCGCTGGCAGTGGTCTTCCTTGTGTGGAGGACGCTTGCAAGCCAGTCCAGGTGCGGTGCTCCTGGTCATCTTCGGTGCATTTGAGCCTGTGTGCATCGCGAAGGCTGAGAGAGCCTGCGTGTTGTGTGGCCTTTACCAGTGCTGGGTTGTTGCCCGTGGAACCTATTGAAGATGTCTCTGCCTTGTTGGCTACCCCTTTGTTGTTGGGGTGTGTGTTGTCATTGTTGCGTGTTTGGCCTCGTATGCCTGTGCGCCGTTGTGCACTATGCTCGGGACGTCGAGCTAAGCAGGTGCTTTGTGTGCTGTGTTGCACCGCTAGTTGAGCGCTGCGACATTTGTCTGTGGTCGTTGTCAGCCTGGCGCTGACTGGTTGTGAGCTCAGTTGAGGTGCTCCCGGATTTCTTCTCTGTTGGTTCTGGCGGGAGTGAGGTTTCCCCAGAACTGTGTTGTGCTCGTTTTTGGTTGTTGTTGCATTTCCCTCTAGGCTGAGGTGCATCGCTTGGTTGCCCTGTGTTCTGGTGGAGGTTTCCCAGAACTACATGTTGTTGTCCTGGTGAGTGTTTCTCTCAGGACTATTTCGCACTCGTTTCTGCTGTTGCCTTGGCTGGCGCATTCTGGCGAGTTTTTCCAGAACGGTGCGTTGGTGGTTCTGGTGGAGATTCTCTCAGGACTGGCTTGCGTTGCTTCTGCAGTTCTGTTGGCTGTAGTGTTCTCTCTGATGGTCCATATTGTTTGGATCGTGCATTCTGGTGAAGGTTCTTCCCAGGATCACCCTTTGTCGCTTCTGGCGGAGGTTCTTCCTAGGAGTGCTCTGTGTTCGTTTCGGGCCACCGTTGTGTTGCCCCTGTGATTCGAAGTGTGCCATTTGGTTGGGCTGCATTCTGGTGAGGTTCTCCCCAGAGCTGCTTTGCGTTATTTTGGTTGTCGCTGTTCTCTCTATTTGAAGAGATGAGCTGTCGTTGTTGCCGGTTGGACTGTCTGCATTACAGTCTGCTTGGGCGTTGCCGGTCAAGGCGTCGTGCGCTTGGCCGTGCATCTGGCTGTTGTGTCGGCCAGCTTCTCTCATCGTTCGTTTCCAAGTTTTCTCGGTCGTGCTGGCAGAATTTGTGTGTCCCCGTGGCTCGGGTGGTCTGCTTTGTTCTTGCACCCGGCGTGCTCTCGCAGATGGTGGTCTGGTGAGTGTCGTGGTGCTCGGCTGGCTGTGCTTCGTATGGAAGTGTCAATCTCGCGTTGTGGTTTTGCCTCTCGCGTGTGGAAGAGACTCATACGTGTCTCCTTCCTCTGCTTTTCGTCGGTTGCTCGGGGTGGTGGTGCTCCACTATGGTGTTGTATTGCCAGGGTGCGCATCGTTGCGACCTTCTGGTGGAGTCACCTTCCCTGGAGTTGTTTTTGGGTCGAGTTGTTTGCTCCCCTCATGCCATTGTTTCTGTATGGCACCATTGGTCGGTGGACCTATTTGTGCCATTTGCCGTTATAATGGTTTCTCGCTACCTGCCAGGCTCAATTCGAGGCATTGGGTCCCTATTGGTTTGGTGCGAGGTAGCATTGTTTTCTTGTTGGGCCGCTCGTGTGAGCGTTATTCCGCTGTGCATTGGTTTTTCGTGATTGGCTTGCTCGTGCAAGCATTGTTCTGTTGTATGCTCGGTGGTGCCTCGGCTTGTGCCTTGGAGGCTTTTCTTGCCGTCGTTTTGGTGTTTGGCCTCTCTATCAGTCGTGATAGAGGTGGTGCTTCTTGCTCTTGCACACTAGGGAGTTGCTGCGGTTTTCACTCCCTGTGTGGCAGAGTCGGTGCTCTGTGTTTTGTGTTCTTCTTGGAACGTACGTGGTTCTCACGCTCTTGAAGTAGTAGTTGTCGGCTTTCCGTGTGCTTCCGTTGTGGGTCTCTGGTAGAGAGTCCCCTTCGGTGGGGCCCGTGTCGTCTCGGGCCGTTGGTGCCGCTGTGTGCACTGCGCCTTAAGCGTTTTCTTCGATGCTTCGTGTTTTGTGCTTCAAGGGCTGGGGCCGACGTGGCCTGTTGCGCTCTTTCAGGCTTGCGGTTCTTGGCGTGTGGTGTTCGGTAGGCCTCCTATGGAGAGTCCTTCCTGTTAGCCATAGTGTTGTTTTGGCCGCTGGTGCACCTGGGTTGCCCTTTGTTTACTTTTGGTGTTCGTGGTAGCACCGTGTGCTCATGCTCGAGCGTTTCGGTTTTGTGCCGTCTGGAGCCCTGGTGCATTGTGTTGTACCCTGGTTAGCTCCCGGTGCTTGTGATAGCACCCTGTGTTGTGCTGTGTGTCTGTTCGTATGCTTCGTGCGTTGTTTCACGAGTTTGCTCGGTGTTGGGGGCTTCGCGTTTTCCGCCTCTGGGACACGTGTGCAAGCCTGAGTCTTGTGGTCATACCATTACCACTGTGGAGTGGCTGCTTTGCCATGTCTAGGTAGCCCAATCGGTGGTACGCCAGGCTTTGGTCGTGACCTGTGTCTAGGTTTCCCCTCTCGCTTTTGGAGCGAGTGTGTTCGGTTGTGGTACCCTGATTCGGTCTGGGTCTCTCTGAGGTCGACTTGTTGCCCTCGACCTCTGCGGTTGTTTTGCTTCTCGTGTGGTTGTGCGTGGCATTGGTGAGTCTAGAAGCCAATGGCAAAGTCTCCTGTCGGTTTGTCCGGTGACAGTGAGGTCTATCGGCTTGCTAGTACTCGACCATGTGGTTTGTCGACGTTGGGAGGTGTCTGGCTCTGACTTGACCTCAAACGTCTTCCATGCTTCCGTCGCGGTGTGCCACGTTGTGGAGCATGTGACTCCTAGTTTTTGTGGCTCCGCATGGGTTTTGTATCCTTGTCGGACCACGAGGAAGGTCTGGGTGAGACCTAGTGGTGATAGTGGATGCCGTTTTTGCGTGTTGAGGGTTCTTCGCGTGCGTTTTCTATCCCTGTTGGACCGCAAGGAAGGTCTGGGTGAGACCTAGCGGTGACGGTGGACGCTGTTTCATGTGTTGAGAATTCTCCGCGAGTGTGTCCTCGCTCTGGGTTGTGTCTCTCGTGTGGCTACTCAGTCGAGTGGTGACTGATGCTAGCTGCGGCTCGTGGCGTGAGACCATCTTTTTTCTCGAAGTGTTGTGTTCGACTCTCAGGTGTTTTCCCTTGTGGTTGTTGGCAATGATGTACTCCGTCAGGTTTCGCTGGCGACGGAGTGCATTGCTGACCGGTGTTTCTCGTGTTGCTGTCGGCAACTGCGCTCTCTGTCGGGTTTTGTTGGCGACAGAGTGGGTTGCTGGGCGTTGGGTCACCATAGTGAGGTCTGTTGGTGACTGCAACTGTGAGGATTTCGGTTGGCGTTCTCTGCTGTTCGGGCTGGACTTGGCGTTGCTCGGCACATGGGGTTGTCGTTCCGTTTGGGCGCCCCACGTGTGCCTGGAGTGAGCTGTTGGTTTTCGGCTTGGTGCTTCACCGTGTTTGGAGCCCGTTGTGCGAGCCGTTGGTTTTCCGGCTTTGTGTGCTTGCGCGTGTTTGACGGTGTGGTTGTTGCCACGAGGAAGTCGTGTTCAGACTGTGGTTTTTTTTTTTTTCGCGTTGGTCTTACGTTTACTCCCTGTGTTCCGTTTCATGCCTCGAGATCTCTTGGGCTCGCCCCAATTTCGAGGACAAAATTATTTTAAGGGGGGTAGAATGTAAGACCCGGTTTCCCGGCTTCCGTACGATCTCGTGGGATGACTGGACACTGATGCGTCCAGGCTGGGTGATGCGTTGGTGTCGCGTCGGGGGGTGCTCTACGCAACAGTCATTTGTGTCGCGGCAAGCTTGTGGGTTGCGTGTTGGTCGTGCCGTGGTTCTTCGTCACGTCTTGCTGTCGCGCCCGGTCAATGGGCCGCGACAATGTTTTGTCGTGTTGCATTGTTCGGTCGTCTGACACCTGTCAGGGTGGCAGGTGTGTCAGTACGACTTGTCGCATTGTTGCGGCGCCCTTGTAGGGCGCATTCTTGTCGCAGTCCGTTGGCTCGTTGCTTTAAGGTCTGTAACGCGACAAGGCGGTCCGTTGCGTTCTGGTTGCCTGATGGTTAAAAGCCTTGGCTAGCGATCCCCCTCTCTCTCCTTCTTCCCTCTCCCTCTCCCTCTGGCAGTGCTCTGCCTCCCCCTCTCCCCTTTGTGTGTTTCAGGCGAGGAGGAGGGTCGTGCGTGGTGCTGTGCCATCGTGGACCTTGCGTGGAGCGAGGAGGAGGTGGTCGTGCGTCGTAAAGGCCCTTCGTAGGTTCGGTTCTTCGTAATCGGTAGTGATTTCTTGTGCCCTTCCCGATCTAGGTGGATTGGGAGCCCCTTGGGGTTTATAGACAGCTTTACTGCTTTCCCCATGCTCCCCTCCCCCTTGTGTTGTGTTTGGATGGTTTGTGGGCGGCCGGGATTGAGGATCCCGTTGGTCTGCCTCCCTATTGGTGTTGCGACGGCTCGACGCATCGCGACATCAGAAGAGGCGTTGGCCCGCTTGGGCGCGCCGCGCTTCCTGGTCGCGATAGGATTGCTTTCGCGGCGCGTTTCTACCTGGTCGCACAGGGCTGTCACGATGCCCTTCCCTGTCGCGATGGTGTCACGAAGGCCTTGGGGGTCGCGACAGTACCTGTGTTGCCTCAGGTGTTTCCGTGGGCCTGGTTGTGTGTCGGCATGTGCCACAGGGCAGGCTTTGCCCTTAGGACATTCTAGTAGGGAACGCGGCTGGTTGCCTCCCTGCGTTCAGTGACTGAAGGTGACACCTTCGTGGCCGTGTTCTGGCAGCGGTGCCAGGAGGGTTGTGTCTGCCTAATAATCGATTGACCGGCGGTCAATCGATTATTAGCAGAGTGACGGGTTTTCGTACTGTCCGGTGGTGTTCCGAGGTTCTATCCGTGCGTGCGTGCCTTGGTTGGCCGATGGCCCCTTTTGAGGGTCCGTGCATGCTTCTCGCTCGCTGGGCTTGTCGTGTGCTTGTCGTGTGTTACAAGCCAGCAGTTCGACGTGGTTTTGTTGTGCTGCCCCGCCTGTTCGCCTGGTGCTTGGCACTTGAGGGCTTGTCCCGTTCAGAGGTTGTCTCCGTTTCCTGGGAGCCCCGTCCTCGAGAGCTGTTGAGGGAGTACTCCGGGCTACGAGCGTGCTCGAGTTGGCAGCCCACGTGAGCGGACTCTGGAGCTAAGGGGAAAACGAGGTTTGGACGGTAGCGCTGAGTCATTTGTAGAGCTCTCTTGTCTAGGTCTAGGACGCCGAGGGGTTCGGAGTGCTTTCCTGGTGCAGACCAGATAGTCCCTTGTCTCGCTGCCTCTCTCTGTGTTGGTTCCGGAGCCACGTAGTGGTGTTAGGTGTGAGGCCGCAGCTTGGCCAGGCTGCGGTGTTATGCGTGTTGTGTGTTTATGTGGCGGCTCTGTCTCGCCCTTGCGTGGGGGCGGAGGCAGGAGCTAGGCTAGCGAGCAGAGTGTGCGGACTGTGGGTCCCCCTCTTGGCTGCTAGCGGCGGTGGCTTGGTTGCTATTGTTGTGACGACGTTTTCCTCACGACGTTTCCGAGTTTTCCTCGTTGCCCTAGCTTGCACGGAGGTTTTAGCCTGGCTGTGCTTAGCTCCCATAGGCGTCGTTGGTCTGGCCTTGGGCAGACCCGTGCATCTGGTGGTTCCCGCTTCGGTGTTCTCTCGGTTCCATGGTCCCATTCTTGGGTGCCAGCCCGTGATGGCGCCGGCGTGTGTAGCTTCCTAACCCGGTGGTATGTCTGGGGTCCGAGGCGGTTCTGCTTGTGGGCCCTCGACCTTGTAGAGGTCTGAGGTGGCCGTGCTTGCGGTGAGACATCGTTCTCACTTGGTTGTTCTGTGGTCTCGGCAGGTGTGCTGAGCACTGCTTCCACTTTGTGCCCGACTCCGTTGGTTTCTGCGGAAGTCGTGTGTGTGACAGGACCTTGGTTGGTGGTCGTGGCGTTGTACTGTTCTCTTCCACTGCTTAGTAGTACCATGCTGTAGGTGTTCCTCACTTTACCGCTTTCTAGTGTAGTTTCCTATTTTCGGAGTTCCCACTGCTCTGGCCGGTGAGGGACTGGTAATCCCTACTAGGCCTTGTTCGCGAGGCTCACCCCCCTACTTCTTTCAGCTAGGGGCTCGTCGTAGCGAGAGCTCGGTGTCGGACGGGTTGTAGAGGCGGCTGTGGCATCGTGTGTTGTCAGTACCAGTGAGAGCGAGCGTTGTGAGCTCTTGTAGCCTGAGTGAGTTGAGAGTTGTGTTTTGCAAGTCCTTGAGGTATGCCCCTTAAGAACTGCACCTTTCTTCTTGTACCTGTGCTTTTGCTTGGGACGCATTGTACAACCCTTTTGTATAATGTACAGATTATTATAGTTATTTGAACTCAGTACATATCTCACTAGACTTTTTCATATAACCCTTCTGGGTGTTCGGATCTGTGGGTGGCGGCGCAACCCTCGGGGTCCCCAGCGAGGGGTCTGAGAGGTCGGGTCGTTACATCAAGAAACCTGGCCTCGTACTCCAGGACAGTAATGGAACCCTGTGTAAGAGATAGGAACTCCTGCTCCATATTGTCCTGTACATGCTCAAGGATGAACTTGGCCCAGAAGAGTCTAGTGAACTCGGCCCAAGTCACCTCCAAAGCTCCATCCTCATACCTCGTACGTAGCATACAGGCCCACCAAACATCGGCTC
This sequence comes from Colocasia esculenta, assembly GCA_014218235.1. Lineage (NCBI taxonomy): Eukaryota > Viridiplantae > Streptophyta > Magnoliopsida > Alismatales > Araceae > Colocasia > Colocasia esculenta. Next base: position 167,697,926 of record CM024753.1, read on the forward strand.
TCTCTGCAAGATACAACCCATAAGCACCATCTAATCTAAAATCTTAATCTTACATAAGTACATATACTCTGAGTACCTATAGCATGTAAGTTGCCAGGCTAACTTTAGCTGCACACCTGGTAGCACGGAAAATCTTCTCCACATCTCTCATCCAGCTCTCCGCCAGAAGGGGCTGAGTCTCCCCCTTAAAAGAAGGTGGAGCCATCCTCTTAAACCTCTCACCATGATGGACGGACCACCATGCCCTTGCTCTTGGGGAACTGGAGCTAGATCTTGAGCCTGAGACAAAAAGCAACACATAAGCAATCATACAATCAACAAAACAGGCTACCCATATTTAACAACTCTAACCTGTGCCTGCAACTGGGCCTGCAATGCGGCCTGAGTTTGTGCCTGCGTCTGCATCGCCTGAACTAGGCCATGCATGAACACGCCATAGTCCATAGGTGGTGGTGGAGGAAGTACCGTGGGACCCTGGGGTGCTAGGGCCTACTGCTCACCCCTCTTCTCACGTCTCTGCTCATCCTCCCGAGCCTGGGTACCTTGCCTACCACGACTCGCCATTGCCTGTAAAACAATCAACTCAGTTAGAATCTAAATTACTTTGTCGTAACCATTTTCTTAACTATCTTTAATTCATTATTAGATGTTTTCCACATGTATGGACTAATTCTATAAAGGCTTTGAAATATTGTGTAGATGATGTCTTATTTATGTACAATCTCAACTTGTTGCTCTGATACCAATCTCTATAATGACCATCTTTATACCGGTACGATTATACCAATCCACATCGATATAAAGTGTGTCCTCACAGTGGGACATGTACCCAACACAACGTAGTAGGTAGAGATGTACATAAATAACAAAGGAAAGTACAACGGAAGAAAAGAAATTCTTATTCCATCATCATTACACACATCCCACAGTCTATATAGTAGCAATGTAAATAAACAAAGTCCATAATTAAACAAGTCCATAACATAACATTGTCTACATACTATTAAATGGAAAGTACAAGCTATGTAAATAGTCTTCCAATAGCTCTGCTACTCCTCTTGCTCAGAGTCGATCTTCACTACATTCTCCTCAATCACGGGAACACATGCCTCACCTGTATGTTAAAGCAAGGATGAGTCTTCACAAAAGACTCTGCAAGCAACCTATTGGCACATCCTTACACATATCACATTCATCTTACTCAATTTTTAACATGAAGAGCAATTCATCACATGATTCATGTCACATTTAAACAATTACAAATGAATAATCTATAACATGCTATCTACACATGGACTCAACTTAAATCATGGTGTCAATTATAATTCATTCATGACACATTTTCAAAGAACTTAAGCATGAAACTAAACACATGTTTACTAGTAATACTAACATGATATCCATCATATTCCACATGCTTTCATATCACATATTCTCACATTTTTCTTGCTGTTTTAACATAAATATGATATACTCGCATGGTTTCACATTAGAACACATTAGCACATCACTTCCACATAATCACTTGGCACGTTCACACATGGTTCAAAACTATTTTTCCGTGACACAAAGTCCAAACCACCATAAAGAAATACACACATAACACATACCCGTCACCTAGACATTATAGTGACGAATCTTGGTAACTGCACAAAACTGGGAGAAGCCCTCTCCACCATAACTAGTGGTACTTGTCCACCTCTTGGATTTCATCCTGATGCCCACAGGATAGCACATAGACATTGAGCCTTCCCATAGGGACTTTTCTACACTACGGCTCCACAACGTTCCATGGTAGTAGTGTCAATTTTCGCACAACATTCACTTAATCACATTGTTCCAATTAATCACATGCTTAATACTATTTTACATGCTCTCTATGGTCCATTCACATGCTTATAATTCAAACACATATATTTCAGGTTACAAAACATATCATGATTGTCTAACAGTATTAAAACATGCTTAGAAGTGCCTAAACATGATTCTAATCAGCAAACAATATCGTTTCATGATTAATCATGCTTAATATATCTTTTAATAACTTATAATTGAAAATAGTACTTATAGATGTTAGAACATGCTCAAATTTTAACCACAAACTCTACACATGGAATCTATCAGATGGTTATTTTTTTAGAATTTTCACTATAGTACACCTATTTTTAATATTTCACAGAGATATCATGTAGTTTAACAAGATAATTCAATTAGACATGGTAGACAGTGAACTGATGTTCCTAACAATCTTAAAACATGCATACAGTAATCTTAAGTGCATAGAAAATTTCTGTAGCAATATCACACATCATACGTATTTAAGCCGAATTTAAATCTGACCTGCCATGCTCCTTTTCTCATAACAAAAAATCTATAATTTACAAATATACTCAAAAAATTATTAGGAATTCATGATCCAATCTACTAGATGTACCTGACAAGATGAAAATTTTATAACATGTGCATACATTCACAAACCCTTGAAAAGCACATCACATAAGTTGAAATCAGTATTCTGTAAAATCAGATGAACTTGACGGCAAGGGGCTTGCCGTCAGGATGGGTTAACGGCATGATTGACTGTCGTTAACTCAGGAACTTGGCGGAAAGAAAGTTGCCATCAACCTCCTGTCTGTAGAAAATGCGAACCAAAAATAGAAAAACAAGGAATTTGGGGGTCTAGGTCTAGGGATGAAACCTCTAAGTTACTTGCCTCTCTAAAAACCCCTAAAGATCGAATTTGTTGAAGAAGCCCTCCTCGGCCAAGCCAAAGAGGTGACTTTTCATGCTTTGATTCAACCTTCATGCTTTTACAAACAATCCCTCGTCGTTAGGAGAGCTTCTCCACCTTCAGCAGAGTCTCCCTTTCATAGTAGATCGTCGGTGCAGCCTTCATATCACCGAATCTACCCTCTCAACTCTCTCTTTTCTCTCCCCGGAACCTAGAAAGCCCTTCTGAGCCAAAGTCCCCTCTTTGTAGAGATGACTTGATTTTATAGGCAATTGGGTAGGAGGAATCCTAGGTATTAAGAGTCCTAACCATTAGGGACATTTCCTAATCTGTCTCCCAGAGAAAACGGGATAGTCTCAGATTTGGAATCACACACACAACCGGAGAAGTAAACGACCACATAGCTGCCATTAACCAGAAATAAACGTCAATCGATATTTATGTCTAGATCCTCTGGCCACACAGTAAATGACACAAGTATTACCGTCAACCAGCCCTTAACGTCAATGGATGTTGACATTAGGAAGAATTTCGGGTAGAGAATTAAAACATCAAAACAGTCACAAAATACACAGAAATTTTAGGGCCTTACAGTCTGATGCAACCCCAAAATGAAATCCATGGTAGTGTCCTCCCACAGGCGATCAGGCATGGGAAGACGAGTGTATAGGTCTGTATTTTGCTTCCTTTGCTTGGCCAATGCGTAGGTGCGGCAATGAGCCACAATGTGAGCCACATCGCACTTCACACTAAGTTAAAAGAAACAATGCTCAACTAACTCAATGGTCTTGTTTCAACTGAAGTGGCTGAGAAGACCCCTAGCATGGAGCTCCCAAATCAAGAAATCGCAGATAGAGGTCCTCGAGATGCACAAACGATCACCACAGAAAAGATAACTGTAGCAACCTGATAATTTTAATAAATAAATAAATAAAAAAATTTAAAGAAAAAGAAGTTAATTAAAACTCATTAAACAAAAAGAAGTAATGAGCTTTGCTAAATGGACAATATAAAAGTTATTAGGCAAAAATAGGGATTTTTAAAGGTTGAATAAAATAAAATACCCTAAATTCTTATCTTTAATGTTTCCTAACATGAAAAGAGCTATTAAATCATTAAAATAGTTAATATGGGTTGGAATTGGACTCCTAACCCTACCCAAATTGGTTAGGTACGAATTTGTAACCCAACCCAACCCAATTAGGAGGTGGAAACCTTGGAAGGTTGGAAGAAATAGGGAAACTCAGAATTTAATGGGAATTAGAGTTGTAGTAGGAATTGGAAATACTAGAGGCTTAAACACAACCCAACCTCTTCATGGCCGACCCTAATGTGTTGCTGAGGCTTGTTGGATGTGGAGGAGAGGCCAAAGGAAGGGAGAAATCGTGGGGAGAAGGCTTGCTCAAGATCTATCACCTGTTCTTCGAGTTCTAAGCCCTAGGAGACAAATCGACCTAAAGGTAGGCATTCTCACAAGCTAAACATAATTAATCTCATTTGTAAGATATTCCTAACATCAGGAACAAAAGCCCTCTAGTTGCTCTAATTTTCATCGACCCTATCTTGAGATCTTTATTTTTGAAGTTCTGTTATCATCATATCCTCGAACCCTCATATTTATTTTAGATCTCTATGTACACTTGATCTCATGCTACGAAATTTTTATTGGACATACTGCTCATTGTCAGGAATCATTTGCCACCGTTTTCCCAAAATTTCATTTAGTATACCACTATAATTAATTCTTTCTCTATCACTCTATCCTGCTCTGTGTTCTTCGTGAAAGATCTTGTTCAAAACATGTCAGAAGCATGATTATTTCCTAATTCCTATTTACTGTATATACCCTTGCATGTCTAGATCTATTTAAAACTGGTTTAACAATTTTTAATCATCTATACACCGAGATCTAAATTTTTAAACTACCCTGTGTCAACGCTTGAGAAACTTGGACCGCAATCCAAGGCAGGCTATTTCCTTTTTGGGCTCAGGCAAAGAACTTGAGAACGCAATGGCCCGATAGGCCGCGTTCTCAGGGGCTGATCGTGACCAAAAACCTGTCGCATTCTGAACGCAACAGGATCTGGCGTCGCGTTCTGGCTGTCTGTCCTGACCAACCCATCGCAGCCTTTGAATGACTCTGTCGCATTCTAGATGTACCCTGTCACGTTCCTTATAGGGGTACGTCACCTTCTAGACTTTTGCACATAAACCCTTGAATTTTGGTGCTCTTCTTTTTATACAATGGTTATATCTCCTGTTAACAGTCTTAAACGCAGTGAATAAAGATGTTATAATATGAACATATATTGATTAGTTTAAAAGACTTACGTATGATCTTTTCATATCCATGATTCTCTTCATCACATGCACATACTTGTAACCATCCAATATGACTTGACTTGGCATGAAATTATTTCATAATATATCTAGTAATTTACTTTAATAATGTATTAAAATTTCTCTATTTTTAATGGACTTGCCTTCTTTTCTCACGATGTTTTAAATACCGTTACCGATGCTCCACTGTTCTAGAATTCTTCTAAAACGTCGAGCACTTGTCTCCTTATACAATTTCTCTTTACTTGGATAAACTCTGTATCGGATATTCCTTCTGTCGGACTAGTGAATCCTTGTTCAAGGCCTTCGTAACTCTCCTCTGTCCATGGATTTCCACATGGTCGACAAGCTAGTTGTACCCTAATACCTATGATACCCTTTAGGGATCAGTAAGATCCAAAACGGCCTTAGAATGTTCTCTCTCTGATCTTGAGATCATGTTGGACCTCTGGACTATGCTCGTGGCTTGGTCATTGGTTGGTTAGTGAATTCTACCTGATTGCCAGCACCCGTTATGCATGTTGTGCAACTGTTACTATCGCCTGTTTAATGTTGTTTCCTGTGTAATGACCACTAGCTCTCATCTATACTCTACTCTCTCATTTATTCACGTTCTCTGTACACTCATCTATTCATCAAGTACTCTCCTCTATTCTTGGTACTCTATATGGCCATTTGACTGATTGTCTAAAGATCAACATTATGACTAATGCTTGGCAATATAAAGGGCCTGGTCTAGTCCTGGGAGGTGCGTCCAAAAGTGCTAGTGCCCACAGGAGTTAATTGACCAGAGTGTTTGGCATTACACTCAAGTGCTATCTATCACGACTATCTATATGACAATCAAAGTGCTATGCTATACTTGACTCGTTGTGCTATCATGAACTATATTGTGCTATTTGTGCTATGGCCATCTTGTAAGGTTTCGTATAGAGCGCAGCGGAAACGCGAATCTCACAGGTAGATATCGTTGTCGGCGGTCGGATCGAACAAAACGGTAAACCACGCACAGACAGATCTCATCTTTACCTTTGCGGGGTTGCGTAACTCCTGAATCCAGGGAGGAGGTGGCGCAGGAGGCGCCGGTGCTTCAAGCCGTTCAAGTGTCCGGCCTCTAGACGTATCCACGCGAGCTCCGGACGCAGACGGGATCTCCTCGTTCTCCACGCGTCTCCCAGATCTCAGCTCCACCATGTGCCGAAGAGAGGAGAGAGAGGGTGGGGGGCGCCCTGGGAGAGAGAGAGGAGGGGGGCGGACAGGGTTAAGCCTGGAGCTTGGCCCAGGGTTTAACTCTCAGCGTATATTTATAGACACTGCGGTTTTTCACAAAAACCCAGTCATTGTCTATAAAGAACACCTTGCCCAGTCTGCTCGGAACTCTTATGCGTGTGACCCTCTAGGCCCAACTGCTAGTCCAGTTTTCAGCCCATTAAGCTCAATAACTCTTTATTGACTTATGGTAATTAATTAACATCTCATATTAATTAATTACACAATCAATTATCATCTCACGATAATTGACCGGGCTTCCAATCAAGTTTGGTGCTAAGCAACACCACTTGATCCTGGAAAGCATTGGGGTTCAGCAACCCAATTAAGGAACCTTTGTGTCACCAGATTCCATGTGACTATAATCCCTCGCTCGTACAATGCTCCCGATTGTACTTAGGGTATGGTCAACTGTCAAACCCTAAATTGCACACTCACTCGGTTTAGATGCCGCATAACTATATCAGAAAACTCCTTTTCTGATAAGAAGTCTTGCCCTGGCCAGAGACTCCCAGGCATCCTTCCGTAGAGCATTCACTCTCCTATTACCGAGAGCGAGCGATCCCATATTGACCACACAATCACCTTCGAAGGTATTCCGCTAGATCCGATCACTTAACTGATTAAGACCTCATGGCTAGAGATCTATAAGTCAAGGTCAAAACCCAAAAGTCCACCAACAAGGTGTCCTTGGTGTCTCAGGTCTAAGGACCAATCACGCCACTGTGACAATGAATCTAGCTGGTTGACAGTTAGGTAACATTACCATCCAGCGATTCATAACGGATCAGTTCAGTGAACTCATTCTCCAATGAGCACCTACAAATTCACCTTAGTGTCTCCACACAAGTGACTATGAGACCAGTCACCCTCATCATATGAGTAGGTGCAATCTATACTAGTCTAACCGGATATTCAATGTCCTTCTTGAATATCCTCCGACTAGGAACAATTAAGAATATACATTTAAAGGATATTAATCTCATTGTTATGATCTCATCATAATTAATATCCATTGCGTATATTCATGGACTTCATAATGAAACGATAAACGAATTACACATAATGAATATAAAAGCCTTATTATTATTATCAAAGAACAAGATTGTACAAGTTATGATTGACTTGAGGACATCCATAACTAACACATCTTGCTCTTTGTGTTATGCTTCACGCTTGTGCTCTATATCGTGCTATCACTTGCTTGACAATACTTGACTCTCGCCTTCTTTTATTAGTTACTCTGCCTTTTAATACATTAATCATTTAAAGCATGCCTGATCATGATATATAAGTCCTACTGGGCATTATCGCTCATCCTGCGTTATTATTATGTGTTCTCAGGTGAGACCAAGGATTATACTTACACTCACGAGGATGGGAATGACCAAGAGTGAAGTCAAGAGTACTCTGGCATCTTAGTGTTATGTTAGAATCTTAGTTTAATCTTTACTTTTATTCAATGTAATTGGGCCTATAGAGTGGCTCTGATATTAGTGATTGTAATAAACATTTGAAGAATTATTAATGAAATGCAATAGCTTTCGTATTTGTTCTTTGACCAGTGGTTTGATGTCTATATATGCTTTGTACATGTTTACTTGCAACTACCTCACATTCCGATATTTCCGCATCAGGGCGTGACAGTTTTGTGGTATCAGAGCCTAGGTTGTTCTTAAGTATAGGATGATCTAGGTTGACCAGCCTCGACTAAAGTCAGTTACCCTACCTACGTGAGCTATGGTTAGAACCAAGTGTAACTTGTTAAAATGTACCCACACTCGCACAAATTAAATTCCACATTAATATCATAACAACAAGTTACTTTTGTAGAAACTTAAGCAACTAAGATGACTGCTGAACGTGCTCGGATGAGGGGCATGCAACAAACTATCCAAGAACTTACCAGTGCACTTCTGCAAGCTGCACAAGGTGGACAAAATCACGGCAGTGCAGGCAAGCTGCATCGTAACTTCAGAAGCTTGAACCCACCTAGGTTCAGTGGTTCTAAGGATCCAGATGAGGCCGAGCACTGGCTGAAGGAGACGGAAAGAATTTTTCGTGTTATGCAATGTGCAGCTGGGGACAAGCTGCTTCTAGCTACCTTTTAACTTGAGAAGGACGCCCGCTCTTGGTGGGAGTCGGTGGAAGCGACTAGAGCTAATGGTCAAATTACTTGGGCTGAATTCAAAGAGGCATTCAACTCCAAGTACTTTTCGAAGCATGTCCAGGAGAGGAAGGCTGCGGAGTTTGCTGCCCTTAAATAGAGGAGCCTATCTATGGCTGACTATGAAGCATAGTTTTCTAGACTGGCAAGATATGTTGAGCATCTGGTGAATATCGAAAGGATGAAGTCTAAGCACTTCCTCAATGACCTTAAGCCTTAATATATTACTCAACTAGCCCCTCTCGACATCCAGACTTATGCCGAGATGGTGAAGAAAGCGCAACTGTTAGAAGACGCTACGGACTTCACTGACCGCATCAAGGGGAAGTTCGTGAAGAAGGAATTGACACCCGGTCTGACTACTGCCAAGCCAACTATCGGCAAGAAACGTCCTTTCAGCATCACAGAAGGACCCAATGAAGAAAGGAAACCCAAGGCTTTCATTCCTAACACTCCATCAAAAAGCAACTGTAAGCACTGTGACAAGCCAGGTCACACGGCTGATGAGTGCTGGAGAAAAGTTGGTGCATGTTTGTGCTGTGGAAGCTGCGAGCACCGTATCCCCGAATGCCCACTATTGAAGGAGAATGAGAGGCGCACTAATGTGCCTAAGAAACAGGGAAGACTGCAAGCCCTGCGAGACGAAGAACCCACTGAGGAAGGTGGCGTGGTAGAAGGTACCCTATAAGTTTTCTCTCTATCAACATTTGTTTTATTTGATACTAGAGCAACTCATTCATTCATATCTCAAAACTTTGCTGATACTCTAAATGTTCAACTTATATCCATGGGGTGTGAATTCTCTGTCACAACACCATTGGGAGAGAAAGAGAAATTGAACAAATATTACCCATCTACCGATGTAATGATCGGAGAACATAACCTATAAGCCGACCTGGTATGTATGCCCATGGAAGGCTATGACGTGATTCTAAGAGCCGACTGGTTGTCCACATATGGGGCAAGTGTCGACTGTAAGAAAGGGAAGGTTACGTTTAGTGAATTTCCTAAGCTGTCATTCATTGGAATTAGACATAAGAGATGGATGTCTCTAATCTCTGTCATACAGGCCCACAACATGGTATGGAAAGGTTGCTTTGCTTTCCTTGCGGCCGTAGTAGTTGAGAGGAAGGGGTCTAAGATAGAGGACATACACATAGTCCAGGACTACCCAGATGTGTTTCCTGAAGATCTACCAGGAATTCCCCCTGAACGTGATGTCAACTTTGCTATTGAGTTAATCCGTGGAGCTGCCCCGGTGTCGCGTCAACCGTACCAGATGTCACCTGTCGAATTAAAGGAACTGAAGGCACAACTGGTGGACCTGTTAGAGAAGGGGTTCATCAGACCAAGTACTTCCCCATGGGGAGCACCTGTGTTGTTCGTTAAAAATAAAGATGGATCTATGAGGCTATGTATTCACTATCGACAACTCAATCAGCTAACCATCAAGAACAAGTACCCATTGCCTCGGATCGATGAACTTTTTGACCAAATATCTGGAGCTCAAATGAGGATCAAGGACGACGACATTTTCAAAATGGCTTTCAGGAGAGGGTATGGACACTATGAATTCATTGTTATGCCATTTGTTCTGACCAATGCTCTTGCAGCCTTTATACATGAACAACATATACCGACCATATCTGGAGAAGTTTGTGGTTGTATTCATTGATGATATACTCATATACTCAAAGACCAAAGAAGAGCATGAAGAACATCTGAGAATAGTTTTGCAAGTCATGCGAGACAATAAACTACATGCAAAGCTGAGCAAGTGTGAATTCTGGCTCGAAGAAGTATCTTTCTTGGGCCATGTCATCTCCAAGGACGGCATCTCCGTCAATCCCTCCAAAGTCGAAGCAGTACTAAAATGGTACAGACCAACGAATGTCACAGAAATCGGAAGCTTCTTAGGACTGGTTGGCTATTACAGGCGGTTCATAAAGGACTTCTCCAAGATCGCCGTTCCTCTCACTCGTCTTACATGGAAGGAGAATCCCTACTCTTGGAGTGAAGAGTGTGAGAAGAGTTTCCAAACTCTAAAAGAATGTTTGACCTCAGCACCTGTTCTCGCTCTTCCAATAGAGGGCAGTCTATACCGATGCCTCAGGAATTGATCTAGACTATGTGTTGATGCAAAAGGAGAAGGTCATTGCTTATTCTTCAAGACAACTGTGTTGCCCAGTTGACGAGCCCAGAGGGGGGGTGAATGGGACTTTAAAAAATTTGTTCAATAAAAACCTGTTCACAAAAACGATTGCACAACACACTTCGTAGATTGTTAGAGTTAGTACAAGAAGGATAGAAGAAGCAAGGCAATCACACAAAGGACACAGCGATATATCCTGGTTCGGACCTCCTTTCCACAGGAGTCCTACGTCCAGTCCCCAAGCAATCTCTTGGGATTTCACTACAAGGGTATAGTCCCCCTTATGGACTAACAACACCCAACTCAGCTGGTCTTCCTTCACACGAAATGAATTACACCACCCTGGATACCCCACCAGGTCTTCCTTCACAACCGAAGGAAACAACACCCTGGATACCACCAGGTCTTCTTCTCTTTCCGGGCAAGAAGGCAGCCCACTTCTTTTATAGGCGCAGAAGTAAACCTCCTGGCACAAACCCCAATGTGGTTCAACACCCAGCACATAGCTGGTCTTCCTTCTCTAAGAAGGGAACAACACCTGGGCACCCCTAGGTCTTCCTTCACACATGAAGGGAACAACACATACAAATGTGTTCAGGAAATAGACGCCCCTAGATCAAGCTAATAGGACAGGTGCTTGATCTGAAGCAAAGACTGAGAGGATAAAAGATCTACAAGGATGATCTCTCTCAGTGCTAAAGGCTCTCACAAAGATCTACACTGAACTCAGAGAGCTAGGAGCTACACAGAAGAAGGAGTGAGACTTTGCTCATTCAGATGCTCGCAGAAGAATCTTCAGAAGGAATGGGAGCGTTGCTTTCTTCTCTCTGTTCTCATTTGTTCTGGAGCTTCAGTCTTCTATAAATATCTTCAACTTGAAAGATAGTCGTTGAAGTGTTCGTTGAAGTAGCCGTTGTCTCCAAGATCAAGTGTTCGTTAGACTCTATGTTGCAGAGGAGCTTCTAGTTCAACGGTCCTTTGCTTCTCATGCACGTAAGGAGAAGATCTTCTAAAATGTCCTTTGGCTTCTATTTTATCCAACGTTGTATTACCAGTGCTGTCGGAGACCTGCACACATTTATGAGCTTAAACAGTAGATAGCTAAGCTGTCTCTGGTTGTCAGTCAACGTTAGAAGATATGATCATTAAAGTAGTAAAGCCATTTTGTTGTTCTAAAAAGATGTTCACATGATAAGCATGATAGTGAAAGATATAGTCTGTATGCATGCAGTGATACGTACAATCTTCATTAATGCACAACAGTCAAAAAGATATTCAGAAAGATATTTGACTTTTCAACATAATCAGAAAACAAATCGTTGTCTTCTATGAAATCGTTATTTGTATGACTTATGAAATCGTTGTGCAAATCGTTATGATTTTATAAAGAAATTGATGCACAAATCCTTATGAATCAATTAAGAAATCGATGTGCAAATCGATGTGAAGTTCCTAAAGGAATCGTTATGAAATCACTAAGGAAATCGTTATGAAATCAAATCGTTACGAAGACAAAGAAATCGTTACGAGAGCAAATCGTTACGAAGTCTAAAGAAATCGTTACGAAGGCAAGTCGTTATGATTTCTAAAGAAATCGTTACGAAAGTAAGTCGTTCTGATGACTAACGAAATCGTTATGAGATCAATAAAGAAATCGTTATGAACTTACTAAGGAAATCGTTATGGTATCGATTTCTTTGCATTCACTTAACAAATTGATCTGAGATCGATTTCTTTAGAATCGATAAAACACTTAGCGAATCCTTATGAATGTGAATGTAAGGAAATCATTACATCTCTACAGAAATCGTTGTTGGCACTTTGTGAACTGAAATCGATGTATTGAATGAATATCGATTTATCTTTCTAGTGCAAATCATATAACGATAATTCCATAAATTTATATTTACTGGGAAAACATGATATTAATTATTTTTAATAATAATTAATCAATCATAAATTTTGTTATCATCAAAATACAAGGGTAAAAATATAGGAGTGGTTCAACAAACTGAAGACTCATGAAGTCAACTACCCTGTGCATGATCTAGAGTTGGCTATCGTGGTCTTCGCCTTAAAAATCTGGAGACATTATTTATATGGTGAGCAATTTACTATCTATTCAGACCATAAGAGCTTGAAATATTTATTCTCCCAGAAGGAACTTAATATGAGGTAGAGGAGATGGCTTGAATACTGAAAGGATTTCGACTTCAACATCCAGTACCATCCAGGCAAGGGAAATGTTGTGGCAAATGCTCTTAGTAGAAAGCCGATGGCATCTTTATCAAGTCTAGTTCTTGGTGAGATATGACTACTAGAGCAATTCACAAGATTAGACTTGAACATTTAACATAGGGATGATCGAGTCTTGGTTGCCAATATCAAGATTCAATCTGACATGCTAGCAGAGATCGAAGCACAACAAGATAGCAATCCATTTTTGGTTCGTGTCAAGTAAACCTTAGATTAAAGACCTGATTTTGCTATGACTGAGGATGGAAGGCTTGTATTCCAAGGAAGGACATGTGTTCCTGACAATGAAGAACTGAAGAGAAAGTTAATGGACAAAGCTCACCAGACGAAGTATACTATTCATCCTGAAGGTACGAAAATGTATCAGGATAAGAAAAGAACGTTTTGGTGGCCGAACATGAAGAGAGAGGTAGCCAAGCATGCTGCTCATTGTATTGCTTGCCAATAGGTAAAGGTAGAACATAGACGCCCTTCTGGCGTACTCAGACCATTATATATTCTAGAGTGAAAATGGGAAAGTATTGGCATGGACTTCATCATCGGTTTACCCAAGACTCGTGGTGGACTCGATGTCACGCCCTGACGCGGAATATCGGAACGCGAGGCAGTTGTAAGTAAATGGGTACAAAGAAAGTACTAGACATCAAACCATTGCACAATGAATAATACTAAAGATGATCCTTCTCATTAATAACTTCCCAATGTCTAGTTACAACCACTAATATCAGAGCCGTTCTATAAGACCCAATTACATTGAAATAAGCAAAAGACTAACTATGACTCTAACATATTGCTAGGACACTAGGGTACTTGTGACGTCACTCCTAGTCATTCCCATCCTCTTGAGTGTATAGTTCATCCTCGGTCACTCCTGAGAACACAACGACAAATAACGTAGGGTGAGCGATAACGCCCAGTAGGACTTAAATCTCAATAGTCAAGTAGGCTTTAAATGATTAATGAATTAAAAGGCAGAGTAACTAATGATAGAGCGAGAGAGTCAAGTAATAGATAGCAGGATAGCACGTGAATGAAATAGCACAACTTTCCAAATATAGCACGAGAGTCGAGTATAGCACAAAATAACAAGATGGCCATAGCACAAAATATAGCAATAGCACAACGGGTATAGTATAGCACTTTTGTCAATAGACAATGAGAGAACATAGCACTTTTTGATTGTCATTTAGATAGTCGAGATAGATAGCACTTGAGTGTAATGGCAAACACTCTGATCATTTAACTCCCATGGGCACTAGCACTTTCGGGCGCACATCCCAAGACCAGATCGGGCCCTTTATATATTGCCAGGCATTTGTTATATTGTTTATCTTTAGACAATCAGTCAATGGCCAATATAAAGTACCAAGAAATATATGAGAGCACTAGATGAATAGACGAGATAGTAGAGTGAACGTGAATAGATGAGCGAATAGAGTATAGAAGAGAACTAGTGGACATTGCACGTAACACGTCGAGTAAACAGGTGCTAGTAACAGTTGCACAACACGCGCACATGGTGTTGGCAGTCAGGTGGAACTCACTACCTTTCCACTGGCCATGTTACGCACAGGTCGAGAGGTCCGGCGTGATTCAAGATATGAGTGAACTTCTAATAGCCATTTGGATCAGGTTGATCCCTAAAGGGTGTAATAGGTGTTAGGGTACAACCGGCTCGTTGACCATGTGGGAATCCATGGACAGAGGAGACTTACGACGGCCTTGAACAAAGACTCACTAGTCCAGCAGAAGGAGTATCCGATGGAGAGTTCATCCAAGTCAAGAGAGTGTATATATAGAAATAAGTGCTCGACGTTCTAGAGGAATTCTAGAACAGTGGAGCCTCGGTATCGGTGTTCCAAAACATTGCGAGAAAACGTACACAAGTATATTTAAGAATGAGGCAATTTAATGACATAAATTACCAGATAAATTATGTAAAATGTTCATGCTAATTAAGCCATATTTGGATGGTTCAAACTGTGTGTGCATGTGAATAAGAAAATCATGGACAAGATAGATCATGTGATTGACTTAAATTAATTAAAATATATTCCATATTTAGAACTTTGTTTTTCAGTGTTAAAACAATTAACAAGATATGGGAATAGCTGAAGAACAACAAGACTTGCAAAAAGATGGGTTTTCCAGCAAAAAGTCAGATCGCGACACACCCTAATAAGGGTCGCGACAGGGTCCACGGAGATCACGACGGGGTCTTGTACAGGTCGCGACGGGCTTGTCGGTTCGGGCAGGCATGTCGCGACGGGGTCATGTGAGGGTCGCGAGGAGCTCAGGCAGACCGGGCAGTAGATCGCGACGACAGTCCCTGTCGTGGTCAGATCGCGACAGAGGGCACTGTCACGATGGCCTGTGTGAATGCGGCCTATCAGGCCGTCACGTTCACAAGGTTGATGGGGATCGGATAGGTGACTTTGACAAAAGAACTATGAACTTGTGTGTATGGCAGCGGAATTAAAATAAGTAAAACACACAATTTGATCAGATCCAAGTGTGGGTGTGAGAATAGTGAATAAGTACAGCAAACCACACATCAAACCACAATGCACTAAAGATTTTTAAGGTGGTTCGGAGAACACAACTTGTGTCTCCTACGTCCTCCTCCTCACAACGGAGGAACCACTAGCACAAGTATAGTACAAACTAGAGCACGATGACTCTGACCTCTTTGAGTGCACCAACTCAAAGAAACCAGGAGATAGGCACGATAACCTACTCCACAGACCACCTGTGAATTCAGCAAATTCACAAGCCCTTGAGCACCACAGCTCAAGCACCAGAGCACAACGGCTCCAAACCAGAGTACAAAGTACTCAAACCTCTAGATCACAATAGATCCAAGTTCTGCTAGAACAAGCACACTTAGAGAATAGATCCTCTAGCACGATCTATCTCAGTACAATAGAAATGGTAGAGACAAATAGAATTGGGAGATCTGTGTAGAACACATACACAGATTCCCCATAGAATTTAACACTCTGACCAAATACAGACTCAGCTAGATTTCCTTCTGGACCAGCACTGCTGCAATCACGAGCTCCACCTCTTCTTCTCCTTCTTCTTCCCTTGGCGGCGCTACTCTGCTCCTCTGGATGTAGATCCGTTTTTCCCGCTCTTCTTCACTTCCTCCAGAATGCTCTGGGCCTTGTCTAGCGTGGGATGGCTTTGGAGTACCAAACACATGGGTATTTATAGCCCCATATGTCCATAAGGAGCCTTAGGGTATGTGGGCACATGATCCAAGACCAATCCGATTGATCCCTAGGAGGCCACGTATCCAGATGGATCTTAAGATGAAAATTCAGCCAGAGTATGTCGACACTACCACTGAGTGTGTCGACACACTGTCCCAATTGTCCAAAAAGGGTCTTCTGGAAGCTGGGTCTAGTGTTGACACTGCCACTGGCTGTGTCGACACACTCTCCCAGTCAGGCAACTGGGTCTTCTGGAGACTGGGTCTAGTGTCGACACTACCAGGGACTGTGTCGACACACTTGACCTTGTCTTCATGAAAAAGCTTCAGGGACTCTGACCCAGTGTCGACACCATCAATGGGTGTGTCGACATTATCAATGACAAGAGCTGTATACACCTGCAAATTTAACACATAAATCATTAGTACAAGATATTATCATAAAAATATGAGATATTAAACATCAAAAACATGTTGTTTAAGCATTATTGTGATATGCATAAAATGTATAACATGTTCAACATATCATCATCAAAATCACAATATGTCATCATCAAAATCAAAGAATGAGTGATGTTCATTGATCATCATTAAAATACAACTTTAGGAAATTCCAAAACACACTCAACCCAACAATCTCCCCCTTTTTGATGATGACAAAACATATGCACAATCTCCCAATAGGTTGACTGCCTTGACTGCAATAACTCCCCTTGACCATATACACCCTTTGAACTTTCTCCCATAAAGAACTTTCTCCCCCTAGAAACTTTTACTTTCACCTCCTTTAACTTTCTCCCCCTTTTTGACAGCATCAAAAAGATAGATAAGAGAGAGAAACAAAGATTGTAAGAGATCAAGAAAAGAAATGTAGGAAATGAATGGTCAAAAATGATCAAAATAAATGAGGCAGAGTGATATTGACATATGAGAGAAATTATTGTGTTCTTTGTATTGTGCAATAAAGTTTAATCACAAAGACACACTCAACACAAAGTATAGCAAAATATAATGATCTGAATGTAGTTAAAATAATGATGCAAATGTGAAGAAAAGCGACCTATATGAATGAGCAGAAATATTTAACAAGGATGTTAGAAGCTTTAAGTTTAACACAATGTAAAATAATAGGTCTAAACTCAGTATACATGAACTTTATGAAGGTCTTAAGCTTTTCCATCCTGTCAATTTGATTTTTTCATTTTAACTGGGAAAGAATACAAGAATAAATTAGTTAATTCTCACTTTTCAGTGCAAGAGATCACATTGATTAGATGCAAGATCTCCTGATTACTTAGTGGTTTAACTTTCATTATATTATACAGAGTTGAAAACTTTTATTTTCACTTTTTGACGCGAAACAAATCACTTTTTAGGTGAAATGACCCGGTTACTCAGTGGTTCAAGAATTTGCATTGCTCTGTTTGTATCTTTCCAGATTGTTGATCATTTTCTTTTGATGTTTTGCAGAAATATGTTTGCTTTGACCAGAAAAGTCATGACTAAGAATTTAGAAAAATTATTCTTAACATGTGGTAAAAATGAAGCTTAAACATACACATGTGAAATATTAAAGCCACTCATGTGCCTATAATAGTGTTTTGCAAATCATTTTAAAAACATTCAATATTAAGATTGCTTAACCTTGAAATGATAATGAATCTTTGAAATTAAACTAAATGCACAATGAGTTTAGTTACAACGTTTTAATTCTCTCATAAGAAAACAGCAAAAGGACTCAAAAATTCTAATGACTTTGGGGTTCAAAATAGACATGTAAATTCAAGAAATATGACAATGATTCCCCCTTTCATGTATCTCCCCCTCACAAGGTGAACATGAAGATTATTGGAGAAATAGGAATGAAGTGAAAGCAGAATGAACAAGAATGGTTTATTGAAAGACAAGGACTCCCCCTCAACAATTGCATACGAGGTTCTTGATACTTGGCGGAGACATATACTTACGCATAGTGAAAGTGTCCAGACAAACCTAACTTGCCTTTCTTCAAATCACTATTTGATATACCAAGAATTTCAATACAACTGAGAAGTAGGAATTTATTTGCAAGAAAGAATGGCTTTTATTTGCACAAAGAAATGAGATGAAGATTTCAGACATGTGAAAACTTGCATAAACCAAGTTCCCTTCTAAGAGAAGTGAATCTAGGTTCTGCAAGAGACTTAGTGAAAATGTCTGCAATTTGTTTTTCTGTGTCAATAAAGTGGAGTTCAAAAGAGTTCTTCGAGACTTCATCTCGAAGGAAATGATGCCAAATGTCAATGTGTTTTGTGCGGGAATGCTGAATAGGATTTTTGCATAGATTTATAGCACTTGTGTTGTCACAAAGAATGGGAATGCAACCTAATGTGTGATTGTAATCTAGAAGTTGATGTTTGACCCAAAGGACTTGGGTACCACAGCTACCAGCGGCAACATACTCAGCTTCTGCAGTTGAAAGAGCTACAGAATGTTGCTTTTTGGAAGCCCAAGAAATAAGACACCGTCCTAGATATAAACACAACCTACTAGTGCTTTTTCTATCAAGTTTGCACCCGGCATAATCAGCATCACTATATGCAATCAAGTCCAATTTACATCCAGCAAGATACCAAAGACCCAAATCACATGAAGAAAGAAGATATTTGAAAATTCTTTTCGATGATCAGTCTGTCCCCATGTAATTTTAATTATCTATTTATTTTTATTATTTTTGGTGATTAACAAAATTTCTTCAATAATTTCTAACATATATTTCATAAGTCATAAGTACAGGAAATATACCAAGGTCACACAAATCAATGTTGGTAAGCATTACCTCTCTGAAGCTTTTATCTTGTCAAGATCATATTTCTCTAAGTCCACATCGACTTTTGTTGAAAGTCACAACGACTTCCTTTCATTCTATAATGATTTGAATTCATAACGATTTCTTATGTGTCTGAACGACTTCTTTACTGTGACATCGTTTGATTACAAACAAATCGTTCTCACAACGATTCTATAAGTCATCGCAACGATTTGTTCAGAACTCGTAACGACTTGCCCGTCGCAACGATTTCTTAAGTTATCATAACGATTTCTTTAGAATTCGCAACGACTTGCTCACCGTAACGATTTCTTAAGTCATCATAAAGATTTCTTTAGAATTCGCAACGACTTGCTCGTCGTAACGATTTCTTAAGTTATCTAATTCACAACGATTTGCTTTCTGCAACGATTTGTTAAGTGTTCATAACGATTTCTTCATTGAACACAACGATTTGCTTTCTATAACGATTTGTTAAGTGTTTCACAACGATTTATTCGGTGAACACAACGACTTGCTTTCTATAACGATTTGTTAAGTGTTTCACAACGATTTCTTCAGTGAACACAACGACTTGCTTTCTATAACGATTTGTTAAGTGTTTCACAACGATTTCTTCGGTGAACACAACGACTTGCTTTCTATAATGATTTGTTAAGTGTTTTACAACGATTTCTTCAGTGAACACAACGACTTACTTTCTATAACGATTTATTAAGTGTTCATATTGAATCCTTCAGTAAATGTAACGATACATAACGACTTGCTTTCTATAACGATTTATTAAGTGTTCATATTGAATCCTTCAGTAAATGTAACGATACATAACGACTTGCTTTCTATAACGATTTATTAAGTGTTCATATTGAATCCTTCAGTAAATGTAACGATTTGCTATGACTCAAAACGACTTGGTCAAACTGACTTGATCATAACGATTTCATAAGTCATATAGACAACGACTTTATGGTTTATATCGACTTGACATTTATCTTAAAGCGTTGAATAGTCAAAGTCTTCTTTTATCTGTCTGACTGCTGTGCATTTAATGAAGACAGAACGTATCTCTGCATGCATACAGATGATATCTTTTCATTATCGTGCATATTCTGTCAACATCTTTTAGAACAAGCTACTTGGCATTGCTATTTTGGTGAATATTCATATCAATGTTTACTGACACCAAGAGACAGCCTAGTTGTCTACTGTTCTAGCATTTAATATGTGTAGGGTCCTAAAGACATTCTGTCATACAACGTTGGACCATATAGACGCCAGAATACCTTATCTCTTTGCGTGGTCAACTAGATAAAAGATTGTTGAAGCTTCCAAAATGTCAAGCAGTCTAACGTTTACTTGGACAAGAGACAACGGATACTCCAATGACAATATTTCAAACTGGAGATTTAAATACAAGACAGAAGAGAAGAATGATATGTCAACCGTGTAGAGAACAAGCATCTCATATACAAGCATTCAAATTCTCCTGCAAGAAGTCTAGAGCCAAGGATCTCATTCCTCATCATCTTTAGCTCTTCGCTCTCTGTGCTGTAATATAATTTCTAAGAGAGACCGTGTAGTTATGAGATTGTGCCTTGTTTAGATCTCTTGTTCTCAGTGCTTGTTGCTTCAGATCTTGGCTTGTAAAAGCTTGATCTAGGGGCTTGAATTCATTCTATTCTCTTTGTGGTGTTTCCCTTCGTGTGTGAAGGAAGACCTGGTGGAATCCAAGGTGTTGTTTCCCTTCGGTTGTGAAGGAGGACCTAGTGGGGTATCCAGGGTGTTGTTCTTCTCTTCTGGGTTGAAGGAAGACCAGCTGAGCTGTGTGTTGTAGTGTCCATAGGGAGACTGTACCCTAGTTAGTGAAATCCTGAGTTGTTGCTCAGGGACTGGACGTAGGACTCCTAAGGAAAGGAGGTCCGAACCAGGATAATTCCTTGCGTTGTGTGATTGATTCTTTGTGGGTTTGTTGTTCATAATAACCATTACTAACCAACATCGAAGATTGTTTTTGTGTATATTTTTACGTACAGGTGTCACCTAGAGAGATTTTTTAAAAACCCATTCACCCCCCCCCCCTCTGGGCTTTCAACTGGGCAACACTTTTAACGGCAGATATTTGACAATCTTTAGGATTTGCTTGAAATCTTGCACACATGCAGACACTGAATTGAATATCTGGCCTAGAGGTAGTTAAATAAAGAAGAGATCCAATCTTACCTCTGTAAAGTGTAGCATTAATAGGCTTACCAGAAGTATCACTTTCAAGTCTTACACTTGTGGCCATTGGTGTGTTGGATGGCTTGATGTTTTGGAAGTCAAACCTCTTGAGCAACTCCTTGACATATTTTGTTTGACTTAGAAAAATTCCTTCAGCTGTTTGATGTACTTTTAGACCTAAAAAGAATGTAAGTTCACCCATGAGACGCATTTCAAATTCAGATTGCATAAGATGAGCAAACTCATTGCATAAAGTATTATCTGTTGATCCAAAAATGATATCATTAACATAAACTTGAACAACAATGAAATGATTTTTTGCAGTTTTTGTAAACAAGGTTTGATCAATGTTTCCTCTTATGTAACCTTTATTTACAAGAAAGGAGCTCAACCGGTCATACCAAGCTCTTGGAGCTTGTTTAAGACCATAAAGAGCCTTGTTAAGTTTAAAAATATGATTGAGAAATTTTTCATTTTCAAAACCAGGGGGTTGTTTGACAAAAACATTTTCTTTTATGTATCCATTTAAAAATACACTCTTGATGTCACGCCCCAACGCGGAATATCAGAGCGTAAAGGCATTTGCAAGAAAAAGGTATAGAGTGAATACTAGACGTCAAACCATTGCACATTGAATAATACTAAAGCAAATCATTCTCATTAATAACTTTTCAAATGTCTAGTTACAACCACTAATATCAGAGCCATTCTATAGGGCCCAATTACATTGCAATCAAGGAAATAACTAACTACAACTCTAAGATAACATAATGACTCGAGGGTACACCTGGCTTCACTCTTGGTCATTCCCTTCCTCGTGAGTGTATGTGTCATCCTCGGTCTCACCTAAGAACACAACATCAAATAATGTAGGGTGAGCGATAACGCCCAGTAGGACTTAAATCTCAGGCTCATGCAGGCTTTAAATAATTAACACATTTAATGGCAGAGTATCTAAAGATAGCAGGTACAAGAGAGTCAAAACATAGCAAGAGATAGCACAACAGGTAACAGGATAGCACATTAGCACGAGATCGAGTATAGTTTCCAAAAATAGCACAGGTATCGAGTATAGCACGAATAGCATGATGGCCATAGCACAACTAGCACAAGTATAATAATAGCACGACGAGTATAGCACTTGTTTGTCATTCTAGACATCGAGAGAGTATAGCATGTTTTGTGTTTTGATTGTCATATAGATAGTCGAGATAGATAGCACTTGAGTGTAATGCCAAACACTCTGATCATTTAACTCCCATGGGCACTAGCACTTTCGGGCGCACATCCCAGGACCAGATTGGGCCCTTTATATATTGTCAGGCATTGGTTATATTGTATCTTTAGACAATCAGTCAATGACCAATATAGAGTACCAAGAATAGTTAAGAGCACTATATGAATAGGCGAGATAGTAGAGAGAACGTGAATAGATGAGCGAGTAGAGTATAGATGAGAGCTAAGGGTACATCATGTAAAACAACGAGTAAACAGGCGATAGTAACAGTTGCACAACACGCGCACGTCGTATTGGCAGTCAGATGGAATTCACGATCTTCCCACTGGCCATGTTATGCACAAGTCCATAGGTCCGATGTGATTCAAGGTAAGAGCGAACTTCTAATAGCCGTTTGGATCATATCGATCCCTAAAAGTGTAATGGGTGTTAGGGTACAACCGGCTCGTCGACCATGTGGGAATCCATGATCAGAGGAGACTTACGGAGGCCTTGTGCAAGGGTTCACTAGTCCGGAGAAAGGAATATCTGATGGAGAGTTCACCACAAGCCAAGTAAAGTGTGTATACAAAAACAGGTGCTCGATGTTCTAGAGGAATTCTAGAACAGTGGAGCGTCGATATCGGTATATAAACAACGCAAGAAACGAATACAAGTCCTTTAAATAGGGTAATTAATATACATTATTACAATAAATTACCAGATACATTATGAGATATTTTATGCCAGATTTCAGCCATAAATGGATGGTTCATGTGTGTGCATGTGTAAGAGAAATCATAGATAGAAAAGAAGTCGTGAATATGTATTTTAAAGCATTCAATATAGCTCCATTTTAAAATAGGTGTTTTTACTACGTGTATGACTGTTAAAAAGGAATAAGAATTTTGTAGAAAGTGAGAGCAATAAATTTTATGGGTTTTCATCAAAAATCCTGTGAACGCGACGTAGGCCAGTAAGGGTAGCGACAAGGTCAGGGCAGATCACGACAGGGCCTGAAAAGGGTCGCGACAGGGCTGCCAGAACAGAACGCCAGAACGCGACGTAGGGTACTGTCGCATTCAGAACGCGATGAGGAAAGGCGTCGCGACGGGCTTGAGAATGCGACCTGTCGGTCCGTCGCGTTCTCAGGTCCATGGCCTCAGTCTGACAGAGCTCTGCTCTGTCTTGGATTGTGGTCCAGAAATATCAGATTTTTATACAGGGTCGTTCAGAAAATCATAACTAATTGTATACACGATGAAAAATCATGAAACTAGTGGAAAATGAAACTAGAAATGCGAGAGTACTTCTAGTAAATAGGAATTAGAGAGAGAGCATGGTTTGAACATGGTTTGAGCATGAACAATAACGAGTAACACAAAACATGATACAGAGAGCAAGATTGATTTAATTCGAGCAACATGCTCAACAAAAATTAGGGCCTTCAGGGGCAAAATATCCCTAACAACATGAAGTATCTACAGTAAACATTTCGTAGCATGGGATCAAGTATAAATAGAGTTTTGAATTAAACATGATGTTTCGGACTTATCATGTTTGCAAATCTTCTAAAATCAAGAACAAAAGATTGGCTCGATGAAAAAGAGGGAATCAAGAGGGCTTTTGTTCTTGGTGATTGGAACTACCTACAGATGAGTTTAATTTAATTTTACTCGTGAGAATACCTACCTTTCACTCGATTTATGTTCTAGGGCTTAGAACTCCAAGAACGAAGGAAGAAGCTTGATGGATCTTCCTCTCCTCGATTTTTCCTCCTCCTTGGCCTCTTCTCCATGTCCAAGAACCCCTTTGCACGAGCTAGGGCCGGCCATGAGGGTTTAAGAGGTGTATTTACATAAATGAAAGTTCATATTCCTACTACTACTTAAATTCCTCTTAATTACGAGATTCCTAACTCCACCTTTCCTCTCTTGCTTTCCAATCTCTAATTGGGTTAGGGTAGTATCTAAATTCGTGCTAGACTATATGGGGTAGGTTTAGGAATCCAATTCCAACTCTAATTGCCACTTTTATTGCTTTATTAACCCCTTTCCAATTAGGAGATAATTAAACTCCGAATTTAGGGTATTTTCTTATTATTCTCCCTTTGTGAATTCATATTTTTGACCCAATAAGTTCTAGAGGATCTATTAAGCAAAGCCCATTACTCTTTTCCATTTAATGGGTTTTATTTAATGCTCTTTTCATTGTGTATCCCTTTAGCTGAGTTTTTAATTTATTATTTAAATTTTTATTTTTCTCAAAAATTCAGGTTGCTACACTTGACATCCATTTGAAAGACTTTAAATTTCAAAGAAGCAGCAAATGCAAGGAATATTCGAACAACTTCAAGTATTGCTACAGGGGCTTAAGACTCTTCAAAATCAATACCAAGTTCTTGGTTATACCCTTGAGCAACAAGTCTAGCTTTATTTCTAACAATTTGACCAGATTCATTCAATTTATTTCTAAAAATCCATCTAGTTCCAATGACAGAAGTTAAATCTGAAGGTTTGGTACTAAATCTCAAACTTGATTTCTTTCAAATTGATGAAGCTCTTCATTTATAGTATTTATCCAGTTTTCACAAGATAAAGCTTCATCAACATTTTTGGGTTCAATTTGGGAAAGTAGTGCCAAAGAATCTTCAAGTATGACAGAATGAAAAGATGATCTGGTTCATATTCCATCTTACAAATTACCAACAATGCTTTCAAGTGGATGATCTCATAAAAATCTGGGTTCAGAAATTACCTCAGGGTTTGCATGATTTTCAGGAACATGATTACCTGAATCACTTGAAGTTGGCAATTTAAGAACCTCATGTGCATTTGGTACTTCTTGCTCTTCAAGATTTGTAGATGGATGTTCAAGAAAATTGCGACGACCCTCCTTATACCAGTACGATTATACCAATCCACGTCGGTATAGTGAGTCTCGTCACAGTGGGACATTTACCCAAGCACTAACACATATGATTGAGATGTACACAAAGATAAATACAGAGTAGCGGAAGAAAAAGAACCACTGTCTTTCATTTCATCATCCACATTTAAACATACATGATCAATGTAGCAATTTTAAGAACTACAGTCCACAAAATGAACTACAATTTAAAATTACATTGTTTGTCCACAATTACATAAGTTCCAATTACATAAGTTTCAATTACATACTATGAAAGTAAGTACAATTATGGTGACTCCACAAAGCTACTCTCCTCGCTCGGAGTCGCTTTCCGCGGTCTCCTCCAAAGGAGTGGGGTCACCTGCCAAACCTGTACGCCGAAGCAAGGAATGAGTCTAAAAGAGTCAACAAGCAACCTCCATTCACATCATATATGCATATATCACAAGTAAGTCCTACATTCAATTTCATTACATCAAAACATATAGCATGGTTGAAACAATGATAAGAAACAATCTGTCATGATATTTCTACATAATTCACAACACATGATACGTGGTTTATGTCATTCCAAAATAAAATACCTACCACATGCTTTCTACTTATCTATCCACATGAGAGCTACATTCACAATTTAAGCTACAACATGATAGCAATTTAGCATGGGATTTTCACACACATAAAAGGAAATACTCCTAACATGGATTCTACATATTTTGCACATGTAAAACATCGTTATAAACACATTAAAGTTGTTGTTTTTACATGAATCTAATATTTTCATATCATAAATCACAATTTCACATTCTAACACATGGGGTTCACATGTTTACATATTTACACATTCTCATTGTTTACTTTTACACATTTCACATATACACATGTTCACACTACGCAATTTGCACATATACACATTCACATTTTCACATTTAGATGCCGTGACACATAGTCCAAACCACCACTAGAAGGACACATTCACATCACATAACGCATAGATGCCACCTAGGCAACACAGTGACGGCTCTTGGTACTGCGCAGACCGGGAGAAGTAATCTCCACCCTAACTAGTGGTACTTGTCCACCTGCAGGATTTCATCCTAATGCCCCTAGGATTCTAAACACATTAAACTTTCCCGTGGGGACTTTTCCATGGTACAGTTCCACAACCTTCTATGGAAGCAGTGACACACACGGCACATTTTACGCATTTTTCCGTTTATTATACACATAGTTCTCAAACCATGTTGGGAATTTCATTAACAATCATAACCACAATGAGCATACTTCAATAACTAAATTTCACATGGAAATTGCACAACCTCATCTATTGTTGCCCAAATCACACGAAATTTTAACCACATGCTGTTGGCAGGTTTCAGATCACACATGCACATTTTCATATTTTTCTGAGCTACATTGATTTTACAGAAATTAAAATACTCCTTCACATGCCATTCATGAAGTAGTTTATCATAGAAGCATAGTGTCAAGGTCGGATTTAACAGTTCACTACCCTGCATCTAACATTCATATTATCACATGAATTTTTCCCGAATTTATGAAGCATCATACAATTTACTGAAATTTTAAAACATCCTACACATGCTCCCTATTTTTCCATACAGAAATTATAACAAATAGCATGGTCATGGGAAAATTCCCAAATTTTCAGAACTAGGACTAACATACAAGCACATCATTCAATAATTTTATGGCACTGAAATTTCGCAGAGATCATATGAACAGAACTCTGCCACATTCAAGGTCTCATCTAACATACATTTCACATAAACCTAACAATTCATACTAATTGTAGAAATACATAAAAATCTCACAACACATTCCATTATCTATATTACAAAACATATAATGTTTACAATATATCCTCATGCGAAGGAAATCCGAAAAATAGTCATATAGAAGGAAGAACAGCTCACTGTTCTGTCCTGAAGAATTAAATGGCGAAGTCTGGCCGTTCAAGGAGATTAACGGCAGCATCGTCTGACGCCAACTCAAGATCTTAATGGCAGGATATCTTGCCATTAAGTTCCTGTCTATGCGAAAACACAGACCGAACTCCAAAGATAGGTGAATGTAGGGGTTCCAGGACACGAATTAAATCCCATAAAATGCCTAAGACCTACTAGACATACATATGGATGACAATGATGGGTTACTTGCCTTTGAATAAATCTACAAACGGATTACAAGGTCGGAGAAGCCCTCCTCGGCCAAAGCCAAGAAGCCTCCAAAACACCTCCACTCCGGCTTCTGGGATGATGCTCGCAGCACACCAGAGCCGGGGAAGTGTAGCCTGATGTCAAGGGTTCCTCTTTGTCGAAGTAGATCGCCGGAAGAAGCCAACAGTCTTCAGATCTCAAGGCTCAAAGTTCTGGTTTCGCACAGGGACTTAGGGTTTCTAGGGTTTTCTTTGCCAAGAGACAAAGGGGTCTCTTCCAGCTGCTAAGGGGTGTTTCTATATAAGTCTAGGCTTGGGACATGCATGGGCAGGGTCTGATGGAAGTTGAGAGCCGTTGGGAGACATCTCCCCAATCAGTGAGCGAGCCCAACTCGGAATTTCGGGGTCTACTGCGCACAGAAAATCAGAGAAGTAGATGTCCACATCCATGGCCGACTACTTAGGTGTTGGCGTCCATCGATATAGACGTTGACTTCTCATGGACGTCCATCCATGTTGACGCCAATTTGCTCTTCGGCCAGAGCATTAAAACCATGCAGAAAAACCATATGTACACTATGTATATGCATGCAATATATGTAGCATAATATACACACTACTACACCATGCAATCAATCAATATTTATATCCAAACATACACATGCATACATAAGTACACCTAGCTAATATGTACGTAGATATTTAGATATTTACATATGCATACATAATATTTACACACAAGCATGAATCCACACTCACAACAAAATAAAAGGACAAAATTGAGGGCCTTACACCCTCTCCCCCTTAAGGAAACTTCGTCCTCAAGTTTGAACAACACTACTCGAACAAATGAGGATACTTCTTCCTCATCGCATCCTCAAGCTCCCAAGTAGCCTCCTCTCGCGAGAAGTTTCGCCATAAAACTTTTACCGACGTAATACTCTTGTTCCGGAGATGCTGAACCTTCCGGTCAAGAATAGCTACTGGTTGCTCCACATACGACAGATCTGGCTGGATCTCCACTGGCTCGTGACTAATAACATGAGACGGATCTTAAACATACTTCTTGAGCATAGATACGTGGAAAACGAGATGAACACTAACTAACGCGGGTGGTAAAGCTAACTCATATGCCACGTTGCCCAAATGTCTGAGAATCTCATACGGGCCAATGAATCTAGGACTTAATTTGCTATGCCTGCCAAATCTAACCACGCCACGAGTAAGCGATATCTTCAAGAAGACATGCTCACCCACTTCGAACTCCAAATCCTTGCTCCTATTCTCGGCGTAGGTCTTCTGCCTATCCTGCGCCGCAACAAGCCTCTTCCTGATAAGCTGAATCTTATCCGAAGTCTCCTGAACTAACTCCGAACCGATTAACCGCCTATCGCCGGTCTCCTCCCAACATAAAGGAGATCTGCAAGGCCTTCCATACAACGCCTCAAATGGAGCCATACCAACGCTCACATGAAAGTTGTTGTTATATGCGAACTTCACTAGAGGTAAATGGCGCTCCCAATCATCCTTCCAATCCAGCACACACGCCCTCAACATATCCTCGAGCGTCTGGATAGTCCTCTCAGACTGTCCATCTGTCTGGGGATGAAACGCCAAATTGAGCTTCAGCTCCGAACCTAAAGCATCCTGAAGACCCTTCCAGAACCTTGAAGTAAATCTCAGATCTCGATCCGAAATGATCGACTTCGGCACACCATGCAATCTAATAATGCTACTGACATACAATCTAGCCAAGCTCTCTACTGACTGCTTCTTCTTCATAGGCAAGAAATGCACAGTCTTCGAGAATCTATCTACGACTACCCAAATCGAGTCATTACCCCGTCTAGATCAAGGCAAACCCGAAACAAAATCCATAGTCACTGCTTCCCACTTCCATACTGGGATCTCCATCTTCTGCATAAGACCTGATGGTCGCTGCCGCTCGGCCTTCACTTGCTGGCACACTAAGCACCTAGATACATAATCCGCTACATCCCTCTTCATGCCAGACCACCAGAAGAACCTCTTCAAATCATGGGACATCTTAGTGTTACCCGGATGAATAGAGAATCTCGACCTAAGAGCTTCCGCTAAAACATGCTCACGGACATCTACCATGTCAGGGACACACACTCGGTGGTGAAATCTAATCACACCATCCTCATCCTGAGTGATGCCTACCTTGCCGACTAACTCTTGGAGTCTAGGGTCGGCTTTCTGTTGCTCGATCACCTCATCCAACACCAAAGACCTAAGGGACAACTGAGCCACAAAAGCCTGACATAAGGGCTCTAACTCAGACATCGAACACGCCGCATCCTCCAACAACTTCCAATCCTGCTAGAGCGAAGACCTCCTCCTGCTAAGAGCATCCGCTACGACATTTGCCTTGCCTGGATGATATTGAAGGTCGAAGTCGTAGTCCTTGAGGAACTCAATCCATCTCCTTTGCCATAGGTTTAGTTCCTTCTGGGAGAAGAGATACTTCAAGCTCTTATAGTCAGTAAACACCTCAAATATGACACCATAAAGATAGTGCCTCTAGATCTTTAGTGCATGAGCCACTGCCGCAAGTTCCAAATCGTGAGTCGGATAGTTACGCTCATGCTCCTTCAATTGGCGAGAAGCATACACCACTACCCTTCCTTGCTGCATTAGTACATAGCCTAAGCCAATCCGAGATGCATCCGTATAAATGGCAAAACCTTTAGCACCACTAGGTAATACCAATACCGGAGCGGAAGTATGTTTAGCCTTCAATAATTGAAAGCTACTCTCACATGTCTCGGACCACACAAACTTCACTCCCTTTCTAGTAAGCTGAGTCAATGGGGCGGCGACG
The DNA here is from genome assembly GCA_014218235.1 of Colocasia esculenta. Taxonomy (NCBI): domain Eukaryota; kingdom Viridiplantae; phylum Streptophyta; class Magnoliopsida; order Alismatales; family Araceae; genus Colocasia; species Colocasia esculenta. The sequence continues at coordinate 167,728,234 of CM024753.1, forward strand.
GATGAAAATCCCTCAATGAATCGCCGATAGTAACCAGCCAAACCCAGAAAACTACGAACCTCTGAAGGGGACTTGGGGGTCTCCCAATCCATAACTGCCTGGACCTTTGCTGGATCAACTGCTACACCAGCACTGAAGATAACATGCCCAAGAAAATGAACCTCGCGCAACCAAAAATCGCACTTGCTGAATTTTGCATACAGCTTGTGCTCACGGAGAACCTCTAACACTACCCTCAAATGCTGACGGTGTGTGGCCTCATCCGGAGAGTAGACCAACACATCATCAATAAATACCACAACAAAGCTATCTAAGTACGGCCTAAAAACCTTATTCATGAGATCCATGAACGCTGCAGGGGCGTTGGTCAATTCGAAAGGAAGGACCAAAAACACATAATGTCATAACGGGTTCTAAACGCTGTCTTGGACACATCCTCACTCCTAATCCTCAACTGATGATAACCAGATCGCAAATCGATCTTAGAAAAGACTGATGCATTTTGCAGCTGGTCAAACAAATCATCAATACGAGGTAAGGGATACCTGTTCTTCACTGTCACTTGGTTTAGCTTCCTATAATCGATGCATAACCTAAGTGATCCATCCTTCTTCTTTACGAATAAGACAGGTGCGCCCCAAGGGGAAACACTAGGGCGAATAAATCCCTTGTCTAGCAATTCTTGCAATTGCTTCCTTAACTCGGCTAACTCCGCAGGTGCCATCCGATATGGAGCCTTCGAGATAGGAGAGGTGCCCGGAAGCAACTCTATGATGAACTCTATCTCTCTATCCGGTGGCAATCCAGACAAATCATCGGGAAAGACGTTTGGAAAATCCTGCGCTACCTCGATCTCTGTAAGAGTAGGTGACTCACCAGTCTCGGGTACTAATACTACGCTGGCAAGAAAAGCGTCACAACCCTTGTTTACCATACGCATCGCCTTCATGGCAGAGATGACCAACTTTCCCGCCCAGTTTCTTGGCAAGGGATGAGAGAACTCGTCCTCACCAGGAATGCAGAAAACAATCCTCTTCTGATGACAATCTACTAACGCATAGTGCTCCTCTAGAAAATCCAGACCAAGAATAGCATCAAAGTCCTTCATCTTTAGCAAGAAGAAACACCCTTCTAGGACTCTATCCTCAATACACACAGGTAACGATGGAATACACTTCCCAGTCGATACCGTGCCCGCGGGTGTGTGTACAGACAACGGGACTTCTAAATCCTCAGACTCTACGCCTGACTCTAGAGCTAACTGCCTAGCGAACTGCTCAGAAATGAACGAGTGAGTGGCACCCGTATCAAACAAAACCCGAGCGTGCGCACCTAGAAGTAAAACGGTACCTTCGGTGACATGCTCCGCCTACTCGGCATCCTCTCGTGCTAGGGCAAACACTCGAGCTGGGGATCGAGGACTTCCTGGTCTTCCTGTAGCTGGCGCTGCTGCTGCTACCCCTGCTGGGGTTGGCGCTCCGCGCTCGACTCCTTGCTGAAATCTCGAACAATCCTCGATCTTGTGGTCACTACTCCCGCACTTCAAGCATTTTCCCGCTACCATCCAACACTCCGTACCACCGTGTGTCTTCCCGCAATGAGGACACTCCTTCTTCACACCAGGGGAACGTTGAGAAGGTACCTGAGTACTGTTGGCTGCCACTGGATGCTGCGGGGTCTGGTACGCTGCCTTCTTCTTATCATGCCGCTCGAAATGGGCCGCAGGTCTCTTCTGCAAAGCTTTCTTCTCCTCGAGGTACTGCTCCATTTCACCCACATGCCTACAAGCAGCGCTAAGGGCCTCGTCCAAGGTACGATGATCGAACGCCACTAGCCTCGTCCTCAGTGATGGCCTAAGGCCCATCACAAACTTCTTTGCCTTCCTGCGTTCATCAGTTATTATGTGAGGTGCATACTTAGATAACTCAGCAAACCTTGCCTCGTACTCGAGTACAGTCATGGAGCCCTGAGTCAAAGAAAGGAACTCCTGCTCCATCCTATCCTGGACATGCTCGGGGACGAACTTGGCCCGAAAGAGCCTCACAAACTCGTCCCAAGCAATGTCAATAGCACCGTCCTCGAATCGGGTACGCAGTAAGGAAGCCCACCACACATCAGCTCTCTCCTGCAACACAACCTTCATAAGCACCAACTAACAGCTCTAATTTAACAGGATAAGCAAGCATATAAAACTAACACATACCTGTAGCATATATGTGGCTAAAGTGACTTTGTCCTCGTCCGCATACCTAACAGTCCGGAAGATCTTCTCGATCTCCCTCATCCAGCTCTCAGCTAGTAATGGGTCGCTCTCCCCCTTGAAGGAGGGTGGCAACATCCTCTTGAATCTTTCCATGATGGAGGGTCCACCATGGTCCTGAGCCTGGGGAACTGGAACCTGGGCCTGCTACAACAAACAACAAGCAATGCATATTCAACACAACATCATGCAATTAAATAAGACAGACTACTCTTTATTTTATTATTCCAACCTGAGCCTCCATCTGAGCCTGGAGTGCAGCCTGGGTGTGGGCTTGCGTCTGCATGGCCTGCACTAGACCCTACATGAACACTCCATAATCCACAGGTGGCGGTGGGGGAAGTACAGGACCCTGAGGTGCCGGGGCCTGCTACTCAGTCTGCTTCTCATGCCTCTGCTCACCCTCTCGAGTAGGAACACCACCACGTCTACCGCGTGAAGCCATATACTGCAGTTAATTTAATCACTATTAGAAACTACGTTATTTAGTCCCTAACCACTTTCTTATCTATCTTTCATTCATTATTAATCAATTCTACACATGTGGACAACTCTATAAAGACTTAGCATGTAATGGAGATGATAACTTATGTATATTTATGTACAATCTCAACCAGTCGCTCTGATACCAATCTCTACGACGACCCTCCTTATACCGGTACTATTATACCAATCCACGTCGGTATAGTGAGTCTCGTCACAGTGGGACATTTACCCAAGCACTAACACATATGATTGAGATGTACACAATGATAAATATAGAGTAGCGGAAGAAAAAGAACCACTGTCTTTCATTCAATCATCCACATTTAAACATACATGATCAATATAGCAATTTTAAGAACTACAGTCCACAAAATGAACTACAATTTCAAATTACATTGTTTGTCCACAATTACATAAGTTCCAATTACATAAGTTTCAAATACATACTATGAAAGCAAGTACAATTATGGTGACTCCACAAAGCTACTCTCCTCGCTCGGAGTCGCTCTCCGCGGTCTCCTCCAAAGGAGTGGGGTCACCTGCCAAACCTGTACGCCGAAGCAAGGAAAGAGTCTAAAAGACTCAGCAAGCAACCTCCATTCACATCATACATGCATACATCACAAGTAAGTCCTACATTTAATTTCATTATATCAAAACAAATAGCATGGTTGAAACAATGATAAGAAACAACCTGTCATGATATTTGTACATAATTCACTACACATGATACGTGGTTTATGTCATTCCAAAATAAAATACCTACCACATGCTTTCTACTTATCTATCCACATGAGAGCTACATTCATAATTTAAGCTACAACATGATAGCAATTTAGCATGGGATTTTCACACACATAAAAGGAAATACTCCTAACATGGATTCTACATATTTTGCACATGTAAAACATCGTTATAAACACATTAAGGTTGCTGTTTTTACATGAATCTAACATTTTCATATCATAAATCACAATTTCTCATTCTAACACATGGGGTTCACATGTTTACACATTTACACATTCACATTGTTTACTTTTACACATTTCACATATACACATATTCACACTACACAATTTGCACATATACACATTCACATTTTCACATTTAGATTCCGTGACACTTAGTCCAAACCACCACTAGATGGACACATTCACATCACATAACACATAGACGCCAACTAGGCAACACAGTGACGGCTCTTGGTACTGCGTAGACCGGGAGAAGTAATCTCCACCCTAACCAGTGGTACTTGTCCACCTCCAGGATTTCATCCTAATGCCCATAGGATTCTAAACACATTGAACTTTCCCATGGGGACTTTTCCATGGTACAGTTCCATAGCCCTCTATGGAAGCAGTGTCACACACGGCACATTTTACGCATTTTCCCGTTTATTATACACATAGTTCTCACACAATTGGACACATGACTTACATTTCACCACTTGGCACATGATTCAGTTTTCCCTAACAAGATGCTACTATTGACAGAGTTTAACACTTAGGAATCTACACTAATCATGTTGGGAATTTCATTAACAATCATAACCACAATGAGCATACTTTAATAACTAAATTTCATATGGAAATTGCACAACCTCATCTACTGTTGCCCAAATCACATGAAATTTTAACCACATGCTGTTGGCAGGTTTTAGATCACACATGTACATTTTCATATTTTTCTGACCTACAGTGATTTTACAGAAATTAAAATACTCCTTCACATGCCATTAATGAAGCAGTTTATCATAGAAGCATAGTGTCAAGGTCGGATTTAACAGTTCGCTACTCTGCATCTAACATTCATATTATCACATGAATTTTCCCCGAATTTATGAAGCATCATACAATTTACTGAAATTTTAAAACATCCTACACATGCTCCCTATTTTTCCATACAGAAATTATAACAAATAGCATGGTCATGGGAAAATTCCCAAATTTTGAGAACCAGGACTGACATACATGCACATCATTCAACAATTTTATGGTACTGAAATTTCACAGGGATCATATGAACATAACTCTGCCACATTCAAGGTCTCATCTAACATACATTTCACATAAACCTAACAATTCATACTAATTGTAGAAATACATAAAAATCTAACAACACATTCCATTATCTATATTACATAACATATAATGTTTACAATATATCCTCATGCGAAGGAAATCCGGAAAATAGTCATATAGAAGGAAGAACAACTCAATGTTCTGTCCTGAAGAACTAAACGACAAAGTCTGGCCGTTCAAGGAGATTAACGGCAGCATCGTCTGCTGCAACTCAAGATCTTAACGGCAAGATATCTTGCCGTTAAGTTCCTGTCTGTGCAAAAACACAGACCAAACTCCAAAGATAGGTGAATGTAGGGGTTCTAGGACACGAATTAAATCCCATAAAATGCCTAAGACCTACTAGAGATACACATGGACGACGGGGATGGGTTACTTGCCTTTGAATAAATCTACAAATGGATTTCAAGGTCGGAGAAGCCCTCCTCGGCCAAAGCCAAGAAGCCTCCAAAACACCTCCACTCTGGCTTCTGGGATGATCCTCACAACACACCAGAGCCAGGGATGTGTAGCATGATGTCAAGGGTTCCTCTTTGTCGAAGTGGATCGCCAGAAGAAGCCACCAGTCTTCAGATCTCAAGGCTCAAAGTTCTGGTTTCGCACAGGGACTTAGGGTTTCTAGGGTTTTCTTTGCCAAGAGACAAAGGGGTCTCTTCCGGATGCTAAGGGGTGTTTCTATATAAGTCTTGGCTTTGGACATGCGTGGGCAGGGTCTGATGGAAGATGAGAGCCATTGGGAGACATCTCCCCAATCAGTGAGCAAGCCCAACCCGGAATTTCAGGGTCTGCTGCGCACAGAAAATCAGAGAAGTAGACGTCCACATCCATGGCCGGCTACTTAGGTGTTGACATCCATCGATATAGACGTTGACTTCTCATGGACGTCCATCCATGTTGATGCCAATTTGCTCTTCGTCCAGAGCATTAAAACCATGCAGAAAAACCATATGTACACTATGTATATGCATGTAATATATGTAGCATAATATACACACTACTACACCATGCAATCAATCAATATTTATATCCAAACATACACATGCATACATAAGTACACCTAGCTAATATGTACGTAAATATTTACATATGCATACATAATATTTACACACAAGCATGAATCCACACTCACAACAAAATAAAAGGACAAAATTTGAGGGCCTTACAAAAATCATCCTCATCATCACATAATGGAGTTCTGCACAAAGTAGTAATGTCAATCTTTTAGAAGTTTTTATCAAAAATGACATACGGAGATTTTTCCACAGTCTTATTTTTTAAAATATAAACTCTATAAGCTCTTGAAGTTTCAGAATAACCTAATAAGATTGATTCAAAACTTTTTGCATCAAATTTATCAAGATTTTTTTGTTGTTATTGTGAACAAAATATTTGCAACCAAAAATTTTGAAATATGACACACTTAGCTTTTTATTCTTGTACAACTCATAAGGGCTTTTTCTGATCTTTGGTCTTACCAATGCTCTAGTCAAAATGAAATTAGCTGTATTTACAGCTTCTTCCCAAAAAGATTTAGACAGTTTACTTTCAATGAGCATAGTTCTAGCCATTTCCACAATAGTTCTATTTTTCCTTTCTACAACTCTATTTTGTTCTGGAGTTCTAGGGGAAGAAAACTTATGGAGAATTTTTAGTTTAGTACAGAGATCAGAAAATGATTTATTTTCAAATTCACCCCTATGATCTGTCAAAATGGAATTCAGTTTGAAAGATAAACCCACTAAGGCAAAATTGTAAAATCTCTTGAATTATGAACATGCATCACTTTTATGGGATAAGAATAAGACCCAAGCATATCTTGTAAAGTCATCAATGATCACAAGGCCATATCTATTACCACTGAGGCTTTGAGTTCTGGTTTGACCAAAAAGATCCATATGAAGCAACTGAAGTGGTTTAGATGTAAGTATGTCATTGAACACTTTAAAAGATTTTCTTGTTTATTTTTCTTGAGCACATATCCCACAAACAGGATTGTCAATGACTGGGAAAGATTTAGGGAGACCTTTTACAAGATTCATTCTTATGAGTTTACTAATGGTTGTGAAACTTGCATGACCCAACCTATTGTGCCACAACCAAGCAGTGTCATTTTTATTTGCAATCAAGTAAACATTTAAAGATGAATTATCATACAAATCAATCATGTAGACATTATTTTATCTTTTTCCAATCAATTAATTTTCTCAGAAGAGGAGTCAATTATTTTGCATGAATCATGTTCAGAAAGAATCTTGTGACCATTGTCACACAATTGACTAATGTTAAGCAAGTTGTAATTCAAACCCTCAACTAAACAAACATCATCACTTAAGGTGATGCAAGACTTACCAATTCTTCCTTTGCCAATTTTTCTTCCTTTATTCTTACCTCCAAAGGTGACTGATCCACCTTCTTTTTCAATCAAGCATGAAAATTTATTTCTGTCTCCTGTCATGAGCTGTGAGCATCTACTGTCAAGAATCCAGATGTTGTTGGAATTGGATGCACAGCTTTCCTGCACATAACAAATTAGACAAGAAAAGTTTTTGGTACCCACATGAGATTGGTACCAACATCCTGAGTGAGAAGATATAACAAATCCTTTCTAACCCAAATTTGTGTATTTTTCTTCACATTGTTTTTTGAAACAGAAGATTCAACTTTTTGTTTTTCAAATTTCTGAACATTCTGCCTCTTAGTTGGTTTGTTCCATTGTGAAAAACTTTGCATGTATTGCTGTTGATGAGCAGGAAAAGGTGAATGATAGAAATAAGGATTGAACCATTGGTTACCATTGTACCTTTGGTTCCAAGACTTATTCCATCTTGAATTGTAAGATGAGAAAACATTTCAATTTCCATGAGAAAGATGATTATTGATTGGTTTGAAGTTTTTGTGATTTTTAAGAAGGGTAGGTCGACCTCTCACTGGGATAGGTCGACCTGTGCATAGTGTGTGTCGACCTAGGTAGGGTATGTGTTGACCTCTCATGTTCTTTTTGTTTTGTATTTTTCCTTTTGTATTTTTCCTTTGTTTTCAGATGAGCTTGCCTTGACAAATTTTATTAAAGGAGTTTTTGATGATTTTATTTTCTTTGGAGATGATTCAGTTTTCTTTGAATTTTGTGGTTCAAAACCTAAGCCATGCTTATTTGAATTCATCTTAACTCCAAGTAGAGCATTCAAATTGTCTTTCCCTTGAGTGAAGTTTTTGATGATATCTTCTTTTCTTTAATGCAAAGATTGAGTTTTTCAATTTGACTCAATTTTTCATGATTTTCCCTTTCTTTTTCTTCAAATTCTTGATAGAATTGATGAGTTCTTTGTTTAATTTTTGAATTTTCAATTTCAGATCATCAATAAAAATCAACAGTTCATCATTTTCATTGATTTGGTCTGAAATTTGAGCTTCCAATTCAGAAATCTTTACAGATGATGAAGTATCATGAAGAATGCTTTCAATTTTTCTTTTCAAGTATTTATTTTCTTTTCTAATTCAGACATACTTTCAACTAAGTTACCATATGCTTCTTGCCAATCTTTAATGGTAAATAGTTCAAAGGATATATCTACCTGTTCTTCGCTACTTCCAGCCATGAAGCAGATTTCATTCCCTTCTGAACTTGAGAGTTCTTCATTACAGTCTGAGCTTTCATCATCTAACCATGTAGCCACCATGGCCTTGTTCTTCTTTTGCGGAACTCCTTCTTGTGGTTTATGTGCTTTTCCTTCTTACCTTCTGGACAATCAGCCTTCATATGTCCAGATTTGTTACACATATAACACACAGGAATTTCATCAGTTTTCTTATGATCAACATGGGAGAAATGATTCTTTTTACTAGACATGGCATTTTGCTTATTACCAAAATTCTTTCTGTTTTATTTCAAAAATGCCTTAAATTGTCTGGTGATGAAAGCAAGATTATCATGATCAGATTCAGATTTTTTAGACTCAGAATTTTGTTTAGATTTTCCTTTATTACTTGATGAAGCTTTAAGAGCAATGGTTTTTGTTTTTAGCATGTGTTCTTCTGATCTCTTAAGGTTTAACTTAGATGTCATTAATGATCCAATGAGTTCATCCAATGTGATTTTGGATAAATCCGTTGAATCTTCAATGACAGTTGCTTTAGTGTGCCATACAGGAGATAAGGAACGCAAGATTTTTCTTACCAATTCTTCATTTGAGTATTCCTTACCCAAGGCTCGAAGTCCATTTATAATAACCATGAACCTGGCAAACATCTCAGATATAGTTTCATTAGATTTCATGATAAACAACTCATAATCAGAAACTAACATGTTAGCCTTAGTCTCCCTGACCTGAGATGTGCCCTCATAAAGCAATTCTAATTTATCCCACATCTCCTTGGCAGACTTACACATAGAGATTCTAGAATACTCCTTTGGATGGATGGCACATTGCAACATGTTCATGGCACTGTAGTTCAGGGTGACCCTTCTGATCTGCTCCCTGATCCATTGATCTTCATCTCCAGTGACTTCAATTGGTCCTTTTTCAACAATTCTCCATACTTCATAGTTCTATACTCTAAGAAAAACCATCATCCTATTCTTCCAGTAAGGATAGTCAGTACCATCAAAAAATGGAGGTCTATTGATTGAATGACCTTCAACAACAAAACCTCTAGAGTCCATGATAAAGACAATAAAACAAGAACACACAGTAATTTGAGCAAATGATCAAAATCTGAAATACAGAAAATTCACCAAAGCACCTCAGAGTGTAGATTTGACTCTGACCTGCACTGATACCAGTTGATGGGGATCGGATAGATGACTTTGACAAAAGAACTACGAACTTGTGTGTATGGCAGCGGAATTAAAATAAGTAAAACACACAATTCGATCAGATCCAATTGTGGTGTGTGAGAATAGTGAATAAGTAAAGCAAACCACACATCAAACCACAGTGCACTAAAGATTTTTAAGGTGGTTCGGAAAACACAACTTGTGTCTCCTACGTCCACCTCCTCAAAACGGAGGAACCACTAGCACAAGTGCAGTACAAACTAGAGCACGACGACTCTGACCTCTTTGAGTGCACCAACTCAAAGAAACCCAGGAGATAGGCATGACAACCTACTCCACAGACCACTTGTGAATTTAGAAAATTCACAAGCCCTTGAGCACCACGGCTCAAGCACCAGAGCACAACGGCTCCAAACCAGAGTACAAAGTACCCAAACCTCTGGATCACAATAGATCCAAGTTCTGCTAGAACAAGCACACTTAGAGAATAGATCCTCTAGCACGATCTATCTCAGTACAATAGAAATGGTAGAGACAAATAGAATTGGGAGATCTGTGTAGAACACAAACACAGATTCCCCAAAGAATTTAACACTCTGACAAAATACAGACTCGGCTGGATCTCCTTCTGGACCAGCACTGCTGCAATCACGAGCTCCTCCTCTTCTTCTCCTTCTTCTTCCCTTGGCGGCACTACTCTGCTCCTCTGGATGCAGATCCCTTTTTCCTGCTCTTCGTCACTTCTTCCAGAATGCTCTGGGCCCTGTCTAGCGTGGGATGGCTTTGGAGTACCAAACACATGGGTATTTATAGCCCCATATGTCAAAGACCAATCCCATTGATCCCTAGGAGGCCACATGTCCAGATGGATCTTAAGATGAAAATTCAGCCGGAGTGTGTCGACACTACCACTGAGTGTGTCGACACACTGTCCCAATTGTCCAAAAAGGGTCTTCTGGAAGCTGGGTCTAGTGTCGACACTGCAACTGGCTGTGTCGACACACTGTCCCAGTCAGGCAACTAGGACTTCTGGAGACTGGGTCTAGTGTCGACACTACCAGGGACTGTGTCGACACACTTGACCCTGTCTTCATGAAAAAGCTTCAGGGACTCTGACCCAGTGTCGACACCATCAATGGGTGTGTCGACACTATCAATGACAAGAGCTATATACACTTGTAAATTTAACACATAAATCATTAGTACAAGATATTATCATAAAAATATGAGATATTAAACATCAAACACATGTTGTTTAAGCATTATTGTGATATGTATAAAATGTATAACATGTTCAACATATCATCATCAAAATCACAATATGTCATCATCAAAATCGAAGAATGAGTGATGTTCATTGGTCATCATTAAAATACAACTTTAGGAAATTCCAAAACACACTCAACCCAACAAGGGTCTGTGCCTGAGTCCGACAGGGGGAGTACAGCGCATTGGATTACGGACCAGACTTACCCTATTTTCACACAGGGTGATTCAGAAAAACATATCTAATTGTACATGCGATGAAAAATTGTGAAACCAATTGCGAATTGTTCTAGACATGCATGGGTACTTACAGTAAATAGGAATTTGAAAACAAATAGGGTTTCAACATGCTTTGGTCATAGTATTCATGAAGAACTTAGAACTGTAAACAGATGAGTTCAACGAATTAATTCGCATGATAGGATGGATGGAAATTAGGGCTTTTAGGGGCAAAAGAAGCCTAACGACCATCAAAATCTCCAATAAAAATTTCGTGGCATGAGATCAAGTGTACAAGTAGAATAAGATTTAACAAGGGGGTTCGGAGTCAGGATGAGTGCAGAACTTCGAAAAGTGAGAAGTAATTATTGACTCAATGATAAATCATGAAACTTGAGGGTATTGTTCCTGGTACATGGAACAATCTATAGTCAAAATCTCATTAGTTTTGCTCATGAGAATACCTACCTTTAATAGTTTTTCTCTTCTAGGGTTTGAACTTGAAGAACTCGGGGAAGAACTTGAGAGATCCCTCTTCTCCACGAATTCTTCTTCCCTTTGGCTCCTTCCCACGTCCAGCAAACCCTTGACACGAGCTAGGGCCGGCCATGAGGGTTTTAGAGGAGTATTTAATCATCTCCCCATTCTATTTCCTATTATGACTCTAATTCCTATTTATTCTGAATTTCCTATTTCTCTCTCCCCTTTTTAGCATGAGATCTCCTAATTGGTTTAGACTGGGAGCTAATTTTGTGGGCAACCTATTTGGGTAGGTTTAGGAATCCAAATATAACTCAAATTGCTAATTTAATGCATTAAATACCTATTTTATAAATAAGCATTATTTTAGTTACGAATTTAGGATATTTTCCTAATATTCTGCTTTTAAAAATTCCTATTTTGGCCCACTAAATTCTATTGGGTCAATTTAATAAAGTCCATCACTTCTTTTCTTTTAATGGGTTTTAGTAAATTCTCTTTCCATTCATTTCCTATTAAATTTATTTGATTTTATTTAATTTTCTAATAAATTTAATTAGTTTTCTTTTTGTATTATTAAAAAAATTTATTTTTTAAAAAAATCCAGATTGCTACATCATTCCCCTCTTAAAAAGAATTTGGTCCCCAAATTCATATGATCATTCCGGAGAGAATGTCTTACCGAAAAGATCGTGGTAGTTCTATCTGATGGTCCCTTCCGGTTCCCATGTGGCTTCTTCCACTCCGCGGTTATTCCATAAGACTTTAACCATGTGAATGGGACGGTTCTTGAGCTGTTGCACCTTTCATTCCAGTATCTTGACTAGCTTCTCTTCGTATGTCACATCTTTGTTCAGCACCAGCTTTTCGTGGCGAAAGATATGGGTAGGATCATATACATATTTCCTGAGCATGGAGACATGGAACACATTGTGTACACATGCCAAATCCTGTGGCAACGCCAGTCGGTATGCAACCTCACCAATCCTTTCGAGTACTTCAAAAGGACCAATGAATCTAGGACTGAGCTTTCCTTTCACTCCAAATCTTTGGATGCCACGTGTAGGTGACACATTTAAGAATACATGATCACCAACTTGGAATTCTAAGTCCCGCCTTCTTTTGTCGGCATAGCTCTTTTGTCTGGACTGAGCAGTCTTAAGCCGATCTCTAATCACTTCTATGTCCTTTGTGGTACGTTGTACCATATCCGGCCTAGCCATTGCTGTTCTCCCACCTCATTCCAGCATGCAGGTAATCTACAATTTCTTCCGTAGAGTGCTTCGAACGGTGCCATCTTGATGCTCGCCTAGTAACTGTTGTTATAGGTGAATTCAATAAGAGATAGGTGTTCATTCCAATATCCTTGGAAGTCTATAGTGCAAGCTCTCAACATGTCTTCCACTATTTGTTTGGTTCTTTTAGTTTGACCATCTGTTTGTGGATGGAATGCAGTATTAAAGTTGAGTTTAGTACCCAGTGCACCTTGCAGTCCTTTCCAAAATTGAGATGTGAATCTCAGATCTCGATCCGAGGCTATGGATGATGGAACTCCGTGTAGTCTCACTATCTCCTTGACATATAGGGCAGCTAGTACCTCCACTGACCACTTACTCTTTATAGGCAGAAAATGCGCGGATTTGGTTAGTCAGTCCATAATGACCCATATGGCGTCGAGTCCACCATGAGTCTTGGGTAAACCCATGATGAAGTCCATGCCAATGCTTTCCCACTTCCATTCCGGGATATCTAGCGGTCTGAGTACACCAGCAGGGCGCAGGTGTTCCGCTTTTACTTGTTGGCAAGTAAGGCAGTGAGCAGCATACTCGGCTACTTCTCTCTTCATGTTTGGCCACCAAAACGTTCTTTTCATGTCTTGATATATTTTGGTACCTCCAGGATGAATAGTGTACTTTGTCTTGTGCGCTTCATCCATTAGCTTCCTCTTTAGTTCTTCATTATCGGGGATGCATGTCCTCCCTTGGAACACCAGCCTTCCATCCTCAGTCATATCAAAGTCCGGTCTTTCGGCTAAGGTTTCCTTGATGCAGACTAGGAATGGATCATCATATTGTTGAGCTTTGATCTCCTCTAGCAGATCAGATTGAATCTTGATATTAGCAACCAAGACTCGATCACCTCTATGTTCAATATTTAAGTCTAACTTTGCGAATTGTTCTAGTAGTTGCATCTCACCAAGGACTAGACATGAAACAGATGTCGTCGTCTTTCTACTAAGAGCATCAACCACAGCGTTTCCCTTGCCTGGATGGTATTGGATGTTGAAGTTGAAATCTTTCAGATATTCTAGCCATCTTCTTTGTCTCATGTTGACTTCTTTCTGGGAGAATAAATACTTCAGACTTTTATGGTCTATGTAGACATTGAATTTCTCTCCATACAAGTAGTGTCTCTAGATCTTCAAGGCGAAGACCATGACCGCCAACTCCAGATCATGCACGGGGTAGTTGACTTCATACGTCTTCAGTTGTCTTGAAGAATAAGCAATGACCTTCTCCTTTTGCATCAGTACACACCCTAGCCCAATTCCCGAGGCATCGGTGTAGATAGAGAAACCTCCTCCCTATATTGGCAGAGTAAGAACTGGTGCTGAGGTCAGGCAATCTTTAAGAGTTTGAAAACTTTTCTCACACTCTTTACTCCAAGAGTATGGATTCTCATTTTGTGTTAGTCGCGTGAGAGGAACGGTGATCTTGGAGAAATCCTTGATGAACCGCCTGTAGTAGCCAACCAGTCCTAGGAAGCTTCGGATTTCAGTGACGTTGGTTAGTCTCTCCCAGTTGAGTACAGCTTCGACTTTGGTGGGATCAACTGAGATGCCATCCTTTGTGATGACATGGCCCAAGAAGGACACTTATTTGAGCCAGAATTCACACTTGCTAAGCTTTGTGTATAGTTTGTTGTCTCGTAAGACTTGCAATGCAATCTTCAGGTGTTCTTCATGCTCTTCTTTGGTCTTGGAGTATATGAGGATATCGTCGATGAAGACGACCACGAACTTGTCAAGGTATGGCCGATATATGATGTTCATGAGTTGCATACAGGCTGCAGGAGCATTGGTTAGACCAAAAGGCATAACGATGAATTCATAATGTCCATACCTACTCCTGAAAGACGTTTTGAAGATATCGTCATCCTTGATCCTCATTTGATGATAGCCAGATCGAAGATCGATCTTGGAGAAATATTCAGCTCTGTATATTTGGTTGAATAGTTCATCGACCCTGGGTAATGGGTATTTGTTCTTGATGGTCAGCTGATTGAGTTGACGATAGTCGATGCATAGCCTCATCGATCCATCTTTCTTCTTGACGAATAGCACAGGTGCTCCTCATGCGGAAGTACTCGGTCTAATGAACCCTTTCTCTAATAGCTCCAACAGCTATGTCTTCAACTCCTTTAGCTCAGTAGGTGACTTTCGGTATGGTTGACGCGATACCAGGGCAGCTCTAAGGATTAACTCTATGGCGAAGTTGACATCTCATTCCGGGGGAATCCCTAACAGATCTTCAGGAAACACATCGGGGTAATCCTGAACTATGTGGATGTCTTCTATCTTAGAACCCTTCTTTTCCACGACTACGGCTACTAGGAAAGCAATACACCCTTTTCTTATCATGTTATGGGCTTTTATGGCGGAGATTAGAGACATCCGTCTCTTATGTCTAATCCCGGAGAATGCCAAGTTAGGAAAGTCACTAAAGGTAACCTTCCCTTTCTTACAGTCGACACTTGCCCCATATGTGGACAACTAGTTGGCTCCCAAAATTACATCATTGCCTTCCATGGGCTTACACACCAGGTCGGCTTTTAGGTTATGGTCTCCGATCACAACCCATGGATATAGGTTTTGTAGTTAGAGTATCAGCAAAATGTTGAGATATAAATGAATGAGTTGCTCCAGTATCAAATAAGACAAATGCTGATAAGGAGAAAACTTGTAGGGTACCTTCTACCACGCCACCGTCCGTAGCGGGTTCCTCATCATGCAGGGCTAGTAGTCTTCCCTATTTGTTTGGTGCATTAGGGAACTTCTCATGTTCTTTCAGTAACGGGCACTCGGGGATGCGGTCCTCGCGACTTCCGTAGAGCAGACATGCGACAACTTTCCTCCAGTATTCGTCAGTAGTGTGACCTGGCTTTTCACAATACTTGCAGTTGCTTTTCACTAGAGTGTTGGAGACTGGGATCTTGGGTTTCCTTTCTTGGCTGGGTCCCTCCGTGATGTTGAAGGGATGCTTTTTTCCATTGTTTGGCTTAGCAGATGACTAACCCGAGGCCATTTCCTTTTTCACGAACTTTCCTTTGATACGGTCGGTGAAGTCCGTAGCATCTTCCAGCATTTGAGCCTTTTTCACCATCTCGGCATAGGTTTGGATGTCGAGAGGTGCCAGTTAGGTAATATACTGAGGCTTAAGGCCATTGAGGAAGTGCTTAGCCTTCATTCTCTCCGTGTTCACCAGGTGTTCAACATAGCGTGCCAGTCTTGAGAACTGGGCTTCGTATTCGGCCACTGTCGAGCTTCGTTGTTTCAGAGCAGCGAATTCCACAGCCTTCCTTTCTTGGACATGCTCCGAGAAGTATTTGGAATTAAAAGCTTCCTTGAACTCAGTCCAGGTGAACTGACCATTAGCTCTGGTCGCTTCAACAGACTCCCACCAAGCGTAGGCGTCCTTTTCAAATTGGAACATGGCCAGCAGCAGCTTATCCCCCGCTGCGCATTGCATGACATGGAAGATTCTTTCCGTTTCTTTGAGCCAGTGTTCTGCTTGATCCGGATCTGTGGATACACTGAACCTAGGCGGATTCAGACTCCGAAAGTTACGATGCAGGTCGCCTGCACCACGATTGCCACCTCCTTGGGTAGCTTGCACAATCGCGCGCGTCAGTTCTTGGATGGTCTATTGCATTCCCCTCATTTGAGCACGTTCAGCAGTCATCTTGATTGCTTAGTTCCTACAAAATAACTTATGGTCATGATATTGATGTGAAATTTAATTTGTGCGTGTGTGAGTTCATTTTAGCTATTTACCCATGGCTCTAACCACAACTCACATAGTTAAGATAATTGACTCTAGTCGAGGCAGGTTAACCTAGATCATCCTATACTTAAGAATAAACTAGGCTCTGATACCACAAAACTGTCACGTCCCGACGCGGAATATCGGAACGCGAGGCAGTTGCAAGTAAACAGGTACAGAGCAAGTACTAGACATCAAACCATTGTACAATGAATAATACTAAAGATAATTCTTCTCATTAATAACTTTCCAATGTCTAGTTACAACCACTAATATTAGAGCCGTTCTATAGGGCCCAATTACATTGAAATAAGCAAAAGACTAACTATGACTCTAACATATTGCTAGGATGCTAGGGTACTCGTGACGTCACTCCTGGTCGTTCCTGTCCTCTTGAGTGCATAGTTCATCCTCGGTCTCTCCTGAGAACACAACGACAAATAATGCAGGGTGAGCCATAACGCCCAGTAGGACTTAAATCTCAATAGTCAAGCAGGCTTTAAATGATTAATGAATTAAAAGGCCGAGCAACTAATGATAGAGCGAGAGAGTCAAGTAATAGATAGCAGGATAGCACGTGAACTAAATAGCACAACTTTCCAAATATAGCACGAGAGTCGAGTATAACACAAAATTGCAAGATGGCTATAGCACAAATAGCACAAAGCATAGCAATAGCACAACGAGTATAGTATAGCACTTTTGTCAATAGACAACGAGAGAACATAGCACTTTTTTATTGTCATTTAGAGAGTCGAGATAGATAGCACTCGAGTGTAATGCCAAACACTCTGATAATTTAACTCCCATGGGCACTAGCACTTTTGGGCGCACATCCCAGGACCAGATCGAGACCTTTATATATTGCCAGGCATTGGTTCTATTGTTTATCATTAGACAATCAGTCAATGGCCAATATAGAGTACTAAGAAATAGATTAGAGCACTAGATGAATAGACGAGATAGTAGAGTGAACGTGAATAGCTGAGCGAATAGAGTATAGATGAGAGCTAGTGGACATTGCACGTAACACGTCAAGTAAACAGGTGCTAGTAATAGTTGCACAATATGCGCACATGGTGTTGGCAGTCAGGTGGAACTCACTACCTTTTCGCTGGCCATGTTACGCATAGGTCCAGAGGTCCGGCGTGATTCAAGATAAGAGCAAACTTCTAATAGCCGTTTGGATCAGGTTGATCCCTAAAGGGAGTAATAGGTGTTAGGGTACAACCGGCTCATCGACCATGTGGGAATCCATGGACGAAGGAGACTTATGGAGGCCTTGAACAAAGACTCACTAGTCTGGCAGAAGGAGTATTCGACGGAGAGTTCGTCCAAGTCAAGAGACTGTATATATAGAAACAAGTGCTCGACGTTCTAGAGGAATTCTAGAACAGTGGAGCGTTGGTATCGGTGTTCCAAAATATTGCGAGAAAATGTACACAAGTATATTTAAGAATGAGGCAATTTAATGACATAAATTACCAGATAAATTATGTAACATGTTCATGCCAATTAAGCCATATTTGGATGGTTCAAAGTGTGTGTGCATGTGAATAAGAAAATCATGGACTAGATAGATCATGTGATTGACTTAAATTAATTAAAATATATTCCATATTTAGAACTTCATTTTTCAGTGTTAAAACAATTAACAAGATATGGGAATAGCTGAAGAACAAAAAGACTTGCAAAAAGATGGGTTTTCCTGCAAAAAGTCAGATCGCAACACACCCTAATGAGGGCCGTGACAGGGTCCACTGAGATCGCGACGGGGTCTTGTACAGGTCGCGACGGGCTTATCGGTTCGGGCAGGCACGTCACGACGGGGTCATGTGAGGGTCGCAATAGGCTCAAGCAGACTGGGCAGCAAATCGTAACGACAGTCCCTGTCGCAATCAGATCGCGACAGAGGGCACTATCGCGATGGCCCTTGTGAATGCGGCCTATGGGGCCGTTGCGTTCACAGGGTCTGTGCTCGAGTCCGGCAGGGATAGTACACTGCATTGGATTACGGACCTGACTTACCCTATTTTGACATAGAGTGATTCATAAAAACATATCTAATTGTACAGGCGATGAAAAATCATTAAACTAATTGCGAATTGTTCTAGACATGCATGGGTACTTACAGTAAATAGGAACTTGAAAACAAATAGGGTTTCGACATGCTTTGGTCATGGTATTCGTGAAAAACTTAGAACAGTACACAAATGAGTTCAACGAATTAATTCGCATGATAGGATGGATGGAAATTAGGGCTTTCAGGGGCAAAAGAAGCCTAACGACCATCAGAATCTCCAATAAAAATTTTGTGGCATGAGATCAAGTGTACAAGTCGAACAAGATTTAACAAGGGGGTTCGGGGTCAGGATGAGTGCAGAACTTCGAAAAGTAAGAAGTAGTTGTTGACTTGATGATAAATCATGAAACTTGAGGGTATTGTTCCTGGTACATGGAACGATCTACAGTCAAAATCTCATTAGTTTTGCTCGTGAGAATGCCTACCTTTAATGGTTTTTCTCTTCTAGGGTTTGAACTTGAAGAACTCGGGCAAGAACTTGAGAGATCCCTCTTCTCCATGAATTCTCCTTCCCTTTGGCTCCTTCCCACGTCCAGCAAACCCTTGGCACGAGCTAGGGCCAGCCATGAGGGTTTTAGAGGAGTATTTAAGCATCTCCCCATTCTATTTCCTATTATGACTCTAATTCCTATTTATTCCAAATTTCCTATTTCCCTCACCCCTTTTTAGGCATGAGATCTCCTAATTGGGTTAGGATAGGAGCTAATTTCGTGGGCAACCTATTTGGGTAGGTTTAAGAATCCAAATATAACTAAAATTTCTAATTTAATGTATTAAATACCTCTTTTATAATTAAGCATTATTTTAGTTACAAATTTAGGGTATTTTTCCATTATTCCCCTTTTAAAAATTCCTATTTTGGCCCACTAAATTCTATTGGGTCAATTTAATAAAGCCTGTCACTTCTTTTCTTTTAATGGGTTTTAGTAAATTCTGTTTCCATTAATTTCCTATTTGATTTATTTTCTTTTATTTGATTTTCTAAAAAATCCAAGTTGCTACAGTCGATGCCATATGTGTTATTGTCGACCGACTAACCAAGTCTGCCCACTTCATACCTATAAAGAGTAAGTGGTCTGTGGAGGTATTAGTCGCTCTATATATCAAAGAGATCATGAGACTGCATGGAGTTCCATCATCTATCGCCTCAGATCGAGACCCTAGATTCATGTCTCATTTCTGGAAGGTACTGTAGACTGCAGTTAGTACTAAGCTCAATTTTAGTACCGCATTTCATCCGCAGACCGATGGGCAGACTGAGAGAACCAATCAGATTGTAGAAGACATGTTAAGAGCATGCACTATAGTCTTCCAAGGCTACTGTAATGAGCACTAATTCTTGATTGAGTTCGCCTATAACAACAGTTACCAGGCGAGTATTAAAATGACACCATTCGAGGCACTTTATGGGAGAAACTGTAGATCTCTTGCATGCTAAAAGGAAACTGGGGAACAACAATGGCTAGGCCCGGACATGGTACAAAATACAACTAGGGATATACAGGTGATTCGAGATCGGCTCAAGGTTGCTCAGTCAAGATAAAAGAGCTATGCTAACAAGAGAAGGAGAGATCTAGAATTTCAAGTAGGAGATCATGTGCTTTTGAAGGTGTCTCCTACCCGTGGCATTCAAAGGTTTGGTGTTAAAGGAAAGCTAAGTCCTAGATTCATCGGTCCTTTTGAAGTGCTCGAAAGGGTTGGTGAGGTTGCTTACCGGTTGGCGTTGCCACCAAACCTGGCGTTTGTACACAATGTGTTCCATGTCTCTATGCTTAGAAAGTATGTGTACGATCCTACTCACATCATTTGCCATGAGAAGTTGGTGCTGAACAAGGACATGACATATGAAGAGAAGCCAATCAAGATACTGGAATGAAGGGTACAACAACTCAGGAACCGTCCCATTCATGTGGTTAAAGTCATGTGGAATAACCGTGGAGTGGAAGAAGCCACATGGGAACTGAGGGAATCATCAGGCGAAACTACCCCAATCTTTTCGGTAAGATATTTCTCTCCATTATAGTCATATGAATTTGGGGACCAGAGGGGGAGGATGTAGCAACCCGATATTTTAATAAATAAATAAATCAAAAAATTTAAAGAAAAAGGAATGAATTAAAACCTATTAAACAAAAAGAAGTAATGGGCTTTGCTAAATGGATCATATAAAAGTTATTGGGCCAAAATAGATATTTTTAAAGGTTGAATAAAGGAAAATACCCTAAATTCGTAATTTTAATGTTTTCTAAAATGAAAAGAGCTATTAAATTGGACTCCTAACCCTACCCAAATTGGCTAGGTACGAATTTGTAACCCAACCTAACCCAATTAGGAGGTGGAAAGCTTGGAAGGTTGGAAGAAATAGGGAAACTCAGAATTTAATGGGAATTAGAGTTGTAGTAGGAATTAGAAACACTAGAGGCTTAAATACACCCCAACCTCTTCATGGCCAACCCTAATGTGTTGCTGAGTCTTGTTGGACGTGGAGGAGAGGCCAAAGGAAGGGAGAAATTGTGGGGAGAAGGCTTGCTCAAGATCTACCACCTATTCTTCGAGTTCTAAGCCCTATGAGACAAATCGACCCAAAGGTATGCATTCTCACAAGCTAAGCCTAATAAATCTTGTCTGTAGGATGTTCCTAACATTAGGAACAAAGTCCTCTAGTTGCTCTAATTTTCATCGACCCTATCTTGAGATCTTTCTTTTTGATGTTCTGTTATCATCATATCCCCGCCTCATATTTATTTTAGATCTCTATGTACACTTGATCTCATGCTACAAAATTTTTACTGGACATACTGGTCGTTGTCAGGAATCATTTGCCACTGTTTTCCCCCAATTCCATTTAGTATAGCACTCGAATTAATTCTTTCTCTATCACTGTATCCTGTTCTATGTTCTTCGTGAAAGATCTTGTTCAAAACATGTCAGAACCATGATTATTTCCTAATTCCTATTTACTGTATATAACCTTGCATGTCTAGATCCGTTTAAAACTAGTTTCACGATTTTTAATTGTCTATACACCGAGATCTAAAATTTTAAACTACCCTGTGTCAAACCTTGAGAAACTTGGACTGCAATCCAAGGCAAGCTATTTCCTTTTCGGGCTCAGGCATAGAACCTGAGAATGCGATGGCCCGATAGGCCGCGTTCTCAGGGGCTGATCACGACCAAAAACCTATCGCATTCTGAATGCGACAAGATCTGGCGTCGCATTCTGGCTGTCTATCCTGACCGACCCGTCGTGACCTTTGAAAGACTCTGTCGCGTTTTGGATGTACCCTGTCACGTTCCTTACAGGGGTACGTCGCCTTCTGGACTTTTGCACATAAACCCTTGAATTTTGGTGCTCTTGTCTTTATACAGTGGTTATATCTTCTATTAACAGTCTTCAACGCAATGAATAAAGATGCTATAATATGAACATATATTGATTAATTTAAAAGACATACACATGATCTTTTCATATCCCTGATTCTCTTCATCACATGCACATACTTGTAACCATCCAATATGACTTGACTTGGCATGAAATTATTTCATAATATATCTGGTAATTTACTTCAATAATGTATTTAAATTTCCCTATTTTTAATGGACTTGCCTTCTTTTCTCGCGATGTTTTAAATACCGTTACTGACGCTCCACTATTCTAGAATTTCTCGGGAACGTCGAGCACTTGTTTCCTTATACACTTTCTCTTGACTTGGATAAACTCTCCGTCGGATATTCCTTCTATCGGACTAGTGAATCCTTGTTCAAGGCCTCCGTAAGTCTCCTCTGTCCATGGATTCTCACATGGTCGATGAGCTGGTTGTACCTTAATATGTATGATACCCTTTAGGAATCAGTAAGATCCAAAACGGCCTTAGAATGTTCTCTCTCATATCATGAGATCATGCCGGACCTCTGGACTATGCTCTTAGCTTGGTCATTGGTTGGTTAGTGAATTCTACCTGCTGCCAGCACCCATTATGCGTGTTGTGCAACAATTACTATCACTTGTTTAATGTTGTTTCCTGTGTAATGACCACTAGCTCTCATCTATACTCCACTCGCTCATCTATTCACGTTCTCTCTACACTCATCTATTCTTCAAGTACTCTTCTCTATTCTTAGTACTCTATATGGCCATTTGACTTATTGTCTAAAGATAAACATTATTACTAATGCTTGGCAATATAAAGGGCCTGGTCTAGTCCTGGGAGGTGCGCCCAAGAGTGCTAGTGCCTGCGGGAGTTAATTGATCAGAGTGTTTGGCAGTACACTAAAGTGCTATCTATCTCGACTATCTTTATGACAATCAAAGTGCTATGCTATACTTGACTCGTTATGCTATCATGAACTGTATTGTGCTATTTATGCTATGGCCATCCTGCTCTTTGTGTTATGCTTGATGTTTGTGCTCTATATCGTGCTATCACTTGCTTGACAATACTTGACTCTGGCCCTCTTTAATTAGTTACTCTGCCTTTTAATACATTAATCATTTAAAGCATGCCTGATCATGAGATTTATGTCCTACTGGGCATTATCGCTCACCCTGTGTTATTGTTATGTGTTCTCAGGTAAGACCGAGGATGATACTTACACTCATGAGGATGGGAATGACAAAGAGTGAAATCAAGAGCACCCTGGCATCTTAGTGTTATGTTAGAATCTTAGTTTAGTCTTTACTTTTATTCAATGTAAATGGGCCCTATAGAGTGGCTCTGATATTAGTGATTGTAATAGACATTTGAAGAATTATTAATGAAATGCATTTACTTTCGTATTTGTTCCTTGACCAATGGTTTGATGTCTATACACGCTCTGTACCCGTTTACTTGCAACTGCCTCACGTTCTAATATTTCCGCATCGGGGCGTGACAATAACCCTCCTGAAGAATGTAATTAGGGTGCTCTTTGGAGGGACAAGACTAAATAGCAGCATGGGTCAGACCAAAGTCAGGACAGCCCAAATACTCCTCACGAAGCCTTTCAAACCTAATGACCTCAGTGCTGATGAGGGATAGGAGAAAGGTATGACGACACACAGTGTCAGCCACGTGGTTCTCCACACCTGCCTTATGTTTAAGGACGAATGTGTAGTCTTGAAGAAACTCAACCCAACGACTGTGCCTGGGATTTGACTTCTTCTGGGAGTGGAGAAATCAAAGACCTCGTGGTCAGAATACAAAAGAAATTCCTGCGGCAGCAGATAATGCCTCTAATATCTTAAAGCTTGGACTACAACATAAAATTCCTATTCATAGGCGGAGTACTTCAGCTTGGCATCATTCAACTTCTTGCTGAAGTAAGTAATGGGATGGCCCTCCTAGCTTAAAACCCCACCTATACCGACAATAGAAGCATCGTAGAAGACCTCAAACACCTTCGAGAAATCTGGAAATCGAAGGACTAGTGCTTGGGTAATGCGCTCCTTGGTGTCACCGAAGGCTAAGGTGGTATCCTTCGTCCAAACGAAAGCCCCTTTTCAGATGCAGTCCGTGATCGGGGCCATAATAGTGCTAAACCTCCAAATGGATCGTCAATAGAAAGCGGCCAAACAATGGAAACTATGCACATTATAGAGGGACTGGGGCTCGGGCCACTCGGTGATCGTTCTGACCTTCTCCGGGTCAATGAAGACACCCATACTGAAAACAATGAACCCTAAGAAGATAACTTGGTTGGTCATAAAGGCACACTTCCAGAGGTTGCTATACAAATTCTCATGGCACAGAATAAGACACACCTGACGAAGGTGGTCTAAGTGTTCATCTCGAGAGCGGCTACATGAGAATATCATCAAAGTACATGACTAAAAATATCCCAATGAATGTCCTTGGCACCTGGGTCATGAGTCGCATGAATGTACTAGGGGCGTTGGACAGTCCGAAGGGCATGACCAACCACTCATAAAGCCCATCCTTTGTCTTGAAAGCAGTTTTCCATTCATCCCCATGCCAAATCTAGACCTGGTGATAGCCACTTTTCAAATCTATCTTTGAGAATATAGTGGCTCCCGCCATCATATCCAACATGTCATCCAAGCGGGGAATGGGGAAATGATATTTGACCATGAAACGATTGATGACCCTAATGTCAACGCACATTCTCCAAGTACCATCTATCTTTGGAGCTAAAAGTGCAGGAACAATGCAATGGATCAAGCCCTCAATGATAAATCCTCTCCTTAAGAGCTCCTCAACTTGTCTCTACAGCTCGAAAAAATTCAGCTAGACTCACACAGAAGTGGGGTAGGTAGGGCAAGGATCCCCGAACCAAGTCAATGGCGTGCTAGATGTCACGCATTTGAGGTAATCCATTTGGGAGATCATCAGAAAAGATATCTTGGAACTCCACTAAGATAGTGGCTATCTCTAGGGAATGCTCACTAAAAATCTCACGGTCAACTTGCTTCACCATCAAAACATAGAAGCACTCAAACTCCTCAAGCTCCTGAAAAAGATCATGGGCACTAATCATCTTTAGGGTCACAGAAGGTGGTGCACCAAGAATAGAGACAGTGGTGGTACCTGCGCGCCCATTCGGGGTGGGGTTCGTAGAAGGAGGCCTTCCTCGTGGCAGAGAGGAACTAGAGACAATAGATGTTCTCTCCGGTTTCTGACCACGGGCAGAAGGGAGACTAGCAAAAGGAGCTCGGGAAGGGACAAGGGCAGTAGAGGAAGAAGGCTTTGAGGTGGACATAGAGGGGGTCGAGGCACTAGTTTGGGCTCCCTTGAGGGGTCAAGGTTGTAGGTTGGGAAGGCTGCAAGGTGATGAGGGCATCGCTGTAGCAAAACTCACATATATTGGACCGGCCATAGACGACTGCATCCACATCATATATCCATGGCCTCTCTAAAATGATGCTCTCAACCTCCATGGGTAAGACATCACACCAAATCTTCTCAGAGTATGGGGGAAAAGAGATTGGGATGTGACACATCGTCCGGATCGGAATGGAAGTGGAATCCACCCAAGAGACACGATAAGGGCAGGGGTGGTGGACCACAGTCAATCCAAGATGCTAGATAGCCTGGGAAGAAATGGCATTAATGCAACTTCCATTATCAATGATCACCTTGTATACCTTTCCATCCAGGCAAATATAGGTGTGAAAATTGGAAGTTCAGCTCCAATCATCACACTCGGTAGGCTGAGTTAAGATGCATCAGACAACCCCAAGCCTACTCTCATCAAGGGGATCTTTCTCCTAGTTTGTTGGGAGACGCTCAGCCTGATTGTAACCAGTTCGCTCACCCTCAACCTAAAACTCAATAGCCATATCATCTCCAGCCCCATAACTCATGTGATGCATCATAGGGGTGGTCTCCTTAGGATGGGCACCCTCCACAGCCAGGGCCCTAGAGGGGCATTGGAAAACAACATGACCAACCCCATGACATTTGAAACAGTAATCATGGGACCCAATGCCATGAGTGGATTCACCCACCGATGGGGCCTTCCCCCTATCATCTCCCCTAACAAGGGTAGCACCCTACAACGAATGGTCATGGGGTGTAGACAAAGTAAGGACAGGGTCCCTCTGAGGCGGCGATCGAGGCCTAGTAAATGGGTCATGCCATGAGGGGTCCACATGTCAAAGAGCGAGACCCCTCGGGGGCAGCCCAGAAGTGACACATTGATCCATAAGGTGCTAGTAGGCAGGTCTAATCTGCAGTGGTGAGCCAGACCTCGGCTCAAATGGCTCCATCTCATGCACGACGTGGTAGGCATGCTCAATGGTTGTCACATGATGATGAAACAACTCTTGCTGGTACACAGGGCAGAGACCTTTCCTAAATTGGGATATTGTCAGTGCACTCTCCTTACGAGCTCCACATCTTAGCAGGTACTCATCAAACTTAGCGATGTACTTAGAAACAGTTTGGCTTCCCTACGTGAGATTCTGCCAACAATCAATGAGATGATGTATGTAAGTTTGGGGAAGGTATTTCTCATGAAGCTTGACTTTCATGTCTTCCCATGACGCAATAGGCTCAAGCCCACGCTACTCAAGAAGAGCTTTGACATTCAGCCAATAGGTCTAAGCCTAGACAATCAGCTTCATCATGGCAAAGAATGTGTGTCGAGCATCAAGTGTAAGGCCCTCGAATTTTGTCATTTTATTTTGCCACGTGTTGAGTCATGCTTGTGTAGAACATTAAATATGCATACGTAGATATCTATGTATATAATATCTTGGTGTACTTATGTATGCATGTGTATATTTAGTTGTAAATAATGTTCATTTCCATGGTGTAGTTAGTGTGTACGTTATACTTCATACATTGCATGTATATATATAGCGTGGATATGGCTTTCTGCATGGTTTCATGTCGTGGCCGAGGAGCAAGTTGACGGCAACATGGATGGACGTTCATGTTAAGTAAACGTCCATGTCGATGGACGCCAAAAGGTAGGTAGATGGCCATGTATGTGGACATCTATCTCTCTGAATTTCTGTGCGCAGCAGATCCAGAAATCCCAGATTTGCCCTGCTCCCTAATTGGGGAGCTGTCTCCCAACGGCTCTCCCATCTCTTCAACGCAAAACCCCAAGGCCATAGCTTATAAAAGAACACCTCTTTGTGATTGGAAGAGCTCTCTTGGCTCTTAGCAAGGAGAAACCCTAGCTATGAGAAAAAGAGAGAAAAACCAGAGCTTTGTGGGCTTTGATCCGGCGACTGGAGGCTCCTTCCGGCGATCTACTGCAACTGGAGGGGAGTCTGAACATTGGGGAAAGCTTCTCCAACGCCGGGTTGCAGTCTGCATCAACCTAGAACCCGGAGTAAGGAGATCTTGGAGGCTTCTTGGCACTGCCCAAGGATAGCTTCCTCAACCATTTCGATCCCCTTGGAGATTTTTCCAGAGGCAAGTAACCCATCCCCATTGGTCATACATATGTCTAGTAGGTCTTAAGCATTTTTATGGAATTTTATTCGAGTCCTGGAACCCCACATTCCCCGATCTTTAGAGTTCAGTCTGTGTTTTGCACATACAGGAACTTAACGGTAAGATCTCATACCGTTAATCCTAGGTTGGCGGCAGGCGATGCTGCCGTTAACATCTGTGAACAGCCAGCCCTTGCCGTTTAGTTCTTCAGGACATAACAGTGAATTGCTCTTCCTTATATGACTATTTTCGAGTTTTCTACGCATGAGGATATATTGTAAATTGTATATGTTACGTAATATAGATAGTGAAGAGTGTTGTGACGTTTCTGTGAATTTTCTGTAAATAGTGTTAAATAATAAATGTATTTGAAATGCATGTGAGACAAGATCTTGGACATGGTAGCTTCCTGTTCATATAATCCATGAGGAATTTGAATGCCATAAAATTTTTGGATGATGTGTATGAATGTCAGTCCATGTCCTGAAAAATTGGGAATTTTCCCATGACCATGCAATTAGTTGTAATTTATGTACTGAAAAATAGGGAGCATGTGTAGGATGTTTTAAATTTTCAGTAAATTGTAGGTTGCATAATAAAT
This sequence comes from Colocasia esculenta, assembly GCA_014218235.1. Classification (NCBI taxonomy): domain Eukaryota; kingdom Viridiplantae; phylum Streptophyta; class Magnoliopsida; order Alismatales; family Araceae; genus Colocasia; species Colocasia esculenta. Next base: position 167,756,411 of record CM024753.1, read on the forward strand.
TTGGGGAAAACTTTCTGGGATGATGTGATTGTTGGACACAGATTTGTGAACTGTTAGTTTCGACCATGACATTGTGATTCCATGATAAATTGATTTATGAATAGCATGCGAATGAGTGTTCTATTTTCTGTAAATTCCATATAGCTCAGAAAAATATGAGAATTTGCATGTATGATCTGAATCATGCAAACAACATGTGGTTAAAATTTCATGTGATTTGGGCAACAGTAGATGATATTGTGAAATTTTCATGAAGAAATGAGTTATTAAAGCATGCTTAATGTGATTATAGATTGTTAATGAGTTTCAACATGATTATGGTAAATTTCTGAATGTTAAAGTTTTGTTAACAAAAGCATCATGTTAGGGAAAACTGAACCATGTGCATATTGGTGAAAATGGAAGCTAAGTGCTAAATTGCGTGAAATTGTGTGTGTGTTAAATCGGAAAATGTGTAAAATGTGCCGTGTGTGTCACTGCTTCCATAGAGGGCTGTGGAACCGTACCGTAGTAAAGTCCCCACGGGAAGGTTCAATGTGTTTGATATCCTAAGGGCATTAGGATGAAATCCTGGAGGTGGACAACACTACAACAAATTGGGGCTATACCCACAGAATTTACCTACAGTAGGGTAATACGTAGGTATATACCACAATTATAAATGTTACATCCGTCTATTGCAAAGTTATGCATACGTTTTTTTTAGCCGTATGTAGATACGAATATATAGTTACGGTTTTTATAAAAGCGTGAGTAAATATATTTATGTTTACTAACAAATTTAACAACAAGATGTATACACCTATGAATAATTATTAAATATAGGTATTGATATATTCATAATATCCTAAACAAATAGAAACCGTGAGTGTAGGGTTCGGCGCCAACGCTTCACTTAGCGCGGGAAATAAAAAGACTGGAAAGGTTTGGCGGATTCCACCATCGTCGCCTTCCAAGTCCTCCTGAAGCGCGCCGAGCTCGGCCACCACCATCGCCTTCGGCTTCCAAGTCCACCCGACGCCGACCGCGCCCTTGGCCCGCCGACCCGCCCTCGGCCACCACCATCTCGCCTTCCAAGCCCGACGTCGACCCGCCCTCGGCCACCACCGTCTGGCCTTCCAAGCCCGACGCCGACCGCGCTCAGCCACCACCATCATCGTCCAAGCAGGACAGCGACCCTGATCATCACGCCCTAGCACGCCCTCGGCCACCGTCGTTGTCGTCGAAGCCGGACCCCGACCGCGCCCTCGGTCACCGTCGTCGTCGTCGAAGCCGGACCCCGACCGCGCCCTCGGCCACCATCGTTGTCATCCAAGGAAGACGCCTGGAGCTCCTGTGCCCATTGTAGCCCTGCTTCTGAGCTCGAGGAGAAGCGTGGGTCGTCATCGCTGTTCTCTACTCCTTCATCCAAGGTACGACGCTGTAGTGACTCAAAATGATGTCCTCTCGCTGTTCTGCTTCGTCGGGGGGCCGGGGTTTTGAGGGGGAACGGGGAAGACCGCCAGTGCCTTTTCTTCTGCCACTTCCAAATCTCAGGGGATTCTACAGTGGTACTGCAAAACCCGTGTTCTCTCTTTTCCCATCTACGCCAGTGTGCGATGGTTTTGCTTTGATCTTCTTCTTTTCTGCTTAATGCTGGTGGGTTTACTTCCAGAGGTTGATATACCCACATCACCACCTCGCCTTCCCCACCCTTTCTACATTCTTTCGGTATCTCTCTTGCGTTTGTTTTGCGATGATGCTCATATGGCCGATTCTGACTGTTTTCCCTTCGCGTTATGTGACTGGTTGGTGTAGAAAGTGTATTTTTCTTGTGTGCATGCTGTTTCTTTTTGTGTTTGCTTGTTTGTTTTTTCCTCTCACCCTTCACTGTTATCTTGTTCTTGAGTGCCAGACATTTGCTAATATGTTGGTAATATGCTTTTGCTTTTTGACATATACCAACATACCTAATGAACTGTAATCTGTTGGTAATATGCCAGACATCTGCATGAGATTTTTTCCTTCAACATAAGTAAATAAGTTTGCATGTTATCTTGATTAAGTTCCACTGCTATGTTTCCCTCTCTTGGGATGTATGTTACCTTGATTATGTTCCACTGCTTCAATTCATCATTTATTTACTTGATTATATTCATGATTTCCTGAGGTGCTTTACCCATATCTTTAATAACTTGTATGACTTGTATGTTATCACCCTCAATCCATATTCCAATGAAACTTGCTCTCAGAAAAGTTGCCTGTTGGATCCCATTAAGTGCAGCCAATGCTTTTGCTTTGATAGCAGAGCAATCTTTGAAGTATCTACTTCTGACTGACAGAACTTTCTCTATGAACTCTCTAATGATACTCCCTATTCCAGCGTGTATCTCAATGTCATATTGTTTTGATGCTCCATCAAAGTTGAGCTTGATCCGACCCTTGTTATATTTCCCCAATTTTATTTTGACCTTGCATGATATGAATAATAAATCCCCAAGTAGTAGCCCTGTTTTATTGACTTCTATCTTCCACTGATGACTGTTCCCAAATGTTCCTATTTACTTTTTAAGAATTCTTTGGCTCTGCAAATTATAGTTCTAATGCAGGTGTTTGATTCCAAGGTTCTCTTACCAAATATATTTCCATTTCTGTCCTTCCAAATTTCCTCAAAGATCACTGCAACAATAGTTTTTTAGGTAAATTGTGATGAAGTTTTTACCAGAAAACAGTGTGCATTTGTTCCACAACACTTGTAGGCTAAAATATTTGCATCTCCAATGCAAATGTGAAGCTAACTCCTTCCAAATGTGCTGTCTTCTAGAGTAATCAAAGAAAACATGTTAGATACTTTCTTTGCCAAACATGTTATTTTTTCCTTCAACATAAGTAAATGAATTTGCATGAGATTTTCTCTTAAAAGTCTTTTGGAGTATGCTCACCTTCCAAATTAGCATGAGATAATCCACATTAGTTGTTGACGAAAATGATAATGTGCTTGTAAGATTTGTGGCCCATTTGCTTTGTTGAATGGGAGGGGCTCTGAAGTCTACATAGTACACTCTATAGTTTACATAGCACATTATTTAATGGTTTTTATTTTTTGTAGTTGTTTCACTTATATTTATAGACGAGGGCTATGGACTGGAGTTGGATGGACATGTCAAGGTATTTGTTGAGATGTATATCCCTTTGTTCATAAGTACTTGGGGATGAATGAATAAGTAACTTTGATGTATCTGTCTATTTGTGTAGGGACACAAAAGAGTATTATGATGGTGTAGATGAGTTCATTTCCTTTGCATTTGACGGCAGATCGAACAATCACGTGATTAAATGTCCATGCCTCCATTGTGCTTGCACAAGAAGATTGGATAAGAAGACAGTAAGAGAGCACTTATACTTCAATGGAATCATTAAAGACAAAGGGTTTTGGAAATTTCATGGTGAACCATCAAATTTACAAGTAGAGGAGGAGATTACAAATATTGGCTTACATGAGATGCTACGTGATGCATTTGGGATGGCAAAAGATGTACAGGCTCAGGATTCAGGCATAGGTGTTAAGGATAAAGATGACAACACTAAAAGGTTTTATAAGTTAGTCAAAGATGCTGAACAGCCATTATATCCTGGGTGTACTAAACACACCAAGCTTTCTTTCATTGTCAGGATGTTCAACATTAAGTGCATGGGAAAGTGGAGTAATAAATCTTTTGACTTGATGTTGAAGTTGGTAAAAGAGGTTCTTCCAGATGGAGACGTATTGCCAGATTCATTTTTTGAGGTGAAAAAAGTTATTAATGATTTGGGAATGTCGTATGACAAGATTGATTCATGTCCCAATGATTGCATGCTTTATTGGAAAGATAATGAGAAACTTCAGTCCTGTCCAAGATGCGGAGAAAGTAGATGGGAATTTGATGAAAAGATTGACAATGATGATAACAAGAGACGGAAAGTACCAAAAAAGATTCTTCGACATTTTCCAATCATTCCAAGGTTGCAAAGGTTGTATATGTGCTCAAAATCTGCATCTAACATGAGATGGCATTCTGACCAACGTTGTGAAGATGGCATTCTACGTCACCCTGCAGACTCTGCTTGTTGGAAAACATTAGATGCTGTGGATGGCTTTGGTTTGGAGGATAGAAATGTACGGCTTGGTCTTGCTAGTGATGGATTCAACCCTTTTAGCACTATGTCAATTAGTCACAGCACTTGGCCTGTGCTCTTGATACCATATAATTTGCCACCATGGGAATGCATGAAAAGTCCAAACATATTTTTATCTTTACTAATCTCTAGTCCAAAGGCACCTGGCAATGATATAGATGTATATCTACAACCTTTAATAGAGGAGTTGCAGATGCTATGGCATGGAGTTGAAACTTTTGATGTTGTCACTGGGTCAATGTTTCAGATGCGCGCTGCCATTTTATGGACCATTAATGATTTTCCAGCATATGCTTGTCTTTCTGGATGGAGTACGAAGGGTCGATTGGCTTGTCCTATATGTAATAAGGACACATGTTCTACTTGGTTATTTGCTAGTGGAAAACATTTTTATCATGGACATCGTAGGTGGTTACCAAACAATCATAAGTTTCGATCAATGTCACGTATGTTTGATGGAAAACAAGAGTGGGGAGAAAGTCCAAGGAGACTATCTGGAGATGAAGTGCTGAAACAAGTAGACAATCTCACCTTCACTTTGGGAAAGACATTAGGAGCAACATTGAAAAATAAGAGAAAGTTATTCAAGAAGACAAAAAAACAAAGAAAGAAAAAGGAAAAGGTTGTGTTGCAGTCCAATGACACTGAGTTTAACACATCTTTAAATTGGAAGAAGCAAAGCATTTTTTTTACATTGCCGTATTAGAGGTCATTACTGTAAGGTCTCGGGTCTTTAATGGATCCTTATTGGGTCTGTAGAGGTCCTGTGTAGTTGACGGCCAGGGCTTGCCGTTGAGTATGAGTCAGCGTCCAGCGATGTGGACGTCTGAGCTTGAACTCAGCGACAAGCTATGTGGACGTTAATCTGTAGGCGGTTCAGTTGGCGGCCATTGATGTTGACGTCGACTAACCAGTCCTGTTGAAATAGGGCAGCCCGAGAGCAGAGCTTCTTCTTCTCCTTTTCTCTCCTTCCTTCCACCTTAGCCTTTCTTGATTCCTGTAGCTTCTGTTGAGTGATTTGAGCTCGTGGGAAGCCCCTAGATCGTGTGGCGTCGCTAGTTCGGGCGGGAATCGCAAGGTTTTGGCGTGATTCGCGCGGAGTCTTCGGGGAGATCCGGCGCGATTGGTGACTATTTGGGGATTCCTAAGGCGTTCTGAGGTAGGGACTTAACCCCTATAACCTTCCCCAGCAAACCAGCATGTCCAATTAACTTAATTGATGTGCAAGTCAAGGTTTAGGGTTTGGGTTATATCATGCCGGAATTGAGGGTGGTTTGGATAATCTAGGTGTTAGATTGTCTATTTATGATATTCTTGTAGTGTAGATTGATGAGAGGAAATGTTTCCCTCCATCAGTTAGAGTTTAGTTTAGTATTTCTGCCCTTTTGGGACTGATTCGGGTCAGTTCTGGGTATGGGGAGCTGAAGATATCAACGTCCACATCGGTTGACGTTGAGATCTTCAGGGGTGAATTAAACGACAAGGTCGATTGCCGTTTAGTTCCTCTTAACGACATGAGGGTTTCCGTTTACCCCATGTTGGCGGCAATCGATGTGGCCGTTTATATCCTGTCTCCGAGCAGATTTAAGCTGTGTGATTAGAGGCGATTGACATGTGATGTTCGCCCTAATAGCACATATGGGCCAGGCTTAGAGTGTGACTCCGCCTGTGCTTAGTAGTAGCTATTTGTGGCACGAGGTGTTTACTACTGTACGGGGTTTCAGACGTTGAGTGTGTTCCGTCTGTTGTACGCGCGTTGCGTTACCGTGTACCCGTTTCTGTTGTGTTACCTAGGCGTGGGTGCGACTCCGTCTAGACGACTAGCGTGTGGTTGTCCTCCGCTAGTGAGCCGGGACATCGAGTGCGACTCTGTCCTGTGCGTACTCCTTTTGGTGGTTTTGAGCCGGTCTCCGTGGAGCCCCTTCTCTACCGCTAGGGTCAAGCGTAGGGGAAAAACCGGTCGTGGACCAGACGCGAGAGAGAGCGTCTGTAGTGTGCACACGTGGCTGGGGTTGAGAGCCTCTGTGGTGACGGGACGCCGAGCCATAGACCCTAGCTGAGTCCTACTTGCTGTGTGTGTGAGTGTGTGTTACTGAGCCGTGTGGTTTACAGTTTTGTGTGGTGCGACGTGTACTTACTTTCTGTTTTTACTTTCCGCACTTTAGACTGTTACCGGTGGGGTTACTTTTCCCTACTGGGTCTCTTTCTTGAGACTCACTCCCTTCCCTTTCAGGTGGGTCTTCGTCGACTCCCGTTCCAGGCGAGTCTAGCCACTCCGGTGTTGGTGCTCCCTAGCTGCAGTGAGTTGTACCTTTTTGTTGTACTTCTGTACTCTGTACTATGTCTCAGACTCTGAGGTTGTATATGATATGTTCATATAGTGGAATTTTACTACTTTGCATGGTGTGTATCTTCTTACATATAGTCTCCTCGGACTCTTAAATTCCTACCCTTCCGAGCTTGTCTCGTGGGTTAGCGGGTCAGAATTCGGGTTACTGGTTGTTACTGGTAATGCGGATTCTGGGTCGTTACAGTTTGGTATCAGAGCGTGGTCTGATGAGATATATATAAGAAAATGCCTACCATGTTAACTCAGAGTCTAAAGAGTACAGTGCAGCTATGTAGTTAGCTATGTAGCCCGGAGTTAGTTAGTGTATTTATGTGTGTATTTTTATTCTGTGTGTAGTTCTATGGCGCCTAGGCGACGTCCTAGAGAGGGAGTAGCCGAGCAGGCGACTCGTCCGGAGGTTGGAGATGCTCCGCCACCTCAGCAGACGCAGCCTTTGCCACAGGACGCACATAGTGGTATTGTTCTGCCGCCGCCACCTCCACCTCAGGTAGCTCAGGGATTAGACATGACTCATTTTCTTGAGGGGATGGCTCAGTTTGTTGCTCAGCACCGTGACGCGCCGGTACCCCAGGGTGGTACTGGGAGGGTGTTGAGGGAGTTCTTGCAGTTTCAGCCTCCTCAGTTTTTGGGCCAGCCTGATCCAGATGTAGCGCGAGCATGGTTAGATGCAGTGGAGCGGACTTTTCGTTCCATGGAGTGTGTTCCAGAGGAGCGAGTGCTGTTAGCCAGTTACCAGTTGCAGGCGCAGGCGTTGACTTGGTGATCCGCTGAGTGGGAGACTACTTTTCAGTCTCGCCCACTGAGACAGATTCCGTGGCAGGAGTTTGTTGTTTCCTTTGAGAGAGCCTTTTGTCCTACTTACGTCCGGACGGAGAGGTTGTACCAGTTTCTGGACTTGCAGCAGAGGGACTCTACTGTGGTGCAGTACAGGGCAGATTTGTGGAGTTAGGGTGTTATACTCCGCAGATTATGGGAGATGAGGGTCTGAGGACTCAGCAGTTTGTGAGAGGCTTGAGGCCAGAGCTCAGGCAGGCGCTGATAGTTGCTCGTGTCACAGACTTGGATGCGGCCTATCAGACTGCGGCAGCATTGGAGGCAGACACCTTGCGGACTCGTGCTCGGAGTGCAGAGGTTCAGACGCAGGTAGTTCCTTCTCAGCCTCACCAGCAGCAGGGTACTGTGCAGACGACCCCGAGGACTGCGACTTCTTATGCGTCCACTTCTACTGGGACGACAGCGAAGTCAGGATCTCGGAGGAGATTTCGGCGTGATAGGAGGCAGGCAGAGCAGAGGCAGCAGTCGGTTGGGAGTGTGCAGCAGCCAACAGGTCAGCCTTCGCAGCAGGTACATCGTACTTTTGCTGGGCAGTGTTACCGGTGTGACCAGATGGGTCACATGGCACGAGATTGTCCTTTGTTACCTCGTGTACCGCAGCAGCAGACTCAGACTCAGCCCCGAGTGCAGCAGCAGCAGCAGCAGGCACCAGTGCAGCAGCGTCAGCAGACTGGAGGTTCTGGTGGGTCCAGAGGTAGAGGTCGTGTTACCCACTTGACTCGTGCAGACGCGGAGGCAGCTCACCTGGTGGAAGGTACTGTTTCAGTTTTTGGTTTGCAGCTAGAGTCTTGTTTGATTCCGGTGCCTCTCACTCTTTTGTGTCTGAGGACTTTTTAGACTCCCTTGGAGAGTTGAGTTCGGGAGAGTCTGTTGAGTTGGCAGTAGAGTTGCCGACAGGGGACTTTGTCCTTACGTCCTACTGTCTCGAGGAGGTACGTATGCAGTTGCAGGATCAGTTGTTGTCAGCCCGTTTGTTTGCCTTGCAGTTGCATGATTATGATGTGATTTTGGGTATGGATTGGTTGGAGCGGTATGGTGCAGTGATGGATTGCCAGAAGAAGAGGGTGCACTTGCGGATACCTGGAGCAGCGGCGTTCTACTTCCAGGGTATCGTACCTCTTACTTCTCGCTTTCTAGTTTCTGCTTTGAGGGCAGGGAGGTTACTTGCTTCTGGTTGTCAAGGTTTCCTAGTTTCTGCAGTGACTCTTGACCAGTTTGCCTCGGGAGTGGGAGACATTCCTGTAGTGTGTGAGTTTCCGGATGTTTTTTCGGAAGAGTTGCCTGGTCTTCCACCAGAGAGAGAGATTGAGTTTACTGTAGAGTTGGTTCCTAGCACTTTACCTTTTGCACAGGCACCGTACCGTATGGCACCAGCGGAGTTGAGGGAATTGAAGAGGCAGCTTGAGGAGTTGTTGGAGAAGGGCTATATCCGTCCTAGCTTTTCTCCGTGGGGGTCACCTGTTTTGTTTGTCCGGAAGAAGGATGGTAGCCTGAGGTTGTGTATCGATTATAGGAAGCTAAATCAAGTGACCATCAAGAATAGGTATCCTTTGCCTAGGATTGATGATCTCTTTGATCAGCTTCAGTCTGCTCGTGTCTTCTCGAAGATTGACTTGAGGTCGGGCTACTATCAGTTGCGGATTAGAGACTCGGACATTGAGAGGACTGCTTTTCGGACCAGATATGGACACTTTGAGTTTTTGGTGATGCCGTTTGGGCTCACCAATGCTCCAGCAGCCTTCATGGATCTGATGCACCGGGTGTTCCACCAGTTCTTGGACCGGTTTGTCGTAGTGTTTGTTAACGACATTCTGGTGTACTCCACTTCGGAGGAGGAGCACGCCGAGCACCTGAGGATCGTGTTGTAGACTTTGCGAGAGCACCAGTTGTATGCCAAGCTTAGTAGGTGTGAGTTTTGGCTACAACAGGTTCACTTTTTGGGGCACGTGATCTCAGGTGAGGGAGTTTCAGTGGATCCAGTGAAGGTTGAGGCAGTTTTGCAGTGGGAGAGTCCCAGATCTGTGTCTGAGATTCGTAGCTTTCTGGGTTTGGCAGGTTACTACCGCAAGTTTGTTCGAGATTTCTCTCAGGTTGCTGCACCCTTGACTCGGTTGACGAGAAAGGGAGTTCTGTTTGAGTGGTCGGAGCAGTGTGAGCAGAGTTTCATAGAGTTGAAACGTCTGCTTACGTCGGCGCCAGTTCTTGCCTTACCTTCAGGTGAGGATGGTTTTGAGGTTTGTACAGATGCTTCAGGTGTTGGTTTGGGTGCGGTTCTGATGCAGCAGGGCCGAGTGGTGGCTTATGCGTCTCGCCAGCTTAAGCCCCACGAGGAGAGTTACCCGACCCACGACCTAGAGCTTGCAGCAGTGGTGTTTGCTTTGCGGATTTGGCGTCTTTACCTGTACGGAGTGAGCTTTGTAGTCCGTACCGACCACCAGAGTTTGAGGTATGTGTTCTCTCAGAGGGATCTGAATATGAGGCAGCGTCGATGGATGGAATATCTGAAGGACTATGATTTCAGCATTGAGTATAAGCCTGGAAAGGCGAATGTAGTTGCAGATGCCTTGAGTAGGAAAGCACAGATGAGTCATCTGATGCTTAGAGAGTGGCAGTTGTGGCAGTCTGCGGCAGAGGGGTCTTTCAGTGTTTCGTCCAGTCGTTTGTGTGTGTTGGGCAGTTTGTTAGCAGCTCCCGCGGTTGTGAGACAGGTTGCTGAGGCTTAGCAGGCAGATCCCGAGTTGCACAGTGTGTTGCTTCTCCCAGAGGTTGAGCTTTGTGAGGACGGGACTGTTAGGTTCCGAGGTAGACTCTATGTTCCTGTTGAGGAGTCTATCAGGAGAGTCGTGTTGCAGGAAGCACATGGTTCCAGGTACTCTATTCATCCAGGGGCGACCAAGATGTACCACAGGTTGAGACGTCAGTTTTGGTGGCCTGGGATGAAGAGAGACATAGCGGCTTTTGTTGCGAGGTGTTTGGTCTGTCAGCAGGTGAAGGCCGAACATCAGCGTCCGGGAGGACTTGTGCAGCCGTTAGAGATTCCGATGTGGAAGTGGGACCATGTTACGACTGACTTTGTTTGTGGTTTGCCGAGGACAGCTGGAGGTTTTGATAGCATTTGGGTTCTTGTGGACAGATTGACGAAGACTGCCTGATTCTTGCCTATCAGGACTAGTTGGGGTGTGAGTAGGTTGGCCGCGTTGTACATAGAGCGGATTGTTCCTTTGCATGGAGTGCCGATCTCTATCGTGTCAGACAGGGATCCTCGCTTCAATTCTGGGTTCTGGCGCAGTTTGCAGAGAGCTTTGGGGACAGAGTTGGCTTTTAGTTCCGCCTACCACCCTCAGTCAGACGGTCAGTCAGAGCGGACTATCCAGACTTTGGAGGACATGCTTAGAGCTTGTTGCCTGGAGTGGCAGGGGTCGTGGACAGCTCACTTGCCGTTGGTCGAGTTTGCATATAATAATAGTTATCACTCCAGTATCGGTTTGGCACCATATGAGGCTTTGTACGGACGACCGTGTCGCACTCCTCTTGACTGGTTCGAGGTTGGCGAACGAGTTGTCACAGGGCCGGAGTTGGTTCAGCAGTCAGTTGAGGTAGTACAGCTTGTGAGACAGAGGCTTCAGTCAGCTCAAAGTCGGCAGAAGAGTTATGCAGATCAGCGTAGACGACCGCTCGAGTTTCAGGTAGGAGACCAGGTGTTTGTTCGTGTGTCTCCTATGAAGGGAGTGGTGAGGTTCGGTAAGCGTGGAAAGTTGAGTCCTCGCTTTATTGGGCCTTTTACCATTTCTGAGCGTGTCGGGAGTTTGGCGTACAGACTTGAGCTTCCGTCAGAGTTGGCAGCAGTGCACGACGTGTTTCACGTGTCGATGCTTCGGAGATATCTTGCAGACGAGTCTCACGTTCTGCAGAGTGCAGAATGGTCTGAGGTGACTCCAGTGTTGACTGTACCAGAGTTTCCGTTGCACATTGAGGATCGCCGAGTTCAGAGGTTGAGGAACAAGGCAATCCCTTTAGTTCGTGTAGCGTGGCAGCGGCACTCCGGTGGTGAGTCGACATGGGAGCGGGAGGACGAGATGCGTGAGCATTTTCCGTACCTCTTTGGTGAGTTTTCTTTCCTTGTGTTGTTTGAATTTTGAGGGCAAAATTCCTTAAGGGGGGAGAGCTGTAAGGTCTCGGGTCTTTAATGGATCCTTATTAGGTCTGTAGAGGTCCTGTGTAGTTGACGGCCAGGGCTTGCCGTTGAGTATGAGTCAGCGTCCAGCGATGTGGACGTCTGAGCTTGAACTCAGCGACAAGCTATGTGGACGTTAATCTGTAGGCGGTTCAGTTGGCGGCCATTGATGTTGACGTCGACTAACCAGTCCTGTTGAAATAGGGCAGCCCGAGAGCAGAGCTTCTTCTTCTCCTTTTCTCTCCTTCCTTCCACCTTAGCCTTTCTTGATTCCTGTAGCTTCTGTTGAGTGATTTGAGCTCGTGGGAAGCCCCTGGATCGTGTGGCGTCGCTAGTTCGGGCGGGAATCGCAAGGTTTTGGCGTGATTCGCGCGGAGTCTTCGGGGAGATCCGGCGTGATTGGTGACTGTTTGGGGATTCCTAAGGCGTTCTGAGGTAGGGACTTAACCCCTATAACCTTCCCCAGCAAACCAGCATGTCCAATTAACTTAATTGATGTGCAAGTCATGGTTTAGGGTTTGGGTTATATCATGCCGGAATTGAGGGTGGTTTGGATAATCTAGGTGTTAGATTGTCTATTTATGATATTCTGGTAGTGTAGATTGATGAGAGGAAATGTTTCCCTCCATCAGTCAGAGTTTAGTTTAGTATTTCTGCCCTTTTGGGACTGATTCGGGTCAGTTCTGGGTATGGGGAGCTGAAGATATCAACGTCCACATCGGTTGACGTTGAGATCTTCAGGGGTGAATTCAACGACAAGGTCGATTGCCGTTTAGTTCCTCTTAACGACATGAGGGTTGCCGTTTACCCCATGTTGGCGGCAATCGATGTGGCCGTTTATATCCTGTCTCCCAGCAGATTTAAGCTGTGTGATTAGAGGCGATTGACATGTGATGTTCGCCCTAATAGCACATATGGGCCAGGCTTAGAGTGTGACTCCGCCTGTGCTTAGTAGTAGCTATTTGTGGCACGAGGTGTTTACTACTGTACGGGGTTTCAGACGTTGAGTGTGTTCCGTCTGTTGTACGCGCGTTGCGTTACCGTGTACCCGTTTCTGTTGTGTTACCTAGGCGTGGGTGCGACTCCATCTAGACGACTAGCGTGTGGTTGTCCTCCACTAGTGAGCCGGGACATCGAGTGCGACTCTGTCCTGTGCGTACTCCTTTTGGTGGTTTTGAGCCGGTCTCCGTGGAGCCCCTTCTCTACCGCTAGGGTCAAGCGTAAGGGAAAAAGCGGTCGTGGACCAGACGCGAGAGAGAGCGTCTGTAGTGTGCACACGTGGCTGGGGTTGAGAGCCTCTGTGGTGACGGGACGCCGAGCCACAGACCCTAGCTGAGTCCTACTTGCTGTGTGTGTGAGTGTGTGTTACTGAGCCGTGTGGTTTACAGTTTTGTGTGGTGCGACGTGTACTTACTTTCTGTTTTTACTTTCCGCACTTTAGACTGTTACCGGTGGGGTTACTTTTCCCTACTGGGTCTCTTTCTTGAGACTCACTCCCTTCCCTTTCAGGTGGGTCTTCGTCGACTCCCGTTCCAGGCGAGTCTAGCCACTCCGGTGTTGGTGCTCCCTAGCTGTAGTGAGTTGTACCTTTTTGTTGTATTTCTGTACTCTGTACTTTGTCTCAGACTCTGAGGTTGTATATGATATGTTCATATAGTGGAATTTTACTGCTTTGCATGGTGTGTATCTTCTTACATATAGTCTCCTCGGACTCTTAAATTCCTACCCTTCCGAGCTTGTCTCGTGGGTTAGCAGGTCAGAATTCGGGTTACTGGTTGTTACTGGTAATGCGGATTCTGGGTCGTTACAATTACTCTTGCGTCATAACCTTGATGTTATGCATATTGAGAAAAATATTTGTGATAGCATTCTTAGTACACTTTTGGGAATTGATGGTAAAAGCAAAGATGGGCTTAAGGCTCGACAAGATATAGAAAGTCTTGGTATTAGGCCATCACTTCATCCACAATCTGTTGGACCTACAAAGACGCTGCTCCCACCGGCATGCTTCACTTTGAGCAAGGCTGAGAAACAGGTAATTTGTCATACTCTTAAGACTGTAAAAGTTCCAGATGGCTATGCTTCAAATATCTCAAGGCATGTGGATGTGAACAATGCAAAAATATGGGGGTTAAAGAGTCATGACAGTCATGTGATTTTGCAACAACTACTTCCAGTGGCCGCTCGAGGAATGACGCAAAAAGTAGTGAGTACTACGATCATTGATATATGTAATTTCTTTTTAGACTTGTGCTCCAAGAATTCTTCAGGAGACGATTTTTATCACCTTGGGGAACGCATTGCTACAATTTTATGTAGACTTGAAATGATCTTCCTTCCTAGTTTTTTTGACATTATGGTGCACCTACTCATTCATTTACCTGAAGAAGCTAGGCTTGGTGGGCCTGTACATTACCGATGGATGTATCCAATTGAGAGGTATTTAATTATGTTTCTTCTATTTTTGACTATTGGTTTTTACGTACTTATATCATTTTTTTATATTGAGAATTTTGTGTGTAGATATTTGGCACGATGGAAGTCATATGTACACAACAAGGCACGCCCGGAGGGAAGTATTGCTGAGGGTTATTTAGCTGAAGAAACTATTACTTTTGCATCACGTTATCTTTCTGATGATGTAGAAACATGGTTTAATAAGCCAGCCCGAAATGAAGATAACAATGGCATTGCCTTGGAGGGTGATTGGGACATTTTATCAAAAATAGGCCATCCACTTGGTGTAGGAGTTAATATAAGCCTTGATGAACGAGAGCGTAGTCAAGCACACCAATATGTTCTATTCAATTGTGATGTAGTGGCCCCCTACATAAAGTAAGTGTTGTGTCAAGTAATTTTGACGGCATTGTTAGCCTTGATGTATGCTTTGCCTTATTTCACCTTTCATCTTTATTAATATGTAGGGAACACCTTTCACATGTCAAGAGTAAACAACCATATTTTTCTAAAGGAGTAACACATCTCCAGAATGTAGAATTTCCACATTGGTTCAAACAAAAAGTAAGTGGTTACTGAAACTTGCAGATGTTGGGAAATGTTTTTTAAAAGGCCAATATTATTCTTGATACTGACTGATTTTTGACATAATTATTAGGTGCAACAGTTGCAAGATGAGTTGGGCGAATTGTTATCACCAAAATTACGTTGGTTGAAAGATGGTCCCTTGAATTCAGTGAAAAAATTCAACGGTTGCTTGATAAATGGGTTTCGTTTTCACACCCGAAATGTTGAAGAACATCGGAAAACTCAAAATAGTGGTGTACTGTTATCTGCTATGACTCAAAATAGTGATGGAAGCCTCATTCATGGACATATAACTTACTATGGGATGCTTAATGAAATAATTCAATTAGATTACTACGGGGAAATGAAGACATTGTTATTTAAATGTGATTGGATAGATGTGAGGAAGGGGGTGAAAGAAGATAAAGGGTTTACGTTAATTAATCCAAGTCATTTGTTGAGGACAAACGAGCCCTTTGTCTTAGCATCACAAGTGGAGCAGGTTTGGTATGTTGAAGATCCTAAAAATAGTGGGTGGTTTGTTGTTAGGAAGACCCGTCCTAGAGATCTATTTGATGTCCAAGATGGGCAAACTGTGGACAAAGAGGCAATTTAGATATTGCCCCAACACATGGCAATGCTACAGAACATGATGTTGTTGATGATGAGGCAAACATGCAATGGGAGAGAAATGATATTGATTGGTTAGAAGTTACTTTAAAAACTATCCAAAAATGAGCAGGTTGTGTTGGTTTCTGAATGCCTGAAATTGTAACTTGTCTCATTTATTTTATTTATTTAATGAATTTAGTTTTCTGATCTAATTTCATTATATTTGTAGGTACTACTATGAGGATCAAGCTTTTTCAAAAGATTAATATTGTTGAGGCGTATCACATACAATTTGTAATGTATGCCTAATACTTTTATCTCATTGAAATGTGTATATTGTTTATGTAAAGGTTTACTTCGTAACTTGAACCATTGAATATGTCAGGGGGAAGAAGATTGCTAGAATGCTGACATTTGCAGATTGTAAAGTGGAAGGTCCTCGAACTCGCAGCAAAGCTACCGTAATGTCAAAGACAAGGGAAGGAGGAAAATTGGATTCTAAGGCCTTTCAATTATATTTTGAGTTTGTGTCATTTTATAGTCTACATCACTTAACTTTTTAACAGATTGTCTGACATATTTCATCTTTTATAGCCATATGTGGGAAAGTACACCAATGGAAGTGAGAGACACATTCACATACTTAGATAGCTTGTGCTTCAATGCATACATGAATGCGCCAACAACGAATATGAGCTCATGGACCAAGGCTTCAGATATTTTGTCAAAGAGATATACATTTGTGCCAATAGTCTGCTGGTAAGCATACATATTCTCATGGTATTTGTCTTTTATTGGAATGCATAATTTCTTTCTATTGTAAGACAACCAAACACCATTACACATTTATAATCTCATGTGAAATAGGGGACATTGGAATCTGCTAATCTTATGCAACTTTGGAGCAAGTTTTGATTCCAACATTGAAAAACCATGCATGTTGCTTCTTGATTCACCCTTATCTATTGGTGCAAGAAGTCTTCAAGTTCAAATTATAAGGTAAACACTATTATGATTGATTATGTTATTATTACATTGGTTTTGTTTTCATCTAACTTAGTTCTAAATTGTCATCTTTGCTTAGTTTTGTTATGGATATTTACAAAGCACTTGGACGAGAAGTGGACAAGGACATTATTGCTCAAATTCCTTTGCATGTTCCAAAAGTAAGTTTTATACATAATTTGTTCATAACAATTGCTTCTTTGACAAAGTTTTATAAATAATTTGCTCAATTATCTTTATTCATTTTACAAGTGCCACAACAAAAGAATGGTGAGGAATGTGGCATCTTCGTGCTATATTTTATCCATTTGTTCATGCGGGATGCATCAAAAAGTGCATGTTCTGAAGGATATCCAGATTTTGTATGTTTGTTTCAAACTTGTGCGCCATTGATGTTTATTTTATAATACTTCTGCTAATATCGATTTTCATTTTTGAAGCTTACGGGAGCATGGTTCAATAGAGAAGAGGTGGACAAGTTTGATGTGGAAGTTCGATTATTTCTAGCTCGGAACAATGATAATGTTACTTCAGAAGTTGAGTTGCCCGATATGAAAGAAGAGGAAATGGAGGAAGAACAAAAGCCTGTGAAAACTGCTTCCTCTAGAAAGCGTGGTTACACCACTTGTCATCATGTGTATGCAATGGAGGAAGGTCGTCGTATTTGTGTGGCATGGAATGACATTGGCCAGCCAGTCGGGCCAGGTGGGCGATCACTTAGATCATTCTTGGGGACTATTGCAAGAGATCCAAATAAAATGCCAATCAATTTTCAAGACTAGAGAAAGTTGCCCAAAACATGTAAGGATGATGTGTTTGCATATGTTCAGGTAATTGCTTAAACAAAACTCTTCTTCTCTGTTTGATCCTTCGCATATGTGAGGCAATTTGACAGTCACCTTTAGTTCCAAGTTTTTCTTTTGTGCTTGAGAGTTAGTTTTTCATATGTGAGGCAATTTACTTTTGGCTAATAATGAATGACCTTTCTCTTCATTTTACATAACACAAGATATCACACAGTAAAAGAGCTTTTACATAACATGTTCTCATGTCCAACTTTAACTCTGAATTTATGGTAATAAACTAGAATGTCATATACTTAATTTCTATGAACTGATGTTAGATGCAAGATTATGGAAGAAAAATCCGGACCACTTCTAATCAGGAGTGGCAACAAGTAGATCTGGAAGGCTCTACACGTGATGGAGCAATATCACATGGAAAATTCATTTGAGAAAAATAGAAACCAAATGGAGAATTTTGAGGCCAAGAAAGAGTGAATGGACTGTATAATGGCAGTGTTCCTGCTGTGTTATGGTGAATGCATGAAAATAGATAGCTAGCATATATAAGGAAATGCCACAAATTGGATTCAGGATGACATAAGTAGAGGATTCTGAAGGTTTGCAATGTAGAGGGGCATCTAGCGTGTTTAAAGTCCACTGTGTAAGGCCGAGGACATTACAGTGTATAGTAGCCTTTGAGATTCTCTCTAGTATTCCACTCCAACCTTTTGCAGGCAGATTATGTGGGAATGGGCTTTGTCATTGTTTCCTTCCTGTAGGAGGCCCATTCATCTTGCATGCGAACAAGCAATATCACTTTTACTAGGACACTGGTATGTATTCCCCTTTGGACATTTTATTGCATGTCTGTCCACTTTATAAAAAGCAAGGAAAAACAGGGAAACTACATTTGATGCACAAGATATGAAATCTCGGTTCTCATAGACTCAAAAAGACATTCATAATTCACTGAGGTGCATTGTTTCTGTATAGGATAAGTGAGAGAATTGAAACTTACCTGGCTTGAAACATGTCATTCTTGATTGTCATCTCCCTCATATTTATCAACTGTTCCAAAATAGCGATCACCAAATTCACCCATTCCAGGAATTACGCGGAATTCTTTACTTAAACCACTTTCTATTTCTGATGTCACAATTTTGATCCTTAGAAATTGTTTGCAAACCTCATGAACTCCTTGAGGATCCTAGACATTTCAAGAAAACAATTAGAACACACCTCACCAACATTTCCAACATATGCTTTGTTATCTATCTGGTATAATGTGCCTAAAATCTCTTGGGCTTTCAGGATGAATGAGGTTATCTTTTCATGTTTTAACTTTTAATTCTTTGCATGGACAGCATCACCTTTTATTTTCTGAGTGCTCCTTCAAGTGGTTTGTGAGATATGATCTCCTTATTAAGTGTCTAGTTTTTGCACCATTGACATAATCAGGTGAGGTTTTGGTAGTGAGCATTAGGAAAAGGAGTTGGAATCTGGACAGGTGGGTTTTCCTTCTTGGGTACCAGAGAAGACAGCGTATGACAGGAATATCTTATGAGTTGATCCTTGCATAAAGCCCACATATCTAAAGTCCTTTTTGGTTGATAGCCCCTGTCTCCAAAATGCAGTCTGGTTCTCCTCACAGCAGTCTCCAAAATGCAAACCCCACAAGCACCAAAAAATTCTGGTTTTTTTTCATTTAAAGGGTCTGCCTCATATCATACCTCGCTTGTAGTGGTGAGGGAAGAAAACAAAGGCCTAGGCAACCCCCACAGCTCATCTGGACTAGAGTTTTCCTAATATCATACTTATGTACACTTGCCGAACCATAGGATTTTCTATCTGCAACTGCCACACTGTCTGCGGACCTCTGCCGAGCTTAATTCTACATTTAACCAGTTCTAGAGCAAAGAGAGCATGTAGAAGCCAAAAAGGTGGGAAATGGGAAGTTTGCTGGGAAAGTTCACATTTTTTAATTTATTTTTCCTGTTGTTTTGACAGAATCATGTTTGGGTCATATTTTCGACACTAGTCTATATTCTTACACTTATGTTGCTTGGGCTCTAAGTATTATGTTTTCATGTTATGATCAGAGAAAATATGATATCTCTGATGAAAGGAAAAAATGGGTCTTCCAAGATGTGAATAATAAATGGCGATCTTGGAAATATGTGAACCGCAAATTATACTTCAAGTACAATGGAAAAGCGAAGCAGCAAAGTCACCCAAATGTCCCACGGCTTGATGTCGACCAATGGAAAGCAGCAGTTCAACAATGGACATCTTCGGAATGGAAGGTATTTTAAGAGAACAATGGTCACTGTATTTTCCTTCTCATTTTTGTAATTATATTTTGGACTTCTGGCAGCGTTCAAGCGAAACCAATAGGAAAAATAAGGGTAAACAAAAGTGGTTCCATTGTGCTGGGACTCGATCCGTGGCGGACATTTCTGAAGAGCAGGTTTATAACTTTAATTCATTGTTCAATCTTATCATTGTTGAATTTTTACAAACTAACTAAAATTTTTGTTTCACAGCGTGTGAAAGGGTCTCCAGATTTGGACCGTAGTGATTTGTTCATAAAGAGACACACACGAAAGGATGGGAAGCCAACGAATGAAGCTGCAAAACATGTCATTGTAAGCCTATGCATATGATGCACCATGGATATGTATTCTGAAAATTAACATGTTCTCTGTCTTTGTTTATAGGAAAAGCTCAAATCTCTGAAAAGTGCACAGCCTCTGAGCGATGAATCTACACCACATCAGGTGGCTGCACGGAATGATACGTACACGCAGGTCTTAGGCCCGGATAGACCTGGCCGTGTGAGTGGTGTGGGCACAGGTCCCAGTCCAACTTCTATGTGGGGGAATGAGTCAAAACAAGCTCTAAGGAGTGAGAATAGACTCTTGATGCAAAGGATGACGGAGTTGGAGACATCCATGGCTGAGAAATTTGCAAAGATGGAGAGTATGATTAGTGGATCCCAGGTATGTATGACTATTTCATGCTTAAGTGAACATTGTTTTTCTTTACATAAATATGTTGAAAAAGAAAGCACTAAACAGCGAGGGGAGGCATAAGGAAATGTCATACCAGATGTAGTCATACCCACCTGACTGAGGAGGAGCTCTGCTACCACACAGCCTACAGACCACATATCAATTGCTGTTGTGTATTCTGTAGCTCCAAAAAACAATCAGGTCCCATCCATAAACTCTACGAGACAATACACCAACAATCCAGTCATCCCATTAGCACCCCTGCCCCATTCTCTGGCTACATGTTGTAACGAACTGGTGTTGCCTGCAGTACTATCTTGAAATCACAAGACAATGCATGCCAGCAAATCTTTTCTTGTACTTGTGTTGTGCTACTCTGTCATCTAAATATCACTAAAATTAATGGCCCATCCACCTCTCATTGAGTTACATTTGCATCAATCCAGTTTCAATGAATTTTAGCTGTTAATAAAAGACAATTGAGCGAAGATACACCACTCATACATTCATGCCCAAGCATAAAAGGATCACGAGTATTGAGTACACAAACAAAACACGACACATAAATGGCAACTGAATTTCGCCTGCCCCTTATAGACTGCACAGCCATCATGTAGTTTCTCTTTAAATGTGGTTTCTATTACAATTGCACATATCTATATAGTGGATCTGTGAATATCCCATTGCCTCTCCAACCTCTTGAACTCTCTTACATTTCTTAACATGATTTTTATCTAGTGTAGGCAGATGGGGCACAGCAGCCCCTAAATACCTTTATGTTTCTTTACCGAACAACAGGGTTTATGATGATGTGACAAGACACAAGTTCTAGCATGGAAACATTTTATTGTACATTTAATCACTCATCATTACAAAAATAAAACAAAGAAAAGGTAAACTGAATATCAGTCAAAGTTTTTTTCTTTGTTTTCCTTTGGAGGGTCTCCTAGGTGGCCACTCCCGAATCCTTCTACTATGTGAAAATGGTTAAAGTTATCAAATCAAAACTAGACACATGTATACTTCACCTTAGGGTTAAGTGATAACAGCAAATGACAAAGGTTTCACACACTTCAATATGTGCAAAAGAGAGAAAAACACATCAGGAAGATAGGACATGCATCAAAAAACAATCTGAAGAAGTAAAAGTAAAATCGTCACTTCTTCAGGGAATGACTTCTAGTGAATTAGGAGCAGAGTTACTGGGTAGCATAGTATCTGTGTCTTCACCCTTGCATAGAATTGGTGATGTGGATAAGGAATTGAATAAGAATGTTGAGGTGCCACAATGAAACCTACAGTTAACTAGTGCTCTGGCCCTGCGTTATCTTTTAACGCCATGTTCTACACAATGCAAATTCTGTTCATGCAGTGAAATTTTATTTTGTTCACAATGTTATGGAGCGAGCGCCCGTGCTCTTATTTGAGGTGTATCTTTTGGAAATCACAGTAAGTGGTAATGCAGCATGTTAAATCCTCCTCCATCAGCTGTGCTTCAAACAAAGAAAATGTTGGATGATGTTGAGGACAGAAAGGTAAACAAAAGCATCTCTCTGTGGACTATCATGTGTTTAGTTGTGTATGCATCCATAACCTCACTTATGCCTACTTTCACTCTGAAAAATTAGAATGAGAGTTCTACCCTTATCTTCAAGAGGATCCTTGCGCATCTTTTGTGAAACTTGCAATAGGATTCCAATGATGTTTCGGTTTGGGGACTGGCAGAGGGTTTGAGTGCCAGACTGGCGGAGTGCTCTTGTTAATAATGGTAAGCTCAAAGTAATATAAAAACATTGAAGGCAGTTGGCAGGAGAGAAAACACATTCATGGCAAGAGGATTATATAGTGTCAATGGGGGCCTCATAGTTATTCTCTTGTCCAGTTCATTGTCATCAATCCACATTGAACTATGATGATGCAAGAGTTCAGTCTTTTCTCCCCTTTTCTTCTCTTGCATTTCCACGTTGGACCTCCAACTTTCCAATTTCTCTGCCATTTCTTTCAACTACTATCACAAGAGAGCAATTCAGTTAAAACTTTAATCGAAAAAAAATTGAAAGGGAAGAAAAGGATGCCATTGTTTTACAAGAAATGCGGCACAGGTGTGTTTCGTGAAATTAGGAGTCAGAAACTAAAAATGAAAGACCAAAGGAAAATTAACCTGAAATGAGACAACCAGCAATCCTTCACATACAAGGAACCATATGGAAATGCCTATTCCTTGTCTTCACTTTCACAAGGTGAACCAGACATGATTTCCCAATGATTTCCTCCTACAACAGATAATTCTACTAAAAGGCACATCCCACCTGGTTGTTGTGTGCGCGAGGCAAACCGCTGGCGCTCCCACTTCACGTTGTCGGCCTGCCACGACTGCCGTGATGCAGACAATGTGATATTTCAGTTTTGCATATTTCAGTTGCTTTTGTTTAAGGTTTTCTTTGAAGAATTTGATAGGATTTTCTGGACAAACTTCAAGGGTACAATTTTTTTTTACATAAAGTTTCCAACATAAATATGTTTATGACAATTGTTCCACTTTGTTGTAGGCCACGAATGATGGTAAATGTGCTCCATCTGCACACGTGGATGTGCATATGACCAGTGCAGTTGAGGGACAAGCTGTAGATGAAGATGTGAAATGCATTACAGATTGTGGAGATATAAGCAAGGTATAGTCAACTTTTATTACTTTTTCAAGTTATACTTATACATTCTCAAACTGCCAGAAGGTGATCTTCTGCAGCATGCGTGAAGAAATGGTATGCTGCTTTCAGTGCTCTTCTTGTCTGTCTTCACAATTTTCTTTCTTCATGTGTTTGAAAAGTTTAATTGTTAACATTGTGAAACAGAAAAGGGATACTGCAACCATGCCTTAAGTATCTTATGTTGTGTCCCATGGGTGTTCTGAAAATTGACCAGATTAGAAAAAAGTTGCCCTGTTTGAAACCCAATGGTGTAAGTATGGGCTTTAGATGGAGAATAAAAGGGCTAGGAAGCCTGCAGGAGAGAGGAGCTGGCAGGAGTTGGGGTGTAAGGACTTGGAAGCCTTCAAAATATTAAGATTCTTCTAGGAAAGTGGCCATGACATTTCGTCAATGGTGCAGCAGTTTTATGGGTGACTTCGTCAGTTTCAAGTGATATAGGTGGAACCAGAGATAGCCAGATGGGAGTTCTCCCTAATTAGAAAAAGTCTACAGTCCCTAAAACTTGTATGGTGTTTTTTTTGTGCTTCTTGTGTTTTTTTTGTGCTTCCTGACATTGACAAAAATATCTGGACTATTGTCGGGGTGGAAAAGGTGTAAGGTTCTTGGAACTTGGCAAATTGATAGGTGGATAACTTATATCTTGTTAGACTATGACCCATTCCATATGTATTAATTTGAGAAATAGAATAAAAGGACCCTAGCCACTTTGGTTTCTCTGACAGCAGGCAGATTGGACCTGATTTACGGGAGAAAGAATCATTTAACTGATGAGAGTACAGACTCGTGTATGGAAAGCTGATGCTCCTTAAAGATTAATGTTTCAGTTGGTTATTTTGGATGAACAAAGGTGCAGACAAGAGACGACATATTGGAAAAGAAAATTTGCATATTAATGCCGTGTGATTCTGATTGTCTACTATGCTTTTCAACTTGATAAACAAGAGATCATTTGTTTTAGAGAGTCAAAATGGCTGAAATGTGGACTAGTATCATTTTAATCACTGAGAGTGAAAATTCTTTGTGCAATCTACTTATCTCAACTTGCATAATTGTGATTCGCTTTTTAGTTCTCTTTTCTTTATTTATACCAGTAATTTTGGGTTGTTGTCTGTTGATGATAAATGCTTTTTATTATATCAGATTAATTTGTCCATCTACTTGACTTGGTCTACTGCCTTTGATTTCCCCAGCTCCAGCCTTTGATTTTTTGCATAATGTGTTACAGTTGATTGGAAAACGTGTTCGTTTAGTTGACATTGACATGCAACATGTAGCTGATGGAATCCTCATCAGCACAGAAATTGAGAAGGAAGTCATGGGCCGCAAAATGGGCAGTGAGTACTGTGAGGTATCAATCACCCATGCTTAAAGGCCAAACACATCATTATTTGTTAAGGATCAATTTAGGAAAAGGTTGAGTGATGCTCTGGGAAGCCACATTTTATGGTTAAAGGACTATGTAAGTAGTTAAATATTTCTTCCAATTTAACATTTCTTTCTATGTCTTCAATTTTGTAACTTTTAGCCTTGTATGATTTTTTTTTTCAGGTTATGGTCCATCCATGATGCTGCTCAGTTTGGACTTCATGTTGACTATATGCATGAACATTGCTAGAGGAGGTTTTTATTTTGAGATACGCTAGCCCTTTTTGTCGATATAGACTTTTTATTTTGAGATACACTTAACTTTTTTTAAAGTAGACTTTTTATTTTGGAATACACACGTGGCCTTTTTTTTTGTCATGACTTTTTATTTTGTATATGGAGGTCATGTGCTTGTATATGGACACGCTTGCTTAATATACAGAGGCCATGTATGTATGGATGCTAATATGCTTTGTTCTTTCTTGCTATGGATGCAAGATCTTATATTGTTTCAAGAAAATATGCGCTTCTTCTGTGTTGCATTTTCTATCATGATGGATAGCTTGTGTGTGGTAGAGAAGCTGACAATTGATCAACCTGTGCACAGGCAAGGTGAAGATTTTCTCTGTTGTCCATCCAGTTATTGGATTGCATCATCAAGATGTGCTTTATTTTCTGTTTCTTGCTCACATTTTTTGTGTGATGCTTGGGAAATAGTCATAGCATAACATATCATGCCCAGGCAATTCTTCCATAGATCTGTAAGGTGACCTTCTGTGAACACTCATGTGCTTCATGTGCTGCCTGAGCTGATGTCTCTGACATGTTGCAGGAGTCTGAACATGTATCTGTTGCCTTTTCTTCACTTGCTTGAGTATAAATTGTTGGTTTTAGCAAGGAATTTTTTTTATTATATCTGCAGTCTCAGTGTCCATGTTTTGCCAAGAAAACATTTTAAAGGTCTGCCATTGGTTTCTGAGCACTAAGTGATTCCCCTTCTAAGATATCTTTTTGCTACCTGCAAAAGCTGAACATCTCAGAGGTCTGTCTCTACAATATGGTTTCTGTTTATGAGCCCCATGGGTGAACTTGTTTCCAGGGATTGGCTTCTGCTTTCTCTCACAGAATGTTTTACTCTTTCCTTCCCTATTCCCAGGGGGATGATGCTACCACATAACAGCAGTGATGGGGGAATCTGTCTTTACTGTGCCCTCCTTGGTGAGATGAACAGGGGACCACCAACTCACCTGTTAAATCCTCCCAACTGGAATTGAATGGGGTCACCTACTTACAGGTAAGAATTAAAAATATTTATCATAATTCACTGAATGCATTCCCCCCCCCCCTCATGTTCTGAATGCTAACACCAGGTTCTTCACAATTCCCCCCCCCCAAAAAAAGTTTCTGGTTCTTAACTCAAAATTCTTAGTTCATGTAAAATGTTTTGAGCATTTCAGACAATGCTCTTGAAATGCTGCTCCTGGTTGTTCATAGCCCCCTCTGTTCAGCTCCTAACACCGTTGCATTGTCTCCTTACTAAGTGTCCTAAGAATTATGTTTTGTTACTCAACAAGGGAGACCTGAAAAAAAAAATTGACGAACAGGCAAAAGAATATTGATAAAAGAGTTCAGAATAAGATGATGCAACATTATTAAGAGGAACATTGACTTCTTGAATTTAAATATGAATATAGTCATAAGTTTTAGGACTAGCTAGCTAGCAGATCAATTTTAAGTTTCTGTTGACTTGTATAGCCTTTGTGTAGAAAGCTTCTTGTCCTCTTGTCTGAGCACAACTATTTTCACCTGGATAGCACACCTTCGACACCAGTTAACTGAGTATGGTTTTTTAATATGTTGAGGTTTAGTCTTACATCGGATATCTTCCCCCTTTACAACCTGATGTCTTCGTTTTGGGTGTTGAATTTAGGCCTTTAACATAGCATCAGAGCCACATTTGGCATTTGCTTTTTGGGCTCCCCCCATGCTGTTTGACCATTACGGTTTCATGGCTTGTTGCCTCTGTTTTCTCAAGTATCTTCGCTCAAGTTCATCGTCAGGGGGGATAATGAGGGAGTTTCCCATTGTTCCACAACGGGAGATCTGTGTAAATTTTTTGCGAAGGGTTCTCATTGTTATCTCCATCTTCTGTAAGCAAAGCAATCATCCAAAAAAGAATAGAAAAGAGAATTTGATATGATGCGCAGGCAGTCCCTATTTTACCTGGTGCAGATGATATTATGATTTTTATTAATGCTGGATATTTGAGTGGACATGTGAATGTTATGGATGTGAATGTGAATTTGATATGATGTGCAGGCAGCCCCTATTTTACCTGGTGCAGATGATATTATGATTTTTATTAATGCTGGATATTTGAGTGGACATGTGAATGTTATGGATGTGAATGTGAATTTGATATGATGTGCAGGCTGCCCCTATTTTACTTGGTGCAGATGATATTATGATTTTTATTAATGTTGGATATTTGAGTGGACATGAGAATGTTATGGATGTGAATGTGAATATTATGGATTTTAATGTTGTTTTGCCTATGTGATGCAGATGAGAGTGGATATGGATTTCAGTTTTATTTTAGCCATGTTAATATATCTGTATTTCATGTTTACAAGTATTTAGTTTATACATGCAAAAAAAAATAAAAATTTAACACCTACGGTTTTTCATATTCATGATTAAATATCATTACATACAATAATTTAAACCCGTAAGTATATATATTGTAAAATTTATCATCTCAAAAAAATGGTATTACTACGGTTATGAAACAATCAGTATAGATGATATCTATACTTACATTTATTTATAATCGTCTGAAAAATATATTACTACGGTTATAAAACCATAAGTATAGATATCAATACCTATGATTTATATAACTCTTTACCTACGGTTAATATTTGTATGAATAACCCGATATATACCTACGATTATTTTTCTGTGGGTATAGCCTTTAGTCACGGGCGCATGCGTGTCGGATTCAAACCGTAGCGAGTTCCGTAGGTAAATGGTTTTACCTTCGGTTTTGTGGCATATACCTACGGTTATTATGCGAAGCTATAGGTCATTTTTTTTGTAGTGCAAGTACCACTAGTTAGGGTGGAGAATACTTCTCCCGGTCTGCGGAGTACCAAGATTCGTCACTGTGTTGCCTAGGTGGCGTCTATGTGTTATGTGAATGTGTTATATGTGTCCTTCTAGTGGTGGTTTGGACTATGTGTCACGGCATTTAAGTGAGAATAATGTGATTGTGTATAAGTGAAAATGTGTAGTGTGTAAGTGAATATGTGAACCCAATGTGATAGCATGTAGAATTGTGAAATATGATATGATGGAGTTAGATTCATGTCAAAACAGCAAGCTTATTGTGTTTACAATTGTGATATGCATGTGGAAAAGTACGTAGAACCCATGTTAGCAACGTTTTTCCTTTATGTGTAAAATTCCAAGTCTCAATTGCTATCATGTTGCAACGTAGATATAAATTTAGCTATCATGTGAGTAAATGAATAGAAAGCATGTGGTAGGTATATTATTATGGAATAACATAAACCATGTACCATGTGTTATGAAATTGGTAGAAGTATGATGATAGGCTTTCTTTAAAGATTGTTCCACCATGCCGCATGTATTGATTGATGTAATTGAGAGTAAAATGTGTATATGATGTGTGTATGTATAATGTGTGTGGACCACTTGTTGAGTCTTTTAGACTCACTCTTGCTTCGGCATACAGGTTTAGAAGGTGACCCTACTTCCTTAGAGGAGATCGTTGAGAGCGATTCCGAGCGCAGAGAGTAGATTGTTGTGGAGTCACCGACATTGTACTTTCTTTTTCATAGTATGAAATTCGAGACTTGTGTAATTATGGGGGAACAATGTAATTTGAATCTAGAATTTCATTATGTGGACTTTAGTTTCTTTAATTGCTATATGGGCTATGTATGTCTAATGTGGATGATGAAATAAAATTGACAGTTAGTTCTTTTACTTCCGCTGTTCTATGTCTATATTTGTGTGCATCTCAATCTAGTGATAGTGTTGGGTAAATGTCTCACTATGATGACATTCATTATATCGACGTGGATTGGTATAATCATACTGGTATAAGGAGGGTCGTCGTAGAGATTGGTATCAGAGCGAGGATTGAGATTGTACATAAATATATATAAGTCATCATCTTCATTATATGTTAAGTCCTTATAGAATTGTCCACATGAGTAGAAATGATTAATAATCAATGAAAGATAGATAAGAAAGTGGTTAGAAACTAAATAACGTAGTTCTAATAGTGATTAAATTAATTGCAGCTTATGGCTTTACGTAGTAGACGTGGTGGTGTGCCTACTCGTGATGGCGAGCAGAGGAGAGATGAGCCTAGGCGTGAGGACCAAGGTGAGCAGCAGGCCCCAGCACCCCAAGGTCCTGTGCTTCCTCCTCCACCGCCAGTGGATTATGGAGTGTTCATACAGGGTCTAGTGCAGGCCGTGCAGACGCAGGCCCACACCCAGGCTGCACTCCAGGCTCAGTTGGAGGCTCAAGTTAGAATAATAAGAAAAAGAGTAGTCTGTTTTATTTAATTGCATGATGTTATGTTGAATGTGCGTTGCTTGTTGTTTGTTGTAGCAGGGTCAGGTTCCAGTTCCCCAGGCTCAGGACCATGGTGGACCCTCCATCATGGAAAGGTTCAAGAGGATGTTGCCACCCTCTTTTAAGGGGGAAGCGACCCATTGCTAGCTGAGAGCTGGATGAGGGAGATCGATAAGATCTTCTGGGCTATTAGGTGTGCGGACGATGACAAGGTTACTTTAGCCACCTATATGCTACAGGTATGTGCTAGTTTTATATGTTTGTATACCCTGTTAAGTTAGAGTTGTTTAGTTTGGTGCTTATGAAGGTGGTGCTACAGGAGAGAGCCGATGTGTGGTGGGCTTCCTTACTGCGTACCTGATTCGAGGACGGTGCTATTGATGTTGCTTGGGACGAGTTCGTGAGGCTCTTCCAGGCCAAGTTCGTCCCTGAGCATATCCAAGACAGGATGGAGCAGGAGTTCCTTTCTTTGACTCAGGGCTCCATGACTGTACTCGAGTACGAGGCCAGGTTTGCTGAATTATCTATGTATGCACCTCACATAGTAGCTGATGAGCGCAGGAAGGCAAAGAAGTTTGTGATGGGCCTTAAGCCATCACTGAGGACGAGGCTAGTGGCGTTTGATCATCGTACCTTGGAAAAGGCCCTTAGCGCTTCTTGTAGGCAGAAGGGTGAAATGGAGCAGTACCTCGAGGAGAAGAAAGCTTTGCAGAAGAGGCCTGTAGCTCCTTTCAGCGGCAGGATAAGAAGAAGGCAGCGTACCACACACCGCAGTGCCCAGTGGCAGCCAACAGTACTCAGGTACCTTCTCAACGTTCCCCTGGTGTGAAGAAGGAGTGTCCCCATTGCGGGAGGGCACACGGTGGTATGGAGTGTTGGATGGTAGCGGGAAAATGCTTGAAGTGCGGAAGCAATGACCACAAGATCAAGGATTGTCCGAGACTTCAGCAAGGAGTCCAGCGTGGTGCGCCAGCCCCAGCAGTGGAAGTAGCAGCAGCACCAGCTACAGGAAGACCAGATGGCCTTGAGCCCAAGCTCGAGTGTTTGCTCTAGCACGAGAGGATGCCGAGCAGGCAGAGCATGTCACCGAAGGTTCGGTTTTATTTCTAGGTGTGCATGTTCGGGTTTTGTTTGATACAGGTGCCACTCACTCGTTCATTTCCAAGCGGTTTGCTAGGCAGTTGTCTATAGAGTCAGGCATAGAGTCTGAGGATTTAGAAGTCCATTTGTCTGTACAAACACCTGCGGGTATGGTATCGACTAGGAAGTGCATTCCGTCGTTACCTGTGTGCATTGAGGATAGGGTTCTAGATGGGTGTTTCTTCTTGCTGAAGATGAAGGACTTTGATGCTATTCTCGGTCTGGATTGTCTAGAGGAGCACTATGCGTTAGTAGATTGTCATGGGAAGAGGATTGTTTTCCGCATTCCTGGTGAGGACGAGTTCTCTCATCCATTGCCAAGGAACCTGGAGAGAAAGTTGGTCATCTCTGCCATGAAGGTGATGCGCATGGTAAACAAGGGTTGTGACGCTTTTCTTGCCAGCGTAGTGTTGGTACCCGAGGTTGATGAGTCACCTACTCTTGCAGAGATCGATGTAGTGCAGGATTTTCCAGACGTCTTTCCCGATGATTTGTCTTGATTGCCACTGGATAGAGAGATAGAGTTCACCATAGAGTTACTTCCGGGAACCTCTCCTATCTCGAAGGCTCCATATCGGATGGCACCTGCGGAGTTAGCCAAATTAAGGAGACAGTTGCAAGAATTACTAGATAAGGGATTTATCCGCCCTAGTGTTTCCCCTTGGGGCGCACCTACATTGTTCGTAAGGAAGAAGGATGGATCACTTAGGTTATGCATTGATTATAGAAAGCTTAACCAAGTGACGGTGAAGAACAGGTATCCCTTACCTCGTATTGATGATTTGTTTGACCAACTGCAAGATGCATCAGTCTTTTCCAAGATTGATTTGTGGTCTGGTTATCATCAGTTGAGGATTAGGAGTGAGGATGTGTCCAAGATGGCATTTAGAACCCGTTATGGACATTATGAGTTTTTGGTCCTTCCTTTCAGATTGACCAATGCCCCTGCAGCGTTCATGGATCTCATGAACAGGGTATTTAGGTCATACTTAGATAGCTTTGTTGTAGTATTTATCGATGATGTGTTGGTCTACTCTCTGGATGAGGCCACACACCGTCAGCATTTGAGGGTAGTGTTAGAGGTTCTTCGTGAGCACAAGCTGTATGCAAAATTCAGCAAGTGCGATTTTTGGTTGCGCGAGGTTCATTTCCTTGGGCATGTTATCTCCGGTGCTGGTGTAGCAGTTGATCCAGCGAAGGTCCAGGCAGTTATGGATTGGGAGATCCCCAAGACCCCTTCGAAGATTCGTAGTTTTCTTGGTTTGGCTGGTTACTATCGGCGATTTATTGAGGGATTTTTATCCATCGCCGCCCCATTGACTCAACTTACCAGAAAGGGGGTGAAGTTTGTGTGCTCCGAGACATGTGAGAGTAGCTTTCAATTATTGAAGACTAAGCTTACTTCTGCTCCATAATTGGTATTACCTAGTGGTGCTGAAGGTTTTGCCATTTATACGGATGCATCTCGGATTGGCTTAGGTTGTGTGCTAATGCAGCAGGGAAGGGTAGTGGCGTATGCTTCTCGCCAATTGAACGAGCATGAGCGAAACTATCCGACTTATGATTTGGAACTTGCGGCAGTGGTTCATGCACTAAAGATCTGGAGGCACTATCTTTATGGTGTCAAATTTGAGGTGTTCACTGACCATAAGAGCTTGAAGTATCTCTTCTCCCAGAAGGAATTAAACCTACGGCAGAGGAGATGGATTGAGTTCCTCAAGGACTATGACTTCGACCTTCAATATCATCTAGGGATGGCGAATGTTGTAGCGGATGCGCTTAGCAAGAGGAGGTCTTCGCTCCAGCAGGATTGGAAGATGTTGGAGGATGCGGCGTGTACGATGATTGAGTTAGAACCCTTGTGTCAGGCTTTTGTAGCTCAGTTGTCCCTTAGGTCTTCGGTGTTGGATGAGGTGATCGATCAGCAAAAGGCCGACCTTAGACTCCAAGAGTTAGTGGGCAAGGCAAGCATTGCTCGTGATGAGGATGGCGTGATTAGACTCCACCACCGAGTGTGTGTTCCTGACGTGGTAGATGTTCGTGAGCATGTATTAGCAGAAGCTCATAGGTCGAGATTCTCTATTCATCCGGGTAACACTAAGATGTACCAGGATTTGAAGAGGTCTTTTTGGTGGTCTGGCATGAAGAGGGATGTAACAGATTATGTATCCAGGTGTTTAGTATGCCAGCAAGTGAAGGCCGAGCGGCAGCGACCATCTGGTCTTATACAGAAGATGGAGATCCCAGTGTGGAAGTGGGAAGCTGTCACTATGGATTTTGTTTCTGGTTTGCCTCGATCTAGGCGGGGTAATGACTCGATTTGGGTGGTCGTAGATAGATTCTCGAAGACTGCACATTTCTTGCCTATGAAGAAGAAGCAGTTAGTGGAGAGTTTGGCTAGGCTGTATATTAGTAGTGTCATTAGGTTGCATGGTGTGCCGAAGTTGATCATTTCGGATCAAGATTAGAGATTTACTTCGAGGTTGTGGAAGGGTCTTCGGGATGCTTTAGGTTCGGAGCTGAAGCTAAGTTCGGCGTTTCATCCCCAGACAGATGGACAGTCTGAGAGGACTATCCAGACGCTCGAGGATATGTTGAGAGCATGTGTGCTGGATTGGAAGGATGATTGGGAGCACCATCTACCTCTTGTGGAGTTCGTATACAACAACAGTTTTCATGCGAGTATTGGTATGGATCCATTTGAGGCGCTGTATGGTAAGCCCTGTAGATCTCCCTTATGTTGGGAGGAGACCGGCAATAGGCAGTTGATCGGTCCGGAGCTAGTTCAGGAGACTTCGGATAAGGTTCAGTTGATTAGGAAGAGGCTTGTTGCGGCACAGGATAGGCAGAAGAGCTATGCCGACAACAGGAGGAAGGATTTGGAGTTCGAGGTAGGTGAGCATGTCTTTTTGAAGATTTCACCTACTCGAGGTGTTGTCAGGTTTGGCAGGCATAGCAAATTGAGTCCTAGATTCATTGACCCGTATGAGATTCTCAGGCGTTTAGGTAGCACGGCTTACGAGCTAGCTTTGCCTCCGGCTTTAGCTGGCGTTCATCACGTTCTCCACGTATCTATGCTCAGGAGATATGTTCGAGATCCGTCTCATGTTATTAGTCACCAGCCAGTGGAGATCCAGCCAGATCTGTCGTATGTAGAGCAACCAGTAGCTATTCTTGACCGGAAGGTTCAGCATCTCCGGAACAAGAGTATTCCATCGGTGAAAGTTTTATGGCGGAACTTCTCACGAGAGGAGGCTACTTGGGAGCTTGAGGATGCGATGATGAAGAACATCACCATTTGTTTGAGTAGTGTTGTTTAAACTTCGAGGACGAAGTGTCTTTAAGGGGGAGAGGGTGTAAGGCCCTCGAATTTTGTCATTTTATTTTGCCGCGTGTTGAGTCATGCTTGTGTAGAACATTATGTATGCATACGTAGATATCTATGTATATAATATCTTGGTGTACATATGTATGCATGTGTATATTTAGTTGTAAATAATGTTCCTTTGCATGGTGTAGTTAGTGTGTATGTTATACTTCATACATTGCATGTATATATATAGCGTGGATATGGCTTTCTGCATGGTTTCATGCCCTAGCCGAGGAGGAAGTTGACGGCAACATGGATGGACGTTCATGTTAAGTAAACGTCCATGTCGATGGACGCCAAAAGGTAGGTAGACGGCCATGTATGTGGACGTCTATCTCTATGAATTTCTATGCGCAGCAGATCCAAAAATTCCGGATTTGCCTTGCTCCCTGATTGGGGAGCTATCTCCCAACGGCTCTCCCATCTCTTCAACGCAAAACCCCAATGCCATAGCTTATAAAAGAACACCTCTTTGTGACTGGAGGAGCTCTCTGGCTCTTGGCAAGGAGAAACCCTAGCTGTGAGAAAAACCAGAGCTTTGTGGGCTTTGATCCGGCGACTGGAGGCTCCTTCCAGCAATCTACTGCAACTGGAGGGGAGTCTGAACGTTGGGGAAAGCTTCTCCAACGCCGGGTTGCAGTCTACATCAACCTAGAACCCGGAGTAAGGAGATCTTGGAGGCTTCTTGGCATTGCCCAAGGATAGCTTCCTCAACCATTTCGATCCCCTTGGAGATTTTTCCAGAGGCAAGTAACCCATCCCCATTGTTCATACATATGTCTAGTAGGTCTAGAATTTTATTCGAGTCCTGGAACCCCACATTCCCCGATCTTTGGAGTTCAGTCTGTGTTTTGCACAGACAGGAACTTAACGGCAAGATCTCATGCTGTTAAGATCCTAGGTTGGCGGCAGGCGATACTGCCGTTAACATCTGTGAACGGCCAGCCCTTGCCGTTTAGTTCTTCAGGACAGAACAGTGAACTGTTCGTCCTTATATGACTATTTTCGGGTTTTCTACACATGAGGATATATTGTAAATTGTATATGTTACGTAATATAGATAGTGAAGAGTGTTGTGACATTTCTATGAATTTTTTGTAAATAGTGTTAAATGATAAACATATTTGCATGTTAGATAAGATCTTGGACATGGTAGCTTCCTGTTCATATAATCCATGAGGAATTTGAATGCCATAAAATTTTTGGATGATGTGTATGAATGCCAGTCTATGTTCTGAAAAATTGGGAATTTTCCCATGACCATGCAATTAGTTGTAATTTCTGTACTGAAAAATAGGGAGCATGTGTAGGATGTTTTAAATTTTCAGTAAATTGTAGGTTGCATAATAAATTTGGGGAAAAATTTCTGTGATGATGTGAATGTTGGACACAGATTTGTGAACTGTTAGTTTCGACCATGACTTTGTGATTCCATGATAAATTGATTTATGAATAGCATGCGAATGAGTGTTCTATTTTTTGTAAATTCCGTATAGCTCAGAAAAATATGAGAATTTGCATGTATGATCTGAAACCTGCAAACAGCATGTGGTTAAAATTTTATGTGATTTGGGCAACAGTAGATGATATTGTGAAATTTTCATGAAGAAATGAGTTATTAAAGCATGCTTAATGTGATTATAGATTGTTAATGAGTTTCAACATGATTATGGCAAATTTCTGAATGTTAAAGTTCTGTTAACAGTAGCATCATGTTAGGGAAAACTGAACCATGTGCATAATGGTGAAAATGGAAGCTAAGTGCTAAATTGCGTGAAATTGTGTGTGTTAAATCGGAAAATGTGTAAAATGTGCCGTGTGTGACACTGCTTCCATAGAGGGCTGTGGAACCGTACCATGGTAAAGTCCCCACGGGAAGGTTCAATGTGTTTGATATCCTAAGGGCATTAGGATGAAATCCTGGAGGTGGACAAGTACAACTGGTTAGGGTGGAGAATACTTATCCCGGTCTGCGCAGTACCAAGATTCGTCACTGTGTTGCCTAGGTGGCATCTATGTGTTATGTGAATGTGTTATATGAGTTCTTCTAGTGGTGGTTTGGACCATGTGTCACGGCATTTAAGTGAGAATAATGTGATTGTGTATAAGTGAAAATGTGTAGTGTGTAAGTGAATATGTGAATATGTGAATATGTGAACCCAATGTGATAGCATGTAGAATTGTGAAATATGATATGATGGAGTTAGATTCATGTCAAAACAGAAAGCTTATTGTGTTTACAATTGTGATATGCATGTGGAAAAGTACGTAGAATCCATGTTAGGAACGTTTTTGCTTTATGTGTAAAATTCCAAGTCTCAATTGCTATCATGTTGCAACGTAGATATAAATTTAGCTATCATGTGAGTAAAAGTATAGAAAGCATGCGGTAGGTATATTATGTGGAATAACATAAACCATGTACCATGTGTTATGAAATTGGTAGAAGTATCATGATAGGCTTTCTTTAAAGATTGTTCCACCATGCCGCATGTATTGATTGATGTAATTGAGAGTAAAATGTGTATATGATGTGTGTATGTATAATGTGTGTGGACCACTTGCTGAGTCTTTTAGACTCACTCTTGCTTCGGCGTATAGGTTTAGTAGGTGACCCTACTTCCTTAGAGGAGATCGTTGAGAGCAATTCTGAGCGCAGAGAGTAGATTGCTGTGGAGTCACCGACATTGTGCTTTCTTTTTCATAGTATGAAATTCGAGACTTGTGTAATTGTGGAGGTACAATGTAATTTGAATCTAGAATTTCATTATGTGGACTTTAGTTTCATTAATTGCTATATGGGCTATGTATGTTTAATGTGGATGATGAAATAAAATTGACAGGGATTTCTTTTACTTTCGCTGTTCTATGTCTATATTTGTGTGCATCTCAATCTAGTGGTAGTGTTGGGTAAATGTCCCACTGTGACGACGCTCATTATATCGACGTGGATTGGTATAATCGTACCGGTAAAAGGAGGGTCGTCGCATCAAGCATCCCCATCCAATCAAAATAACAGTTCATATTGGCCTTCCAATCAAGGTAAACCCTTGGATCCAAAGACCCATCGAAGGTGGGCGCATCAACATGAACAATTCATCGGTCATCCTGATCCTCCTGAAGATAATCGGGCCTCCATTCATCAAAATACTCACCGTCCTACTGACACCTAAATCTCCTCTAACCAAATGCAGGATCACCTCGACCCCTCGAGCATTGGGCCCTACCCTGATCCATCTCCCAATTAGCTCAGCCGTCACGATCAACTCATTCATCTTGACCCAATGGGTAGCAGCAATGGCGACATTCCCCATCCCGCTCACAATCTAAGTGCCTAACAAATCTACCATGGGTGCGAACAGTAGGCCTATAAACACCCTCAACCTCACCACAGGAATCATATTCAAGACCGTCCTCTTTCTGATCAAGAATGTGGTCTGCCCTAGGGGTGGTCCCCAGAGGCAGGGGGTTGAATAGGGACGAGGAGTGGGGCGGGTGGACCCTCCAAGATAGCTAGACAGTTAGCCATCCTTTGGATCGTACGGTTCGACTCAGTGAACCTCTCCTCAACCCGACGCTCCTCTGATCCATACAGAGCAGGAGCTGATTGAGCCTCTCCATCACCCCCGACATCATGTGAGCATCTGCCCGAGACTCCAACATTGGTGTCGAGATGTGGTACTCAGCACCGGTACATGTGGGCATGCAAACAAGACTCTAACCTATGACATGATGTAAACTAAATGCAGTGGCCCACTAATAAGTGACAGTGTGTGCAAACTAATGCAAGATGGGACTGACTCAATGACTCTAACATGTATGCACAAGATCGAAATCAGCAAATGAGCAACTACTATAGTGTGATTTAGGCATTCATAATAATCTCATGAAAGTGAATACATTAAAATAACAAGAAACACAGCTCTAAAGCGTCACCCCTTGCAGTGATGAAGTGAAATAGATCGACTATAGTGAGAAGCACCACTAGTCTAGGACAGCAATATAACATTCAAATATCTCAAGTCAGGGCCACGGGAAGGATCTCACAAGTCACAAATAGCGGTGATTATCAATAATTCAACAACGGGCTAGGTGGTCCTAAACTCTCACAAGCACGGGAGTAAATTTAACCATATACCAGAAAGCAAGAATGAGACAGTGTCGGTAGCAGTCACTAACCTATTGATGAGTGGGGATCCACACTAGAGATGTTGGGTGGCAAAGTGGGAGGGCATCCTCTGGCATCTGTCGGCATCAACTTCAAGGCAGCGAACCTGACAGCCATTAGCTCCCAGCTATGTCCACGCTAGGGTGAGACATCAGGCCATCTCGAGCATCAACGTGTGGGATCCGAGGGCATCGAGGTTGGCCAAACTTGTGTGGGAACACCGGTGCATATAGGTACACGGGTGCTATGTCATTCTCGACTCTAGTCTTGTGCAAGTTCATTCGGGCACTGGCCAGGACCATCGAGTGGGGCTTCGAGTGAGCAAGGTTCGTCGAGACAACCACAACGATGCAAATAATATGTTAGTCAGAACTTAGATGAAACCTCCATGCTGGCAGTGGGATAAGGGCTCTTGGCGCACCACCGGCACTGTAACCAACCGGCTACTATAGTGGGCCGGGTCGAACAGGCCTGACCCACTGGCCATCCTTCTTCTCTACCCCTCCTCTTCCTAGAGTCCTGCAGAGAGAAGCCAGAGGAAGAAGGGCAGAGGGAAGACTATGGGCAATAGAAGCTACGGGCGATGGCGGCTGTCGGCGGCAACAACAGCAGACGGTGGGGTTGGCGTTGGTGGATGGCGAGGCTAGCGATGGTGGACGACAGCTCCGGCATTCTTCCCCCTCTCTTCTTCTACTTCTACTTATGTACGGGAGGGAGAGTGGAGAGACAGAGAGAGATTCAGAGGAAGGGAGATGGGGGGGGTTTGTGCCGAAAAGAGATGGGGCTGGGGGGGCTGGGGGAGGGGCTCTTGCATGGAGTGGAGGGGCACGATACGGGGTCTGCGTCACGATGGGGGGTGGGGGCTCTTGCATGGAGTGGAGGGGCACGATACGGGGTCTGCGTCACGATGGGGGGTGGGGGCCTTAGCGGACCTGGGGGGTCCTCTGCACAGAGAGGGGGTTTCGTGAGTGAGAGAGAGAGAGAGAGAGAAGAGAGAGAGAGAGAGCAGAGAGAGAGAGCAGAGAGAAGAAAGACAAGGGAAGGGGTGTTGGACCGAGGGTTGCTCTGATACCAGCTGATGGGGGACGAAGGCGAGAGGGAAAAGAGGAGGAGGACCAGGTCTTGTCCCTACCCAACTCACTCGAGCAAGTCCGCTTAGCAATGACACTGACCACTAATTACTTACATTACGCGCTATTTCACTATTTTTTATATAGTCATAAAGGAAACACAAGTAGGCTTTCTAGTGAGAAATGGAGGGGACGATAGAGAGGGCAGAAAACTTAGGCACAAGTTTGCAAATTTTCAATTCACGTTCATGTCCTCCTCCATACGAAGGTACATAATAAATAGGAAGCATAGTTCACAAATTTACCCAAATGCCTTTTCCCTAAAATAAGCATAAAAATAGCCTTCAAAATACAGAGAAATAAGAAAACACCACATCGGCACTAAATGGGCTACACAAAAAATGTCTCAACCGTCCAAAAAGGTGATGGTGCCTCAAAAGTCCAGTAGAGCATTGCCTAACCAAAGAATCGTCAGCTTCGAAGCTCGACGACATCGGTAAACATGTGTCGAGTCAAACCGGGAATATGCACGGTTGTCCTCACCACC
The DNA here is from genome assembly GCA_014218235.1 of Colocasia esculenta. Lineage (NCBI taxonomy): Eukaryota > Viridiplantae > Streptophyta > Magnoliopsida > Alismatales > Araceae > Colocasia > Colocasia esculenta. Next base: position 167,795,340 of record CM024753.1, read on the forward strand.
CATATATTGAACTTTATGTCTTGAATATTTTATCCTACCAAACAATCTATAGATATTTGATTGTCATCTCATTACTTATCTGTGTATTTCAATCTTCTTGAAATTTCGATAGCACTTTCTCGCTCTTCTTTGATATACCCTACTATATTCAAGCAGATTGTATGACATTTACTTGTAAGTGACATACTAGCTAATTGAGTATAGTATATTAATGTAGGTATATTAAGGAAGTGCTGGGAGATGCTGCTGAAATGTTAAGGAAACTGAAATACACATACAAGTTATGAGATGACAATGAAATATCCATAGATGGACACAAAAATACATGTAGGTACCCTTTCTTATGCAGGGATTCAAATGTAATGTGGATATTGAATGATGTATGGAGATATGATGGTAAAAGTTTTCAAAATATAGAGAGATGCTATGGAATTTTTTTTAGTTTTTCTTTTGAGAAAGTTGATGTTTATAGTGTATATATATATCTATACATATATCAATTGTGTATGTTGTTTTTGTGTATTTATTTTGATATATATTTATATTCATTATTTGAGGTGCATGGTTTTGGGTGATATAGTCATGGTTGTATTTGATAAGATGGATAAAGCTAAAAAATCGAGTAGATAGTAGATATGAGAAAGAAGTAGACAAATTTCTGGATTTTACTTTTGACAAAGAAAAAATATCTTTTAGGATTGGATACAATCATGAGTTGATGCAGTGTCTATACCGTATTTGTGTTAATGGAGTGAAATTTTCACAGATGGATGTTGAAATCCATCTTAAAGTATATGGATTTTAGACATGATGTACTAATTGGGTATGTCATGAGGAGACACTTTTATCTGATATAATATTTGACATCCCTTTCATAGACATGATAGAAGTAGAAAAGCAGATCGATATGACAGTTCAGATGTTGCATGAGTTACAAGAGACTGAAAAAGAGAGGGTGGAAGTTGAACATAAACTGAATTCCAAAGCAAGAGACTTTTATAGATTATTAAAAGATGTTGAAACACTGCCATATCTTGGTTGTAGGCATGTTTTAAAATTGTCATTTCTTTTGAAACTATTGAATATTAAAACAATGAACCAGATGACAACAGTATGTATGGGTATGTTTCTCGAGTTATTTAGAGAAATATTACCACAAGAAGGTAATATACCTTAAACATGGTAAGAAGTCAAGAATATTATTAAAGATTTAGGGTTAGGCCATGAGAAGATATATACATGTCAAAATGACTATGTATTTTTTTGAAATGAACATAAACATAAGGATCGGTGTCCAGAATGTGATGCACCAAGATACAAGGAAAGTATGTAAGATTCAGCTAGAAGAAGAGGCCTCGTAAGTGTGTTCCCTACAAAATATTGTGTTATTTTTCAATAAAAGATAGATTGCAAAGGTTCTTCATGTCTTCTAATATAGTTAGGTGGATGACAAGGCACTAGGATGGTCGAAGTCTCTTGAAAAATGGAGAGATGCGACATATTGTTGACTCTAAGGCATGGAAGTCATTTTGATAATCAATATCTAGAATTTTCTACAGAGCCATATAACATGAGACTCGACTTAGTGATTGATGGGTTCAATCCATTTGGAACCATGAGCAGCAGATAAAATGCATGGTTGTGATGATGGTTGTTTACAATTTTCCACCATGGATGTGTATGAAGTGGACATTTATGATGATGTCATTATTTATTCCTAGCCCTAAAATCTAGGAAGCAACATCAATGTCTACTTATAACCATTGACAGAAGAATTGAAAGATTTGTTGGACAATGATGTTGAGGCATATGATGCTTTAAAGAAGCAAAATTTCCATATGTGAGTTGCCCTCATGTGGACAATCAATGACTTTCCTACAGATGTCAATTCGTCTGGATGGAGTACAAAAGGAAAATTGCATGTCCATTATGTCATTATAAAAACACATTCAAGATGGCTATACAATTGTCAAAAATTATATTATTTGGGACACCGAATTTTCTTACCAATAAATTATAGCTGGAGAAAACGTGAGTATTAACACATATTTGATCGTTGAGTTGAACATGGTAGTTAGGCGACCAGAAATTTTAACAAGTTTTAAAGTGTGGAGGAATCAACAACTTCACCTTCCTCATATCAAGTTCATAATACCTTCAAAGAATATATCAAGGATTTGGAAGGCTGGAAGAAAAAGAGTATTCTTTTAAAGAGTTGCCATATTAGTCAAAACTTATCATTCGACACAACTTGGATATAATGCACATTGAGAAGAATGTATATAGCAATTTGTTGGGGACTTTGAACCTTCTCAGTGGAGAAAAGAATAAACATGGTTTGAACACATGGTTGGAACTAGAAAAGAAGAATACAACTAGAATTTCATCTGTAGAGAGACACTCAATAGAAGACCAAGTTGTCAGTGATAGTATATATATTGAACAGATCTCAGACAATGGTTGTGTGTAACTTTCTAAGTAATATTAAGACTTTAGACAGATATTCATCCAATTTGACGAAATTTGTAGATATCGTCAATTGAAGGCTATTAAAGTTGAAGAGTCATTATTGTCACGTATACATGTAAGTGTTGCAAACCTTGGCAATTTGTGGCAATGTGAATGAGGATTTGAGAAACCCAATTACAGAGTTGAGCATATATTTATAAAGATGTCTGCTCCAAAGTTCTTCAACCTGACTACCTACTCAGACTAGAAAGTGACATCGTAGTGATATTATCTAAGTTGCAACAAATTTTCCACCATCTTTTTTTGATATTATAGTTCATTTGATAATGCATCTAGTGTACAAAGCTAAAATTGTCAGTTCAGTTCAATATCAGTGGATGCATCCCATAGAGAGATTTTTTTAAGAAACCAAAAGACTATGTCCCCAATAAGGTATGTCTAGAATGTTCAATTGTTGGAGGTTACCTTGTTGAAGAAACAATCTAATTCTATTCAATGTAATGGATAACATTGACACTCACTTTAATCGAGGAGAAAGGAATAATGGTGTGCCCCTAAGGACAGTGATGAAGGAGGTTGCTCAATATTCAAATCTTTTGGACGTTTCCTAAAAGAAAAGGTTGAAAGTCATATATTGTTCGAAGAAAAAAAATATTTGGCATATCTATATATTTTGAAATAGATTGATAAAGTTGATGATTGTTTTCTTGAACAAAAAGATGTCTTGATAGTTCAAGCCATACAGAGAAGAATTTTTTGAAATGGTTCTAGATTTACATTCAAGAACTGAAGGATGCACATGATCCTTACGGTCGTCCTGAAATTGAATTTTCGGCATGAACACCTTCAAGACTTGCATATTCACATTCGGGCTACATCGTCAATGGATTCAAGTTTTGTTAAGAAAAACTCTTGATAATACAAAGATGACTCAATTGTCTGGAGTTATTGTTAATGTAAAACTTGAATATGTATGTGATTTATATTATGGACATCTAATTCATGTATTCGAAATATTTTGATAATCGTAGACTATTTTGTAAGTGTGATATGTCGGATGTTTATTGAAAAGACAGGAGATTCAAAATAGATAAGTAAGGAACTATTAGTCTCAGTACCCGTCAAAGACTCAATACAAATGAACCGTTTTCCTTTTAAAGTCTAGTAGAGTAGGTGTTCTACGTAGATGACAACACAGTAGTATGATGTATCATTCCTATTAGAGCACACTCACGTAATTATTATAACTTGCAAGATGAGCTCACGAAGGATGGTATAGGACTTCAAGATGAAGGTTAACAAGACAATTTGATTGATATTCCTATACGAGGGGAATATTAGATACTAATGTTGTTCAAGGAATAAACATAAGAGTAAACGAATATATTGATGTTTAGGTAATCTATTTACTTGAATGTTTAAATTTCAATTTTTATATATTTAATTGAATGTTTAAAATCAAAACATTTCATCTTGTGTACTATCTTTTAACAAATGATTTCTGGTAATGGCTTCCAATCTCGTGATGGCACTAGGACTAGGAGACATCATAGTCTATCTCTACCCCTTCCCTCTCCTAAGCGCCTAATTAAGGACTCTCAGAGCTCTTCATTTACATCCTCATCTGCTATAGCAGGTATGTATTTTAATTTGATCAATTTTATTTATGTAATATTTTATTTCATAATTTAATATAATTGTCTTTATTGTTTATGTTTAAAAAGACCCATCATCTAGTACACTTACTTGGGGGAGGGGCTCTGGATGTCAGGGGCGCACCAGAGGCATTATGCAGAGGAGGTGGTGAGGGTAAGCAATGGAATGTCTTGATCATCTAAGGGTACTATGTAAGGGATAGAGTGGATACATTTAGTAGTTGCATGGGTGTCGTTGCAAAAATGGATTGCAAGATATGGCTAAAAGATTTTTCCAAGCTTCATGCATCGACGAAGGAGACAATATTTAGAGATGTTCAAATGATCATATTTCAAGTGAGTGATATATATCTCTCTAGCTTGTTTTTAATTAATTTGATGATTGATGACACAAATAGGGACATGCTTGCTCATATAAGCGCCACGCATCAGAGTTGTCATAGTGCATAAAATAAAAGAATAAAATAATAAGCTAATATATTTGGTTACTTTCACATGCAATTTATCTTTTTTCTTTTATTCATATATTAAAGTGAAGTTTGTGCTATATGACAATATTTTAATGGAAAGTCCTTAGATGATGTGATTGCCTGCGTTCTGATAGGTGTTGATCTATTTGACTGGTAGACAATGTGCAAGATGTGGACTACTGCAGACGAGCAGAAAATAATAAAACTTATTTGATTATAATTATTGACTATGTAGTTTATACAATTTGAAAATAAATGTGTATTCATTTCTTTTTAGAGGATTTTTTAGCATAATAGGTAGAAATGCTCCTATCAATTCATGAGATATACATGAGGCAAAAATTAGTCATTATCAATTAAAGAACGATTTTGTAAATTCTTTTTATAAATAATGTTTTTTATTTATAGCAGTATGTTTTATTTCTCTTTCTTATTTTGAGACAATTTCAATAGTCCCATCAGCATGGACGTAATATGCACTACAAGGGAAAGTGGATTTACTGACGGAAGGTTTCCGTTGGTAAAACAGTCGGACTTTCCGATGGATATGTTTCTGTCGAAAATATCCGTCTGAATTTCCGAAAAAACATATTCTGTCAAAATTGAAACATATCCATCGGAAATTCTGTCGGTAATGCCGATGGAATTTTGACGGAAATAATTCCGTCAAAAAATCCAATTCCCCCCTCCCGTTCCCAATCTCTCCTCTCTCTCTCTCTCTCTCTCTCCCTCTCTCCTCCTCTCTCTCTCTCTCTCTCTCTCTCTCTCTCCTCTCTCTCTCCTCTCTCTCTCTCTCTCTCTCTCTCCGTGTGGAGCACCACCGCCACCGTGACCCCGCACTGCCACCGCAACCCCATGCCGCCGTCACGACCCTATGCCGTGACCCTGAGCCGCCACCTCTGCACGCCATTGCTGGTGAGTCTCCTCCCCCTCCCACTCTCGAGGACCCCCTCCCGGTGAACCACACCCCAACTCCCTCCCCCCCCGACCCGAACCCCACCCCCCCTCCCACTCCCACTGCTAGCCCCTTCCCCTCCTCCCCGCAACCCCCACCCCCGCCTCCCCCACCAACTCCCACTCTCGGCCCCCACCCCTGCCAGCGCCCCCCCCCCCTCCTGGTGACCCCCACCCCCTCCCCCCTACTGGCAAACCCCACCCCCACCCCCTCCCACTCCCACTACGAGCCCCCTCACCCTCCCCGCGACCCCCTCCCCCACCCACTCCCACTCCCGGCCCCCACCCCTACCAGCCCCCCTCCCACTCCTGGGGACCCCCACCCCTACTCCCTCCCCCTCCCACTCCTGGCCCCCGACCAATGCCAGCCCCTCTCCCCCTCTCGCCCCCCTCCTGACAAACCCCATCTCCACCCCCACCCCCTCCCACTCCAACTCCCGACCCCCTCCACCTCCCGGCGACCCCCACCCCCTCCCATCCTCGGCCCCCCACTGCAGACTGGACATCACTGATCTTTGTCAGATTGCAGTTCTTTTTACCATGCATTAATTTCTACCAAAAGTCGTGCTGCCTACGATAAATACATTAGAGTTGTCAATTCTTTGGTTTAATTAATTCCATCCGGATGAGATTTTTGAAGAGTATATAGAAAAATAATATTATGTGATAAATTGGTGTCCAATAGAAAATGTTTCCTTCCATAAATAGAGTTCTTATTCAAACACCTATCGCCTATTTTACCCAATTCAAGCCTTATTAAAATAGGGGGGAAAAAAAGTTCTTCGGGAAGACGAGAAGAATGACTAGTTATTCAAAACCAACCTCTGTACTTTGTTGATTTTGATCAAATGTGTAAGAATGTGGAGTCTAAACTCTCACATGTACATATTCGTACACGTAAATCGACCTATACAGTCAAATTGTTGCAGGGATCAAGGATGTGGTGCTCTATATTGGGTGTTCAGAGGTGAAAGGAAAATTTAAGTTTTGTTAGGATATTAGTTGCCTTTGGCATTTAAAAATGAAATGTCCTAATCACTCTAACATAAAAATGGATGAATATTCATTCTCTTATGAAGTCTATGGTTAGGGTTTGGAGTTTGAACAGGTACAATTAGACACAACACAAATCAAGTTAGGCCCTAAATTAAACCTAACTAATTAATATTTGGAAAAATAGAGTTGGGATCAGAAGTAGACAACTTTAAGTAGATCATTTTAACTCAAATCTTCAACTAGGTTGAATTAGGGACAGGGGAAAATAAGAAGACTTAAAACCACAAGCTTAATATATGCATTTTGACTATAATCCATCTCCGTGTGGGTCATATAGTAATCTGATCCAATCCCTTGCCGTAGGCAGGATGGACATTCACCCTATCTGTGATAGGAAGGTCCATGATCGAATCTTGATTGGACGAAATGTCAGGTTAGATTTTTGCCTTAAGAGGGGCTACCGCCATTGAGTTGTGCAAGAGATTTGTTTAAGGAGGTACTATGCTCTGGGATAGGGTTGGGTGGGAGTGACCTTGGGGCCTCCAGCCGGAGACCTCCTACTTTTAAGCATGTTAAGTCCAAGTGGCCGAGCTACTCTAACATATAGAAAAAAAAAAAAAAACAAAACAAAATAGTGATCTAATCCTAAGCCAAGTCTATTCAAATTAAATTTTATATAATTAATTTTTTTTCTTATGATAACAAGATCAAATCCAACCCATCACTATTAGATTTTTGAATCAACTGAAAGATCCAATTTGATTCAATTTGGTTTGTCAGGTCAAATTGGAAGCTCTTAAAATTAGGGATGTAAACGAGTCGATCCGAGCTAAGTATTATGCTGCTCAAATTCTGTTCGTTAGTTAATTTTTAATCGAACTTGAGTCGAGCTCGAGCTTTATCGAGTATTGAAGACGGTTGTTCAAGCTTGGTTCGTTCAAATACTCTCGAGTTTGTTCGTTCTTTAAAAGGGTCCCAAACAGGGCTGTTAAAATCCCTTTTCTCATATGAGGAAAGCAAAGCAAATGGGGCTTTGACTCCAAGCATGATGATAAGAAACCCCATGTACCTATGCAATGTAAGATGGGGTATAAATAAGTCAATGCAAACCCTAATGTCATGTGGATCCCAATTCAAATGGGATATGTGCACTCCATGACATAGCAATGCAAATGAGCCTTTAACCCCAAACAACTCGCTCCGACAAAATAGTTGCACCTCATGGAGATTATATAGGTGGTGGCGGGTTGTGAGGAAATTCTTTCAAAGTCACTCAATTCAAATCTCCCACATCTTCCGGGAATCTAATCAAGTGGCAGACATGCTTGGCAACCACGCTATTTCCTCTAAGCACAATGAAGTTTTTTGGGGTTCTCTTTCTTTACCTTACGCATGTAAAGGGCCGGTTGTCATTGATAAAACAGGCCTTCAACATGTCAGATGTTCCTGAGGAGGGGATAGTCTTCTTCAGTGTAATTTTCCACAGCTTTATATTAATATTTTGGCCTAGGTGTTTTCACTGGTGGAGTGGGACCACTCTTCCCTTCTGGGGTAGGGTGCACTCTCCTAGTTTGGAACCCTGAGGACCTTTTAATAAAAAAAACAAAAAAAAACCAAAACATTTCTTATAAACAGAAATCACATATGCTTACATATTGAAACGTGGGATGTAAAGAAGCCAAATGGAAACACCAATGAGGTATATATCCCAATTTAGGAATAAAAATATTTAGTACAAACTCTTCCTTCTAGACATTAGATCCTTGATTCGAACTTAATTCAATAAGATACTATTATATGGATTGCTTTTAATTATTTATTTTCAGTTTATTGATTAGTATTGCTCTTCTTACTTTAATGTAATTCATTTACATGTATATGTGAATTTGGTTTAATATTGCTGTAAGGCCCTCGAATTTTGCCCTCTTATTTAGATGTTTGGTTGTGTAATGTTTAGATGCTTGTGAGTACACTTATGTGTATATATATGTATGTATGTATTTCAATACATATTATAATTAAATAAAGTTGTACATATACGTATGCTTGTTTAATTATGTACATATGGTGTTTATGTAATACATTGTACATTATATGTATGTATGTGCATAGTGTAAGCTTGGTGTCTTGCATTTCTATGTTCTGGCCGAAGGACTATTTAACGTCAACATGCATGGACGTTAGGGGTTGAGTCGACGTCCAGATCGATGGACGTCAACTCCAAGTTGGCGGCAACCTAGGTGGATGTCTATTTCCCAAAACCTGTGTGATCTCAGATCTAGAAACAGCTACATTTCCTCCGGCTCCTGTTTTGGAAACCTACTCCAACAGTAGGATCCCCTTCTAAACGCGTACCCCAACTTCCCTAGCTTACAAAAACTCCCTTTTGGCCGGATTAGAGTCCCTTTGGCTCTGTGAGAAAAACCCTAGCTTTTTGAGCGAAACCTGAAACTTTAAGGCTCTAGATCTGGCGACTTGGTGCGATTCCGGGCGATCTACATCGACTGGAAGGAGCTTTGAACATCAAGGAAGGCTTCCCCGACAACGGTGTGCAACCAGCTTCATCACAGAACTAGTTTGGGGAAGGATTTTAGGAGCTTTTTGGCTTGGCCGAGGAGAGCTTCTCCGATAAATAATTCCATCTATCGATTTTTACGAAGGCAAGTATTCTGTGTATATCATTCCTGCCCATGTCTAGTAGGTCCTAGGAATTTTACAGATTTTTCCCTTGTGTCCTGGAACCCCCATTCATCATTGTTTCTGCATTAAGTCTGTGTTTGCACAGATAGGAACTTAACGGCAGCTTCTGATGCCGTTAAGATCCCTGGTTGGCGGCATGATCCTGTGCCGTTACCCTATTTTGGCGGCAGCATCTGTGCCGCCAAGTTCAATATTTTGACATAATGCATGTTTTGATCCTTGTGTCATATTTTCTGGATTTCTGGATATGAGTGCATGTTGTAAAATTTGTGTATGACCAAGTACGTCCAATAGAACATGCCATGCAGTTAGGTTGAATTTTCGTAGGCTATCCTATTTATTAGAATTTCTATAACGAGGTATTAAGCATGATTTAGCCTTGTTAATTCTTGTTTAATTAGATCCATGTTAAGTTAGGGTTTCATAAATTTTATATGGTAGCATGATGATTGTATACATGTGTTGACACTATTGGGAATGACTGATTTACTGTGGAACCTGTTTAAATGAAATTATTGAAAAATATGCCTGTGAACTGTTTTAATTATTGTAATTAGTGTATTGATCCAAAAATTTTGGAAAATTGAGCATATAACGTATTGGCTGTTTATAACCTGTGATAAAAATTCAGATCCATTCTGATGATAGTAAGTGTGATTCTTTATTGCATCATGGAAAATAAATATATTGAGCATGTTAAATTAAATCGGTGTGATTTAGTATTTAACAGTATGTATAGGACCATGATTTGAGTTATTTATTTACTGTGAATAGTAGTGTCATGATAGGAGAACTGAAGCATAGTTAAGTGTATGAAAGTGAATATAATTGTGAAAAATGATGCGCAAGCAATGTGTAAATAATGTGAATTGAGTAAAATTGTGTCGTTTGTGACACTGCTACCATAGAGGGCTGTGGAATTGTACCGTAGTAAAGTCCCTATTGGAAGGTTCATTGTGTGTGAAATACTATGGGCAATTAGGATGAAATCCTAGAGGTGGACAAGTATCACTGGTTAGGGTAGACAGTGCTTCTCCCGGTTCTGCGTAGTTAACCAAGATTTATCACTGTTTTGCCTAAGTGATGGATATGTGAATGTGTTATGTGTGTCCTTCTAGTGGTGGTTTGGACTAGGTGTCACGGCAACTAAGTGTAAAATGTGAAATTATGTGAATATGAATATGTGAATTGTGCAATGTGTAAAATGAGCATGTGAAAGTATAAAGTGAATGTGTTGTTTTGTGAATAATTGTAAACTATGTGAATATGTTTAATTCATGTGTAAACTAGAAAGCAAATGGTGAGGATAATTGTATGATAAATTCATGTCAAACTAGAAAGCAAATAGGATAATTATGATAAATACATAAAAGATATCTAGATTCCATGCTAGATGTACTTTTTATTTAATACATAGCTTCATGCTTAAATTGTGTATAGTTGCAAACCAACTTGAATATGTTTTAACTTTCAATTCATGTATGATAAATGGTGACATTATGCATAATTGTGAATTATTTACATTAAAACAGCAAGTTAAATGTGTAAATGAATGTGAAATGTGCATGTGAAATTGATTAGAATCCATGCTAGGTTGATAATCACCCTATGCTTAAGTCCATGTTCTAGATTTGTAGAATTGTACTATAAAATGGATAATATTGAATTGTTAAATCATGTACATGTTATACGTAGGGAGTATGTATAGGAATGTGAGTTATATTGTTTAATGTTATAAGTATGTAACATGTATTCTATTGCTATAAGTCTTTCCATGTATATTAGTTTAAATTGTATAGAGCATGCAACATGTGCTACCTCTTACATTTAAAAGTCAACATGTGAGTATGATGTGTGTATGGATGTTGTATATGGATTATTTGCTGAGTCTATTAGACTCATACTTCCTTCGGCGTACAGGTGTGACAGGTATCTCCACTTCCGAGGAGGAGATAGTTAGGAGCGACTCCGAGCGCAAGGAGTAGCTTATGTTGTGGAGACTCCGACATTGTACTTTTATTTTCATAAGTATGTAATGAATAAGTGATGTATCTCATTTAGACAATGTAAATTTGATTTAAATTTTCAATTATGTGGACTTTAGCTTTTCTTTTCAATGCTCTATGGACTGTAGATATTTAATGATGATGATGGAATGAGAATAAACTTCTTATTATTTCGCTATATTTGTGTTGTATTTGTGTACATCTCATCTTAGTGTTTTGTGTTGGGTCAATGTCCCACTGTGACGATGTTCGTTATACCGACGTGGATTGGTATAATCGTACCGGTATAAGGAGGGTCGTTACAATTGCACTTGTTTACATATAATATTTTGTTTTCATTTTCCTATTACATTTAACTAGTTTTAAAATTTTATCTATGCATGTATAGCAATTTATCACTGCACACACCTCACGAGAGCGTGTTAAGTTTGTGTCAATGAACCTTCCCATTCAAGACTTTGGGATTGATGTGCATGAGTCTTATTTTCAATAATGAGAACGTGTATATATAACTCAAAATCTTGAATTGTCCCGTTTTGGATAGTTTGTGATTGTTTGATCATAGATAGGTGGATATTTACTATATGTGTTTGTACAGTTGTTGAAAATTTTACTTTCGTCTTCTCACTCCTCTCTGGTATACCTTTATTGATTTTCAATATTTTCTTAGACACTTAGAAATAAGTGTTTAAGAAATTTTCTTAATCAATAAATATTTTTGGTATATCGAAGAGGTGTAGGAAGATGTTGGTGAAGTTTTCAGAAAAATGTACAAACATATAGTAAATGACCATCTAAGTGCGATCAAATATTCATGGATGGGTAAAAGGTGATAATCTAATTAATATGTTCTACCTATTAATTTTGACTTACTCGAACGATGTGAGTGGGTTGGGTTTTAACTCAACAAATGGCCAACAAAGGATTTTATAGTGAATCTCTTAAGTTGTTATACAATTTTTAGTGATGCTCTTGAGATGACATTTAATCTATGTAGGAAAAATGTCGTATGAGAATCGGTCATGGATATACCATAGAATAGTTAATGGAGTTGTGACAGAGGAGTTTAAAGATAGAGTTGACAGTTTCATTCAATTTGCATTGAAGAATTCATCAGTAGCAGTTGATCCGATGGGTAACATCTGATGTCCTTGTTCGGCTTGTAAGAACAGAAAGTAGATGTAAGACTCGGCTCTCTTGGGCCCTTGGTCCCATCCTCAGGGTCGCGACAGGCACCCTGGTCGCAACATGGTCGCGCCAGGGGAGCCCATCGCGATAAGCTTCGGGACACAGTGCACCTGGCTGTCGCAACATGGTCGCGACAGGGGTGGGCGTCGCGTTCTTGTCGCGGTGTCTGGCGACGTCGCGGCTGCTTTTCTTACCGACTTGACTGCTATTCTGTTTGTCAGAACGGCCTTGTCAGGTGTCAGGTGCGTACAACGTTGACGCGACCTGGTTAGCCATCGCGTTCTTGTTTCTCGGTCTTGGAGGTTTGACTGCTTTTGGTGTCACGCTGTGGGTGGCCGTCGCGACATGGTTGCGACGCCTAGGGGCGTCGCGACATGCTCGTTGTTGTGCCGGGTCGACCCGTCACGTCTTGGGGCCCATCAGTTTTAAACCGAGGCTGGCACCCCATTTCCCCCACTCCCCCTTTCCTTCCTCTCCTTCCTCCTTCTTCCTCCTCCGAGCTCTCTCTTCTCCAGTGGTTTCTCGTCGTCCTTGAGGTGCTCGTGGCGGGAGGTGACGCCATGTTCGTGCAAGCGGCATGATCGTGGAGGTTGGAGCGAGGGGAAGGTGCTCATTCTGACGTGAAGGCCCCAACGGGTCGGCTCTACTCTTGGAGGTAGGGACCCATGACTCCTCTCGCCCTAGCATGTTCCCTCCCCCCTTGAGATTATAGTTTCTCCGTGGTTTGGGGTTGTGGGGGTGTGAGAATCATGCCCGTGTGAGTGAGGATTCCATCAAGCGTAGATTCGTTGTAATCCATATTTTATGGGGTTTGAGGGTGGTTTGTATAGTTTATGAGCTTTCTTTTATGTTTCCCATGCTCCCCTCCCCTGTGTGGATGTGATTGTATCGGTTTTGTGGTGGTCCTTGGGAGGACTATACTAGGATGCCCCTCGGCTGAGAACGCGACCTGTATAGAGGTCGCGATGATGTCGCGACCAGCTAGGCTGTCGCGATGTCATCGCGATGCTCTATTGTGTCGTGACCTGGTCGTGACAGGTTGAGCTGTCGCGACATGGGGCATCGCGACAAGGTCGCGACGGCCCAATGCGTCGCGACTACAGCAGAGATAGGTAGGTCTTGCGGAGTTCCGTTTTCTGTGGAGTCTTCGTCGTTTTCGCTTCTCACTGCACCAGTGGAACCAATGTCAGTTTTCTAGTACGGTCTTACACTAGTCGTTCGCTCAGTGCTCGGCACTTGAGGGCTTGTTTCGTGAGAGAGGTTGTTACCGTTGCTTGGGACCTCCATCCTCCTGCGCCTTAGAGGGAGCGTTCAGGGTGACGAGCGTACTCAAGTCACGGACTCTAGAGTTGAGGGGAAAATGGTTGTTAGGACAGCGGTGTCAAGTCATTTGCAGAGCTCTCTTGGTTGGTCTAACCGAAGACGGCCGGAGTTCTACCCGGTGCAGACCAGTCCGTCCTTCTTCTCACTGCCTCGCCCTTTGTAGCCCTGGAACCACCTAGAGAGGCCAGGCGTAGGACCGTAGTCCAGTTAGACTACAGCGGTTACTGTTGTGTACTTTGTGCTCTTGCCCCCACTCTGACGAGAGTGGAGGTTTGGACCTGGGTCGAGGATAAGACGTCAGTGGATGCACCTAACCGGTTGACTAGTGGTAGCGTTTTCTGTAGCTAGTGTCTCTTGTCCAGGCGGGGTTCTCCCTGTCTGCGTAGCCAGCTCTGTGGTGGTCACGACGTGCAGGTTCTACGGAGTTTCTGACCGTGGTGCTCTCTGTACTGTTGCTAGTTAGTAGCTTTGCTTCCTCACTTTCCTTTGTAGGGTAGAAGATATAACTGATGTATTTAATTGTTTATATATATTCTTCTGCCTGTTAGAGAAAGTAGGAGATTCGTAGTCCCTATTGAGCTTCTGTTGTAAAGCTCATCCCTTCCTTCTCCAGGTGATACTTCTCAGCAGTGGCAGGGCATGCGCCGGGCGAAGGAGATGGGGCGGTAGTAGTCGTCCCCGTAGCTAGCAGTGGTTCCCCCTCTCAGTTGTACGTCACCCTCGGGGTATGCCCCTAAGGGACTTGTTCTTCCCCTGTCTTTACTTGTACCAGATGTGTGTGTTGGGACTATACCTAGGGCGATACACAACGTCTCGCTCTTCTTTCTTCTTCGGTGTGTGTGCTCCTAGTTAGCAGTTGACGTTTATTTTCTTTCATATTCTGTTAAACTTGTGTTATAGCCCTTCTGGGTCCCCAGATCCGTGGGCGGTGACTGCGGAAATCGGGTCCTCGGCTTGGGCCGAGGGTCGGGTTCTCAGGGTCGCTACAGTGGATGTACAACATCATTTGTATACGAGAGGATTTGTTTCCCATTATGAGTTATGGTCATCTCATGGTGAGTTTAATATCCAGTCATTTGAACCAGCAAACTTTGCCTCCACAAATAAGTACGTAGACATGGTTGTCCATGTTGCAGGTCCAGAGTTCAATATTCACAATGACCAATACAATGAAGAAGTGTTAAATAATACAACTTAGAGATTTTATCAGTTACTTCGAGATTCTGATGAGCCATTATGGGATGGTTGTGAGAAGCATACACGGTTGTCTGCAGTGTTGCAGCTACTGAATTTAAAGTCTGAATTTCATATGAGCGAGAGTTGTTTTGATTGGCTTCTATTACTTATCAAAAGTATGCTTCCTCAATCATAGAGGTTGCCCGATGATTTTTACCGTGTGAAGAAGATGGTGAATGATCTAGGGCTTGGATTTATGAAAATTGATGCATGTCCTAATCATTGTATGTTTTACTACAAAGATGATGCAGATAAGACATCATGTTGTATCTGTAAACATGATACATTCAAGCCTAAGAGAGAAGACAAGTCAAAACAGAAGGATGTTCCATATAAGTCATTGTGATATTTTCCGATCACACCCAGATTGCAGCGGTTGTTCATATCTGTAAAGACAGCTGGACATATGACTTGGCATTCGGAAAGAGTCTGTCGTAATGATGGTGAAATCAGTCATCCTGCCGATGGCAAAACTTGGGCGCATTTTAGTCGTACTCATCCTTCCTTCTCAAGGGATCCATGCAATGTGGGGTTGGGTTTATGCACGGACGACTTCAATCCATTCAGAGGCACAATGGCATCTTACTCATGTTGGCCAGTATTTTTAACACTGTACAACCTTCCGTTAGGCATGTGCATGAAGTGTGAGAATCTCTTCCTTTCATTGCTGATTTATGGTCCAAAAAGTCTAGAAACAAATTTAGACATATATCTCAGACCGTTGATTGATGAGCTGTAAGTGTTACGGTCAAGTGGGGTTCTCACTTATGATGCATCTAGAAAATAGAATTTCAATTTGAAAGCTGCATTAATATGGACAATAAGTGATTTTTCGGCGTATGACATGCTATCTAGCTGGGAGGTTGTCATGTCCTTGTTGTATGGAGGATTCAAAATCATTCGTGTTGAAATCTGGGGGAAAAACATGTTGGTTCGATTGTCATCGTCAGTTTCTACTAAGTGACCATCCTTTCCACAAGCATAAGGATTCATTTATGAAAAATACAATTGAATTGGATGAGGTAGATGTGGAATGGGTGTCTGGTGGAAACATGACGTGGCGGGTCTAGAACTTACCGATTGTATTACAACTGGCTGGTAGTACCCGACAAATCCTAGGGTTTGGGAAGGATCACAATTTGGTGAAGCAAAGTATCTTTTTGGAATTGTCTTAATAGTCAACACTTTTGATATGGCATAACCTAGACGTCATGCATATAGAGAAGAATGTTTTTGATAATGTGTTCAACACAATTATGGATGTCAAAGGCAAAACGAAGGATAACGTCAAGGCATGAATGGATTTGAAAGTACTTTACAGACGTTCAAAACTAGAACTACAACATGTTAGAGGAAAAGTTGTTCAACCTAAAGCTTCATGCATGCTTGGGGCCAGACAGATTAAGGAAGTGTGTCAATGGTTGAAGCAATTGAGATTTCCAGATGGATATGTCTCGAATATTGCTTGTTGTGTAAATGTCAATGAGGGGGAAACATATGGAATGAAGAGTCATGACTGTCATGTTTTCATGCAAAGATTGATTCCAATTGCTTTTCGTGAGTTGTTGCCGAAGCAGATATGGGGAGCATTGACCGAGCTAAGTCAATTCTTCAGGATTTTATGTGCATCAGAACTCAGGCTTCATGAATTGCAAAATATCGAGCAAAATATAGTATAATCAGTCTGTAAATTAAAGAAGATATTTCCTCCAGCATTCTTCGATTCAATGGAGCACCAGATCATCCATTTGCCATATGAGGCTAGAGTCAGAGGACCAGTACAACTTCGATGGATGTATCCATTTGAGAGGTACATTCCTATGTCTCAATTTATTCACATTATTATGATCTTTTATATTTCCTATGTATTCATTTGAATTGGTGTTGTAGGTGCATGCACGATCTTAAGATGAAGTTCCGTAACAAAGCACAAGTTGAGGGCTCCATTACCCAAGCGTACCTTATTGAAGAGATATCAAACTTTTGTTCGATGTACTTTGACACGAAAATATGAACTCGACGCACTCAACCTCCAAGTAATGATGATGATAGAGATTCTAATGTGTCTGACTGACTCTCTATATTCAAGTATCCTGGACGAGTGTTCGAATATTATTCTACTCGTGCACTCGAAGATAGAGAGTTGGTAGCAGAGGAGATATACATCTTCATGAATTGCACAAAACTAGACCCTTACATTGAGTATGTAGCACCCCGGAAATTTTAACTATATAAAAATTCGAATAAATGGAAATAAATAGTTTCCATAATATCAAGGTGTTTAAAATATACGTATCATTATCATATGTGCTAAATCACATCGGAAAAATCCATGAAAATGGGAAATCAACCCCACACATTATTCTTAAGGGTTCCACAAAGAAGTTATGCGATGAAAAATCTGATTAACCAAGTGAGCATCACATGGTGACCAATTATCCGAATTAAGGAAACAAGTCGGAAAATCGTTAATACGGAAATACGACGCAATCATAAATTAAATAAAAATGTTAGAAAGGCTTATAACATTAAATAATAATGACCCAATATCATAATTGGGCCAATGGATCACATATGACCCAAAAATCAAATAAAGCTAGAAAGTGCATGGAAATTAGTAACCATAAATAAGCTGAAATTAAAAAGGGGTAATTAGGGTTTAATTGGGATGCAATCATGCACTTTTAGCAACCCAAATTCGT
The DNA here is from genome assembly GCA_014218235.1 of Colocasia esculenta. NCBI lineage: Eukaryota > Viridiplantae > Streptophyta > Magnoliopsida > Alismatales > Araceae > Colocasia > Colocasia esculenta. Next base: position 167,813,039 of record CM024753.1, read on the forward strand.
GCCTACACATCCATGGAAGTTGCTTGATGGCCAAGACTCTCTAATGGAGGAAGAAATCATCAAAAATAGGAAACCAACATGCCAATCCCGCAACCCTTCTTTCCTAGTTACAATAGGACTCTTAAACACCATGGTTACTTAAATACTCTTCACCCAAACCCTAGGGACGAATTTAGAACTTGCTGGGGTCATGTGGAGGAGCTCTTGGTGGCTGGAGAGTAGGAGATCAAGCCTACCAAGCTCATCTTCTTCCCCCGTTCATCTGCTACGACCTGCACAAACCACCCTCTTGAAGCCGACCAAAGGTAGGCCAAACCTAAATCCCATCGTGCAAGGCTTATACCCCTGGAAAGAGGGTCGAGTCTACTTCCTAACCCAAGTGGAATGCCCAAATTCCATGTAGTATACACGGAGTATTAGGCGTTCTACAAACAGTGGTCTGAACACGGGTTTTCTGAAGAATGAGACTTCATCAACCCAAGAGGTAGGTTTCCTCTGGCCAAATCTTAACATCTCCTATACCAAATGTGTAGAGCATCAAGTTAGCTTTCATTGCCCTCTGGTTTCATCGAATTTCATTGAGTAGATTTTGAATTATAAGCATTTTCTCACAGTCGTGCACTGTTAGGGCTTTTCATGTTCTTCGTATGTTTCATGTGATTCAAGACCGAATCAGGGTAAACTCATAACATGAAAGTTATTCTACTAGTTATCATCTTCAGGTTTTGTGTTGAATGTTTTGTCTAAATGTCATCAGTTGGAGAGTTATAAGCATGGTAATAGGGTTGCTGCAAGAAACTACGTCTTCAGGGTACACTTGGTCTTACCTTGTATTCAACTTGATCAAAACCTATCGAAACCATCCTTATTGTCCAATTCCGATTTACTGGAAGTACCCTTGTATGTCTAGGTTGTTTTAAAACTAGTTTCGTTATTTTTTATGCACTGTACAATTTGTTCTCTATTTTAGAACAACCCTGTGTCAAAAGAAGGAAAGACTGGTCCGCAATCCAAAGCACTGTCCTTGCTCTGTCAGGGTCAGGCACGGACCCTGTGAACGCGACGGCCCGATAGGTCGCGTTCAGAGGTTTGATTGCGACATACCCCTTGTCGCTTTCTCAAGGCGACATGCGCTCCGTCGCTATCCGACTACCTGATCTGACATCCCCGTCGCGATGCACACACCCCTGTGTCGCCTTCTGGTCCCGACCTGTCGCCTTCCTTGTAAGACCCTGTCACGATCTGACTCCGGGCCTAATAGCACCCTGTCGCCTTCCTCTTATGCGCCTGTCGCGATCTGACCCCGGCCTGAGAGACCCTGTCGCCTTCCTTATATGGCCATGTCGCAATCTCAGGATTTGCCATTTAACCTCACTTACTTTCTTGTAAACCTAACCACTATACCCGAGGTCTGGTTAATGTAATATTTAGGGTGTAATTCACACGTTTTGGGACTGATCATTGCATGGTGGTTATCTTAATGGCTTAAAAAGTGTTAAACCCATTTAAAAGCTTTAAATTACATGAATGCTATTCTAAGTGCTCCTTAAATGTTATGATTCATTCATGCTTCTTGTGATTTAATCTTCCTACTGTTCTTCCACGTTTAAATGATAATTATTATCTTTAAATCTTGCAAACCCACGTGTGGTTAAATGCATGGTTTCATTGCATGCTATCATGTTAAGTGTTTTCCGCAAGCTGAGAATTGAGACACGCGTACCACACTACACACTCGCACTGTTAGGCAGCTCTTTCTTGGGAAATTGGAAACTCTCTACCGGTCATTCCGAATCGGTAGACTAGCGACCTTTTCACCAAGGCCTCCGTAAATCTCCTCTGACCATGGATTCCCACATGGCCGACGAGTTGGTTGTACCATTGAAGTTCCCTGGAGATAGCGTGCACTTCCTTTCTCTTCTTGTTCTCGTGAGTGCGATTGACCATCTAGACTAAAGCCATTAATGTAAAGATTTAACTAAAGTACAAATCATACCGTTATGCTGCCGAATTTATCTCTTGACCATTGTTATCATGAAATCATGTTCAAATACTTATTACTTGTTCTCATCTTCATCATGAACATGACATTGCACATGCTTACTTAATGAAACTCTCATTGGCCATTATTAATGACCGTGGGTATCTACATTTAAAAATTTACATGAGATGCTGACAGGGCACGGCGTGTGTCTAAGGGCTCCAATCTAGCCCCAATGACGGCGAGTCATAGATATAATGTTAACCATGGGGTATAATGATTACTGGCATTGCATCTGCGCTGGGAGTCTTGCTTGCTTGTTGAATGATAGATACAATAACCACATACACGTGTCCTAGCATACATTCTTGATGGATATTTTCTCGGTGTACATTAGTGTCTACGTGCCTGATTAGTGTTACTTGATCGTGCTCGTACATTCTTGCTTGCTTGCTTGCGTGATATGGCCATCCTGCATTTAATGCAATTAGTGATATCTCGCGTTCTTGACATCAATTGAAATCTTGCGTGCTTGTACAAAGTGATCTATTGCTAGTTCTATCTTGTCATATTGTTCATCAATCTTACTCTATCATAATCACTCTCTCTAGCTTGTTTTATATATCATGTTTTAACGAGTTTTATTCGTACTTGCATATCATTCATCGTACATGCCTAGTTCTAAAATGCTAATCACTTATATCATTGCCCGCACATCGAGATATAAATCCTACTGGGCTAGTTTGCTCATCCCCTACTTTTACCCAATCTAGGTGACTATGAAGTTCAAGAGGAAGAGCAAGTCGAGGATGGGAATGTGTCCGAGTGAAGAGCGTTCCAAGCATGAGTCTATTTATAGTAGGTTGCTTTGAGTGTTAGATTCATGTAGTAGGAAGTGAGGAATAAATGTACTTTCATTTTTATTGAGTCTTAGTCCTGTACTAGAATCCATTTGGAACACAATGAGTTGAGATTGAATAAATGATTAGTTGAGTTCAATATTTGGGCCCTATGATGATGTATGTTGTTATACATTTAGTGCGTGCTAGCTAGAGGCTTATTTGCCGACTGTTCATGTCTCGGGATATCGACTTTATTTATTCAATTAATATTCGCTGCGTAATTCTCAGGACGTGACAGTTTAATGGTATCAGAGCCTAGGAATACCAAATAGGATATATGTCTCAGGAATAGGAGATACCTATGGAACCTTGGTCATAGAAATTAAATATAGTACCTGGTGAGAATGGATAGAGACTGGGAATATGTTAGAAAGAATTAAACACTCCTACCCATTGACTCTTATAACGTATCTAGAGACATTAATTGGTTTCCATCCTTTTCTCAGGAACCTTCATAACACTTACACTCAAATGCAATGGCTCGTAATCAATGGCAAGCTATGCAAGAAACTGTGGCTGGATTGACCCAGGCACTACAAAATGTAGTTCAGGCTGGAAATCAAGCTGGAGCTGCAAGGAATGGAGCCGGTGATCTGTACCGCAATTTTAGGAGTTTAAACCCTCCTCGTTTCTCTGGATCCCCTGACCCAGACGAGGCAGAAAACTGGCAGGAAGAAATAGAGAGGATCTTCCAATTAATGCAATGCACTAATAGGGAGAAGGTGGTACTGGCCACTTTTCAATTTACCAAGGATGCCCAAGCGTGGTGGAAGGCCACATCGGCCCACCTGCCTAATGTAGCTGAACTAGAGTGGGCCGGATTCCTGGAGATATTCCGGGGAAAGTATTTCTCAGAGAGAGTCAAGGAGAAGAAGGCAGCGGAGTTTGCCGCACTGAAACAGAAAGGGATGTCAGTGGCTGAGTATGAGGCTCAGTTCGCACGTCTTGCTGTGTATGCCCCACACCTGGTGGGAACTGAAAGGCTGAAGGCTAACCGTTTCATGGATGGGCTCAGGCCCATGTTCATTGAAAGGCTCGGACCACACAATATTCAAACTTACACTGAGATGGTCTAAAGAGTTCAGCTGGTAGAAGACACCATGGCCAAAGTAGAGGGCATGAGGGGCAAGGACAACTCCAAGCCGGTCTTCGTCAAGAAGGGAGCACCTAATATCGCTCCAACCTTTCGTAACAACAACAACCAGAGGCCGGATTTCTCATTAACTGAAGATGGAAGGTTATTGTTCCGAGATCGAGTCTGTGTACCCGACCATGCGGAGACAAAGAAAATGATTATGGATGAGGCTCTCAAGACCAGATATACTATTCATCTTGGAACTACCAAAATGTACCAAGATTTTAAAAGAAGCTTTTGGTGGCCTAATATGAAGAGAGAGGTGGCGGAATATGTCGCCTGATGCTTAACATGCCAAAGGGTCAAGGCGGAACACTTGCGACCCGCAAGTAAACTCAAACCCCTAGAAATCCCGGCATGGAAATGGGAAGGTATAGGGATGGACTTCATTTTCAGACTACCCAAATCTAGAGGTGGGTTCGATGGTATCTGGGTTATTGTCGATCGCTTAACTAAGTCGGCTCACTTCTTGCCAGTGAAGAATAAGTGGTCAGTAGATGTTCTGGCTGCATTGTATGTGAAGGAAATAGTCCGATTACATGGAGTACCGGTGTCTATCGTGTCTGATAGAGACCCTAGGTTTACATCCCACTTTTGGAAAGGACTGCATTACTCCTTGGGATCTAAACTAAACTTTAGCACGGCTTTCCATCCACAGACAGATGGTCAGACAGAGAGAACCAACCAGGTGATCGAAGATATGCTTAGAGCATGTGTCCTAGATTTTGGAGGTAGCTGGCATGAACACTTACCTCTTGTGGAGTTCGCCTACAATAATAGCTATCAAGCTAGCATTCAGATGGCACCATTTGAAGCACTTTATGGCAGAAGTTGGCGATCTCCAATATGCTGGTATGAAGTTGGCGAAAAACAAATGTTAGGACCAGAGATGATAAGGGAAACAACCGAGAAGGTAAAGCTTATTAAAGAAAGAATGCCAGTGGCGCAACAAAGACAAAAGGCATATGCAGATAATAGAGGAAGAGACCTGGCATTTCAGGTGGGTGAACATGTATTCTTGAAAGTGTCCCCAGGCTGTGGGATCCGACGATTTGGCATTAAAGGCAAGTTGTCACCAAGGTTTGTCGGGCCTTTCGAAATCCTCGAGAGAGCCGGCGAGGTGGCATATCGTCTCGCTTTACCACCACAAATGGATGGAATACACAATGTGTTTCACATATCCATGATGAAAAAGTATGTACGAGATCCATGGCACGTCATAGAATATGAGCTTCTGGAATTCAACAAGGACGGAACATATCAAGAGAAGCCAATTAAAATCGTGGACCGGGAACTGCGCCAACTAAGGAACAAGGTTATTCCACTAGTAAGGGTTAGATGGAATCAACGCAGGGATGAGGACGAGACGTGGGACACCGAGGAAGCAATGCACAAAAGATACCGGAGCTATTCACAAGTAAGTACACCTCACTTGCACAAAAATCTCCTATGCATGAATTTGGGGACCAAATTCTCTTAAGTGGGGGAGGGTCTAGCACCCCGGAAATTTTAACTATATAAAAATTCAAATAAATGGAAATAAATAATTTCCATAATATCAAGGTGTTTAAAATATACGTATCATTATCATATGTGCTAAATCACATCGGAAAAATCCATGAAAATGGGAAATCAACCCCACACATTATTCTTAAGGGTTCCACAAAGAAGTTATGCGATGAAAAATCTGATTAACCAAGTGAGCATCACATGGTGACCAATTATCCGAATTAAGGAAACAAGTCGGAAAACCGTTAATACGGAAATACGACGCAATCATAAATTAAATAAAAATGTTAGAAAGGCTTATAACATTATATATTAATGACCCAATATCATAATTGGGCCAATGGATCACATATGACCCAAAAATCAAATAAAGCTAGAAAGTGCATGGAAATTCGTAACCATAAATAAGCTGAAATTAAAAAGGGGTAATTAGGGTTTAATTGGGATGCAATCATGCACTTTTAGCAACCCAAATTCGTGCCTACCCATCTATGGAAGTTGCTTGATGGCCAAGACTCTCTAATGGAGGAAGAAATCATCAAAAATAGGAAACCAACATGCCAATCCCGCAACCCTTCTTTCCTAGTTACAATAGGACTCCTAAACACCATGGTTACTTAAATACTCTTCACCCAAACCCTAGGGACGAATTTAGAACTTGCTGGGGTCATGTGGAGGAGCTCTTGGTGGCTGGAGAGTAGGAGATCAAGCCTACCAAGCTCATCTTCTTCCCCCGTTCATCTGTTACGACCTACACAAACCACCCTCTTGAAGCCGACCAAAGGTAGGCCAAACCTAAATCCCATCGTGCAAGGATTATACCCGTGGAAAGAGGGTCAAGTCTACTTCCTAACCCAAGTGGAATGCCCAAATTCCATGCAGTATACACAGAGTATTAGGCGTTCTACAAACAGTGGTCTGAACACGGGTTTTCTGAAGAACGAGACTTCATCAACCCAAGAGGTAGGTTTTCTCGGGTCAAATCTTAACATCTCCTATACCAAATGTGTAGAGCATCAAGTTAGCTTTCATTGCCCTCTGGTTTCATCGAATTTCATTGAGTACATTTTGAATTATAAGCATTTTCTCAAAGTCGTGCACTGTTAGGGCTTTTCCTGTTCTTCGTATGTTTCATGTGATTCAAGACCGAATCAGGGTAAACTCATAACATGAAAGTTATTCTACTAGTTATCCTCTTAAGGTTTTGTGTTGAACGTTTTGTCTAAATGTCATCAGTTAGAGAGTTATAAGCGTGGTAATAGGGTTGCTGCATGAAACTACGTCTTCAGGTTACACTTGGTCTTACCTTGTATTCAACTTGATCAAAACCTATCGAAACCATCCTTATTGTCCAATTCCAATTTACTGGAAGTACCCTTGTATGTCTAGGTTGTTTTAAAACTGGTTTCGTTATTTTTCATGCACTGTACAATTTGTTCTCTATTTTAGAACAACTATGTGTCAAAAGAAGGAAAGACTGGTCTGTAATCCAAAGCACTGCCCTTGCTCTGTCAGGGTCAGGCACGGACCCTGTGAATGCGACGGCCCGATAGGTCGCGTTCAAAGGTTTGATTGCGACATACCCCTTGTCGCTTTCTCAAGGCGACATGCGCTCCGTCGCTATCCGACTACCTGATCTGACATCCCCGTCGCGATGCTCACACCCCTGTGTCGCCTTCTGGTCCCGACCCGTCGCCTTCCTTGTAAGACCCTGTCACGATCTGACTCCAGGCCTGACAGCACCCAGTCGCCTTCCTCTTATGCGTCTGTCACGATCTAACCCCGGCCTGAGAGACCCTGTCGCCTTCCTTATATGGCCATGTCGCGATCTCAGAATTTGCCATTTAACCTCACTTACTTTCTTGTAAACCTAACCACTATACCCGAGGTCTGGTTAATGTAATATATAGGGTGTAATTCACATGTTTTGGGACTGATCATTGCATGGTGGTTTTCTTAATGGCTTAAAAAGTGTTAAACCCATTTAAAAGCTTTAAATTACATGAATGCTATTCTAAGTGCTCCTTAAATGTTATGATTCATTCATGCTTCTTGTGATTTAATCTTCCTACTGTTCTTCCACGTTTAAATGATAATTATTATCTTTAAATCTTGCAAACCCACGTGTGGTTAAATGCATGGTTTCATTGCATGCTATCATGTTAAGTGTTTTCCGCAAGTTTGAGAATTGAGACACGCGTACCGCACTACACACTCGCACTATTAGGCAGCTCTTTCTTGGGAAATTGGAAACTCTCTACCAGTCATTCTGAATCGGTAGACTAGCGACCTTTTCACCAAGGCCTCCGTAAATCTCCTCTGACCATGGATTCCCACATGGCCGACGAGTTGGTTGTACCATTGAAGTTCCCTGGAGATAGCGTGCACTTCCTTTCTCTTCTTGTTCTCGTGAGTGCGATTGACCATCTAGACTAAAGCCATTAATGTACAGATTTAACTAAAGTACAAATCGTACCGTTATGCTGCCGAATTTATCTCTTGACCATTGTTATCATGAAATCATGTTCAAATACTTATTACTTGTTCCCATCTTCATCATGAACATGACATTGCACATGCTTACTTATTGAAACTCTCATTGGCCATTATTAATGACTGTGGGTATCTACATTTAAAAATTTACATGAGATGCTGACAGGGCACGGCGTGTGTCCAAGGGCTCCAATCTAGCCCCAATGACGGCGAGTCATAGATATACTGTTAACCATGGGGTATAATGATTACTGGCGTTGCATCTGCGCTGGGAGTCTTGCTTGCTTGTTGAATGATAGATACAATAACCACATACACGTGTCCTAGCGTACATTCTTGATGGATCTTTTCTCGGTGTACATTAGTGTCTACGTGCCTGATTAGTGTTACTTGATCGTGCTCGTACATTCTTGCTTGCTTGTTTGCGTGATATGGCCATCCTGCATTTAATGCAATTAGTGATATCTCGCGTTCTTGACAACAATTGAAATCTTGCGTGCTTGTACAAAGTGATCTATTGCTAGTTCTATGTTGTCATATTGTTCATCAATCTTACTCTATCATAATCACTCTCTCTAGCTTGTTTTATACATCATGTTTTAACGAGTTTTATTCGTACTTACATATCATTCATCGTACTTGCCTAGTTCTAAAATGCTAATCACTTATATCATTGCCCGCACATCGAGATATAAATCCTACTGGGCTAGTTTGCTCATCCCCTACTTTTACCCAATCTAGGTGACTATGAAGTTCAAGAGGAAGAGCAAGTCGAGGATGGGAATGCGTCCGAGTGAAGAGCGTTCCAAGCATGAGTCTATTTATAGTAGGTTGCTTTGAGTGTTAGATTCATGTAGTAGGAAGTGAGGAATAAATGTACTTTCCTTTTTATTGAGTCTTAGTCCTGTACTAGTATCCATTTGGAACACAATGAGTTGAGATTGAATAAAAGATTAGTTGAGTTCAATATTTGGGCCCTATGATGACGTATGTTGTTATACATTTAGTGTGTGCTAGCTAGAGGCTTATTTGCCGACTGTTCACGTCTCGAGATATCGACTTTATTTATTCAATTAATATCCACTGCGTAATTCTCGAGACGTGACAGAGTAAGCCCTCAACGCTAATGTCTTTATGTATATACCTCATTTGTTTGCAAATCGCACAACTTAGAGGATGTGTTACATTTTCATTACAGAGAGTTTGACTCAGTCATACTGCAGCGGAATCCACGTCTGACTAACGTGCAGGTTGAAAAGGAACGGGAGAAGTCTTTTGCTACTTGGTTAAGATATCGAGTAATTGTCTAAATATTTTGATGCATAAGTGTTATGTTCTTATGCATATGTTCAGAATTGTCATTGTCTGTCCCTTTTTTTTTACATAGGTTAAAAAAGGCTTTATTATTGATTCAAGAGTACAAGAGATCAGTTATGGGCCCTCGAAGATTGTACGTGTCTATCCAGGCTACATTGTTAATGTATACCGATTTCACATCAAAGATTATGGACAAAATAAGCCTACGATGAACAATAGCGTATGTGTGAAGGGAAGTGCCTGCAATGTAAATGAAGTAGACTATTGTGGCATTCTCGAAAAAGTCATTGAACTGTAATTTTTGGGACAAGGAAACCATCCATTTCTGTTCAAGTGTCAATCGTTCGATCCGACCTCTATTCGTAATGACACAACATATGAGATCATCGATGCCAAACATAAGTCTAAGTTGAGTACGTATGAGCCATTCATTCTGGTGGTACAATCCCAATAAGTTTATTATTCGAACTATTGGTCTCTTAAATTGAGAGATTAGTGGGTTGCTTGTAGAGTGAAAACAAGGCTATTCCCTGAGTATGAGCTTCTCCCGACTGATATAGAACTCAAAGATGTTAATGACAATTTTTTCCAATCAGACTGGAGTGATGCACGAGAGTTGGCTCCTTCTACGTAGTTCAGTGTAGATGATATAAATTAACCAATTTGCTTATATAAGGATAACGAAAAGGAAGAAATTGACCCAAATGCCCTTGACGATCATGTTGTTGAGTGGGAGGTGGGATCTGATGAGGAGGAAGAGTGGACCAATGATGAGGACGGCCAAGATGACGAAGATGACGCTGAATTAGACATATTTTTAACATCTGATGATGAATATAGATAATATTACAAAATTTTGTAAGAACTGAGTGATGTTGCTAGTTATATGTTATTAAATAGCTACTTCAAATTTGAGTGTTGATGACATGTTATAGCTTTATTGTTCTCAATAGAGATTTGGTGTATGGAGGACGTAGTGGGAGGGGGTCCACCTCGTCCGGTGCACCCTCTACTTCTATAGGCCGAGGGTCTACGCCGATAGGTATATATGTACTCAACTCAATTCTTTTAGTTTACTTTGTATATTAACTTTATATTTTCTAATGTGCATATAATTTTTTAGGGTTCGCCTCCTTGACTATGTCGGTTGTCCAGGCGACAAGTATATATATATATATATATATATATATACCCAAACACAAAACTCTATATAATATTGTTCATATTAACTTTATATTTTCTAACGTGCATATAATTTTGCAAGGTCCGCATCACTCCCAGTAGCATCACTTGTCCCATCCCATTCAGCAGCAAGTAAATGCATGTTTCCATACAGTAGTACGTTTCTTGTCTTCCAATTTTTTTAATAATAGTGTAGTTAATTTTTACAACAGAGGTAGAGAGCCATCATCCAGCGGCGAAGGAGGTGGCTCAACCAGTTAGACACCAACCATGCTGGATTTCTAGGTAAACTTAATCACTTCAAACTTATTGTATTTCTTATTTACGTTAGATAATTCATGTAGAAAATTAATGTGCAATTGCAGAGGGAAGATAGATTCAGGATCTGCTTCGCGCTATATTACATCGTTGTTACACACACATTTTCCAGGACTAGTGGACTCATCGAAATAGTTCCCTCTCTTCGTCCAGAATTTGTTATTTGACATGTTCACAGTATTATTATTTTTTACTCATTTGAAGTCATTTCTTTAGTTACTATCTCTCTCTATTAATGCACTAACTTGAGTAATTTAATTTCTAAACAGCAGAGGTATATGTTCATGAGAGAGAAGGGTCTCCCTCGAGCACAAGTCGTCTGGGAGTCTACTGCCCAGACAAATTTCAGAAAGTCATTGTGGGAGGCCCGGGACAAGGCAGCGAAGATCGTACGTAGCTAGGATCCCACGGCTTGGATGAATTACAGCCTGGTGTGGATGAGGAGTGATTATTGGCAATCTCTTTCTCATCGTTGGGCTACTAAACCATGGCAGGAGAGGTCACAGGTTACTAAACACAATCAGACAGCTCATCTGGAAAAGAATGTGCATACTAGTAGGTCGGTGTCTTATGCGACCCACAGCTACAAATTGGTAAGTATATTAACTTTTAATTGCTTAATATATTAATTATTATTGTGAAACTAACTACTTTCGTTGAATTGTAAGCGTCATGAGCTCGAGCGTGCCCTTACATTTCGTGAATTATTTGATCGAACTCATAAGCGGAAGGGGACATATGACTATGTCAGCGAGAGTTCTCGCACGATTGCCATAAGTCAAAATATAATTTTTTATTCAATTTAAAGATTAAATAAATATGTAATAAATAATATATTTTTAATTTGATCTACTGGAGACCTATGATAGGACGATGGCGGGTCGCTATGCAGAGGCACTCCCTAGCCAGACTTGGATCCGGAGGCCTGGGTCGACGCAGCGGGAGGGCCGGGGAAGGGCCGAGTGTACAGATTTGGGGACAGCCTTGATACTACTCCAGTGTTGTCCTCATATGCGAGTTCAATCACTCCTCCAGCCTACACGAGTTCGTCTACTGCGACACCCGACAGTGGCGGAGACGACATCAGAACCCTCATCAGGGAAGAGTTCTCACAGCAGCTGTCATTGCACCTTGGCGCCATGGTCGAGCATCTGGTGGCTACCTATCCGAGGAGTAGGTACCTCACAGCAAGCCCCTCAGGTCAGTATTACTTTTAATTTCATATAGTTTGAAAGAAATCAAACCACTAATCTAAACTGTTAAAACACGCAAACCACTAATTTAAAAAAAAACCAAATGTAAAGGATCTGATCGACCTGTCGTTCGCTCCGACATGACCGGGTGGGTGAGGGTGATGTGTGGGAACTTATGGAATCCTAATCGGATTCCCAAATTGAGTTCGGTACTCAAACCACTAATATTAAAAAAACCCAAATGAAAAGGATCAGAACTTGCAACTTAGGGGTTCAAAATCTGAAATAGGGATTTGATCGGCGTGCCATTTGCTCCGACATGACCACGTGGGCGAGAGTGATGTGTGGGAACTGACGGGATCCTAATCGGATTTCCGGTTTGGGTTCGGCGCTCAAACCACTAATCTTAAAAAAAAAATCCAAACGAAAAAGATTAGAACACACAACCCAGAGCTCTAAAATCTGAAATAGGGATCCGATCTGCATGCCTTTTACTCCGACACGACCGGGTAGGTGAGAGTGACATGTGGGAACTAATGGAATCCTAATAAGATTCTCAGTTTGGGTTCGGAGCTCAAACCACTAATCTTAAAAAAACCCAAATGAAAAGGATCCGAACATGCAACTCGAGATTCCAAAATCTAAAATAGGGATCTGATTGGCATGCCGTTCACTCCAACACGACTGGGTGGGTGAGAGTGACGTGTGGGAACTGACAGAATCCTAATCGAATTTCTGGTTTAGGTTCAGCGCTCAAACAACTAATCTTAAAAAAATCGAATTGAAAAGGGTTAGAACACATAAGTCGGGGGTCCAAAATCTGAAATAGGGATTGGATTGGCATGTCATTCGCTCCAACATGATCGGGTGGGTGAGAGTAATGTGTAGCAACTGACGGAATCCTAATCAGATTCACAGTTTAGGTTCGGTGCTCAAAGCACTAATCCTAACAAAACCCAAATGAAAAGGATCAAAACACGCAAGCCGGGGTCCAAAATCTATAATAGGGATCTGATCAGCGTGTCGGTCACTCCGACATGACTAGGTGGGTGAAAGTGGCATGTAGGAACTGACGAAATTCTAATCAGATTCCCAATTTTGGTTCGACGCTCAAACCACTAATCTTAAAAAAAACACAAATGAAAAGGGTTAAAACACGCAAGTTGGGAGTCCAAAATAAGAAATAGGGATCCAATTGGCGTGTCGTTTGCTCCGACACGACTGGGTGGGTGAGAGTGACGTATAGGAACTGACGGAATCCTAATCGGATTGTCGGTTTTGGTTTGGTGCTCAAACCACTAATCTTAAAAAAACCTAAATGAAAAGGGTTAGAACACTCTACCTGAGGGTCTAAAATCTGAAATAGGGATCTGATCAATGTGTCGTTTGCTCCGACATGACCGAGTGGGTGAGAGTGACGTGTGGGAACTGACGGAATCCTAATCGGTTTCCCAGTTTGGATTCGGTGCTCAAACCACTAATCTTAAAAAAATCCAATTGTAAAGGATCAAAAATATTTTCTAATTACACTTAGTGAATATTCATATATTCTGAATTTAAATTTTGAAAAATAATGTATTTATATTATTTTTATTTATGTTTCTAATGTTTATTTTTATAATTTAGGATCCTCCAGCACCTGACGATCATGAGGCAGGGAGACAGGACGATCGAGCAGATCTTTCTTGATTTTTTATTTGTTATTATTGTGGATGTTCCATATTTGTTGTGATTGATGATTTTATGTTAATTGTTATGTATTGTAGATGTTTCTATGAATATTATTTTTGGCAGGTTTTTCAATTTATCATTGTTATTTAATTGTAGTTTTGAAAAATAATGAAAAGATTATTTCCGACAGATGTTTGGACAGATAGTTTTCGTCGGAAACAACATCGACAGACATGATTTCCAACGGAATGTGTACATCGGAAAAATCATCAGACATTCCGACAGATTACTGATGGAGATTTTCCATTAGAAGTTTCCTACTTATGACGCTCTTGTCCGTTGGCCAAGGTGTCGGATGTTCTGACAGTTTTTTTGACCGAGTACTCCATCGGAATTTACCGACGGATTTTTTTCATCGCTAAATTAGTCAAAAGAATTATCTTCTAACTGATATTTCTGATGATTATTTCTGTCAGAAATATCGACGGATTTTTTTGCCGTCTGTAATTTTTTACACTTTTTTTCGATGGATTGTTTCTGACGGTCAATCACCGGAAACTGGTTGGAAAAGTGTTTTTCTGACGGATTTCCGATGGAAGGTTGCCGTTGAAAATACCGCTTTTTCTTGGTGTGATGGATAGATGTAAAGATCTTGCAAACGGTAGTAATAGTTAGGTAGATGATGAGCGAAAGAGACAATATTTAAGAAACTTTATTTTATTATTTAATTTTATATGAATATTTCTAATTAAAATTTTCTATCATTAATATATATTTTTCCTCTACATTTGATATAGGAGAGTATGGTGCAGCTAATGACTCCCCCTTCAAACACTGATGCTGAGAGCTACACCCCTCTTATCACTGAGGAGGTCATCATTTTAGTCATGGGAAATGACCTACCAAGTGATTTTCATTATGCGGGTTGTACAGTGATGCTCAACACATAGTATGAGTCGATAGAAATATCTAGCTGGTCAGCCCAACAAAGGGTAATGAAATAATGATTGAAGGCACAAGAAGAGCAGCTAAGGACATAGGAGGAGTAGATGCATATGCAAAAGAAAATAGAACAGATGTGCACAATGTTTTCTAAGATGGACCAGATGCACACACATCTTTCTAAGATGGACCAGATGCACACACATTATTCTCAGATGGAACAAATACATGTGTAGATAGAGCAATGAGTGCACTCTTCACTCAGATGCAGTCATCACAGGCTCAAAGATCAGCCCAGAGTGACAATGGGATGGATGACAAGATAGATGATTACTCTAATCGTGACATTGTCTCTTGATTTGACTATTTGTATTTGTATTATGATCATTCTTCAATGGACTCTTTTTGCATTCATATTTTGGATTTGTTTATATGCATATTCTATTAATGAATATATGATAATTATGTTAGTTCAATGATTGTTTGAATGATTCATCAAGCATGGGTGATGACTCATTTATATATATGTCATTAAATGATTTAGAGAGCCTATGTGATGGCTCATTTTGTACATATAGGCTGTGGTGACAAACATTTAAACAATTGTATTTTTTTCCACTATGACCATTTGTCAGTGGCTACTAAAGTCATCGACATATGGGGACCATATGTCAACGACTGCTGAAGCCGCTAACATATGTTCCATATCTCCATGACCTAAGAGCTGTTGACTATAAGGATACGTCAGTGACATCTCCATCCAATGACATATATTAGCGACTGCCAGAGCCGCTGACACATATTTATGTCACTACAAGAGAAAGTGGCTTTACCGACGGATATTTCTGACGGAATATTTCCGTCGAAATATCCGTCGGTAACACCGATAGATTATATCCGTCGGAAATATCCGTCGGTAATTTATTCTTACTGACGGATATGCCTGCCACAGCTACACCGCTCGCCGCCTCCTCTGCGACCTTGCGACGCCGCCTCTGCCGGAGCCCATCAGGTATGTACTCCTCTCCCCTTCCCCATCCCAGCGAACCGCACCCCCTCCCCATCGTGGCGGCCCCCTTCCCCCTCCTGGCAACCCACCCGGCCCCCACCCCCTCCCAACCCCCCACCCGGCCCCCCTCCCCCCTGCGTCCCTCAGTCCCCCTCCCGTCCTAGGCCCCCCCTCCCCCTCCATTCCCCTCCCCCTCCCCGTCCCAGCCCCCCCTTCCCTGTCGCGTCCCCCCTCCCCCTCATGGCAGCCCACCCCACCCCCACCCCCTCCCAGCCCCCCACCCGGCCCCCCTCCCCCCCTGCGGCCCCCACTCCCCCTCCCGTCCCAGCCCCCCCTCCCCTCAACCTCTTTTAGACAAATTGTTTTTTCTAGATAACCATAATTTCATGGTTTTGTTTTGTTCATGTGTCTATAGTAGCTATAGAGTTCATGATGATGGATTCCAGTTGCTGGTGGGTGGTAGAGACAATTGCAAAATTTTCTAATGGACAACAACATTCTTGGGATGTCAAAAATGACACAGTAATAGAGGATTTACAATGCCTAAAAATTTAAAAGTTCCTCCTTTATAGCTCAAGGTTAAAAATATTAGATTCTTTAAAGTTATAGTCAATAAATAATGATATTTTATAAAACAACTAAAAATATGAAATCTAACCGCTTCATATATTAAATATCAGATACTGCTCAAAGAGATAAGTGGTGACTGCAGGTGTGTAGGTGAAGGCCAGCACTATAGGCAACTCCAATTCCAACATAGAAGAGGCCATACTCAAAGAGATAAATAGTGACTGCAAGTATATTAGTTTGACAAGGATATAGCATATTCATAGGACCTCCTTTTTGACCTAGCACTGCTGACCTTTTTAATTAATGTCAGTCTAGGGTAGAGTCTTGTAGGTGATTACCTTAAGATAATCCATGTTTTCATGATTCATTAGAATATGTGGATGTTAATTTATGTTTAGAAATCATGTTTATGGAAGTAAGCTTGATTTGTGTCCATGAGCACTGTATAGTTAGTTGGTTTCTTAGGGTGTTGCCGTGAAGAACTTAAGTTTCGAGCTCTCAATTTCATAAAGCAACAGTCTAGGGGGTGACTTTTTGATAAGGTGACATCCCAACCCGTCACATTATGATTGAGATGACGAAAAGACAATATGTCATGCTCTACTTCCTGGTTGCACTAGCTGATGGCAAGCTGGTTGCTCTTTCGATCGATTACACCACGTTGGGTGTACATGTTTTCCCTACAGTTTTAGTTGGTATGTTGACTGTGCTCAGAGTCTATATCTAAGATGTGCACCACTGGCTTGTGTGCCCTCTATAGCACCCATGGGTGTGAGAGATTTGGACTTTGAATGTCTCATTTTGATCTAATTGCAATCTAATCAAATGTCTGTTCATTAGTCCGAGTACAGATCAGTGGAATTAGACATAGAATAATGGGAAAATCCACTTGTTAGATCTCAGACTATGGAGACTCGCGAGTCCATGACTAATTTTTCGCTTGTCTCAGAGATTTGCCCTAGGCTGATCCAGTTTGCATTGGGATTGGATTGGCCAATCTAGTTGATCTACCAGAATCATGAAGATGGATGACGCGCCTAACACTGGAAATAAAATAGCATCTTGGGAGTTTTGGTGAAAACCAATTATAACGCATGATTATAGGCCTTTGCACACAATCGTGATTCTCCATATAGAATGCCAATTCTGCTTGACTTCGCGACCCACTATGTGGATGCCAATTCTGCTTAAATTGGTGACACACACTATGGACGCCAATGATATGACTATGTCTCTCTATCACCATGACATTATGCTTGATCATGTCCTTATAGTTCAGTTTATTGTTAAAATGATAATGTGAATTTGAATGAAAATGTCTTGGTGATAATGTCGTACTTATAATCATGCTTAGCCTTTAATTACCTGCTTGTTCTACTTTATACATGAAAAAGTATGTTGCATCCATCCTGATAAACTTGTCTTATTTAGCTACTTTCTTGATTTTTGACCTTAACTTATTTAGTTATTTTTGTTTTGTCGAGATTGACTTACTAAAATTATTGTATGCATAGTTAGGAGAGTTTTCTTTACGCTTTGTCGGTTAAAAGGGTGCAACTCTTTCTTTTCTGTTAGTAAAAATCCTGTGAACGAATCTGCTTCTTTCAGGTACACTTACACGCTTGTTATCAATTTTTTTCTAATTAGTGATGAGAGTTCGCGATTGGAAATTAGACTCAAAGAAGAACAAATGTCCAACGTATCAAAGTACGTGTTTGTTTGAACGAAAAATATTACCGATGGATATTTGAAGATTGCATGATGGTTTACTTTTGGTGAAAGAAAAGATGAAGAAAATCATAAAGATTATTCGGAAAGAAGAAAGACAAAGTTTAGAAAACAAAAGTGGATTATCTGTTATTGTTCAAGATGAAAAAGGAGTGCGATATTTTGTAATCTTACAACGCAGTTGGTGTGGTAGTATGTACATGTTTAGTGGAAAAGACTGGTCAAAATTTGTGCAAAATAATTGTGTCAAAGAACTTGACATTCTGATAATTATGTCTTCCCATTATGTACGAACAGATGTATTTGGCAAACTAATTTAGGGTTATCAGTGGTTAGTTCAAAACCTAGGAAATCTAATGAGAAGCTGGTGAATAAAGAGCCGATCAAGTGGTGGTGGCCTAATATGAAGACATCACGGTTTTTGTTCTTTTTAATGTTAATACCATTAAGTATTTATATAGTGCTCAAATTTATTTGATATTCATGTATGCTTACTCTTCATTTATCTTTACGCCAACGCCTTGTTTCACCCATTAGCTCTGTGACTCTCCATATAACGTATGTATCATATGTATGGTACTTGAATGATGTGAGGGTGTGTTGGATTTTAACTCGTGACATGACATTTAATCTGTGTGGGAAAAATGTCTTATGAGAATCGGTCATGGATGTACCGTGGAATAGTGAATGGAGTTGTGACAGAGGAGTTTAAAGACAGAGTTGACAGTTTCATTCAGTTTGCATTGAGTAATTCATCAGTAGCAGTTGATCCGATGGGTAACATCTGATGTCCGTGTTCGGCTTGTAAGAACAGAAAGTGGATATCGACATGGGATGTGCAGCATCATTTGTATACGAGAGGATTTGTTGCCAATTATGAGTTATGGTCGTCTCATGGTGAGTTGAATATTCAGTCGTCTGCACCAACTAATTACTTTACCTCCACAAGTACGTACGTAGACATGGTTGTCGATGCTGTTGGTCCGGAGTTCAATATTCATGAAGATCAAACAAATGAAGAAGTGCCGAATGATACAGCTCAAAGATTTTATTAGTTACTTCAAGATGTTGATGAGCCATTATGGGATGGTTGTGAGAAGCATACACGGTTGTCTACAGTGTCGTAGCTACTGAATTTGAAATCTAAATTTCATATGAGCGAGAGTTGTTTTCTTCTCTTACTCGTCAAGAGTATGTTTCCTCAATCAGAGAGGTTACCTGCTGATTTTTACCGTGCGAAGAAGATGGTGAATGATCTGGGGCTTGGTTTTATGAAAATTGATGCATGTCCGAATCACTGTATGTTGTACTACAAAGATGATGCAGATAAGACATCATGTTGTATTTGTAAACATGATAGATTCAAGCCTAAGAGAGGGGACAAGTCAAAGCAGAAGGATGTTCCGTATAAGTCATTGCGGTACTTTCCGATCACACCTAGATTGCAGCGGTTGTTCATGTCCCCGAAGACAGCTGGACACATGACTTGGCATGCGGAAAGAGTCCGTCGTGACGATCTTGAAATGAGTCATCCTGCCGATGGTGAAGCTTGGGCTCATTTTAGCCGTACTCATCCTTACTTCTCAAGGGATCCACGCATCGTGCTACGGGAAGAGCTACGGACGCACTTCTGCAATATAGTTCAGCAGTTGATCTCAGCCATGCAGGGAGTACGCCCCTCACAGCCAGCCCCTCAGGTCAGTATTACTATTAATTTCATATACTTTGAATGAAATGAAACCACTAAAGAATGTCAAAACACAAGTTGAAATGATGGATCTAAAAAAAACCCAAGTCAAAAGGGTCAAAACACACAACCCGGGGGTCCAAAATCCCAAATAGGGATCTGATCGGCGTGTCGTTCGCTCCGACACGACCAGGTGGGTTAAATTGACGTGTGCGAACTGACAGAATCCGATTTGGATACCCGGATTGGGTTGGGCGTTGAAATGACGGATCTAAAAAAAAACCCAAGTCCAAAGGGTCAAAACACACAACTCGGGGTCCAAAATCCCAAATAGGGATCTGATCGGCATGGCGTTCGCTCCGACACGACCGAGTGGGTTAAATTGACGTGTGCGAACTAACGGAATCCGATTTGGATTCCCGGATTGGGTTGGGCGTTGAAATGACGGATCTAAAAAAACCCAAGTCTAAAGGATCAAAACACACAACCCGGGGGTCCAAAATCCAAAATAGGGATCTGATCGGCGTGTCGTTCACTCCGACACGACCGGGTGGGTGAAAGTCACGTGTGCGAACTAACAGAATCCGATTTGGATTCCCATATTGGGTTGGGCGTTGAAATGATGGATCTAAAAAAAACCCAAGTCTAAAAGATTAAAACACACAATCCGGGGGTCCAAATCCAAAATAGGGATCTGATCGGCGTGTTGTTCACTCCGGTACGACAGGGTCGGTTCAATTGACGTATGCGAACTGACGGAATCCGATTTGGATTCCCAGATTGGGTTGGTCGTTGAAATGACGGATCTAAAAAAAATCCGTCTAAAAGATTAAAACACACAACCCGGGGGTCCAAAATCCCAAATAGGGATCTGATCGGTGTGTCGTTCACTCCAACACGACCGGGTGGGTTCAATTGACGTGTGCGAACTAACGGAATCCGATTTGGATTCTCGGATTGGGTTGGACGTTGAAATGACGGATCTAAAAAAACCCAAGTCTAAAGGGTCAAAACACACAACCCGGGGGTCCAAAATCCCAAATAGGGATCTGATCGGCGTGCCGTTCATTCCGACACGACCGTGTGGGTTCAATTGACGTGTGCGAACTGACGAAATCCAATTTGGATTCCCGAATTGGGTTGGCCGTTGAAATGATGGATCTAAAAAACACCAAAGTCTAAAGGGTCAAAACACACAACCCGGGGGTCCAAAAATCCAAATAGGGATTCGATCGGTGTGTCGTTTGCTCCGACACAGCCGGGTGGGTTCAATTGACGTGTGCGAACTAACAGAATCTGATTTGGATTCCCTGATTGGGTTGGGCGTTGAAATGACGGATCTAAAAAAAACCTAAGTCTATAAGATTAAAACACACAACCTGGGGTCCAAAATCTCAAATAGGGATCTGATCGGCGTGCCGTTCGCTCCAACAAGACCGGGTGGGTTCAATTGACGTGTGTGAACTGACGGAATCCGATTTGGATTCCCGGATTGGGTTGGGCGTTGAAATGACGGATCTAAAAAAAACCAAAGTCTAAAGGGTCAAAACACACAACCCGGGGGTCCAAAAACCCAAATAGGGATTCGATCGGCGTGTTGTTTTCTCCGACACGACCGGGTGGGTTCAATTGATGTGTGCGAACTGACGGAATCCGATTTGGATTCCCGGATTGGGTTAGGCATTGAAATGACAGATCTAAAAAAACCCAAGTCTAAAGGGTCAAAACACACAACCTGGGGTCCAAAATCCAAAATAGGGATCTGATCGGCATGCCGTTCACTCTGACACGACCGGGTGGGTTCAATTGACGTGTGTGAACTGACGGAATCCAATTTGGATTCCCGGATTGGGTTGGGCGTTGAAATGACGGATCTAAAAAAACCCAAGTCTAGGGGGTCAAAACACACAACCCGGGGGTCCAAAAACCCAAATAGGGATTCGATCGGCGTGTTGTTTGCTCCGATACGACGGGGTGGGTTCAATTGACGTGTACGAACTGACAGAATCCGATTTGGATTCCCGGATTGGGTTGGGCGTTGAAATGACGGATCTAAAAAAACTCAAGTCTAAAGGGTCAAAACACACAACCCGGGGCTCCAAAATCCCAAATAGGGATCCGATCGGCGTGTCGTTTGCTCCGACACGACCTGGTGGGTTAAAGTGACGTGTGCGAACTGACGGAATCCAATTTGGATTCCCGGATTGGGTTGGGCGTTGAAATGACGGATCTAAAAAAAACCCATGTCTAAAGGGTCAAAACCTACAACCCGGGGGTCCAAAATCCCAAATAGGGATCCGATCTGCGTGCTGTTTGGTCCGACACGACCGGGTGGGTTAAAGTGACGTGTACGAACTGACGGAATCCGATTTGGATTCCCGGATTGGGTTGGGCGTTAAAATGATGGATCTAAAAAAAACTCGTCTAAAAGATTAAAACACACAACCTTGGGATCCAAAATCCCAAATAGGGATCTGATCGGCGTGCCGTTCACTCCGACACGATCGGGTGGGTTCAATTGACGTGTGCGAACTGATGGAATCCAATTTGGATTCCCGGATTGGGTTGGGCGTTGAAATGACGGATCTAAAAAAAACCCAAAAAACGACGGATCTAAAAATAGTTTCTAATTCAACTTGAGAAATAATCACATATTTTAAATTTAATTTTTGAAAATAATATATGTATATTAATTTTTATTAATATTTCTCATATTAATTTTTTTAATATAGGATCCACCTCCGGCACCTGACGATCACGAGGCGGGGACAGCAGATGATCTAGTAGATCTGTCCTGATTTTTTGTATTTATTATTGTGTATGATTTTATATTTGTTATATTTTATGATTTTATCTTGATTGTGAGTATTTGTGAAATTGATGAATATTGTAGCAGGTTTAAAATCATTGTTATTTCTCTATTTTTTTAAAAAAAATTACAGAACTTTCCGACGGAATTTCCGACGGATAGTAGTCCGTCGGAAAATAGATATTACCGACGGAAATCACCCGTCGGAATTTCTGTCTAAAGTTCTGACGGATTGTTTTCTGGCGGATTTGTTGGTTGGAATTTACCGACGGAAATGCCGATGAATCTTCCGACAAAGTCCGTCGGTAAATACTGATCAAATTTCTGACAAAACTTTCCGACGGTTTCGGTCGGCAATTTTCGACCCATTTTCCGACGGATATTTCTGTCGGCATTTTCAACATATTTTCGACGAAATTTTTTGTCGTCGGTAATTTCTGACCAGTTTTTTTCGATAGATCAGTTCCGATAACCATTCGATGGAAAGCCGTCGGAAGTCTCTGTTTCCGACGGATTGCCGTCGGATTTCCGACATATGGTGTCCATCGAAAATCCCGCATTTTCTTTTAGTGAGTTAGTGGTTGTTGCAACTTATTAACCACTAACATACACCTTTATCAGCAGCTTTTAGGCTTTTATCAGCGGCTAACAGCTTATAACATGTCAATAATTTTTAGTGGACCAAAGGTATATATAAAATTATCCCATGATAATAGCGGTATTTTATTCGGCATCGTCACCGAGTGCAGTAGTTTCTAAATAGATGGACTACTTGAATAAAAATATGTAAGGCCCCGAATTTCTTTTTCCCGCTTCTATTTTATGTATATGGTGTTTACTTGTTCTTGCATAAATGGCGTGCATGAAAATGGTGCATATTATAAATATAAAATTTGCATAGGTATATGCGAGGATGTATATTATTATATGTGGATATAGGTAATTGGCCAATTTTGTGTATAAGGTATCTATTCAAATATTATGCAAGTGCTATCTAAATATTGAAGTATACCTTATATTACCCATTTCATGGATATTGTGTGCGAATATATGAAGTGCGTATGTGTATGTACGTATGCAGGTTATCTTATGCGTGTGATAATTGTATACCTAATTCTACATACATAACACCTTGGTATACCTATGTATGCATGTGTATGTTTAGTTGTAAACGTTGTCCAATTGCATGGTGTAGTTAATGTGTACATTGTACTTCGTACATTGCATGTACGTATGGAGTGCAAGCAAGAACTATCTTATTGAATAGATTATTCCTAGCTAACTTAATTCATATTGCCTCCTAATGATTTTTGAAACCCACGCAATTCTTGTCACCTTATTTTGCCGCATGTTGAGCCATACTTATGTAAAACATCACGTACGCGTAGGTAGATATCTACGTACGTATTAGCTAGTTGTGCTTATGTATGCATGTGAATAATTATATGGTAAATATGGTTTGAATGCATGGTGTGATAGTGTGTATACTATGTTACATACATTGTATGTATATATGTATAAGTTGAACATGATTTCTGCATGATTTTAAGTTCTGGCGGAAGGGCCAATTGGCGTCAACATGGGTGGACGCCCATGAGTTGTGGGCGTCCATGTCGATGGACGCCAAGACTTAAGTAGCTGTCCATATAGGTGGACGTTTACTTCTCTGACCTGCATGCGCAGCAGACCCGGAATTCCGGGGACAAGCAACCCCAGCCATTGGGGAGCTGTCCCCAACGGCTGTGAAAGCCTCACATCAACCCCTGCGTGGGATGAGAGGTCTCTCTCCTATAAACCAACCCCTCCTTGCAACCCCAAGAGCTCTCTTTGGCTCTTTGCAAGAGGAGAGAAAAACCCTAGCTTTACATACCTTGATCCGACGGATTGGAGCTTCATCCGGCCATCTGCAGCAACCAAGAGCTAGTTGAAGCTTAGAGGGAGGCTTCCCCGACCCCAACCTGCTGAGGAGATCGACTGAGAAACCGGAGGAAGGAAGTTTTGGAGACTTCTTGGGACTGCTCAAGGAGAGCTTCAACAGCAATATAGATCCCTTTGGAGGTTTTTATAAAGGCAAGTAACCCATAGATCTCAATCCCATACATGTGCCCTAGGTCCCAGTAATTTTTGTGGATTTTAAATCGTGTCCTGGACCCTCCTTTTCACCTTATATTTGGAGTTCGGTCTGTGTTGTTGCTCAGACAGGAACTTGGCGTCAATGCCATTGACGCCAAGATCTCCCATCGGCGTCCAGCGATCGTGCCGTCAAAACCCTTGAATGGCCAGAGGCTGCCGCCAAGTTCTTCAGGATAGAACAGTGAGCTGTTCTTCCTGGTAGATGATTATTTTTGATATGTTTTCGCGATGAGGATATAGTGTAAATTTTATATGCTATGTAAAATAGGTAATGTGGTGTGTGTGGAAATTTCTGTATTTTCTGTGGATGGCATGAAATTTTAGATTATTGAAATACATGTTGGGGAAAAATGGATTATGCATGCTCATCTATTGTCTACCTAATTCATGAGGAATTAAATGCCTTAGATTTTTCTATACCATGTGTATATGTATCAGTCCATGCCCTGAAATTTTGAGAATTTTTCCATGACTGTGGGATTTACTGAAATTTCGGTTTTGGAATTAGAAGACATACGTAGAAATTGTAAAATTTACATTAAATTGTGTGCTGTGCAATAAATCAAGGGAAAATTTCTGTGGTGATGATTATGTTAGGATCAGGGTTGTGAATGGTTAAATCTGATGTTCGTGTTGTGTTCCATGTTAAAGTGAATTATGAATAGCATGAAACTGAATGTTTTAATTTCTGTAAATGTAATATGACTCAGAAAAATCTAAAAAAAATTGTATGTGCGATTATAAACCTTAAAATTGTCTGTGGTTAAAGTCTCATATTATTTTGATGACAGTAAGTATTGTTATGGATTTTTAATGTGAAAAATGACTATGTGAGTATGTTAGTTGTGACTTGATGTGATTCAGTAAATTTAAGTATGATTATATCTGTATTATGATTATTTGGTAGTTGCAACAGTGAGGTTAAAATCAGTAAATGAGGACTTATGTGTGTATGAATTATGTATGAGTGTGTGTATGGAATGTGAGAGAACAAAGTGGTATAGGTGTGTGAAATGGTTAATGTGACAAGATAAACAAATATGCCCATAAGACACTGCCACCTTAGATGCTTGGAGTTGTACTGTAGTAATGCCCCTACGGGAAAGCTCAATGCGTTATGTGATACCCTAGGAAAGGGTCTTGATAAAGTGTATACCCTAGCAAAGGGTCTTCTAAAATCCTGGAGGTGGACAAGTTCCACTGGTAATGGTGGGAAGGGCTTTCCCTGGTTTCTGCAGAGACTAAGACTTATCACTGTGCCGGTGATTAAGTAAGTGAATGCGAATGTGTGTGTTATGTGACCGTCTAATGGTGGTTTGGGCTGTGTCTTGGCATTAACTGAAAATAAGTATAAGTGTGAATGAGAAAAGTGATATGTGTTCATAGCACAAGGTATGTGCAAGATATGTGTAAATGTGGCACATGTTATGTGCAAAAGTGAAATAATAAGAAGTGTGTGAATGCGAAAGAGGAAATAATGGGAAATGCGTGTAAGTGTTGTGTGATAAAACCAAAAGTGAGTGTATGTGAAAGCCAAGGTTTATCATATGGTCGTGTGTAATGAGAAAATAGTATAAGTATAAATGACAATAGTGTTAATTGATAAATTGTTTATTGATGTGTACAAATGTGTGTGTGTATGTGTTTATGTATAAATTGTCAATTGCTAAAAGTGATGTTACCATTAGTACCAAAATGTAAGTATATGCTTTCATATTCATGAAATTTGAATGATTGGATGCACATGTGTTTAGTATTATGTTGTATAGTTAAAAGTGATCCCTATGCAAAGGTAGTATGAATGTGATAAAATTTGTATAAAATCAGCAAGCTAAGTGTGAAGTAAATTGTTATGATTGCATGCTAAGTGAGTTAGGAATCATGCTAGGAGTGCTACCTATCTTGTATATGTTTCCATGGTTTAGTTGTGCAACTTTACAATGACTTAGATAAAGCATGAAAACATGTGAATGTGTATTTTACTCATGTTAATGACACCATGATGTTAGTGATCTTGTGAAGATTCTAGTTTTACATTTGTTTAGATAATTGTTTAATGGAATTTGTTTAGGTTATAGCATGATCATGTATGATTTAACTGCTGAAATCTTATTGTGTTAATTGTTAAAAAGCATGTATATATTGAATCTTAAGTTACTTGCTGAGTCTATTGCATAGACTCACTCTTGCTAAACATTTCAGGAAATTAGCAGCGAAGGAGCTAGCAAGAATTGAAGTGGAGTTGGACTAAGGGATTGAAGAATTGTAATTTATATTTCATAAGTATGTAATGCTACAATTGAAATTTGGATTTTAGTCAAATGTACTTGGAGTCGGCTATGTATTTGGAACATTTCGCACTTATGTTATCTCTTGTTGAACTATACAGACTGTGGTATGTGGATTTAAAAGTTGATGGAATAAGATTTATTTAAATTCCGCTGCATTTATTCAATTCTATTTGTGTATATCTCAGCTCATTTGTTACTTGTTGGGGTATTCTCCCCTGTAGCGGCTTGCTCTCATCCGATGTGGGTTGGTATAACCGTACCGGGTGGAAGTGGGTCGTTGCAGAGATGGTATCAGAGCCCATTGGGTTGAGCTTATACATAAATAGCCATCAACTAAATCACATCTCTAAGTCTTTGTAGTGGATAGCCAGATCCAAAGAATAATTAAGATAGTACTAGAAAAGTAGTAAGATAATTACATGATGACATGTTAAGTATGAGGATAAATGGAGTTTAACTTAGTGTTTATTTTGTAGCAATGGCAGGAAGGACTCGACGTTCTAGCCTGCCCATTCAAGATGAGGAATTAAGTAGGACTGACGGAGAGCAGCATGAAGTACCAACACCTCAAGGATCGCCCCCGCCACCGTTGGCTGATTATGGTACGGTCATGCAAGGGATTGTACAAGCAATACAGACTCAAGCGCAAACACAAGCGGCTTTTCAAACTCAGTTTGAGGCTCAGGTTCCAGCACCAGCTCAACAGGACCGTGGTTCAGGAGGTGTATCCGTCATGGAGACGTTCAAGAGGATGGCTCCACCCTCTTTTAAGGGGGAGAGTGAGCCGTTAGTTGCAGAAAGTTGGCTCAGGGAAATCGAAAAGATATTCCGAGCTATCAGGTGTGCAGAGGATGACAAGATCAGTCTGGCGTCATACATGCTTCAGGAGCGAGCAGATGTGTGGTGGTCTTCCATTCTTCGTACGCAGTTTGAGGGAGTGGAGCTAGAGGTTACTTGGGAAGATTTCGTAAGGATGTTTCAGGCCAAGTATGTTCCTGAACATATACGGGACAAAATGGAGCAGGAATTCTTAGCATTGACTCAGGGATTGATGACAGTTGTGGAGTATGAGGCTAGATTTGCAGAGTTGTCTAGATATGCACCACACATAGTTGTTGATGAGAGGCGCAAGGTAAGGAAGTTTGTAATGGGGCTTAGACCGTCAATGAGGGCCAGACTGGCGGCGTTTGACCTTAGAACTATGGATGTAGCTCTTAGCGCGGCATGCAAACAAGAGAGTGAAATGGAGTTGTACTTGGCAGAGAAGAAAGCAAGACTAGAAATGTTACCAGAACCATTTCAACGGCAAAAGAGGAAGATGAAGAAGCTCATGAAAAGACAACAACCAATTACGGTACTAATAGAATCAACCTTTCAGCCAGTAGTTTCTGCCGGCAACGAGAAGCCCGTATGTGTGCATTGTGGCAAGCGCCACGGCGGAGACGTATGTTGGACGAGGTTAGGAAGATGTCTCAAGTGTGGTAGCAAGAACCATCGGATTAAAGACTGTCCGAATCAGAAGAAGAGGTTTGTTCCCCGAAATGTTCAAGTAGTGAGGAAGCCACCGGTAAGAATTTAGGCACCGGTCTAAGTGGACTAGAAGTGGCAACGAGATGTCATCAAGGGTACGTGATCCGATCTTCGAGGATGAAGATCTCTTTAAGGGGGAGAGGGTGTAAGGCCCCGAATTTCTTTTTTCCGCTTCTATTTTATGTATATGGTGTTTACTTGTTCTTGCATAAATGGCGTGCATGAAAATGGTGCATATTATAAATATAAAAATTGCATGGGTATATGCGAGGATGTATATTATTATATGTGGAAATAGGTAATTGGCCAATTTTGTGTATAAGGTATCTATTCAAATATTATGCAAGTGCTATCTAAATATTGAAGTATACCTTATATTACCCATTTCATGGATATTGTGTGCGAATATATGAAGTGCGTATGTGTATGTACGTATGTAGGTTATCTTATGCGTGTGATAATTGTATACCTAATTCTACATACATAACACCTTGGTATACCTATGTATGCATGTGTATGTTTAGTTGTAAACGTTGTCCAATTGCATGGTGTAGTTAATGTGTACATTGTACTTCGTACATTGCATGTACGTATGGAGTGCAAGCAAGAACTATCTTATTGAATAGATTATTCCTAGCTAACTTAATTCATATTGCCTCCTAATGATTTTTGAAACCCACGCAATTCTTGTCACCTTATTTTGCCACATGTTGAGCCATACTTATGTAAAACATCACGTACGCGTAGGTAGATATCTACGTACGTATTAGCTAGTTGTGCTTATGTATGCATGTGAATAATTATATGGTAAATATGGTTTGAATGCATGGTGTGATAGTGTTTATACTATGTTAGATACATTGTATGTATATATGTATAAGTTGAACATGGTTTCTGCATGATTTTAAGTTCTGGCGGAAGGGCCAATTGGCGTCAACATGGGTGGACGCCCATGAGTTGTCGGCGTCCATATCGATGGACGCCAAGACTTAAGTAGCCGTCCATATAGGTGGACGTTTACTTCTCTGACCTGCATGCGCAGCAGACTCGGAATTCCGAGGACAAGCAACCCCAGCCATTGGGGAGCTGTCCCCAACGGCTGTGAAAGCCTCACATCAACCCCTGCGTGGGATGAGAGGTCTCTCTCCTATAAACCAACCCCTCCTTGCAACCCCAAGAGCTCTCTTTGGCTCTTTGCAAGAGGAGAGAAAAACCCTAGCTTTGCATACCTTGATCCGGCGGATTGGAGCTTCATCCGGCCATCTACAGCAACCAAGAGCTAGTTGAAGCTTAGAGGGTGGCTTCCCCGACCCCAACCTGCTGAGGAGATCGACTGAGAAACCGGAGGAAGGAAGTTTTGGAGACTTCTTGGGACTGCCCAAGGAGAGCTTAAACAGCAATATAGATCCCTTTGGAGGTTTTTATAAAGGCAAGTAACCCATAGATCTCAATCCCATACATGTGCCCTAGGTCCCAGCAATTTTTGTGGATTTTAAATCGTGTCCTGGACCCTTCTTTTCACCTTATATTTGGAGTTCGGTCTGTGTTGTTGCTCAGACAGGAAGTTGGCGTCAATGCCATTGACGCCAAGATCTCCCATCGGCGTCCAGCGATCGTGCCGTCAAAACCCTTGAACGGCCAGAGGCTGCCGCCAAGTTCTTCAGGATAGAACAGTGAGCTGTTCTTCCTGGTAGATGATTATTTTCGATATGTTTTCGCGATGAGGATATAGTGTAAATTTTATATGCTATGTAAAATAGGTAATGTGATGTGTGTGGAAATTTTTGTATTTTCTGTGGATGGCATGAAATTTTAGATTATTAAAATACATGTTGGGGAAAAATGGATTATGCATGCTCATCTATTGTCTACCTAATTCCTGGGGAATTAAATGCCCTAGATTTTTCTATATCATGTGTATATGTATCAGTCCATGCCCTGAAATTTTGAGAATTTTTCCATGACTGTGGGATTTACTGAAATTTCTGTTTTGGAATTAGAAGACATGAGTAGAAATTGTAAAATTTACATTAAATTGTGTGTTGTGCAATAAATCAAGGGAAAATTTCTGTGATGATGATTATGTTAGGATCAGGGTTGTGAATGGTTAAATCTGATGTTCGTGTTGTGTTCCATGTTAAAGTGAATTATGAATAGCATGAAACTGAATGTTTTAATTTCTGTAAATGTAATATGACTCAGAAAAATCTGAAAAAAATTGTATGTGCGATTATAAACCTTAAAATTGTCTGTGGTTAAAGTCTCATATTATTTTGATGACAGTAAGTATTGTTATGGATTTTTAATGTGAAAAATGACTATGTGAGTATGTTAGTTGTGACTTGATGTGATTCAGTAAATTTCAGTATGATTATATCTGTATTATGATTATTTGGTAGTTGCAACAGTGAGGTTAAAATCAGTAAATGAGGACTTATGTGTGTATGAATTATGTATGAGTGTGTGTGTGGAATGTGAGAGAACAAGTGGTATAGGTGTGTGAAATGGTTAATGTGACAAGATAAACAAATATGCCCATAAGACACTGCCACCTTAGATGCTTGGAGCTGTACTGTAGTAATGCCCCTACGGGAAAGCTCAATGCGTTATGTGATACCCTAGGAAAGGGTCTTGATAAAGTGTATACCCTAGCAAAGGGTCTTCTAAAATCCTGGAGGTGGACAAGTTCCACTGGTAATGGTGGGAAGGGCTTTCCCCGGTTTCTGCAGAGACTAAGACTTATCACTGTGCCGGTGATTAAGTAAGTGAATGCGAATGTGTGTGTTATGTGACCGTCTAATGGTGGTTTGGGCTGTGTCTTGGCATTAACTGAAAATAAGTATAAGTGTGAATGAGAAAAGTGATATGTGTTCATAGCACAAGGTATGTGCAAGATATGTGTAAATGTGGCACATGTTATGTGCAAAAGTGAAACGATAATAAGTGTGTGAATGCGAAAGAGGAAATAATGGGAAATGCGTGTAAGTGTTGTGTGATAAAACCAAAAGTGAGTGTATGTGAAAGCCAAGGTTTATCATATGGTCGTGTGTAATGAGAAAATAGTATAAGTATAAATGACAATAGTGTTAATTGATAAATTGTTTATTGATGTGTACAAATGTGTGTGTATGTGTTTATGTATAAATTGTCAATTGCTAAAAGTGATGTTACCATTAGTACCAAAATGTAAGTATATGCTTTCATATTCATGAAATTTGAATGATTGGATGCACATGTGTTTAGTATTATGTTGTATAGTTAAAAGTGATCCCTATGCAAAGGTAGTATGAATGTGATAAAATTTGTATAAAATCAGCAAGCTAAGTGTGAAGTAAATTGTTATGATTGCATGCTAAGTGAGTTAGGAATCATGCTAGGAGTGCTACCTATCTTGTATATGTTTCCATGGTTTAGTTGTGCAACTTTACAATGACTTAGATAAAGCATGAAAACGTGTGAATGTGTATTTTACTCTTGTTAATGACACCATGATGTTAGTGATCTTGTGAAGATTCTAGTTTTACATTTGTTTAGATAATTGTTTAATGGAATTTGTTTAGGTTATAGCATGATCATGTATGATTTAACTGCTGAAATCTTATTGTGTTAATTGTTAAAAAGCATGTATATATTGAATCTTAAGTTACTTGCTGAGTCTATTGCATAGACTCACTCTTGCTAAATATTTCAGGAAATTAGCAGCGAAGGAGCTAGCAAGAATTGAAGTGGAGTTGGACTAAGGGATTGAAGAATTGTAATTTATATTTCATAAGTATGTAATGCTACAATTGAAATTTGGATTTTGTTCAAATGTACTTGGAGTCGGCTATGTATTTGGAACATTTCGCACTTATGTTATCTCTTGTTGAACTATACAGACTGTGGTATGTGGATTTAAAAGTTGATGGAATAAGATTTATTTAAATTTCGCTGCATTTATTCAATTCTATTTGTATATATCTCAGCTCATTTGTTACTTGTTGGGGTATTCTTCCCTGTAGCGGCTTGCTCTCATCCGATGTGGGTTGGTGTAACCGTAGCGGGTGAAGTGGGTCGTTGCAAAATATGTGCCTCGAGGGCGGCCCGATGGATGGGCACCCCACTTGCACATCAGGAGTGCAAGTCGTGACTTCCGGGAAGGCTACATTGAGCCCTTAAGGAGGCTTTTCAAAGTGGTTTTTCAAGATTTTCAAAGTAGGGTTTGCGAGAGGGTGGAAGGGATCTCAGGTTTCAAAACCAGGGTGGGGTGATTTCCGCCCAATGGCACTGCCGCTAGGCTACAACTAGAAAGGAAAAATGTGGTTGTGAAGAAGGCTACGAACATTTCATTTTGACTGTTAAAGTACGGCTATCCTGGGCGAATAGAAGTTTGTCAGGATAAAGGATAGGTAATGTTCAATATCATTTGTTGTATAAGATACGTTATTTACTAGTCTTCTAGCATCACCATTTGTCTTGCTATACATATATATATCATGCCATATTTTGTCAATTGCGATTTTCATATATGATTGTATTACATTCAGTTCCTGGAAACATGACTATTTAAAGATATAACTTGCAGCTTAAATAGTTACCATTGGCTCCTAAAAACTTAAATACATTTTTTTGCTAACGGAAATCCATTAGTTATCGGTTCTTAGTGTTGGCCTGGTCATTTATCACCGTAACCATGGTAAAAGATTAACCGTAATTAAGATTGTTCGTACAGTCAGGCCGCTCTCTAGCTTCAGTCTTTGGATGAATATCAAAGGGCAAGACCAAAGCTACGTACATAAAAAATAGCATACACGTATTTTCGAAATATGCAAGTGTATGGATTAACAACTATAAAGCTCTATGACAATATAACATTAATTTGCATGTCACCAATCGAGTTAAAAAAAAAAAAGTTGCATGTCATGACCATAACTGCATGTGAATGGCAGTTAATATCCAAAAGAGGTTGGTGGTGACTTTAGATAATGAATTATAGGCCTCTGAATTTAAATCTGT
The DNA here is from genome assembly GCA_014218235.1 of Colocasia esculenta. Classification (NCBI taxonomy): domain Eukaryota; kingdom Viridiplantae; phylum Streptophyta; class Magnoliopsida; order Alismatales; family Araceae; genus Colocasia; species Colocasia esculenta. Next base: position 167,846,434 of record CM024753.1, read on the forward strand.
GAGGGATGACCAGCGATTCCTGCTTCCCCAAGAACTATTGATCATGTGGTCACGAGCACCCGTCCCAGTTCTAACTGGCTACCATATCAAACTGCCTTAGATATACCCATCCTTGCTCTCCTCATTAGCTGTCTCTTGGGTTCTGACCTCGGACTCAGCTAAGCACCGGTTGTTGCTTAAAAGATACACTTTGTGATTCATGAAAAGTGCAAATCAAGGATATGCCCTAAAAATTCCGCGTTGGTCTACTATTGATGTATCAAAGTTTTTTTTCTAAGATCATATTTGATATTGAGATAGATCGAAAATATTTTATTAATTTATTTTCGATCTATCTCAATATCAAATATATTTTTAAAGAGTATTTAGTTGGCAGAGTCTTCTTATGTAGATCGCTGACTTTTATATACACTAATATGGGACGTTCCAATCCCAAGGTTTAAGGAACTGGTTATTAATTAAAAGAGGTTCGCTAGATTAGTTGTTGAATAAGGGCCATCGAGGAGCCATGGAGCAGCCCACAAGACCCATAATATGGTCTCACTGGAGAGACGTGACCCTTGTTCAAAATTGTGAGATAATGCAATGAGATTTGGCATGATTGTATGTAGAATCATTTGGGATTAGGCGGTACGATATATATTTTGATATGTCAATAACATCAAAAGATGGAGTTTAACAATTTTGATAAACTAGTGTCTTCTTAAGCCCTTAGCTTGGTCAACATGGGGGAGTGTGGATTGAAGCTATATTCAGCTGAGAGAATTGCAACAGGTCACTCTAAGGTGATATCTAGGGCCTCTCGATCATGTTGGGATCGGATAGGTGACTGAAGCAAAATTAATTACGAATGTGTATGTATGACAGTGGAATTAAAAGAGTGACACGCACAATTCGATTAGATCCAAGAGTGGTGTGTGAATATAGAGTGAAATGATGCAGCAAACCACAATGCACACTAGCACTAGTGAGTACAACCTGGAGCACGACGACTCCAACACACTTGAGTGTGATGACTCAAAGAAAATCCAGGAGATAGGCACGACGACCTACTCCACAGACCACTTGTGAATTTAGCAATTCACAAGTACTTGAGCACGACGGCTCAAACACTAGAGCACTACGGCTCCAAACCTAAGAACACTGTACTCAAAACTTTGGACCACGAAGAATCCAAGATCTGCTAGAACAAGCTCAATTAGATAGTAGATCCTCTAGCGCGATCTATCTCAGTATAATGGAAAAGTAGAACAAATCAAAATTAGGTGATCTGTGTAGAACACATACATAGATCACACAGAGAAGTATCAGAAGGATGAATTACAGACTCAACAAGATCTTCTTCTCCTTCTTCTTCTCGTTCTTCTTCAGACCAGCACTGCTCTGCTCCCTTCTGGATGCAGATTCTTCTTCTCCCTCTTTTCTCTTTTCCTTCTTCTTCCTGGCGGCGATGCTCTGCTCCCTTGGATGCATATTCCCTTTTTCCCGCTCTCCTCCTCTTCTTATGGAATAGTCTCAGCTCCCTTGCTTTGGAGTACGAGGATTATGGGTATTAATAGTCTCATGTGTCCACGTGGACCCTTGGGGTGCATGGGCACAAAGATCTAGGTCAGATCCCTTGAATCCTAAGCAGACACGTGTTCAGAAAATTCACGTATGAATCGTCATTCGATGTGTGACGACACAATCAAGTTGTGTCTCGACACAAGATCCTGTTGTAAGCCCCTCATACTTTGTTCGTTTATTTAGATTTTGTCATATGATGATTAGTTGTTTTTCTGTATATAGCTAAGTGCATATATATATATATATATATATATATATATATATATATATGTAAATGTTTAATTCTATACATATTGTATTCAAATGATGTATTACATATGTACATATGTGTTTATTTATGTACATATCATTTTATTTACATTGTACATATTGTATTTAAATAATATGATGTATAGAGTATGTAAAGTATAAGGTGAATGCATGTTTATCTATTTTCTGTGTTCTGGCCGAAATGCCAATTGTTGTCAACATGTGTGGACGTTTATGGCGAGCCGACGTCCAGATCGATGGACTCCAATTCCTAGTAAACACCAGCAATATGGCCGTTTATTTCCCAGAAATTCTTGCGGTTTCAGATCTGGAAACGGCCGCATTTCCTTCGATCCCAGTTTTGGAAACTACCTTACAACGGTAGGATTCTAACCTAAATGCGTATCCCCACCCCCTTAGCTTATATAAACACCCAATTTCGGTCGAATTAAGTCTTTTGGCCTTTAAGAAACCCTAGAATTTTCTATGCAAAAATTGATCTTTGGCGACTTCGATCCGGCGATTGGAGAGTTCTCTTGGTGATCTGCGTCGACTGGGAGAAGCTCTGGACGTCGGTGAGGCTTCCCCGACTCCGGTGTGCAACCTGCATCAGCACAGAAACCGGTTCGGGATGAGATTTGGGAGCTTCTTGGCTTGGCCGAGGAGAGCATCTTTGGCAAATTTAATCCCCTTTGACAATTTTTCTGAGGCAAGTAATTGAGGGATATCATCCCTACCCATGTCCTCTAGGTCCTAGGATTTTATGGGATTTTTCCTCGTGTCCTGGAACCCCCATTTGCCCCCATTCGTCAAGAATTATACATTCAGTCTGCATTTCTGTAGACAGGAACTTAACGGCCAGCTTGCTGCCATTAAGATCCAGAGTTAGCGGCAACATCTTGTGGAGTTAACCCTTGTTGGCGGCAACCCCTGTGCCGTCAAGTTCTTCAGGGTTTGCAATGAGACTGTTTTGATCTTTATGCAGTGTTTGTCAGATTTTTAGGTACCTGTGCATGCTGGAAAATTTATATGCGGTCAGGTACAGTTAGTAGGTCATGTCATGAGGAGGTGTCGAATTTTTGTAATTAAATTTATTTATTAAAATTTCTATATTAGGACTATGAGCATGATTGGACCATGATTAATCTTATATAAATAGATTCGTTGTGATTTAGGGTTTCATAAATTTTTCATGTTCATATTATGACTATTTTTAGGATTTGAAACTGTTAGGTATAAATGTCTTACTGTGTACCATGTGTAATTAGATTTGTCAATAAATATGCCTGGAATCTATTTTAATTATTATAATTAATTTACAGATTTGAAAAATCTGAAAAATTGAGCATGTGACGTGTTATCTGGTTAGAACCTGTGATAAAAATTTTGTTCTATTTTCATGAGAGTAGGTACTGTTATTGATTTAATAAGGTAAAATGACCATATTGAGCATATTAAGTTTAATTATGAGTAATTCAGTGATTAGCAGCATGATTAGGACTGTGTTGTGATCTGATTATCATGAGAACAGTAGCATCGTGTTGTGGAAACTGAAACATGTGCAATTGTTATATAATGCATGTAAATGTGTTAAATGGTGCATGAGAATCATGTAAACAATGTGATAAAGTGGAATGTGAAAATTGTGCCGATAGTGACACTGCTACCATAGAGGGCTGTGGAACCGTACTGTAGTAAAGTCCCTACGGGAAGGTTCAATGTGTGTGATATCCTATGGACATTGGATGAAATCCTGGAGGTGGACAAGTATCACTGGTTAGGGTGGAGAGTGCTTCTTTTGATTATGATGTTGTGTTGTTATACACTTAGTGCGTGCTAGTTAGAGGCTTATTTGCCGACTGTTCACGTCTCGGGTTATCGACTCAAATTATCCGAATTAATATCTGTTGCGTAATTCTCGAGAAGTGACAGTTTAGTGGTATCAGAGCCTAGGAAAACCAAATAGGATATATGTCTCATGAATAAGAGATACCTATGGAACCTAGGTCATAGAAATTAAATATAGTACTTGGTGAGAATGGATAGAGACTGGGAATATGTTGGAATGAACAAAACACTCCTACCCATTGACTCTTATGATGTATCTAGAGACATTGATTGGTTTCTATCCTTTTCTTAGGAACCCTCATAACTCCCTCATTCAACTGCAATGGCTTGCAATCAGTAGCAAGCCATGCAAGAAACAGTAGCTGGATTGACCCAAGCATTACAAAATGCGGTTTAGGCTGGCAATCAGGCTGCTGCTGCCGCTAGGAACAGATCCGGTGATCTACACCGCAACTTTAGGAGTTTGAACCCTCCTCATTTTTCTAGATCCCCTGATCCAGGCGAAGCGGAAAACTGGCATGAAGAAATAGAAAGGATCTTCCAAGTTATGCAATGCACCAATAGGGAGAGGGTGGTACTGGCCACTTTTCAATTCACTAAGGATGCCCGAGCATGGTGGAAGGCCACATCGACCCATCTGCCTAACGTTGCTGAGCTGGAGTGGGCTGGATTCCTGGAGATATTCTGGGGAAAATATTTCTCTGAAAGAGTTAAGGAAAAGAAGGCGGCGGAGTTTGCCGCACTGAAACAGAAGGAAATGTCTGTGGCTGTGTATGAGGCTCAGTTCGCGCGTTTGGCTGTGTATGGCCCACATCTGGCGGGAACGGAAAGATTGAAGGCTAACCGGTTCATGGATGGGCTCAGGCCCATGTTCATCGAGAAGCTCGGACCTCACAACATTCAAACTTACACTGAGATGGTCCAAAGAGCCCAGGTGGTAGAGGACATCATGGCCAAAGTAGAAGGTATAAGGGGCAAGGACAACTCAAAGCCAGTCTTTGTCAAGAAGGGAGCACCTAATATTGCTCCAACTTTCCGTAACAACAACAACAACAACTTTAATAACAACAAGAGGCCGAATGCTGGAAGGGACAATGCTGTGGACAAGAAGGTCAAGGTAGAAGGAAGGCAACTCACTGAGAACTGCAAATTCTGTGATAAACCAGGGCACCGAGCTGAAGAATGCTGGAAGAAGCTCGGGGCGTGCTTCAGATGTGGTGGTCGTGACCACCGTATTCCTGACTGTCCTATGCTGATGGACCAGCCAGGTAGAGCTCAGAATGTACCACAGCGTCAGGGACGCCTTAATGCTGTTGTTGAAGCTGACCTACCCGAGGAAGGGGGTATGGTGGAAGGTACCATTTCCATACACTCTCAACCTACTTTTGTGATTATTGATATTAGAGTTGCATATTCATTTATTTCCACCACATTTGCTGCAACTCTACCTGTCAAACCTGTACCTCTGAAATCCAAGATCACTATAGTCTCTCCCCTTGGCTCAGAATCTAAACTCACTCACTACCTGCCAAAATGAGAAACTATAATTGGAGGTCACAATCTCCCTGCCGACCTCATTTGTTTGGACATTAAGGGTTATGATGTCGTACTGGGTGTCGATTGGCTAATTGAATATGATGCCGATGTAAATTGTCACCATAGAATGGTCACCTTTAAAAGACCAAACCTTCTAACTCTATCACTTCTTGGCATCCCTTATCATAAACACCCTATCTTGATATCCTCTTTAAAGGCTTCCAAGCTGATCAACGAAGGTTGTGATGCTTTCCTAGTTTCAGTCTTGGCAACTGAAAAGAAGAAACCAACCCTAGAAGACATCTCCATAGCCAAGGATTATCCTGATATGTTCCCAGAGGAATTACCTAGCATACCACCTGAGCGAGAGGTAAACTTCACCATCGAGTTACTCCCTGAGGCAGCCCCTATTTCCAAAGCTCCATATCGCATGTCCCCTATTGAATTGCAGGAGTTAAAGAGGCAGATCCAAGAATTACTAGATCAAGGCTTTATCAGGCCTAGCACATCTCCTTGGGGAGCGCCAGTACTATTTGTCAGGAAGAAGGACTGGACAATGAGGCTATGCATTGATTACCGTCAGTTAAACCAGTTGACAATAAAGAACAAGTATCCACTGCCCCGCATCGATGAACTGTTCGATCAGATCTCTGAAGCACAATATTTCTCCAAGATAGATCTAAGATCAGGCTACCATCAACTGAGAATAAAGGAAGAGGATATACACAAGTCTGCATTTTGGAGTAGATATGATCACTATGAGTTCGTGGTCATGCCGTTTGGTTTAACAAATACTCCAGCGACTTTCATGCAACTAATGAACAATATTTATAGGCCGTACTTAGACCAGTTCATAGTGGTGTTCTTTGATGACATCCTCATTTACTCCAAGTCTAAAGAAGAACATGAAGAACACTTGAAGGTTGCTCTGCAACTGCTTAGAGATAATCAACTCTATGCAAAACTTAGTAAGTGTGAATTATGGATGGAGGAAGTATCATTCCTTGGCCACATCATATCCCAGAAGGGAATCTCTATAGATCCATCTAAGGTGGAGGCGGTAAAGAACTGGGCAAGGCCGACAACTGTGTCGGAGATCAGGAACTTTCTGGGCTTAGCCGAGTATTATCGTCGCTTCATTAAAGATTTCTCAAAGATAGTCGTACCATTGACCAGGCTTACCAGGAAGGAGAATCCATTTGCATGGACTGATGAATGTGAAGAAAGTTTTAGGGCATTAAAAGAGCACCTCACCTCAGCACCTGTACTGACATTGCCAGTCGCTGGGGGTAGTTTTGAAGTATACACTAATGCATCTGGGATCGGCCTAGGCTGTGTGCTGATGCAAAATGGAAAAGTCATATGCTACGCGTCCAGACAATGAAAGAAGCATGAGGACAATTATCATGTACATGATCTAGAGCTAGCTGCTGTAGTCTTCGCCTTGAAGATATGGCGTCATTATCTTTATGGTGAGAAGTTCATTGTGTTTTCTGACCATAAAAGCTTGAAGTATTTGTTTTCTCAGCAGGACTTGAACATGAGACAGCAGAGGTGGTTGGAGTATCTCAAAGAGTTTGACTTCACTATTCAATATCATCCAGGTAAATGATGTGGCAGATGCTCTATGTAGAAAGCCAATGATCACATTGTCAAGTCTAATGGTGGAAGAATGGAGGTTATTAGAAGATTTTTCCAACTTAAATATTGATGCTGACATTAAGAAGAAGGGATGCCTTATTGCTAGTGTGATAGCACAATTTACACTATTGGAGGATATTATAGCACTCCAAGACAATGACCCTATGCTCGTGGAGATTAAGGCTAGTCTAGACTAGAGGCCGGATTTCTCTTTGACTGAGGAAGGAAGATTGTTGTTCCGGGATCGAGTCTGTGTACCCGACCATGCGGATACAAAGAAGATGATTATGGATGAGGCTTACAAGACTAGGTATACCATTCATCCTGGAACTACCAAAATGTATCAGGATTTGAAAAGAAGCTTTTGGTGGCCAAATGTGAAGAGGGAAGTGGCAAAATATGTCGCCCGATGCTTAACATGTCAAAAGATCAAGGCGAAACACTTGCGACCTGCAGGTAAGCTTAAACCCCTAGAAATCCCGGCATGGAAATGGGAAGGTATAGGGATGGACTTTATTTTTAGACTACCTAAATCTAGAGGTGGATTCGATGGCATATGGGTTATAGTCGACCGCTTAACTAAGTCCGCTCACTATTTGCCAGTAAACAACAAGTGGTTAGTGGATGTTCTGGCTGCTTTATATGTGAAAGAGATAGTTAGGTTACATGGAGTACCGGTGTCTATCGTGTCTGATAGAGACCCTTGGTTTACATTACACTTTTGGAAAGGACTGCACTATTCCTTGGGATCTAAACTAAACTTTAGCACGGCTTTCCATCCGCAGACTAATGGTCAGATGGAGAGAACAAACCAGGTGATTGAAGATATGCTTAGAGCCTGTTTTCTAAACTTTGGAGGTAGTTGGCATGAACACTTACCTCTTATGGAGTACGCCTACAATAATAGCTACCAAGTTAGTATTCAAATGGCACCATTTGAAGCACTCTATGGCAAGAGTTTCCGATCTCCAATATGTTGGTATGATGTTGGCGAAAAGCAAATGCTAGGACCAGAGATGATAAGGGAAACCACAGAGAAGGTAAAGCTTATCAAAGAAAGAATGGTTATGGCACAACAAAGACAAAAGACATATGCAGATAATAGAAGTGGAGACCTGGAGTTTCAGGCTGGTGATCATGTATTCTTGAAGGTGTCTCCAGGCCGTGGGATCAGGCAGTTTGGCATTAAAGACAAGTTGTCACCAAGGTTCTTTGGGCCTTTTGAAATCCTCGAGAGAGTTGGTGAAGTTGTATACCGTCTGGCATTACCACCACATATGGATGGAATACACAATGTGTTCCATATATCCATGTTGAAGAAGTATGTATCAGATCCGTATCATGTTATAGAATATGAACTTCTGAAGTTCAACAAAGACGGAACGTATCAAGAAAGGCCAATTAAGATCATAGATCGAGAACTGCGCCAACTTAGGAACAAGATCATCCCACTGGTAAGGGTTAGATGGAATCAACGCATGGATGAAGACAAGACGTGGGAAACTGTGGAAGCAATGCGCAAGAGATATTCGGAACTATTCACAAGTAAATACACCTCACTGGTATAATAAATTTCTATCCATGAATTTGGGGACCAAATTCTCTTAAGTGGGGGAGGATGTAGCACCCCGGAAAATTTATTAAATAAATATTTGAATAAATAAAAATAAATGATTTGCATGATATTGAAGTGTTTAAAACATACGTACCACTATCGTATGTGCAAGAACACATCGGAAAATTCCGTAAAACTATAAATCAACCCCAATATTATCCTTAAGTGTTCCACGAAGAAATTTGTGCAACTAAAAATCCGATTGACTAAGTGTACGTCACATTGTGACAAATTATCCAAATTAGAAAACTAGGACGAAAAATCGTTAACACGGAAATATGTCACGACCTTAAATTAAATAAACACGTTGGAAAGACTTCCAGCATTATATATTGATGACCCATTATTGATATTGGGCCAATGGATCAACTTTGGTCCAAAAATCAAATGGAGCATGAAAAATACCCATAAATATGCAACCCTAAATAAGCTGAAAATGGAAGGAGGCAATTAGGGTTAAATTGGATGCAATAACGCTCTCTTGGCAACCCAAATTTGTGCCTAGCCATCCTTGGGGGTTGCTTGATGGCCAAGACACTCCAATGGGGGAAGATATCTTCAAAACATGGAAGGGGGCATGCTAAACCGCAACTCTTCTTTCATTGTTGCAATATGACTTCCAAAAGCCATGCATGCATAAATACTCTCAACAAAACCCTTGGGGATGAGTTTTACATCTTGCTTGGGTCGTGTGGAGGAGTACTTGGTGGTTGAGGAGAAGGAGAACGAGCACACTAAGCCTCTCTTCTTCCCCATCGCGTCTGCTTCAGACCTGCACAAACAGTCACCTTGGAGTTGACCAAAGGTAGGTCAAACCTAAATCCCATCATACAAGGCTTATACCCCTGGAAAGAGGGTCAAGTCTACTTCCTAACCCAACTGGAATGCATAATGTTTATGCAGTATAATGGGTGCAGGAAGCGTTCTCCTCCAAGTGGTCTGAACATGAGGTTTTTGGAAAGACATGACTTCTCCAACCCAAAAGGTAGGTTTTATCGGGCCAAACCTTAACAAGTCATATACCAATGTGTAGAGCATCATGTCTAGTTTCATTTCCATTTGGTTTCATCGAATTCCAATGAGTGCATCTTGAGTTATAGGCGTTTTGCAAAGTCGCGTATATCAGGGACTATTTACGTTCATCTTGATTTATCGCACATCCTGAGGCCATTTTAATTTATTTAAATATCATAGTTCTCTTCTACATCATTTCCCAACATCTTTTGTGTTGACACTTTTGTCCCAAAAGCCCTAGTTTAGAAGATATAATCATTGCATGGACCGAGCACCTGATTCTTGCATTTTTCTGCGTTTTCGGGCTGAGGTTTGAACCGCGTCCAGTCCAGGTGACGAGATTGCAGCGCCTGGTATCACGTCGACCTTGGCCGATGCGATTTAGTGAATCGTGACCATCTGGTACGACATGATTCCCTCATGGAGACCGAGTTGGTTGTACCATTGAAGTTCCCTGGAGATAGCGTGCACTTCCTTTCTTCTCTTGTTCTCGTGAGTGTGATTTACAATCTACACTTAAGTCATTAATGTAAAGAGTGAACTAAAGTATAAATTGCGCTGTTATGCCGCCGAAATTATCTCTTGACTATGGTTATCGTGAAATCATGTTCATATAACTAGCTACTTGTTCTCATCATCATCATGAACATGACATTACAATTGCTTACATCTTGAAACTCTTATTGTCCATTAAATGACTGTGGGTATCTACATTTAAAAATAGTGATATGCTGACCGGGCACGGAGAGTGTCCAAGGGCTCTAGTCTAGCCCTAATGACGGAGAGTCATAAATATACTGTTAACAATGGGGTATAATGATTACTGGCATTGCATCTGCACTGGGAGTACTTGTGTGTTGAATGCTAGATACAATAACCACATACACGTGTCCTGCTGTGCATTTCAAGGTGGATCTTTCCTTACTGTACATTAGTGTCTCGTGCCTGATTAGTGTTTCATGATCGTGCTCGTGCGTGCTTGCTTGCTTGTGTGATATGGCCATCCTGTAATTATTGCAATTTAAAGTGATATCTTGCATGCTTTTTACATGCCTCACTATTGATACCATCTTGCTCGTTATATCGTTCTAGATCTTGCTCTATCATGATCACTCTATCATGCTTGTCAATAATTGGGAAAGATTCAGGAAGACCTTTTACAAGATTCATTCTTATAAGTTTGCTTATAGTTGAGAAACTTGCATGACCCAACCTTTTGTGCCATAACCAAGCAATGTCATTTTTATTTACAATCAAACAAACATTTGAAGAAGAATTATCACTCAAATCTATCATGTAAACATTATTTTCTCTTTTTCCAATCAATTTGATTTTCTCATAAGATGAATCAATTATTTTGCAAGAATCAGATTCAAAAAGAATTTTGTGACCATTGTCACACAATTGACTAATGTTAAGCAAGTTGTAATTCAAGCCTTCAACTAACCAAACATCATCACTCAAGGTTATGCAAGACTTACCAATTTTTCCTTTGTCTTTATCGTTATCTCCGAAGGTGACTGATCCACCTTCCTTTTCAATCAAGCAGGAAAATTTATCTCTGTCTCCCATCATGTGCTGTCAGCATCCACTGTCAAGAATCTAGATGTTTGAATTGGATGCACAGCTTTCCTGCACACAACAAATTAGACAATAAAAGTTTTTGGTACCCAGATGTGGTTGGTACCAACATCCTGAGTCATAAGAGAAATTAGATCCTTTCTAACCCATATTTGAATATTTTTCTTCATAGTGTTCTTTGGAACAAAAGATTTAATTTTTTATTTTTCAATTTTCTGAACATTATACCTCTTAGTTGGTTTATTCCACTGTGAAAATCTTGGCATGTAATGTTGTTGATAAGCAGGAAAATGTGAGTGATAAAAATAAGGATTGAACCGGTGGTTATCATTGTACCTTTGGTTCCAAGAATTTTTCCATCTTGAATTGTAAGACTTGTAAACATCCCAATTTCCATGAGAAGGATGATTCTTTATTGGTTTGAAATTTTTCTTATTTTTATAAGAGGGGTAGGTCGAACTATGCAGGGTTTGTGTCGACCTATGAATGGGATAGGTCGACTTGGGTTGAGGGTGTCAACTATGAATGGGGTAGGTCGACCTGGGTAGAGTGTGTGTCGACCTAGGTAGTGTGGTGTTTGACTTGGGCAATGTGTGCGTCGACCTCACAGGTTCTTTTGTTTTTGCATTTCTCCTTTATTTTTAGATGAACATGCCTTGACAAATTTTATCAGAGGAATTTTTATGATTTTGTTTTCTTTGAAGATGATTCAATTTATTTGAATTATGTGGTTCAAAACATTAACCATGTTTGTTTGAATTCATCTTCATTCTCAGTAGAGCATTTAGATTATCTTTGCCTTGTGTGAAGTTCTTGATGCTGTCTTCTTTTCATTAAGGCAATGATTGAGTTTTTCAATTTGATTCAAATTTTCTTGATTTTTCTTCTCTTTTTCTTCAAATTTCTTGACACAATTGATAATTTCTTTGTTCAATTTTTGAATTCTCAATTTAGATCATCACAAAAATCAACAACTCATCATTTTCTTTGATTTGATCTGAAATCTGAGCTTCCAATTCAGAAATTTTTTCAGATGATGATGTGTCATAAAGAATGCTATCAATTTTTCTTTTCAAATATTTATTTTCTTTTCTAACTTCAGACAGATTTTCAACAAAATTACCATATGCTTCTTGTCAATCTTCAATGGTAAATAGTTCAAAGGATATATCTACCTGTTTTTCACTACTTCCAGCCATGAAGCAGACTTTATTTCCTTCTGAACTAGAAGATTCTTCATTGTTGTCTGAGCTTTGATCCTCATCTGACCATGTAGCAACCATGGCCTTGTTCTTCTTTCTGTGAAACTCCTTCTTGTGGTTTTTGTGCTTATCCTTCTTAGTCTCTAGACATTCAGCCTTCATGTGTCCAGATTTGTTGCACCTGTAACACACAGGAATTTCATCATTCTTCTTTTGATCAATATATATGTGAAAAGTGTTTCTTTTTACCAAACATGACATTTTGCTTATTACCAAAATTCTTCTTGTTGGATTTCATAAATGCCCTAAATTGTCTAGTAATCAAAGCAACATTATCATCATCAGATTCAGATTTTTCAGACTCAAAAATTTCTTTAGATTTTCCTTTACTACTTAAGGAAGCTTTAAGAGCAATGGCTTTTGTTTTTGGCATGTGTTCTTCAGATCTCTTAAGATTTAGCTCATACGTCATTAAGGATCTAATGAGTTCATCCAATGTTATTTTGGATAAATCCTTCGAATCCTCAATGACAGTTGCTTTAGTGTGCCATACAGGAGATAAAGAATGCAAAATTTTCCTTACCAAATCTTCATTTGAGTATTCCTTACCCAAAGCTCGAAGTCCATTAATGATAACCATAAACCTAGCAAACATCTCAGATATGGTTTCATCAAATTTCATGATAAATAATTCATAATCAGAAACTAACATGTTTGCTTTAGTTTCTCTAACTTGAGATGTGCCCTCATATAGAAATTCTAATTTATCTCACATCTCCTTAGCAGACTTACACATTGAAATTCTAGAATACTCCTTTAAATGGATGGCACATTGCAGCAAGTTCATGGCGCTGTAGTTCAGGGTAGCCTTTCTGATCTGCTCCTTGTCCATATATCTTCATCTTCAGTGATTTCTACTAGTCCTTTCTCAGCAATCCTCCAGACATCATAGTTCTGCGCTCGAAGAAACACCATCATTATGTTCTTCCAATAAGGGTAATCAGTACCATAAAAAAATGGAGGTCTATTGATTGAATGATCTTCTGCAACGAAACCTCTGGAATACATGATCAAGAAAATGAAATCAAACTTGTAGCACAACTAAGCAAGTAATTAAGTAAATCAAAACCTGAAACACAGATGATTCACCAAATCACCTTAAAGTATAGAATTGACTATGACCTACTCTGATACCAGATATTGGGATCGGATAAGTGACTGAAGCAAAATTAATTACGAATGTATGTATGGCAGCGGAATTAAAAGAGTGACACACACAATTCGATTAGATCCAAGAGTGGTGTGTGAATATAGAGTGAAACGATGCACCAAACCACAAGCAAACCACAATGCACAGATAATTTTAAGGTGGTTCAGAGGACACAACTTGTGTCTCCTACGTCCACCTCCCCCACCACAGAGGAAACACTAGCACTAGTGAGTACAACCTATAGCACGGCGATTCCAACACCTTTGAGTGTGACGACTCAAAGAAAACCCAGGAGATAGGCACGACGACCTACTCTATAGACCACTTGTGAATTCAGCAATTCACAAGTACTTGAGCGTGATGGCTCAAACACCAGAGCACTACGGCTCCAAACCTAAGTACACTGTACTCAAAACCTTTGGACCACGAAGGATCCAAGATCTGCTAGAACAAGCTCAATTAGAGAGTAGATCCTCTAGCGCGATCTATTTCAGTACAGTGGAAAAAGTAGAACAAATCAGAATTAGGTGATCTGTGTAGAACATATACACAGATCACACAGAGAAGTATTAGAAGGACGAATTACAGACTCAGCAAGATCTTATTCTCCTTCTTCTTCTCGTTCTTCTTCAGACCAACACTGCTCTACTCCCTTTCTAGATGCAAATGCTTCTTCTCCCTCTTTTCTCTTTTCCTTCTTCTTCCTGGTGGTGATGCTCTGCTCCCCTGGATGCAGATTCCCTTTTTCTGGCTCTCCTCCTCTTCTTCTGGAATAGTCTCAGCTCCCTTACTTTAGAGTACGAGGATTATGGGTATATATAGTCCCATGTGCCCACATGGACCCTTGGGGTGCGTGGGCACAAAGATCTATGTTAGATCCCTTGAATCCTAAGCAGACACGTGTTCAGAAAATTCACAGTATGAATCGTCATTCGATTGTGTCGACACAATCAAGTTGTGTGTCGACACAAGATCTTGTTCTGCTGCTTGGCAGTTAACCTATGTCGACACATACTTGACTTGTGTCGATACAACTGGCTTCTTCTCTTCAAACTATTACTGGATAAAAATAGATGTGTCGACACACAATGGACTTGTGTCGACACAATTGGCTCCATTTTCTTTTTACTGTTTTCTGGGATCAATGGATGTGTCGACACACACTGGACCTATGTCGACACTTCTCTTTACTGCTTTCTGGAGAGCAATGCATGTGTCGACACACACTGGACCTGTGTCGACACAACTTTGACAAAATCATGTGAACCTGTATATATGAAGTGTAGACCATCAAAACATATCATTAACAGTAAAATGTGAAATATTAAATGTCAAGAACATGTTGTTTGAGTATTATTGTAATATATTCAATATGTACAAAATGTTCAATATGTCATCATCAAAATCAAAGTATGAGTGATATCCATTGGTCATCATTAAAAATCAACTTTAAGAAATTCTAATACACACTCAACGCAACAGATCAGACTGCCATGATATATACCAATAGCTCAATTAAGAGCGTTCACCGAGAGCAGTTTAGGAGTGAACATAATTCGTTCGATCTGATTCACCTCATTTTTTAACTGAATCGAAATCAAACCGAATTCTTGTTCGAATCGATCTGAACTGGTTCAGTTTGATTTGAACCCAAAAAAGACATTTAGGGTGGTGGTCCGGCGCATGAGAAATGGGAGCACTAGTCATTGGGTTAAGTTTTCTTTTGTGATATTATTTATTATTAAATAATATTTAATATTTATTTGGTTCATTAAATTTTCTAATAAAAAACCGAACTAAATTTTGAGACTCTTCAACTCGAACCGAATCGATAGATTCAATTTGATTTTTTATGTTGAACTGTTTATTAAACACCTCTTTAGGCACACTTAATATGGCTATTGTTAATTAACGTCCATAAAGAGTGGGTGAACTGATGGATATGCTAACTTTTTTGACAATTCAATTGTATGATCCATCCATGATTGATAAGTAACCATTGTCGACAACACCTCCAATGCTGAAACCGAATGCTATTTTTGTTAGTACCGAGCTCCACTTCCTATCAGGACGGTCGGATAAAAAATCTATGAAGACGGTCGGATATAAATTTTATCGGACAGACGTGACAAGTGCGGGCCCCACATGTCGGGCAATCTAGATAAATTTTTTACCCGGCAGCCCGAATATTAATCGTTCCTCGATAGTACCAGATACCTCTAAGGACTCCTCTTGGTGACCCGACGTAAGATAATAGCAAGTTTCGTACGCTCGATCACCAGGAAACACTGATCGATCATCTTCTACAACAATTTTGTTAACTTAATTTGCCCATATGAACAACATATCTCAGGGCTCGTGAATGTTCTTTCGGTGGTTGCATGTCTTAATTTATATTTCATTTCCGCCATCTAAATGTCCAAGTTCCCAAATTCGAAGATAATCCTGCAATATATCTTGATCTCTTATCAAAAGCTAGCGTTTTCATTACCGTCCCTTTAGATCTCATTCGTAACATTTTTTTTTTCAACAGCCGACTTGCGGAGAGTCTTTTATTCAAATATTTTCTATGTTCCCGCGACCCATTTGTAATTTTTTAAAATATTTGGAACACTCACAAATTTAACGCGGTTCTATTTAAGACTGTGGGTCTCCTAAGTCCGACACTAATTTTTTTACGTTCAAATCCAACTCAAGTTCAAGTGACAATGTACCGAGTCGAACCTAACTAATTCTACTAAATATCGACATTGGCCCAATTCGGTCCACATGACGGGCATGTTCGGGCCGAAAGCAAAACTTGAGCGTGACACACATTTTCAATGACCGA
Source organism: Colocasia esculenta (assembly GCA_014218235.1). NCBI lineage: Eukaryota > Viridiplantae > Streptophyta > Magnoliopsida > Alismatales > Araceae > Colocasia > Colocasia esculenta. The sequence goes on from CM024753.1 coordinate 167,862,726, forward strand.
ACTTTTAGGCATGCCAAAAAATCATAGCTTCTCAACCCAATGTCGAATTAAGTCCATAGGTCTATCAAATCGATCTGATTCACTAACAATTTTAGGGTCTGTTTGATTACGTGTAAAATAGTTTACTAGGGAAATAATTTTTTATAGAATAATTTTTACATGAAAATGAAAACGAAAACGTAATTATCCATTTAGTTGTCAGATAAATATTTTCCTTCGCTATTTATGTAAATAGAGAGTATGGGAGGGGTATGAGAACTTATGATCCACTCAAATGAGAGAGAGTCATGTATTCTTTATGTTTAACACTATTCATCAAAAAAATTTTAATTTATTTTTTATTTTAATATTTTTTAAAAAATAGAAAAATTAGATAACTAATGAAAAATAAGTAACTTTGTCAAAAACAATTTAAATTAGGAGAAATAAAATAAAAAACACCATTGAATGAATAATATTTTATAGATTTTAATAAATAATAAAAAATAAATTAACTAATAAAATAATTAAATTTGACAAAGACTACTTAAATGAGTGGAAAAAAATAAAATGTAACTAAATGAATAGTGTCTAAAAAAAGATCACTGCAGATGTAGATGCACAAGAAAATGACGTCCGCGTAAAAACGGCGGATACCAAAATTCGTGATTTCTATGATACCATTTTTCATATTTTACTTTTCAAGGGTATCAAACGATATAAAACATAAAATTTTCCCTCAAAAACTTTTTCTAATAGAATGTTACATTAAAACAAACGGACCGTTCCACTTGTCCATTCGAGAAGAGCCCAAAGCAATAACACACAGATTACATGGCAATGCTAACTTATCATTCTTTCAAATATGATTTGATCAATCTACACAGGAGGAGTAGACGATCAAGCATTCATATTAGAGATTGATCTAATCTTTCCACCAAGCGATCAACTACATGCAGTACTACTGCATGGCTACAATATGATACTTTCCTAGAATCCTATTGACTCCCCAGAGGGCCAGAAGCCTTCTAGAAGTTTACTAAGCTTCCCAATCCCAACTGCACCAGCGTCGTAATTAACAACACCGGCTGCCTCTGCGTCTGGACTCGGCTCTGTTTGGCCACTTCTGCACGTTGGCTGTGCAGCATCCCGTATCATTCTTCTCGTCGACCCCGACGCGGCAACGCGACAAATCCACACCCATCTCAAACTCCGCCATCTCAACCCTTCCCCGGCAGCCTGGTCGCCCTCCGCCGGCCCCCCGCCGTGGCCGCAGCGGCGGAGACAGGTTGGCGGCGGAGGGCGGCGCTGGCTCTGAGGGCGAGGTTGCAGAGGTCATGGAGGGTGAGGGGCTTGGCCAGGGAGGCGGGTGGGAGGAGGAGGTAGACCTGGCCGGGCTGCAGGTCCTCGGACTCGGCGGACCTCGGTGGGCGCTGCCCCACGTGCAGGGCCTCGCTGCGGCAGAGGTGGTACCCGGGGTTGTCGGCCTCCACGTGACCCGCCTTGGCCGCCCCCGCCATGTACTCCCGAGCGCTGCCGTCCCCCATGTGCACGACCTTCGCCGTCCGCCCCCACTCTGCCGCGGCGGCCCCCGCGAGCGCTGCCGTCCCCATGTGCACGACCTTCGCCGTCCGCCCCCCTCTGCCGCGGCGGCCCCGGCCTCGTCCCGCTCCTTGTGATCTGTGATGAGACGCAGATACCCATGCTCCTGCTAGCGGAATGCCACCCACGATACTACGGCCAGGCCGGTGAGCGAGCGAGCGAGAGAGATGAGCGCGCTGGGTTTTGCTTCAATAAGTACAGAGGAGATGAGGTAGGAAAATGGTACATAGACGGTAGATGTAATTAAGCAGAACTGGACCAACTGATGACACAGCCATTGACATAAACGCCTCTCCAAGAAAGGACCCCCTTCCACCTAAAAAGGGGGGAGGGGGGGGGGGGGAGGGGTGTCCATCCACTTTTCCAAGTTTTTAAATGTTTTCATAACATCATTAGGCAGATGTGTAGACGTTAAAATTATAGTAACTTGAATTGGAGACGGTACTATTTGAAATACTTTTGATATAGGATATCATAAAGACGAGAAATCCTTCTTACTGGGGCAAGCCTCCATGTCTAGCTAGATTAAAGCAGCTATAGGGTGCACTCCGCTGCTACTATAGAAGTTAACCACACTCCATTTTGTGTTTGCATGTGGGGATCGATTTGACGGGTATCCCGAGCAAATAGAAGGAGAAAAGTGAGTGCATTTTCATATTATATTTGAGTATAATATAATTAGGTACTAAATTTATGTGACACCTTTCACATGAAAAGTGATAAAATGGTAACTCAATATTAAGTGTCACATAAATTTAATACTAATCATATTACACTTAAGTGTAATATAAAATACACTAAATTTTTCTCAATAATTTGAAAAAATTTTCTATCATATTTGATAAACAGGGGCGTTCTAAAATTCTCCTAATGATGATGAGAAATAAGAAGTTTTCATTCTAAATAAAATCTCGAGAGACCCACATTCCCCAAACCTCCAAAATCTTATATCCAGAGCAGCTCCGATCGATTCGCTAGCCTAATATTTTCCGCTCATGATAACTTTAAGATCCAACGCCGCCAGATTCCTGTGGGGGGTCAGGGTGCGTGGTGCTGTAGCGTCTTAGCCATGGGTACGTAGTACATAGTGGAGGCCAGCTCTTTGATCACACGGTTTCATCGGATAATTCCCAGCCGTCGCGAACCGCAGATTACTGGTCGTCGGCTTAACGACGTTGTTGGGCGCCCATGCCATTTGGACAGCGAAGACAACTGAACTGGTGGCAGAGATTAATTGTTCTCACAGCCGGTTGGGGCCAACAAGAAAGAAATCCTGATGTTTAAGACGGAAGATTCAAAAGGTCGCAAATGAGCGTGATGATCGATGCAATGATCAGATGAGATATGTCACATTAACGTGTAATTAAGAAAAAAGATGAATACATCCCAACACATAATTAGTAAGCAAATTTAGTGGCTGGCAAAGTGCTTGGTTCTTTCAGCTACTACGCCCTCCCCCAAGTCGATCCCCGACTCTTCCCTTATCCACATGCTCGCTTCTTTGGGTTGTGCTCTCGAAACGTACAAAATCGATCCCCTCCTCCATGACCTCTATTGACAGCATGTGTGCTGAAAACAGCTATCACAATTCACTTATCTGCGATGTAATTAAGCAAGCTAGCTGTAATTGGGGGGGGGGGGGGGGGGTTTGGGGACTTGGCTTTATATGCTCTATTATTTTTTTTTTTGTGAATCAAGGACGGCACATCCATAGCAATAGGGGTGTCAATAGGTGGACTTGGGTTGACCCAATTTAAACCCAGTTTAGTTTGACACTAAATAACTAACTCAAGTCCAACCAAATTTAATGGATCAAAGTGTAAAATAAATCATGGTAGTTATTGGGACCCGTTTCAGCTCATCAAGTTAATATGTAGATAGATTCACTATTTTAATTTAAACATGTTTTAATTTAAAGAGAACTGTTGGTGTGGTGGAAACCGGTTTCTTTATTTAAACATATTTTTAATGCATGTGTAGGTATAGTGGTTATTGATAGGTATAGTTGTTATTCATGTCCCTTAGTCCAATGAACTAACGCGAGTCCAACCCATCAAGTGATGGATTTGACAAATGGACTTCAAAAGAGATTCATAGGCCATCATATTTTAACTCAAATTGAGTCTGCAGTGAACTACCCATTAGACTTCAAATTAACCCAGCCTATTGACATCCCTACATAACAGGGGACATTTGAAGAAGAGACATCGTGAAGAAAGCCTTTGTTTCAACCAATTTTCGCACTTGAGGGGGGGGGGGGGAGGGGGGACCCCTGGTTTCAAATCTAGGGGGGGTGATTGTCTGTGTGCATCCAATGACAGCGTTTTGTCATTGAACCAGCTAATCAATTAAAAAATATCAATTGTGGCCCTCAATATCGGGCATGACTAGAATTCTATTTCATTGGGGAAAATTGATAAGAGCATTAGTGGTCGTTTCTTATAATTGGCCTTTTGTGAGGTTGTACGTACACCTACGTATTAGATTCATTCAAATATATGAAATGCATTTTTTTTGGTCGGTAACGTGAACCTATATCACAAAGATGTATATATCTTGATCAAGTCTTTAACTACTAACTGATTACACTATGAGAACAAAAAAAAATGCAATATTATTTCTATGGTGTGGACATGTGAGTTCCTTTTATCTTCCTTTTGAGAGCGTTCCTGTCGCTAACTATGTCCCCAAATAAAGGTTAACAAAATGGCCATGTCAAGTCTATCGTTCAACCATTATATTCATGCTAAGTACCGTGAAAATTTGACACTTTTATGAAATAAGCAAGTTGATCAGAATGCTTTAGGAAGAGAAGACAATTAGCAAATTTTGGCAACACATCTAAACATATTTTACCCCCTACACTTCTTGAGAACGCTTAAAAATCGATTCAAATAGGTTCTTAATTAGGTACTTGAAAAATTCTACACTACGCAAAACGTTCATGACAATTACAAACATGATTGTTTATAAAAATTTTACCACTCCACACATTCAATACGTTCGTCTGAGAAGGAAGTCTTTCCTAATTGCTTTCCACCGTTTTATTTTCAGCAAAAAATCATGCTGACATCACTACAAGAAAAAGCGGAAATAGCGACCGACAAGTTCGGTCTCTATTCGATCTCTGTTCGGTCGCTGTGAGCATCTGTGAGCGAACAACCACCGCCTTGCGACCGAATATTTCGGACGCTATATATTGGTCGCTAGACAGCGACCGATTGTTGTCGGTCGTAGAATCCGTCTCTGATAGCGACTAAAATAGGTCGGTCGCACGTTCGGTCTCAAATAGAGACTGCCCGGCGTGGTCGCAGAACGGTCGCCCACAGCCACCGATAATTGGTCATTGTTTCGGTCGCTGTCAGCGATTGATTCTTTTGGTCGCTATATTGGTCGCTAACATAGAGACCGACCTAGCGACCAAACATGATCCGTCGCCATGTGTGTAGCGACCAATGTCAGCGACCGATGCGCGACGAAAATATATCCGTCGCTAATTTTATAATATTTTTTTAATAAATTTACATAAATGACTATAAATCACCTAATAAATAACAATATCATAAAACCACAATAAATCAACTTCAACTACACAAATCACAATCTCCACGAACCTCAAATTCATCACATGAAATACAAACACCCAAACTAATCATACATCTATAATAAAATGACAACATGCACACAACTAAAATGAAATCACAAATCCTCCGCATATGTGTCATCCTGGTCGTCGTCTCGTCCAACATCTCACGACGGATGATCCTGTATATCATTTAAAAAAATTAAAATCAAATACTTAATAAAGAAATCATTTTTTCTTGAAAATTAAAAGTAAGATGTTTTTCATTTAACTAAAATTGATGAATGACAGTTTTAAACGTTTTGCTCAAATCGGTAGTCCAATTTGGACTCCGTCAATTTCTACAAGTCACTCTCACCTTCCCGGTCGTGTTGGAGTCATTGACAAATTAATCGGACATATATTTTTTATTTTTGACCCTCTTAAACTCGATTAAGTGGTTCTTTTTAGGAAATCTAAATTTGAGCATCGAGCTCAAATTTGGAGTCCAATTTGAACTCCGTCAGTTTCTACATGTTACTTTCACCCCCCCATGTCGTGTTGGAATAATCGATAGATTGATTGGACCTTTCTTTTCAATTTCGGACTCTCAAACCCAAGTTCATAGATTTGAAACTCACTACAAGAAATCTTAGTTCTGCCTACAAAAATTGCTTATGCTCTAGTATATTCGTAAGCTATTCGTATGGATATGCATATCTATACTTACGAACTGTACCTATCTTAGGGATATCAGACGAATTTTGTTCATGAACTTTTAAGATATATCTATCCCTATGGCGTGGTATTAAGCATAAATAAAATCATATACTTACGGAGTATGTTACTGTAAGAAAATAGTAGGTATAAACATAATCTAAAATTTTTCCTTATAAAAAAATTTCAAAACACCCTCCAAAATTTTTTGCATCGCGAGCAAACTTAATTTTCTCTCCAAACTCGAAGCATCTGCCAAACCTTCCCCAATCGAGAACACCCCCCAAAACCACACTGCGTGATCCCCCTCCCTCCCTTCCCTCACCTACGCCACTGGCGATCTCCCCCCTCGATCCCCCCTTGATGAGTGATCTCCCCCTTGATGCAGTCAGACGATTTGAGGAAAAGGGCGACTTCGGCGAAGGAGGTACACAGCAGGGTGCCCCCGGCCCCATGGACGCGGCGTCCTTGGGGCGCTCCAGTTCAGCTTGGGAAAGACGACATCGCCTTCTCTTTTCCTCCGTCCTCTCCCCCGTCTCATCCATGTCGTTCTGCATCCAGAAGCAGCTGCTCGGGGTAGGCAATGCCCGTCGTTGCCCCACCGACGTCCTTCACAAGCGTTCCAAGATCTCCACGCGGCCAGCCTCGTTCCGTATATTCTTCGCCGCCGCCAGCGGCTCTCCCAACTATGCACTCTCCTCTTCATCCTCCCAGAAAATGGGCTCCGACAGGTCCCTTTGAAAAAAAGCCCTAGCCATTTCTGCTGCTGCTGCCAGCATCGGCCTTGTCCTCAACCTGTCTCCATTCCCCTCTGTGCTGCCCACAGACAGAACCCTAATCTGCACTCCGCTCTCCTGTTTGATCTTCTCCACTATCTTTCCCCCTTTCCCGAGCACGCAACCCACCTGACTACTTGACGCCAGCAACCGGCACATCACGAGGCCTTGGATCTCCTTCTCCACGCCGGTGCCCGTACCCTCCTTGTAAGGACCCAGAATCCGCATTACCAGTAAATAACCAGTAAGCCGAAATCTGACCCGCTAACCCACGAGACAAGCTCGGAAGGGTAAAAAGTGAAAGTCCGAGGAGACTATATATAAGAAGATACACACCATGCAAAGCTGTAAAATTTCACTATACATAAACATAACATGTACAACTCAGAGTCCGAGCTAAGTACAGAGTACAGAAGTACAACAAAAAGTACTACTCACTGCAGCTAGGGCACACCAACACCGGAGTGGCTAGACTCGCCTGGAATGGGAGTCAACGACGACCCACCTGAAAGGGAAGGGAGTGAGTCTCAAGAAAAGAGACCCAGTAGGGAAATATAACCCCACTGGTAACAGTACTAAAGTGCGGAAAGTAAAAACAGAAAGTAAATACACGTCGCAACACAACTCAAAACTGTAAACCTCGCGGCTCAGTAACACACACTCACACACACAGTAAGTAGGACTCAGCTAGGGTCTGTGGCTCGGCGTCCCATCACCATAGAGGCTCTCAACCCCAGCCACGTGTGCACACTACAGACACTCTCTCTCGCGTCTGGTCCACGACCGATTTTCCCCCTACGCCTGACCCTAGCGGTAGAGAAGGGGCTCCACGGAGACCGGCTCAAAACCACCACAAGGAGTACGCACAGGACAGAGTCGCACTCGGCATCCTGGCTCACTAGCGGAGGACAACCACACGCTACTCATCTAGACGGAGTCGCACCCACGCCTCGGAAACACAACAGAAACGGGCACGCGATAACACAACGCGCGTACAACATACAGAGCACACTCAACGTCTGAAACTCCGTACAATAAGTGAACACCTTGTGTCACAACTAATTACTTCTATGCACAGGCGGAGTCACACTCTAAGCCTGGCCAGAATGTGTTATTAGGGTGGACATCACACGTTAACACCTTAAAACACAAAACCCAAGCCTGCTGGGACACAGGATATCAACGACAGCATCGATTGTCGCCAACCTTAATGTAGACGGCACACACAATGCCGTTAACCCTAATTCAACGGCAATCGACCTTGTCATTTATATCAACTTTGAAGATCTCAACGTCAACAAATGTGGACGTTAAGCTCTCCAGTCCCCAAAACCCAAAACAGTGCCGGGTCAGTCCAATTGGGTAGAATCTCCCAATAGAACGCCAAGTGATGGAGGGAAATACTTCCTCACATCATCTAACATTACCAGAACTTCAAAGATAAGCGATCCAACACTTGAATCACTCAAAACACCCAAAATCCCGGCATGGTATAACCCAACCCTAAAATGCAAATAGCATACTAAACTACACAATTAAGCATGCTAATCTGCTAAGGAGGGTTACAGGAGTTAAGTCCCTACCTCAGAACGCCTTAAAAACTCCCAAACAGCCACTAATCACGCCGGAACCCCTCGAAGTCTCCGCGCGAATCGCACCAAATCTTCGCATTTCCCGCCCGATCAAGCACCGCCACGCATACCAGAGCCTTCCCACGAACTCCTATCAACCAACAGAAGCAGTGGAAACAGACAAAGGCAAAAGTGGAGGGAAAGGGAGGAAAGGAGAAGAAGAAGTTCTGCTCTCGGGTTGCCCTATTTCTACAGGTGCGACAAATAGACGTCCACATGCCTTGCCGCCTACTTGAACTGCCAATGGGTGACGTCCGGAGCACTTGCCGTCAAGTTCAACGACAAACGTCGACATCGCTGGACGCTAACTCAAGTCAACGGCTAGACCCTGCCGCCAACTACAAGTTAAGACAATAGATCTTGTCGTCAACCACAGAACCTTTACAAGACCCAATAAGGATCCACTAAGACCCGAAAACCTTACAGCTCTCCCCCCTAAGGAATTTTCCCTCAAATTTTAAATAACGAAAAGAAAGAAGACTCACCAAAGAGGGACAGAAACTGCTCGCGCATTTCATCCTCTCGCTCCCATGTTGACTCACCACCTGAATGCCGCTGCCACGCAACACGAACTAAGGGGATGGCCTTGTTCCTCAACCTCTGAACTCGGCGATCCTCAATATGCAACGGAAACTCTTGTACAGTCAACACTGGAGTCACCTCAGACCACTCTGTACTCGGAGAATGTGAGACTCGTCAAAAGGTACCTCCGAAGCATCGACACATGGAACACATCGGACTGCTGCAACAACTCGACGGAAGCTCAATTCGTACGCCAAACCTCCGACACGCTCAGTAATGGTGAAAGGTCCAATAAAAGTGAGGACTCAACTTTCCACGCTTACCAAAACCTCACCACTCCCTTCATAGGGACACATGAACAAACACCTGGTCTCCTACCTGAAACTCGAGCTGTCGTCTGCGCTGATCTGCATAACTCTTCTGTCGACTCTGAGCTGACTGAAGCCTCTGCCTTACAAGCTGAACTACCTCAACTGCCTGCTGTACCAACTGGGCCTGTGAACAATCCGTTCGCCAACCTCGAACCAGTCAAGAAGAGGAGTGCGACACGGTCGTCCGTACAAAGCCTCATATGGTGCCAAACCGATATTGGGTGAGTGATAACTATATTATATGCGAACTCGACCAACGGCAAGTGAGCTGTCCAGACCCCTGCCACTCCAGACAACAAGCTCAGCATGTCCTCTAAAGTCTGAATAGTCCGCTCTGACTGACCATCTGACTGAGGGTGGTAGGCGGAACTAAAAGCCAACTCTGTCCCCAAAGCTCTCTGGAAAACTGCGCCAGAATCCAGAAGTGAAGCGAGGATCCCTATCTGACACAATAGAGATCGGTACTTCGTGCAAGGAACAATTCGCTCTACGTACAACGCGGGCCAACCTACCACACCCCAACTAGTCCTGACAGGCAAGAATCTGGAAGTCTTCGTCAATCTGTCCACAAGAACCCAAATGCTGTCAAAACCTCCAGCTGTCCTCGGCAAACCACAAACAAAGTCAGTCACACATGGTCCCACTCCACATCGGAATCTCTAACGGCTGCACAAGTCCTCCTGGACGCTGATGTTCGGCCTTCACCTGCTGACAGACCAAACACCTAGCAACAAAAGCCGCTATGTCTCTCTTCATCCAGGCCACCAAAACTGACGTCTCAACCTGTGATACATCTTGGTCGACCTGGATGAATCGAGTACCTGGAACCATGTGCCTCCTGCAACACAATTTCCTGACAGACTCCTCAACAGGAACATAGAGTCTATCTCGGAACCTAACAGTCCCGTCTTCGCAAAGCTCAACCTTTGGAAGAAGCAACACACTGTGTAATTCAGAATCTGCTTGCTGAGCCTCAGCAACCTGTCTCACAACGGCGGGAGCCGCCAACAAACTGCCCAATACACACTGTCGACGACTGGACGAAACTCTGAAACACCCTTCTGTCGCAGACTGCCACAACTGCCACTCTCTAAGCATCAGATGACTCATCTGTGCTTTCCTACTCAAGGCATCTGCAACTACATTCGCCTTTACAGGCTTATACTCAATGCTAAAATCATAGTCCTTCAGATATTCCATCCATCGACGCTGCCTCAAATTCAGATCCCTCTGAGAAAACACATATCTCAAACTCTGGTGGTCGGTACGGACAACAAAACTCACTCCGTACAGGTAAAGACGCCAAATTCTCAAAGCAAACGCCACAGCTGCAAGCTCTAGGTCATGGGTCGGGTAACTCTCCTCGTGGGGCTTAAGCTGGCGAGACGCATAAGCCACCACCCGGCCTTGTTGCATCAAAACCACACCCAGACCAACACCTGAAGCATCTGTGCAAACCTCAAAACCCTCCTCACCTAAAGGTAAGGCAAGGACCGGCGCTGACGTAAGCAGTCGCTTCAACTCTATGAAGCTCTGCTCACAGCTCCGACATACAACGGAACTCCCTTTCCGTCAACCGAGTCAAGGTGCAGCAACCTGAGAAAAGTCTCGAACAAACCTGCGGTAGTAACTTGCCAAATCCAGAAAGCTAAAATCTCAGACACAGATCTGGGACTCTCCCACTGCAAAACTGCCTCGACCTTCATGGATCTACAGAACTCCCTCACCTGAGATCACGTGCCCTAAAAAGTGAACATGTTGTAGCCAAAACTCACACTTACTAAGTTTGGCATACAACTGGTGCTCTCGCAAAGTCTACAACACGATCCTCAGGTGCTCGGCGTGCTCCTCCTCCGAAACGGAGTACACCAGATGTCATCAACAAACACTACGACAAACGGTCCAAGAACTGGTGGAACACCCGGTGCATCAGATCCATGAAGGCTGCTGGAGCATTGGTGAGCCCAAACGGCATCACCAAAAACTCAAAATGTCCATATCTGGTCCGAAAAGCATCCTCTCAATGTTAGAGTCTCTAATCCGCAACTGATAGTAGCCCGACCTCAGGTCAATCTTCGAAAAGACATGAGCAGACTGAAGCTGATCAAAGAGATCGTCAATCCTAGGCAAAGGATACCTATTCTTGATGGTCACTTGTTCAGCTTCCTATAATCAATACACATCTCAGGCTACCATCCTTCTCCTTACAAACACAACAGGTGACCCCCAAGTAGAAAAGCTAGGGAAATATAGCCCTTCTCCAACAACTCCTCAAGCTGCCTCTTCAGCTCCCTCAACTCTGTTGGTGCCATACGGTACGGTGCCTGTGCAAATGGTACAGTGCCAGGAACTAACTCAACAGTAAATTCAATCTCTCTCTCTGGCGGGTGGTAAACCAGGTAACTCTCAGGAAAAACATCCGAAAAACTCACACCTACGGGAATGTCCCCCACTCCCGTGGCAACCTGGTCAAGGGTAATAGCAGAAACTAGAAAATCCTGACAACCAGAGGCAAGCAACCTCCCTGCCCTCAAAGCAGAAACTAGAAAGCGAGAAGTAAGAGGTACGATACCTTGGAAGTAGAACGCCGCTTCCCCAGGTATCCGCAAGTGCACCCTCTTCTTCTGGTAATCCAGCACTGCACCATACCGCTCTAACCAGCCATACCAAAATCACATCATAGTCCTACAACTGCAAAGCAAACAAGCGAGCTGACAACCACTGATCCTGCAACTGCACAGGTACCTCCTCGAGACAGTAGGACGTAAGGACAAAGTCCTGTCGGCAACTCTACTGCTAGCTCAACAGACTCTCCCGAACTCAACTCTCCAAGGGAGTCTAAAAACTCCTCAGACACAAAAGAGTGAGAGGCACCGGAATCAAACAAAACTCTAGCAGTATAACCAAAAACTGTAACAGTACCTTCCACTAGCTGAGCTGCGTCCGCGTCTGCACGGGTCAAGTGAGTAACACGACCTCTACCTCTCGACCCACCAGAACCTCCGGTCCGCTGACGCTGCTGCACGGGTGCCTGCTGCTGCTGCTGTTGCTGCTGTACTCGGGGCTGTGACTGGTCTACTGCTGCGGCACGAGAGGTAACAAAGGACAATCTCGCGCCATGTGACCCATGGTCAACACCGGTAACACTGACCAGCAAAAGTACGCTGGTACCTGCTGCGAAGGCTGCCTACTGGCTGCTGAACACTCCCAACAGACTGCTGTCTGCTCTGCCTGCCTCTTATCACACCGAAACTTCCTCCGAGATCCTGACTTCGCCATCGTCCCAGTAGAAGTGGACGCGTAGGAAGTTGCAGTCCTCGGAGTCGTCTGCACACTACCCTGCTGCTGTCGAGGCTAAGTCAGAACTACCTGCGTCTGAACCTCTGCGCTCCGAGCACGGGTCCGTAAAGTGTCTGCCTCCAACTACGCTGTTGATAGGCCGCGTCCAAATCTGTAACGCGCGCAACTATCAGCGCCTGCCTGAGCTTGGCCTCAAGCCCCTCACAAACTGCTGAGTCCTCAGACCCTCATCTGCCATAATATGCGGAGCATAACGCCTAGCTACAAATCTGGCCTTGTACTGCACTACAGTAAAGTCCCTCTGCTGCAAGTCCAGAAACTGGTACAACCTCTCCGTCCGGACGTTAAGTAGGACAAAGCTCTCTCAAAGAAACAACAAAACTGCCCGGAATCTGTCTAAGTGGGCGAGAATGAAAAGTAGTCTCCCACTCAGAGGACCACCAAGTCAACGCTTGCGCCTACAAAGGTAACTAGCTAGCAACACTCGCTCCTCGGGAAACACACTCCATGGAACGGAAAGTCCGCTCAATGCATCTAACCACGCCCGTGCAATGTCTGGATTAGGCTGGCCAAAAAACTGAGGAGGCTGAAACTGCAAGAACTCCCTCACACCTTCCCAGTACCACCATGATTGGGTACCGGCGCATCTCGGTGCTGTGCTAAAAACTGAGCCATCCCCTCAAGAAATCGAGTCATGTCTAATCCCTGAGCTACCTGAGGAGGAGGGGTGGCGGCGGTGGCGGAACAATACCACTGTGTGCGTCCGTGGCAAAGGCTGCGTCTGCTGAGGTGGCGGAGCATCTCAGCCTCCTGACGAGTCACCTGCTCAGCCACTCCCTCTCTAGGACGTCGCCTAGGTGCCATAGTACTATACACAGAGCAAAAATACACACATGAAACACTAACTAACTCCAGATTAAATAGCTGCAACTGTACTCTTTGTACTGAGTCTACATAATGGGTATTTCCTTATATATATCATCAATCAGGCAGCTGAGGACCAAACTGTAACGAACCCAGAATCCGCATTACTAGTAAATAACCAGTAGCCGAATTCTGACCCGCTAACCCACGAGACAAGCTCGGAAGGGTAAAAAGTGAAAGTCCGAGGAGACTATATATAAGAAGATACACACCAGGCAAAGCTGTAAATTTCACTATACATGAACATAACATACAACGCAGAGAGTCCGAGCTAAGTACAGAGTACAAAAGTACAATAAAAAGTATACTCACTGCAGCTAGGGACACCCAACACCGGAGTGGCTAGACTCGCCTGGAAAGGGAGTAGTCACGACGCCACCTGAAAGGGAAGGGAGTGAGTCTCAAGAAAAGAGAACCAGTACAGTAGGGAAAAGTAACCCCCCCCGATAACAGTACTAAAGTGCGGAAAGTAAAAACAGAAAGTAAATACATGTCGCAACAAACTCAAAACTGTAAACCTCGCGGCTCAGTAACACACACTCACACACACACAGTAAGTAGGACTCAGCTAGGGTCTGTGGATCGGCGTCCCGTCACCACAGAGGCTCTCAACCCCAGCCAGTGTGCAACTACAGACGCTCTCTCTCGCGTCTAGTCCACGAATGGTTTTCCCCCTACGCCTGACCCTAGCAGTAGAGAAGGGGTTCCACGGAGACGGCTCAAAACCACCACAAGGAGTACGCACAGGACAGAGTCGCACTCAGCGTCCTGGCTCACTAGTGGAGGACAACCACGCTAGTCATCTAGCGGAGTCGCACCCACGCCTAGGAAACACAACAGAAATGGGCATGCGGGTAACACAACGCGCGTACAATAGACAGAGCACACTCAACGTCTAAAACTCTGTACAAAAGTGGAAACACCTCGTGTCACAACTAATTACTTTCTATGCACAGGCGGAGTCACACTCTAAGCCTGGCCAGAATGTGTTATCAGGGTGGACATCACACGCAGCACCTTAAAACACAAACCCAAGCCTGCTGGGACACAGGATATCAACGGCAGCATCGATTGGCGCCAACCTTAATGTAGACGGCACACACAATGCCGTTAACCCTAATTCAACGGCAATCGACCTGTCATTTATATCAACTTTGAAGATCTCAACATCAACAAATGTGGACGTTAAGCTCTCCAGTCCCCCAAACCCAAAACAGTGCGGGTTAGTCCAATTGGGTAGAATACTCCCAATAGAACGCCAACTGATGGAGTGAAATACTTCCTCACATCATCTAACATTACCAGAACTTCAAAGATAAGCGATCCAACACTTGAATCACTCAAAACACCCCAATCCTGGCATGGTATTACCAACCCTAAAATGCAAATAGCATACTAAACTACACAATTAAGCATGCTAATCTGCTAAGGAGGGTTACAGGAGTTAAGTCCTACCTCAGAACGCCATAAAAACTCCCAAACAGCCACTAATCGCGCCGGAACCCCTCGAAGTCTCCACGATATCGCACCAAATCTTCGCGTTTCCCGTCCGATCAGCACTGCCACGCGTACCAAAGCCTTCCCACGAACTCCCATCAACCAACAGAAGCAGTGGAAACAGACAAAGGCAAAAGTGGAGGGAAAGGGAGGAAAGGAGAAGATGAAGTTTTGCTCTCGGGTTGCCCTATTTCTACAGGTGCGACAAATAGACGTCCACACGCCTTGCCGCCTACTTGAACCGCCAATGGGTTGACGTCCGGACCGCTTGCCGTCAAGTTCAACGACAAATGTCCACATCGCTGGACGCTAACTCCAAGTCAACGGCTAGACCCTGCCGCCAACTACAAGTTAACGACAATAGATCTTGTCGTCAACCACACAGAACCTTTACAAGACCCAATAAGGATCCACTAAGACCCGAAACCTTACACTCCTCCTCCACCGTCTTCTCTTCCTCCACCCTCAAAATTCTCTCGAATACCCTCACCAACACCCTCTGCGCAGGCGAGGCAGACTCCTCCCCGTCCCCATCTCCCCATCCGCTGCCACCTGCCTCCTTCCTATCCTCGTTTCTTAGAGGACTGCCTCTTTTGATTTAACAAAATCAGCGCTAAAATCCTTAGTTTTGTTGGGAAAATACTGATAATAGGTGTTGTTTCCCTGGCAGAGATGCGGCTGCTCTAGCAAAGTTTTGGTCTTGGATGGAAGAAGTGGTCTAGAGGATTGTGGTAACAGAAGTAGAAGTTGCTGACAGGCTGCTAGAATTTCGTTCAAAGCAGACTGGGTTTATTGGCACAAGCTTTGACACTATAAGTGGTACATTTGGCTATACTTTATTCAAATCATGTGATGTTAGCTTCTACACTTAAGCACTACATTTTGTTTTTATTTGTTCCTTCTACTATACATGTTGCAGATTAGCATTAGCAGTGGCTGTCTTATAGTGATTAGAATTAGCAGTGGCTATCTTATAGTGTCTTATATGATTGACTAAAGCAGCATTGATGTTGCAGGAACTGGTGCAAATGGTGCCATCATACATTATAAGCCCGAATCGGATAGTTGTAGTATCATGGATGATAAAAACCTCTTTCTACTTGACAGTGGTGGTCAATATGTCGATGGTACTACTGACATCACAAGGACTGTTCATTTTGGTGAACCAACTTCACGACAAAAGGAATGCTTCACCAGAGTCTTACAGGTTTTGTTGTTTGCATTTTCTTGATCTGCTTGCTTATATATTTGTTACAGTATTTAATACCTATGTCACCAGAATCATTTCCCCATTGCTGGAATCATCTCTCTCGCTTTAGTTTAAAATTTCACAAGCAGATTTATCTTTTTGATTTATGATTCTGATATCAGCTTATGTTACATTTTTATTAAAAAATTCCAATATTTTTCTCTAGCTTTTCTGGACTGTTTAGCTGGAGTCTATTAGGTTACTGATTCTATGATTTTTTTTTGGAAGATAACCAGAAAAGACAATTTCTTATCTATGGTTTGGATTCATTCTATATTTAGGCGATTGTGTTTTCAAGTCTCCACCATGTGGTGACACCAACCTCTCCATATATTTTTGTACAAAATATTTGCTTATGCATAAAGTGAGAGTCAAATGGACCTCTTATCCCCTTGAGTCATTGCTTGATTAAGAGGTGTTGAGTACAATAGTGCTTTGGCCTTCTGTTGATTGTGAGGTTAGGTGACTTTTTGGAAACTGCTTGAGATGGTCCAAGGTATCAGAAAATTGCAGTATTGCATCTTAAAACCAGAGTCTTTATAACTGTAAAAAAGATGAAGTATCCAGGCTATCATGGAGTGTCTTTGTGAATATATGGAGAAGAATTGATATATGAATATATGCCAGAGTTTCTTTTAATGTAACATTATATTTGAGTATAGGAAATTTAATTCCGGTCACATTTGTATCTTATCTAAGTAGGTGATTTCTTTCCATTGTGTGTGTTGCATCCTCTGGTTGGGAACATCAAAGATCAATCATAATAACTTGTTTATCAAGATAACTAAACTCAAGTCTTTTTAAGAGCCATTGTTCTCGTACGAGATGGGCAAATTGTGGGCAGCTTGGATGCAAATGCTTCCAAATGAAAAGGGAGGATATTCTGGGTGCATTGATAGGTATTAACTGGAAGAGAATGTTTGCACCTTCAACAATTGGCGTGGTAAGCTCACTGAAGTACTTAACTTCCTATTTTTTATTTGAGAACCATGTTGCAACCTATGTTTCTTTAGCTTGTTGTCTCTCTTGTCGGTGTGCAGTGACAGGGCAATTCCTGCTGTGTTTCTTTAGCTTATAATAGAGAACCTTGCTAGCCCCTAGGATTCAGCTTGATAGCTGTGGAAACATCAAAATAGACTGTTAGGTTTTGAAGAGTTTGCAATATGGGTCTATCTGTCTTCCATCTTAATGCATATAACATTGACTGTCAGTTGCTTCCTGCTCCCTGCTATATTCATAGGTGTGTGATTTGCCTTTTAAGTTGTCATTGAGCAGGAAATTACAGTAGCAATTTAGAGTTGAATATTTTGGCATTTGATTCCATAAAATGGCGCAATCAATTATGAATAAGGGTACAGTTTAATAGAGACTGATCTTGTTCTTTTTTCTTGTCCAAATCCAAAAGTAAGCATGTGAAAAGTTGATCATAGTGTCTATCCACGATCCAAAATGGTGCGATGATTATTTTCTTATTACAGTACTGCCTCTTTCTGCTCTAATTTTGTTGCTGTTCTATTTTACTTAATATTCTGTATTGTTCTCAAGTCTCATGATTATTGGTCATATTAATTGTTTTTTAAAATCCGTCTCCAATGGTGGCTAGAATGCATTCGGTCCCTGTCAATGATCAAGAGGACAAGACATTTTGTGTTTTTTCCCCTACCTTCTCAAAAATTTTGCAGCCCCCTCCTTGACATCATCTCACTGGGAGATGGGTTGAACTGAGATCTCACAGGCATGCACATTCCCTGTGGTAGGATCCCCAAGGTGGGTTTGACCCTTTGAGCTCCCATCAGCATTCCACAAACTTGAACTTTTTTCTGATTTCATGTAGGCTGCACTTTGTACTTTTTGTACATGATGCTTTCATTCAATAACATTTACTGATTCCTAGTTTTGATCTGTCATGCAGAACTACTATCCTTTTAATTCCAATCTGTTCAGGTGCCTCTTCTTTTATCTGAGCCCACGAAGTCTAGCTTCCTCTCTCTATTGATCTTTTGTTTTCCTTTTGCAGTGGAAATAACACTGCACAATGCATCGGATCCTTTGAACTATGGGCACTAGGGGAGATGTTGCTGGTAGCTTAAGTAATATTTATTTATTTATTTTTTGGGTGGGAGGGAGAGAATCACAAAAAGTCTATCTTTTTACAAGCAATTGTGCTATTAATCCTTCTCATCCTGTAGCTTTGTCCATAGAGATTTGAAGGAGCAGGAAATAGGAGTGTTTGCCTCTATTCCAGTGACTTCAATAGGTTGCCATACTTTCTAATCAACAAGTTCAGAAGCTGCAGAATACTAGTAATGAACAATTTTAAGTCAAATATCTACTAAGATTCAGGTTCATTTACTTACTTCTCAAAATTGTCATTAGTTTGCTTCATTTTGTGTTGATTAACTACAATGATGTGAGGCATAGTTTGGCTGGGACTGTATGAATTGACTGACTCCCCAACCTGGCAAGTCAGAAAACTGTGCTGGGTAGTGGGCTTTTTCGACCTTTTCATGGCCCAGTTATGATAAGACCAAGAACCATTGATTCCCCCTCGTGGTTTGGAATTTTTTTTTGTTGGTTCCCCTCCCAGCCATGGCGGTGGCTTTTGGCCGCCAAAAATCGCAGATTGTTTGTGATCTCTGCAGGTTACATTTTAAATTTTGATTAGTATCCACATATAAGATATGTAAGATCCATTTTTTCCTGTCAACCAAAATATAAAGGAAAATTTATACTTATATTATAAAAGAATGTCACAATGTCACTTTTAATCATCCTCTTTGGCTGGTATAGGAAATGCTTCTTCTTTTCCTTGCGTTATTTTGATACTAGTGTAATGGTTTGATGACATATTCCTGCATTACTGTTTATTAAGCATATTGTTTCTTTTGTTATAAATATCCTCACACAGTACTTATTGACCACCTATTGTTGCTTTTTGCAGGAATATGTCTGCTGAAACCTGTCTTCGTCCAAGGACAAAGCAAACTCTTCACAAATCTCCTCTCACCACTTGTGAACAATTTCATCTACTAATAATTAACTTGCTCTTCTGAACAGACTTTAGCACTAGTATGTGAATGTGAAGAATGATGTTTATGTCATCTTTTATTACATATGTTTGTTAACTTTAATGTGTTTTATATTATAATGTGTTGTGCATTGTGAATGAGTGGGTGTGAATGTGTGTGGATGTAAATGTGGAATATGGATCTAAATGTGGATGTGTATGTGTGGAACTAAATGTGGATGTGGATGTGTGTGTGGAAACTAAAAGTGGATGTGTATGTGTGGAACTAAATGTGGAAGTATGTGTTGATCGATCCAAATGTGAATGTGTGGATTAATTGTGGATGTGTACATGTTGATCCAATTGTCTGTAAATGTAGACATAAATGTAGGTGAATGTGGATCCATTTAAATATATTACTTTTTTTTTTGCTGAAACAAAATACTTATGGTGTATGTGGCCGTAGGTAAACATACTTGGTTATGGTGTACGTGGCCGTAGGTAAACATATTTACTTATGGTCTGTTTAGCCGTAGGGAAACATACTTGCTTATGGTGTACGTGGCCGTAGAGACACATCCTTACGGTTTAAATTGTCGTAGGGATATTCGGCATCACTGAGTCTATCCTTACAAAAAATATGACTACGGTTAACATCGCCGTAGCCAAAAACAGATATCCTTATGGTGTTACTTACGGCTACCAACACCGTCACTATAGCTATATACTTACGGAGTTTAAAACACCGTAGCTTAGGCCTTTGCCGTCGGACTTTAGCCGACGAACCCAACCGTAGGGTAACACCGTAAGCAAAGACTATGCTTACGATTTTTGGTTATCTACCTACGGTGTTTGGACGTAAGCAAAGCCTGGTTTTCCTGTAGTGACTAAAGTAGTTAAGAAAATGCAAAATTGTTTGTCCAGGCCATATCGGGAGTCCAATTTGGACTCCGTCAGTTTCTACAAGTCATTCTCACATTTCCGGTCGTGTTGGAGTCATTGACAAATTAATCGGACCTATTTTTATATTTTTGACCCCCTTAAACCTGATTAAGTTAGTTCTTCTTAAGAAATGTAAATTTGAGCATCAAGCTCAAATTTGGAGTCGAATTTGAACTCTGTCAATTTCTACTGGTTACTTTCACCTCCCATGTCGTGTTGGAACAATCGATAGATTGATTGAACCTCTCTTTACAATTTCAGACCCTCAAACCCAAGTTCATAGATTTGAAACTAAACTAGTTAAGAAAATGCAAAATTGTTTGCCCAAGCCATATCGAGAGTCCAATTTGGACTCCGTCAGTTTCTACAAGTCACTCTCACCTTCCCGGTCATGTTGGAGTCATTGACAAATTAATCGGATCTATTTTTTTATTTTTGACCCTCTTAAACCCGATTAAGTTAGTTGTTTTTAAGAAATGTAAATTTGAGCATTGAGCTCAAATTTGGAGTTCAATTTGAACTCTGTTAGTTTTTACGGGTTACTTTCACCCCCCATGTCGTGTTGGAACAATCGATAGATTGATTGGACCTTTCTTTTCAATTTTGGACCCTCAAACCCAAGTTCATAGAGTTAAGAAAATGATATTTTCCCCTCCTCAATCTAAATTCTTATATTTTGTAAGATGATATTTAGAGTTAACAAATAGAAAATCAATCAAATAAAATACTTACCGGAGGTTGCTGTGCAGGAGGTGCTCTATTACCAGGAATTCTCAATTTTGCGAGCATCTGGGAGACGGTCTGAGAGACGATGGTTGAAATATTATGAGAGACGGTCTCGTTGACGATCACCCTAAACATATCCGGAGTCATGGTCGGGGCGACACTGGAAGAACCACCTGGGGCTGCTGGTGTGATAAATGGAGAGGTCGCATGTGAGACCGAACTCGAGCATGATGATATCACTCTGGTCGTGCCCAAGCTATGTCTAAAACCATAGACATGGCCTTTCTTGGGTGCCCCAGATGCTGCAACCCAAATGTCAGGATCCAACTCTGGATGCTGACTGTCATCCCCATACCTCTCATCTATTCCTCTACTATATGACTCCTACAAAAAAAAAAAAAAAAAATTATTCTACAGTTTAATTTTAAATGAAAACTATTAGTGTATACACTTACCGCTACCTCCCAAGATTTCTTACTAATGTAATAATTTGTCCCTTTCTTCTTATAAGTTTCATAAAAAAGTTCTTGAAATTGAGGTGGCCGCTTAACCTGTACTTCCTGTTTTTCAAATAAATCACAGTTTATTATTAAATTTAAAAAAGTTCAGAAATGTAGAAGTGTACTTACCAATCTCGCTTTATGCGTCGCAAAGGAGATAGATCCACTCGTGTGTACATTCGCTTCAGGATGCGCTGCTCTGTTTTGCTTTGCTTTGCTTGAATTTTCATTCCATTTCCCCGCTCCCCAAATGTCACACAGCTCCGTCCAATACTCCTTTCTCATCCACACAGGCCCATGCTCCTTCCATTGGTTCTTATCTGTACTTGCACATGCTCTTTCTGCATTTTTTCGGACATTGTACATAAGATGTTTGAAATTTGCTCTTGCAGTAGTTGTCCATGCAGATCTAGCATGTAACTCATCTGAATACTCTGTGAATCGATGATTCCTCTACATATTAACAAAAAATAAATTATATGTTGCATAACAATAAGTGTGTTAAAATAAGAATTGAAAATGACTTAATATGATAAAATAAGATACATACCAAGAACATAGAGAACAATAAATCCTAAACATCCATCGAAAAATCAGAAAAGCGATGGATGGGGCTTGGAAAATGTGCTTGAATTGTCTTTGTAATAAATTGTGATGCTTGGGCTGGCTCTATTTTATTCCTGAAATTGAAAATATTAATACCACAATGACGAATAGATAACAAAAATAATGCATTACATACCCTTCATTTATCCACACTGCCTGCATCGTCTCATTATAACTACCCTCCCCCTCATGATGACTCGTCTCGTCATCAGCATGTACTATACAAATTAAATAGTATAAATAAAAAAAACTATATAAAAAGAAATGTAAATGAACATACCTGGCTCAGATGGTGGAGGTGTAGATCCACTCGCCATGTGTGATGGAGATGCAGAGGCCGTCAATCTACCTGCTGTCAGTGGTAAAGGTGCAGAGGTCATGGGTCCTATAAGGATAAGAATAAGATACCACAAAAACATAAAGAATTATTTTAAACAAATACTACAATGCATTCTACATGAAAGTATACATACTACTACCGGTGGTAGAAGTGCAGAGGTCGGTGGTACCGGTATAGAGGTCGTAGGTCCTGTGAAAATAAGAATAAGTTACCACGATGACATAAAGAATTATATTAAATAAATACCGCAATGCATATAAATCAAAGTATACATACCTACTGCCGGTGGTAGCAGTGCAGAGGTCGGTGGTAGAGGTGTAGAAAAGGAAGTAGATCTCCTCCCACTACCCTCTCCCCTCCCACCTGAAGAAGTCCCACGCCGTCCTCGAACCATATCTTCAACTGGTAATAAAATACATGCATATTCATCAAATAGTGAGAAAGAAAGTTACATAGTATTAAAATTTTAGGTAAAATTGTCTACAATTAATCAAACATTCTCCATTTCATCTTCAGATGTTGGAGATATATCAAATTTAGCATTCACATCTTCATTATCAGATTCATTTTGATCACTAATATATTCCTCCTCATCGGAGTCCCCTAACTGTATTTCAGGTTGTTCTAGATCGACTTCTTCCACTTCATTCTCTTTAGATAAAGATGGTGCCTCCACAGATTCATCACTAGAAGCAGGCAACTCTACATCATCACCCAAGTCTGATTGAAAGAATTCGACAATCACATCCAACTCTACTGTTTTAGTCAAATCCAACTCATAATATGAGAAAACCCTTGTCTTAACCTTGCAAACTGCTCACCAATCATTTCTTTCTTTATTTCTAGACGATGGATACTTTGTATAACAGACCTGCTAGGCTTGTGCGGCCAAAATGAATGGATCATAAGTATTCAATTTGGACTTATGTCTGATATCGACAATCCCATATGTTGTGTCATTTCGAACAGAATTAGGATCAAACCAATGACACTTGAACAAAAATATATGGTTGTCATCTCCAAGATATTACAATTCTAAGATCTCCTCAATAATACCATAATAATCACATTCATTTTCATTATATGTACTTCCTTTCACACATACCCCGCTATTCATTGTTGACTTATTCTGCCCATATTGTCTAGTGCGAAATCTATACCCATTCACAATAAATGTTGGATATGAACGTGCAACTTTCGATGGGCCATAACTGATCTCTCGAATTCTTTGATCAGTAATAAACCATTTTCAACCTACATATGGAGAGCACACTAGTCAGAATTTGTCATTGGCCTAACAAGGAAAAATAGTAGTAATAATGCTTACACGATATTTCAGCCAAGAAGCCAATGATTTCTCTCGTTCTTTTTCAACCTCCATGTTAGTGAGATATGGACATCTTTGGATTAATTTTGAGTCAAATTGTCTGTATTACGAACATTAGAGTATTATAGATGGAATGAAAAATAACAAGTTATGGACATAACGTAATGTGAGCAGACCACTTACGCAACATAAGATTCAACCTCCATACAATTTAAAAGGATGTAAATTTCTGCACACTGCAATTCTCTATCATTTAGCATCCGACTCGAAGAACGTCCATACGCACGTCCAAGATACTTAAATATAGAGAGCCAATCAGACTGAACAGAGTCTCCCCCATCATCATTACATGGTGGCCGAGTACGACGAGTTTGTATCTCAGGTTCAAAATACATTGAACAGAAATTTGATATTTCTTCCATAATGTACGCCTCCGCAATGGAACCCTCTACCTTTGCCTTGTTGCGAACTTTCATTTTCAATTCATGCATGCACCTACCAGAATGTTCATAGGATAATGAAAAACACATCAAAAGAAATTGAATTATGAGGAGAAAAAATATATAAATTACCTCTCAAATGGATACATCCATCTAAATTGTACTAGCCCTCCTATTTTAGCCTCGTATGGTAAGTGTATAAGCAGGTGCTCCATTGAATCAAAGAATGAGGGTGGAAATATCTTTTCCAATCTACAAACTGTCGTGATCACATTCTGTTCAATAGTTTCCACATCTTCATACCTGAGCTCTGATGCACATAAAATTTTGAAAAACTGACTTAACTCAGTCATCGCTCCCCATATCGACTTCGGCAGCATATCATGAAATACAATAGGTAGCAACCTCTGCATGAACACATGACAGTCATGACTTTTCATTCCATATATTTTCCCCTCATTTGTATTCACGCAACGAGCAATGTTGGACACATAACCATCTGGAAATCTCAATTGTTTTAGCCAAAAGCATACTTCTTTAATCTGTGCAGCTCCAAGGGCGTAAATTGCTTTCGGTTTAACTGTTGTACTTTTTCTATCAAGAAGTTCCAGTTCTGTACGTTTACAATGTATTTTCAAGTCTAAATGAGCATTCACATTGTCCTTTGTTTTGCCTTTTATGTCCATAATGGTGTTGAACACATTATCAAAGACATTCTTCTCAACATGTATGACGTCGAGGTTATGTCGTATAAGAAGAGTTGACCAATAAGGCAATTCCCAGAAGATACTTTTTTTCAAGTCTCAATGGCCTGAGATATATGTCTAGTTTTTTTCCAGGATTTTTTGGACCAGGGATCAATAATGATAGAAATAAATGCTCTCGTTTCATGCACATATTTGGCGAAAGATTGTATGGTGTCACAAAAACTGGCCAGCAAGAGTAAGAAGTCACTGAACCTCCAAATGGATTGAAACCATCAGTACATAAACCTAGCCTTACATTACACGACTCTTTTAGGAAAGTAGGGTGAGCACGGTTAAAGTGACTCCAAGCTTCGGCATCTGCAGGATGACTGATTACATTATGTTGTCGACGTACTCTTTCCGCATGCCATCTCATATGTTGAGCTATCTTTGGTGACATACATTCTCTGCAATCTCGGTGCAATAGGAAAATACCGCAATGACATATATGGTATATCTTTTTGCTTTGAATTGTCCCCTTTCTTAGGCTTGAATCTATCATGACCACATATGGAACATGATACCTTACTTTTATCCTCATTATAATATAACATGCAATGATTAGGACATGCATCTATTTTCTCATATCCAAGCCCTAAGTCAGTGACCATCTTCTTTGCACGATAAAAATTTTCAGGTAACTTCTCATCTTGTGGCAACATACTTTTGATAATCAGTAACAAACGATCAAAACAAATCTCACTGATGTGAAATTCAGATTTCAAGTTCAATAATTATGACACCGCAGACAATCGAGAGTGATTTTGACATCCATTCCACAATGGCTCATCAGCATCTTTGAGTAGCTGATAAAATCTTTCAGCTGTCTTGTTTGGAGGTTCTTCATTGTGTACATGCTCCTCATAAACATTGAATCCTGGACCAGCAGCATCTATGACCATATCAACATATTAACTTCCACTTCCAACATTTGCAGGCTCGGCAGGCTGGTAGGACCACAATGTTTCACCATGACATATCCAGTTTGTATAATCTTTAACAAACCCCTTTCTGTATAAATGACGTTGTACATCCCATGTTGTCAGCCACTTCAAATTCTTACAGACTACACAAGGACATCGGATACGACCCTCACAATCTACAGCTTCAATAGGATTTCTCAAAGCAAACTGAATGAATCTCTCAACTCCATTTTTAAATTCCATAGACACCACCTGATCAACTACTCTATGAAGGATCGAAGTAAATGTGTGGAAAAGATCTAGAAGGGGGGGGATGAATAGATCTTAGCCACTTTTGCGGAAGCTTAAGCAATTTGAAAACTATTTAGAATCAGAGGCAATGTTATCAGTGAAAAACTACAGATCTGATTAGATTTGAGTGAGTTGAAAAATTTAGATGTGAAGCAAGTTGATTGAGTGAATTAAATACGGATCCTATTCAAGCATCTAGCGAATGAATCAATCAAACCACAGAAGACAAATGCACAAGGATTTTTAGGTGGTTCGGAAATCACCCATGTGATTCCTACATCCACCCCTCACAACCCGTGAGGCTTCACTAACACAACTGGGCTACACACCCAAAGGAGTATGACAACTCCAATACTTCAGAGCATACAACTCACACAACCTCTAGAGAAAGACTATTCTAGAAACACAGAGCAAGACTGCTCAAACCAACCCTGAGCTTACAACTCAGACTGAGCTCGACGACTCACAACACCCTGAGCACAATGCTCACACTGAAACTGCTAGACACCAACTTAAGACTAAGATCCTCTAGCAATAGATCTAGTCGAAGTTTGAGAACTCTAAAGAGAGTTATGCAGAAGTACTTGCATAATCCCAAAAGATATCTCAGAAGAACAGAAGAGAAATTAAGTTGAATTGAAAGTCTTCGTTCTTCAGTGTACTCCCTTGTAGAGGCTTGAATTGGGAAGAAGCATGTGAAGCTTGAAGTCCAAGTCGATGCTCTGCAATATGAGAAGTTGGATCTTCCTCGAATTCTTCACCAATGAAGTCTTCTACAGGATCTGCCTCCTTGGAATGCTTCAGAGAAATCTTCAGGACTCAAATTCCAATTCCCACACCTTGAATTGGTGGGAATTGGTCTTCTAGAAGCAATTGGAGAGCAGAGGAAGGAGACACGAGCTCTTCTGGCCGCCAGGAGCTTCTTGGAGGCTCTGAGAGAGTTTGGTCCGTTGTCTCTTGTGAAGGCAGGCCAAAAAGAACCTTTTATACCCTTAGGATTCCAAAGATACCCTTTTGGGGTACAAGGGCACGCTTTCCTAGATAGATTCTGATCGCCCTAGGAGGACACGTGGCAGCCATCAACTTTTAGGATGAAAAGTTTCCGTAGTGTGTCGACCTGCCCTGGTGGTAGTGTCGACACACTGTCCCAGATATGAGAAAGGCTGTTCTGGAAAGAGATCCCGTGTCGACCTGCTCTTGAGTGTGTCGACCTGCTGTCCCAATTTCTCAAACTGGCTGTTCTAGGAACTGGGTCTAGTGTCGACCTACTCTAGGAGTGTGTCGACCTGCTGTCCCAATTTCTCAAACTGGCTGTTCTGGGAACTGGGTCTAGTGTCGACCTGCTCTATGAGTGTGTCGACCTGGGTAGGCTTGATTTCTGAAAAACTGCCACTCGTGTCGACACACTCTTGACATGTGTCGACACAGTCTCAACATTCTTATTCATTTTGTCTTTAAATCTGTGTTGTTGTGTCGACACCATTGATGAGTGTGTCGACACATCTTCTGCATAAAAATGTTTGTACCTGAAAAATAAACACATATATCATTAGTTAAATGATTTATCATGACTATAAATGATAAATGTGATTTGAAAAATGTTTTTTGAATATGAACCTCAGGTATGATGTTTTTGACATGTTTCAATTAAATTGCTTTAAGAACACCTCTTGTCGTCATCAAAATAGGAGGGAAATGATATGAATTTGCATTCAACCCAACAATCTCCCCCTTTTTGATGATGGCAACATTAAATCCATATTTCAATGTGGTTTTGATGAAGTGTGATTTTAAGAAATTTTTGATTGTTTAAGTTTTTGTTTTCCTTTTTGTTTATACTTGTCAATGACCTTTTGATATTGTTCAGTAACAATTGATGATGTGTTGGTGAGATACAATGTTACTTGAAATTAGAAGTTTTGTGCACACAAGTCAAACAATTTAACAAGTATTCAAACACAAAGACAAAAAAATTTGCATTGAAGCCAAACAACCATTTCATTTCATTCAAAAGACAACCATTTCATTTCATTCAAAAGATCATTACATCAAAATATTACATTCAATTCATTCATTCTTCTCCCCCTTTGACATTATCAAAAAAAAATGTACATTAGGTAGAAGATGGAGGAGGAGGAGGAATTAGGAGAGGAAATGGAAGAATGGAGAGGTGATGAAGGATTGATGCGATTTAGAGAGAATTTGGAGGAATTCTTGCCGGAAAGGAGTGGAAATGGGCCGTCGGGTCGACCTGATGCCCAAAAAAAAGGGATGCAGTGGTACACTGCCCCGCAGGAACAACAAGGGTTTAAGGTGAACCCGAAAGGTTTGAAAAGGGTCTGGCAAGAAGGCAGTGTCGACACATGAGGAAGGGTGTGTTGACCTGACTGGGGTTGTGTGTCGACACGAGAGAGAATTGTGTCGACACAGCCTTGAAAGAAATTTGAATTTTTTAGAGGAAATTTTTGAGAAATTTGGGGACATCTTTATAATGATAAATAATGAGAGGAATTATCATTTCAAGGATTTTTAAGAGGCCTAAAAATTCATTTGTTGTATTTTGCAAAAAATCATCACAGTTCAAGTGTTTCACACAATTTCCAACAGGATATTAGCATTCCAAGACTTGAATCAACAAAATGATAAATTGAGGGATATAATGTATCTAACAATCAACCAAAAGTACCATGTTTCTCAATTTTCAAGAATTAAAGATATCATCTAGACTAAATACAGTTGTGTTGAAAGTAAAACACAAACTTAAAGAACAACTTGATGAAGATGGAAGATGATTCTTTCTAAACAAATCTCCAATAATTTTCATATTTTTGTTCTTTTAACAAACTATCAAATGATATAAATATCTTTCACTCAAGTACTAGTGCTTTTTACACACCATAGTCCCTGGATACTTAAGATTTAGTCATTGTCAAGTCTCAAAGGGGTAAATGATGACCTTTCGACATGAAAATATACGTTTTGTAGACGCCAATATTTCCAGTTACTCAGTCATCATCAAAAAGCATAGCACATAATTGCTTAAATTTGAAGTTATTTTGAATTTGGATCCCCTTTGAACAGAGTTAGCAATAATGCCTCATGACATACATAGCACTTCATTCATTGTGAAGGTGTGCAGTTTCTCAGCACAAATGCCATTGCTTGTTGGATTTTACAATATTTTGGAGAGTTTGTGAGATAGAATTCAAATACATCCAGTCATCAGTTGCAAACAAGGAGATGTTTTAAGTTCAAGACACAAATTTTCATTTAGTTTAGGAAGAGATCTGAATTTCTGTGGATTGAGAGACATAGTTGTAAGGTGAAAAAAAATATAATATATCACTCAAGGTTCATTTTGTGATTCTAGACTTTAGAATGAGGACATCATGCAAGGAATTGATGAAATGCAAGAAGGGTTTTGAAATTTGCAAAAAGATGACTTGTGAATTTTCTAGCTCCCCCTGAGATGATGATTTCAACCATTTGTCATCAAAATAAGGATATTCAGTTTTGAAATCAGAAAGAAATTTTCTTCTTGGACAACAAAGACTCCCCCTCAACAATTGTATATCCATTTCTTGGTACTTGGCGGAGACACATACTCTCGCATAGTGAAAGTGTCCAGACAAGCATAACTTGTCCTTCTCCAATCACCATTTGATATACCAAGAGATTTCAATACAATAAAAGTTGAAGAATTCATTATCAAAAAGAAATGGAAGTTAAAACTGTGCAAGTTTTGAAATCAGAAAAGAAATTCTCTTTGAACAATAAAAGCTCCCCCTCAATTAGTGCACATTGACTTCTTAGTACTTGGCGGAGATATGTTCTCACGCATAGTGAAAGTGTCCAGACAAGCATAACCTGTCCTTCTCCAAGTCACTATTTGATATACCAAGAAGTTTCAACACAATCAGAAGTGAGGAATTTATTGTAAAAAGGGAAATGGAATTGAAAATGAGAGAGATATGAGCAATGTAGCTTGAGGAAGCAAGGAGTTATGAAATGCAAAGAACTCCCCCTTAGACAATGCATAGCACTCAACCCAAACCTTAAGAGAGATCAAGAAGGTGGACATTTACAAAGACCAAGTTCTCTCCTTAATGATGAAAATCTGTTTTCAGGAAGGGGTTTGGTGAATATGTCTGCAATTTGTTTTTCAGTTTCAATAAAATGGAGTTCAAAAGATTTCTTTGCAACCTCATCTCTCAAGAAATGATGTCTAATTTCAATGTGTTTTGTTCTGGAGTGCTGAATGGGGTTTTTAGACAAATTTATGGCACTAGTGTTATCACATAGGATGGGTACACACCCTAAGTCTTGGTTGTAATCAAGAAGTTGATGTTTCACCCAGAGAATCTGAGTTCCACATCTACCTGCTGCAACATATTCAGCTTCTGCAGTTGACAGAGCAACTGAATGTTGCTTCTTAGAAGCCTAAGAAATAAGGCACCCACCTAGAAATACACACAAGCCACTTGTGCTTTTTCTATCTAACTTACACCCAGCATAATCAGCATCACAGTAGGCAAACAATTCTAACTTGCAACCAGCAGGATACCAAACTCCTAAGTCACATGTTCCAACAAGATATTTAAAAATCCTTTTCACAGCAAGCATATGACTTTCTTTAGGATTAGATTGGAATCTAGCACATAAGCATACACAAAACTGAATGTCAGGTCTAGAAGTAGTAAGGTAGAGCAGAGAGCCAATCATACCTCTGTAGGTCTTTGGATCTACTGACTTACCAGATGGGTCTTCTTCTAGCTTAGCATTTATTGCAATGGGTGTGCTTGAATGTTTAAGATTCTGATAGTCAAACCTTTTCAGTAGCTCCTTGACATATTTGGTTTGACTGATGAAGATTCCTTCATTGGTTTGGTTAACCTGCAATCCCAAAAAGAATGTTAAATCTCCCATTAAGCTCATTTCAAATTCATTCTTCATTTGATTTGAAAATTCAGTGCAAAGGCTTTTATTGGTGGAGCCAAAAATTATGTCATCAACATAAATTTGGACCACAATTATTTGATTTTTTACTGTTTTTGTGAACAATGATTGATCAACATTACCTCTAGAATATCCCTTTTCAAGTAAAAAGGAACTCAAACGATCATACCAAGCTCTTGGAGCTTGTTTAAGACCATAGAGTGCCTTATTAAGCTTGAAAACATGGTTAGGATATTTTTCATTTTCATATCCAGGAGGTTGTTCAACAAAAATTTTCCTTTATATACCATTTAGAAATGCACTTTTGACATCCATTTGATAAACCTTAAATTTTATGGAGGATGCAAAAGCAAGGAAAATTCTCACAGCTTCTAGTCTAGCTACAGGGGCATAAGATTCTTCAAAGTCAATTCCAAATTCTTGGTTATACCCCTTTGCAACTAGCCTAGCTTTGTTTCTAATACCTGACCAGATTCATTTAATTTATTTCTGAAAACCCATCTAGTACCAATCACTGCTTGGTCACTAGGTCTAGGTACTAATTCCCATACTTGATTTCTTTCGAATTGATGAAGCTTATCATGCATAGCATCAATCCAATCAGAAATGGATAAGGCTTCATCAATTGACTTGGGTTCAATTTGGGAAATTAGAGCTAGTGAGTCTTCTTCAATGTTTTGCAAAAAGGATGATCTGGTCCTAACTCTATCATTTAGGTTGCCAACTACACTGTCTAATGGGTGGTCTCTTAGAAAACGAGGTTAGAAATTACCTGTTGAGAAGTGCCCACTTCTGGAGCAATATTACCTGAACCACTTGAAGATGGTGAGATGTTGTTCAGGTTCTCTTCAATGTTGTTAATCTCCTCAACGGTTGGTGAAGAATCCACAATGAGGTCATCCTCTTCATTGTCTTGTTTTTCTCTGCAAGATTTAGAATCATTAGTGGAAAAGGAATTTTCATCAAAGATAACATGTGGTGATTCTTCAACAGTTTTGGTTTTCAATATGTACACTTTGAAAGCCCTTGACACTTCTGAATAGCCAAGGAAGATAGCTTCCTGACTCTTAGCATCAAACTTGTCAAGGTTTTCTTTGTTGTTATTGTGTACAAAGCACTTGCACCCAAAAGTTTTGAAGTAAGCAACAGTTGGCTTTTTATTTTTAACAATTCATAGGGGGTTTTTCTGATCTTTGGTCTGACCAAAGCTCTGTTTAGGATGTGATTGGCTGTGTTAACAGCTTCAGCCCAGAAGGATTTGGGCAAATAACTTCCTAAGAGCATGGATCTAGCCATTTCCACAAGAGTTCTATTCTTTCTTTCTACAACTCCATTTTGTTCTGGAGTTCTAGGTGAAGAGAACTTGTGAAAGATTTGAAATTCAGCACATAGATCAGAAAAGGATGTGTTATCAAATTCACCCCCATGATCAGTTAAAATGTTTTTGATTTTATATGATAAGTTGTTAAGATAGTGGTACAGAAATTCCTGAATTCAAGGCAAGTATCACTTTTGTGGGATAGAAAAATAACCCAAGTAAATCTAGTAAAATCATCAATGATTACAAATCCATATCTCTTGCCACTTAAGCTTAGAACTCTTGTTGGCCCAAAAGGTCCATGTGAAGAAGTTCTAGTGGCCTAGAAGTAAGTACCTCATTGAAGGTTTTAAAAGATTTTCTTGTTTGTTTTCCTTTAGCACAGATCCCACAAAGTTGATTTTCAACTTTAGAGAGTGATTCAGGAAGACCTTTAACAAATTCAATCTTAATAACTTATCCATTGTTCTGAAACTTGCATGGCCAAGTCTTTTGTGCCAAGTCCATGCAATTTCATCTTTATTTGCAACAAAACAAAGATTTTCAGAAAAGTTTTTATTAAGGTTGATCATGTAGACATTGTTTTCTCTTTTTCCACAGAATTTGATTTTGTCAGTTGATGAATCATTATTTTGCAAAAATCAGATTCAAACACAACCTTGTGACCTTTGTCACAAAGTTGGCTAATACTGAGCAAATTATAATCAAGTCCATCAACTAACAAAACATTATCTACTGAGTTTGAAGAAGTTTGACCAACCTTACCAGATCCAATGATCTTTCCTTTATTTTTACCTCCAAAGGTGACTGACCCTCCCTCCTTTTCAATTAGACAAAAAATTTGGCTCTATCTCCAGTCATGTGTCGTGAACACCCACTATCAAGAAACCAAACATTGGTGTTGGGTGCACGACCTTCCTGCACAAAGATCAATGGAGAGAAGATTTTGGTACCCAAACAGAGTTGGGACCATCAGTATGATTTAGCACAGATATCAAATCCTTTCTCACCCAAATTTGAGTTGTTTTAGATTTTTGTTTTGTTACTTTGGTGTTTTCAGCCTTCTTCTGTTTGTTCTTTCTTTTAGGAATGAAAGCACCAAGATCTTTGTTTTTGGTTGGAGGGGAGTTTTTCATTTGAAAAATTGAGTTCAGAGGAGGAGGTGGAATCCATGGATTGTGTTGGTACATCCAGAAATTTGGATAAGAATTTGAGGATAATACCAACAGGGATTTTCATACCATTGGTTCCAAGGATTAGTCCAATCTTCTTGAAGTGTTTTCTTGGAGGTCCAAGGTTTTTCATGGATCATTTCTTTTCCCTTTTTCTTGTTTTTCAGATTTTTGTTTGAATTTTTGGTTGAGTTGTTTATGGTTTTTGGTGTTGAGCAGGTCGACCTCTCCTGTACAAGTGTCGACACAACTGCCACAGAAGTCTTCTTCTTGTGGACTGGTGTCGACCTGTCAGGGGACTGTGTCGACCTGATAGTCTTCTTTTGTTTTTGGGTTTTTGATTTGTTTTGAGTTTTGTTTAGGGTTTTGTTTGTTGTTTGTTGAATTTCAGTGTTTTCCAGATTAGGACCCTTGACAAAATTAATTAGTGGTGCTTTTCCCTTTTTCTCACCAGATTTGTCTTTTTGGGGTTTCTTCTTGTTGAATCCTAATCCATGAGATGTGGTTGTCATGTTGGATCCTAGCAATGCCTCTAGGTTATCTTGGCCTTTTGTGAAGGTTTGGATAACCTCCTCCCTTTCCTTTAGCTGGTTTTTAAGAGCTTCAATTTTCTGTTGTTTTTCTTGTTTTTCAATTTCCAGCTTTTCATTTAAGTTTCTGAATTCTTGGGAGGCCTTTTGAGAGGCAAGTTTTAATTCATCAACAAGGTTCAGAAGATTTTCTTTTTCTTCAAGCAAATCTGTTACTTCAGATTCCAGTTCACAGATTCTATTGTTTGAAGATTGATTATGGTAGAGATTTTCAATTTTCTTTTTGATGTGTTTATTTTCTTTTCTCATTTCAGAATATCTTTCAACTAATTCTGCATACACATCCTGCCAATCTTCAACACTATAATCTTCAAAGGAAGTATTTACCTTTCCATCTGTGCTGTTGGCCATGAAGCAAACTTCCTCACTCTCTGAGCTTGAGGACTTCTTTCTTCTTCTTCCTCACTTGTATCTTCATCAGACCAAGTGGCTACCATGGCCTTTGGCTTCTTATATTTTGGAATCTCTTGTGCTTTTCCTTCTTATTCTCAGGACACTCTCCTTTCATGTGCCCTGGCTTGTTGCACCTGTAACAGATAACATTTTCATCAGGTTTATGATTCTTATTGAAATTGGAAGAGGAAGTGTTCTTCTTACCCGAGGGAAATTTCTTTTTCCCAGTCATTTTCCCTTTCCTATATTTCAAGAATTTCCTGAATTGTCTGGTCATGAGGGCAATCTCATCCTCATTCGACTCAGATTCTTCAGAACTTGTTTTATCCTGATTTTTATCTTTGTTGCTTGAAGAGGCTTTGAGTGCCATAGGCTTGGTCTTAATGATGTGCTCTTCATTTCTTTTTAAGTTTATTTCATATGTCATTAAAGATCCAATCAATTCATCCAAGGAAATCTTGGACAAATCTTTTGAATCTTCAATAACAGTGGCCTTGGTATGCCAAAGTGAAGAAAGTGAACGCAAAATCTTTCTTACCAAGTCTGCATCAGTATACTCCTTACCCAAAGCCTTGAGTCCATTGACTATCACCATGAATCTGGCAAACATTTCAGAAATAGATTCATTAGATTTCATCATAAAGAGTTCATATTCTGAAACTAAAATGTTTGCCTTGGTCTCCTTGACCTGAGATGTTCCCTCATAGAGTAGTTCGAGTTTATCCCACATCTCTTTGGCAGATTTGCACATAGAGATTCTCGAATACTCCTTGGGATGGACAGCACACTGAATCATGTTCATGGCACTATAATTCAGTGTAGCCTTCCTTATTTGTTCCCTTGTCCAGGTCTCTTCTTCTCCCTGGTTCTCATAGGGACCCACCTCTACAACTTTCCAGATCTCATAGTTTTGGGCCCTTAGAAACACTTGCATTCTATTCTTCCAATAAGAATAGTCCAAACCATTAAAGAATGGTGGCCTATTTATGGAATGGCCCTCAGCTATGAAACCCTTTGAGTCCATGACACTTAAGTAAATGCACAGAAAAGGAGTTAAACAAGCAAACAACAAACAAGCAAACAATCAAACACTCAATACTCAGAAACAAAAACTGCTCAGTTCAAATCAGATCGATGTAAACCCTCTCTGATACCAATTGAAGGATCGAAGTAAATGTGTGGAAAAGATCTAGAAGGGGGGGATGAATAGATCTTAGCCACTTTTGCGGAAGCTTAAGCAATTTGAAAACTATTTAGAATCAGAGGCAATGTTATCAGTGAAAAACTACAGATCTGATTAGATTTGAGTGAGTTGAAAAATTTAGATGTGAAGCAAGTTGATTGAGTGAATTAAATACGGATCCTATGCAAGCATCTAGCGAATGAATCAATCAAACCACAGAAGACAAATGCACAAGGATTTTTAGGTGGTTCGGAAATCACCCATGTGATTCCTACATCCACCCCTCACAACCCGTGAGGCTTCACTAACACAACTGGGCTACACACCCAAAGGAGTATGACAACTCCAATACTTCAGAGCATACAACTCACACAACCTCTAGAGAAAGACTACTCTAGAAACACAGAGCAAGACTGCTCAAACCAACCCTGAGCTTACAACTCATACTGAGCTCGACGGCTCACAACACCCTGAGCACAATGCTCACACTGAAACTGCTAGACACCAACTTAAGACTAAGATCCTCTAGCAATAGATCTAGTCGAAGTTTGAGAACTCTAAAGAGAGTTATGCAGAAGTACTTGCATAATCCCAAAAGATATCTCAGAAGAACAGAAGAGAAATTAAGTTGAATTGAAAGTCTTCGTTCTTCAGTGTACTCCCTTGTAGAGGCTTGAATTGGGAAGAAGCATGTGAAGCTTGAAGTCCAAGTCGATGCTCTGCAATATGAGAAGTTGGATCTTCCTCGAATTCTTCACCAATGAAGTCTTCTACAGGATCTGCCTCCTTGGAATGCTTCAGAGAAATCTTCAGGACTCAAATTCCAATTCCCACACCTTGAATTGGTGGGAATTGGTCTTCTAGAAGCAATTGGAGAGCAGAGGAAGGAGACACGAGCTCTTCTGGCCGCCAGGAGCTTCTTGGAGGCTCTGAGAGAGTTTGGTCCGTTGTCTCTTGTGAAGGCAGGCCAAAAAGAACCTTTTATACCCTTAGGATTCCAAAGATACCCTTTTGGGGTACAAGGGCACGCTTTCCTAGATAGATTCTGATCGCCCTAGGAGGACACGTGGCAGCCATCAACTTTTAGGATGAAAAGTTTCCGTAGTGTGTCGACCTGCCCTGGTGGTAGTGTCGACACACTGTCCCAGATATGAGAAAGGCTGTTCTGGAAAGAGATCCCGTGTCGACCTGCTCTTGAGTGTGTCGACCTGCTGTCCCAATTTCTCAAACTGGCTGTTCTGGGAACTGGGTCTAGTGTCGACCTACTCTAGGAGTGTGTCGACCTGCTGTCCCAATTTCTCAAACTGGCTGTTCTGGGAACTGGGTCTAGTGTCGACCTGCTCTATGAGTGTGTCGACCTGGGTAGGCTTGATTTCTGAAAAACTGCCACTCGTGTCGACACACTCTTGACATGTGTCGACACAGTCTCAACATTCTTATTCATTTTGTCTTTAAATCTGTGTTGTTGTGTCGACACCATTGATGAGTGTGTCGACACATCTTCTGCATAAAAATGTTTGTACCTGAAAAATAAACACATATATCATTAGTTAAATGATTTATCATGACTATAAATGATAAATGTGATTTGAAAAATGCTTTTTGAATATGAACCTCAGGTATGATGTTTTTGACATGTTTCAATTAAATTGCTTTAAGAACACCTCTTGTCGTCATCAAAATAGGAGGGAAATGATATGAATTTGCATTCAACCCAACACTCTACGGTACATCCATGAACGATCTTCAGACATTTTCCCTGTGTGAATGAAATGTAAACACACCAAACTTCAACATGTTTAACAAAATAAAAAGTCCAACCCTTTCCTCACATCGTCCATCTCTGCCATTTTAAATTGGAAGGAAATATCATTTAGATTTTCACTTTTTAACCCATCTGTGAAGGTTTGATCGCACGATTAATTACTATATGTGTTGTGTTATTTGCTAAAAATTTCGACAGCATCTCCCCACACCTCTCCGATATACCATAAAATATTTATTGATTAAGAAATTTTATTAAACATTTACTAATAAGTGGTTAAGAAAATAATCAAAATCAATAAAGGTATATCAGAGAGGAGTGAGAAGACGCAACCAAATTTTTTAACAAACAACACAAACACATATAGTAATTAACCACCTAAGTGCGATCAAACATTCACAGACTGTCCAAACGGGACAGTTCAAAACTTTGAGTTAGATATACACATTCTCATCATTCAAAATGAGAACGTGCACATCAATCCCAAAGTCTTGAACGGGTAGGTTAATTGACACGGGCTTAACACGCTCTCCTAAGATGCGTGCAATGTTAGGTTGCACCCACGCATCTCAGCTCACATACAACACCCAACTAATTAAATATTGACAAGATAATAACACATTCTAAAAACATAGCAGTAACATGTGAAATTGGCAATACATGTACACAATGAAAACATGAATTTTATTTTAACATCCAACACATTCATAAGAGCATAAATCAAATATAGCAGGATACTATTTAGCTTAAAGACAACACTCTCACTAACTATGCAGAAATCAAGTAAAGAAATGGATGGTATCCTCACTTAATAAGGCAATAATAAAAACACTTTACTTCTTCTACATTGAACACCTTTATCAAGTCACCGAACTACTCTTCTTATGTTTAGTACTCTTGATTAATTAACTCAAAGATTATGTATAAGTGAATGACCGAACTAATGAACAATTGGAAGGCAAGGTAGAGCTGCCCACACAGAGGAAGATTGGCATCCCCCCCCCCCCCCCCCAGACTACAAACAGTATGATCTTTATTCCTCCATCTAGCTAGACAAGCACAAGTACATGCTCGCTCAAACTGGTGTGCAATATTGTGACGGCCCTGGATATTTATGCCCAATAAGGCTCCATATCCAGATCCGCCTCTCGCGAACGGACCGAAGTCTCACAAGGGATAGCTCACACAAGTGTCCAGTAAGAATATAAAAGACAACTACATAGTATAAGACACAAGAAAGTACATGTCCTCATACCTGCATATAACAATTTACAACTGTCCCATTACATTATTACATGTCCAATTAAAAAGTACAACTACCTGGGGCATACCCCGAGGGAGCACAAGCTCACACAACACTACTAACTACAACTCAACTGCTGGTGGTACAAGTCTGACACAACGCCGCTGCAAGCCAAACACACGGCAAGTCCTGAAAAGAAATGTAGGGAAGTGAGCCTCAACATGTCACAGGCTCAGTATGGGCTACCCAAAACAACACCGTAACCACAGACACCTCAACCCCAAAGGGTCTCACTGGAAGCACCAATAGCCAAACCATTTCATGCTCACAACAATTGAATTTAAATTGCAATTAAATATAAACACATTACTATTCACAACTTCGGAAAGTAAGAGGGAACAACAGGACTAGCTCCACACCACTAGTCCGCTCAACAACAGTAACGCCTAGGCCTCAGGCCTCATAGGCAAACCACAGTCTAGGCTATAAGCTTCACAGCGAGTCTCAAGTACGTGGGTAACAGGACTGCTAACCAAAAGCTGGCCCTTTATACCCCAAACCACAATATACCAGAAGCTACACACACCAAGTAACATGATCGGCTACAGCGGGCCAATCCATCACACACAAAACCATATACAGAAGCTTACTCGAGGAAGGTAAGGTAAAGCACATTGAGTGGAAAGTCACACCACACGACCTCCACGAAACAAAGTTCCACGTCAACACCAGAACAGACTGGTATACGACGTACCACCATAAACCATTACCCACACGGCGTACAAGTACCTATTACCACAAGGTACCAGCACCGAAATCACAAGTAAACCAGTGCTGTAACAGGGCACACCATAGCGAGCTAAACCACATTTGGTGAGTCAACACTCACCAACCATAACCA
The DNA here is from genome assembly GCA_014218235.1 of Colocasia esculenta. Classification (NCBI taxonomy): domain Eukaryota; kingdom Viridiplantae; phylum Streptophyta; class Magnoliopsida; order Alismatales; family Araceae; genus Colocasia; species Colocasia esculenta. The sequence continues at coordinate 167,902,225 of CM024753.1, forward strand.
AAATTGTGCCACCACTCTGGCACACCACAAGCCACAACCGTAGTCACAACTGTGCCAACACCACGGCACACCTCGAACGGGTCAAACCTCGACTACGAGTCACAAACTCACGAGCCACAGCCAGTGGCAAAGCACGAGTCGGAAAGGAACGCCACCACCACACGGGAACGGACTACTGGCTGATCAGGCCAATATCCAACCCGGACAACACAACACAAGAACAACCTCTCAGTCTTGTAGCCACAGACCCCCAATCCAGCTATGGCTCCACAAATTCACAAGTCAAGCAACTAACTATGGAGACTAACAAACACCACCACTACCTGCAGTCTCACACACTGCAGGCCCATGCCTGGCACCTTTAGGGACTCAGGCCCGAGCACCCTAAAGTGAGGCACTGGAACAGGACTAGCTGGGGCCCAGTACGTCTACTGGTGTCCGTACCCCCAACCACGAGCGCGCTACAAGCGACTACACACCCACAAACACAAGCCGCTGCCCTACTGTCGTCTTTCCCTCAGCCGGACATACAACTCAAACACAGGAGTGAGGGTGTCCAGGATAGACAACACAGACCTCGACGGTACCACACTGTACCGGGAGAAACCCCTAGCACAACAAACACACGTGCTTGGCTCACAAAGAACCTGGGGTACCCGACTAGAGAGGCATTTCAGAATAGGCGCCAGACCACCACACTCGGCAATACACAAACCACGACACTTACATGTTCCATCTTTATTACAAACCATGGTACATATGTGAGGAATAGCTTGTCCTGGTCACTCGTGACTCACAAGCTAAACTACACCATAACACATATAAACCATATTAATAATAATACCACGGCCTGTCATCGGTCACCTTGTGACCTCCACTGCCACACTAAACACAGTACACAATAATCACGTAATAACCATACTTATACTTTAGTAATTATCCATCGAGGATAACTTATAAAAGTTCCTAAAGGATCAAGGCTAGGTTCAAACGTGAACCTCACTGCCACAACACCACGGACTAACCACAATAATTAAGATACAATAAACACGACGACGTACGATGTGCCATGTACACAAACCATATGCACGACTACCAAATCACGTAGACACCACGTGTATAATACACCAGCCAGGTGCACCACACGTCATTCACATAAACAACATGTCCAACTGTCACGCCCCGATATTTAGCAACGGAATAAATACCGGGGGACGTGAACGATACAAATAGGCGTATCACAGTTGAGTAACGCAGAGTCACAATTGAATATAATATCACATTTGAGGCTATATTATGATCACCCAAAAGTATACTTTGTTTCATTCCATTCAACTAGATACAACCTTACATAATAAAGAACCAACTAAAGTGTCCATTATTCAAATAAAACTTCCATAAAAGTTCACTATTACATAGACTACTCAATTGTCTATTTCTAAACTATCATCTACTCATATGGCGGGTGCTCATCACTCTTGCCCTGCCCCATCGGACTCCACTGGTTCTTCATCACTTCCTGAAAAAGTAGGATGATAGGGTGAGCGAACTAGCTCAGTAGGATTTACATCTCAATATGGTGCGGGCACTAGTATACATGATTAACATTTTTAGAAGGCAAGATATGAACATGATGACAATGCATGCAATACTAACAGATCGAATAGCAGAGTAGAACGGATATCATTTCAGATCAAAAGTCGAGATGCATATATATACAGTGGACAGATATTTCAAGAATAGAATCGTATCAAAAGAGATTGGCCATATTCAGATAGATATCATGCGTTCACATGATCAGACGTATCATATCAAATCATATCATATCAATCAAATCAGACTTATCATATCAAACAAAGGCACATTCACACTAATCTTGCTTATTTGTTTGTGCTATGCTAAGCACCAGAAGTCCATACTCCCTCGGTTAATAAGTACGTTGGGGTGCTGCTCCCCAGGACCGGACCAGCCCTTTTTTTGCATAGGCATTGGATCAAATTTGGACCGGAGTCCCACGTTGTGCCGAACAAACAGATTCATATTATGGCCACAGAGTTTCAATAATAAGCTCGTAGTAAAAGAAACATGATCATTCATAGAGTCAAGGTATGACAAATAGCTCAAGAGAATAAGGCAGGATAACGACGTATCTTATGTTTCATAATTCATTAATGTCTTGACATGAGGATGTTTCAAAAGACAAATCATATGCAGAACATGTGCTCTCAATTTCCCCAAGGAGGTATGCCTATTCGTGCAAAAGTGTAAGTGACGAGTTACGGATCCTTCCTATCATGTATGCAATTGATAAATGATTATTTGAACACCGGAAACATGAAACTATTGAAACTCATATGCAATTATGACATTAACTCCACTAGCAAGTCCATACTAACATGTATTCATCCCCACATTCATATCATATTCTTATCTTATCAATTGACAATAAGCAAGATCACAAGATAATCCAATGGACATAAGATCAATCACCATTACACATTAGAATTGTATTTATATCATTACTATTTTTCAATGGGTTGATTTATTTTAGGTCCATGCATACCATATAACATCATGCACATGCTAGTAGACATCATGAAATGATCAGACCCAAATTATGTAATTTTTTTGTAAGGGTAGTGTCGACACACCCCTTACTGGTGTCGATACAATACTTCAAACACAAGACAAAATAATGCAAAACTGGTCAAGTAGTGTCGACACTAGTTCAGGTAGTGTCGACACTAGAGACAACTTCCAAAAACCTTTTGGCCAATATGGGACAGTGTGTCGACACTAGATCAGCTCCTAGAAACTTTCTGGGTCAAACTGGGATAGTGTGTCGACACTAGATCAGGTAGTGTCGACACTAGAGGCCTTCCCAGAACACCTTGTGGGATGTTTTGGGATAGTGTGTCGACACTAGATCAACTAGTGTCGACACTAGTGGCCCTCCAAAAAAAAAAACATCTGTCAGGTGTAATCAGAAAACACGTCTCATGCAACGATTCACTTTCCCCTCTTATAACTCTCTAACGAATGACATTTAGATAAAATGTTCAACACGAAAGATGACGAGGACAATAGTAGAAAACTTTGATGTTGGGATTTTGATCAAATTCGGTCTCGAATCTTGAGAAAACATGTGAAGAACATAATGCTAAGTGCAACCCGAAATCGTAGTATCATGCAGAGACTCTCTTACCATGATCATAACTCTCTAACGAAAGACTTTTGGACAAAATGTCCAACATAAAAGATGATCGAGAGTTCAAGTAGAAGAACTTTCATGAAAGAAGTTTAGTCTAATTCGGTCTTGAATCATGTGCATGATAAGAAGAACGGGAAAAGCCCTAACTATGCGCGACTTAGGAAAACTACAAATACACAGTGTATACTCCATGAAATTGAGTCAAACCAAGTGCAAATGATCCTAGACTCGAAAATCTATATGATGGTGTTGGTTTTCTTTAATCTTGGCCCGAGAACACCTACCTTTGAATGCTAAGAACTCTCTGCAGATTTCTGGGTTGATGCAGAGCGAGGTTGAGGAAGACCACGATTTTCCCCAGCCGTTCTCCACTTCCCCAGCGCTCCAAACTTGCTACTCTCGACCCCAACTTGTTGCTAAACCTTCCCCAAGAGTTTAGGGACAAGTTCTTATAGTTTTAGGGTGTAGTTATGAGTCCTAACGGGACTAGGAAAGGAGCTGCGAATTCTGCTTCCTTCTTTCCCAAAAATCTGGGATTCTCCTACCCAAGGAGGTAGCAACGGTTTAGGAAACCACCAATTGGGGTTGGGTTTGGTTTTGGCTTACCTTACATAACTAATTACCTTAATTTTAACCCTATCTTGCCCTCTCTAATTATGGCATAATTACATACATGAATTTTTGGGAAATTTCCTGTCCCAATTTATTTTATATCATTGGGCCAAATGTGCTCCATTAGCCCAATCTTGTTAATGGGTCATTAACACATGGTTTGGAAGTCTCTCCAATATGTTTATGTAACTTATTCTCCTTTATTTCCAAATTTTTAAATCACTAAATTTTTCGGGGTGTTACACCAACACATGGACAGCACACTCCAAGAGCGCTACAGGTGCCAACGAACCACACATACTACGTAAACACCAAGCCGATTACGTACATAACACATTAACCACATAAAACATGCCCACCTCGTGAGCAACACGCTTCGTGAGCGTAACAAGTGCACTGGCTCTACCTGTCATTGCCATGCACAACAAATACCACTAACTGGATATTCAAAATACATAAAGCATGCATAACGGGACCTCTCAGCTGAGGTCGTGACAAGGGGCCAGGTCACCTTCAGAATGCAACGCCCTGACATGCCGCCACAGAAAACCATAACGCGACAGGTAAGGCTGTTGCAACCTTGTCGCGACAGAACCCTTGGTCGCCATCTGATCGCGACCCTTTAATGTGTCGCTTTCCAACCGAAACGCGACGCATCTGGCTATCGTGTTAAGAACGTGACGCCCAGGGTAGTCGCCTTAGCAGGCGCGAACCCTAATCCGGAAGCAACTCCACGGACCACCATTATGGACCATTCAACCATACTTAATTCACATTTTACATGCTTTAATGGATACCCTAGCATGGTATCTACAGTTTTCAAAGCAATAAATGAACTAACTTGCAATCCACAACACGAAACAAGGTAGAACACACTACCTTCGCGAAGAACGCGAAAACCAGAGATCCCTTGGCGTTTCCCCCGCTCCACACGACATCCTCGTGGCGAGAACACGCCCCACGCACCTTCAGAACCTCGAGCCGCCCGAAGGAACCCCACAACAACTCCCCCTGGCCGAGCAGAGCTTGCGAAAGCTCTGTTCGTCCAGGGTTCTTAAAACAGCACAACGGTTAAGATCGCGACATGCACCCCCGTCGCGAGCTGATCACGACCTGGGTGACCGTTGCCTTCACAAGGCCGACTGCCCGGCGCGCGACACGTGATAGCCATGAAAACGAAGACCGCCTAGCAGCGGCAACAGGAACGCGACCACCAGAGCTGTAGCGTTCAAAACGCGACGCACACCCCTGTCGCGTTCACAGGCAGAAAACCTGTGAGCACTTTGGGCCCAGTTTGGCGTCCCACCAAGCCTCACAACGCGCGTAACACCTGAAACACGCACTAATGGGCCACACATTGGCCACCAAACCCGCTAAACCTGGATCCACGGGGATCCGGAAAACGCGCAACGTTACATTATTATCACCTAAAAAAGAATGTCATCCTCGACATGCAAAGCAAATCACAACAAACCGGATTATCACCTAAAAGAAACAAAACCGTATATAGAGCAAGTAGATACGCTTCCTTTGTATCTTTCTCTTTAATCATCTGCGCTAACTGATCCATCTGTTCATTCCCATGTTTGTTCTACCTTTCCTTTCTTTTTATTCATTCCACAACTGCCTTATTTTGTAATTCTATCTGCTATTTCCTTACCTTTTATCCATAGGTAATTCTACCTTGCTGGTGGCGCTTTATCTCCTTGGACTAAACCTACTTTCACATTTTTCTGGCTGTGTTTGCAACATTTCTTTCAGAACCGCTTTACCTTTCTCGAGTATCTTACACTGTAATACTTTACCATGCTATAATCTTTCCAAATTCTTGAATTTTCCGGTGTCATTTTCTTTTCTATTTATCATTGCTTACTGTTACCCTGCCTTATCTGTATTTACATTCGCAACTGCCACCTCTTCAAAGAAACCAATCACCATCTTTGAATTTCCTGCCCTTTTCATATTATTCTGCCTATACCGCTTTAAATCATTTCTGATTAAAAACCATAATAACCTCTGTTCCTTTATTCACTACACAAAACTTTATACTTTCTCCTTATTCAAGCAAACCTTGAACAATCTGCGAATATTAAATCTTTCTTGCTTCAGCTTTCGCTGCGCTACTCTGATCACACTGAACAATTTTGCAAAATATTCCACAATTTTTGTTCTCATTATTAATTTCAATTACGTTCTTCTGGCTTCAACTATATTCATTTCTAACTTTAACTGCTTCTCAAATCATCTTATTCAATTAATTCATGCTGAAAATATTACTACAATTTCTGACCTGCCAAACCGCTATTGACATGCTTTACTCTTCATATACCTTTCTTGCTTTACTGACATTCTCTGGCTAATCTCATAAATTTGTTGCATAACCTTTCAAATATTCTTTAATTATCCTATTCCTGCTCCTACATGAAACTCTGGAATATCTTAATAACAGTCTATTTTTGCTCTATTGAATCATTTCTTTGCACCGATATACAAACTTTAACTGACATTTCCTGACTCATCTAATTTTATTCACTTCATCATTTGCTAAATTCTTCTTTTCTCTGGTCCATATTTCTTTTTATCTAAACTGTCAATCATTCTAATCATAACATCTTTTTCCGTAAAATATTTCTCTTATTCTTCTGCTGCCTGGCTAATCTAGCTGTACCGTTCATACTATAAATCTTTCTGGTATCTAATCATCCTTCTTTAAAATACAGCAAAAAATCAAATTTGAATACCAATTTCTTTAAATATATCAACTTGCTCTATCTGCTTTTCTTATTCCATTAAATGTTCTTTTCTCAAATAACATAAATATCACAATCTGCCTTGCTGTTTTTCTCAACTCAATATTTATTAATTGCTTCTCCATTAATACGCTTCTTTCAATTCTATTTCATTTGCCTTGAACTCATTCCAATATACTTAACTTTAATTTTGTTTTTTCCTCAAACTGCTCATAGTTACTAACTTTCACTGCTCTTATCTTTAGCACAACAATCTTTACTAACTCTTTCTGAAGAATTCCTCATAACCTGCCATTCATCAAGTAAATATTTTTCTTGTGCATTCTTAGAAAATCTCTTTGCACACTGATTCTTCTTTTGTCTCTTTCTTTATTCAACTGATCCTTTCTGTACATATTTATACAAATCCTCATATCAAACTTCATATTACCATCATTATTCATAACAACACTTTTTTCAAATTTCTAATCTCAGACATATTTAATCTATTTGCCATAAACCACTGCTCCCTTCTGTATCAGTACTCTTTTTTTTAAAGCTAATCTGCCTTACTTAATCATGCCAAATTTTCATAACACAAATCACATTGTCATTCATATTATTTCTTGATATCATCTGACTCAGATCTTTGATGCCACAATACCTCTGCTGAGGTTCTCAACTATATTTTACATATTTAATCACTTCTAACACACACACTGACCAGTTCCTCATCACCTTGTTACCATATACCTGTCTCTGCTAACTCTGTATTTCATTATAACTTACTTACTGAATTCCATATCCAAACTTGTTAATCTCCTCAATTCCTTTAACTGCGAATCTTTAACAGCCAAACTGATCCATCACAAACCAGCACGCTGGTATAATCACATAGATTATACCACCTCTAATCACATCAACTTTCAATAACTGCTAACAACTAATTTCTCAACACAAAAACACGATTTATAGAACAAAAACTCAGATAAATACTACCTTAACCAACACAAAACCGCAGACTTACTACCAGTAGTGGACATTATCCATGTATTGGGACATTGTACACTCAATGTCTTTTCATATTCAAACTGGACATTGCTCTGATACCAACTATGACGGCCCTGGATATTTATGCCCAATAAGGCTCCATATCCAGATCCGCCTCCCGCGAACGGACCGAAGTCTCGCAAGGGATAGCTCACACAAGTGTCCAGTAAGAATATAAAAGACAACTACACAGTATAAGACACAAGAAAGTACATGTGCTCATACAGGCATATAACAATTTACAACTGTCCCATTACATTATTACATGTCCAATTAAAAAGTACAACTACCTAGGGCATACTTCAAGGGAGCACAGCTCACACAACACTACTAACTACAACTCAACTGCTGGTGGTACAAGTCTGACACAACGCCGCTACAAGCCAAACACATGGAAAGCCCTGAAAGAACTGTAGGAAAGTGAGCCTCAACAAGTCAAGGCTCAGTAGGGGCTATCCAAAACAACAGCATTTGTTGGGTTCTCATATTGGAGAATGTTGGGTTACAACAAGTGCTTAAATGTTTTTGATGATGAGCAATACTAATTGATGTTATGTGAAATGTTCACAAATGGTATGTTTGTTTTTGATGATGAACATTTCATGAACAAGACAAAATTGATGTTATGAATGTGTGAAACATGATGAGAATGACAATTGGATGCAAATGAAACACATGTTTTATATGTTCATTATATCTCACTAATTATGTCTTTTAATGTAGGTGAGATTCCATGCAAGACAAAGCCCAAAATCCAAGTGCAAAAGAACAAGACAAGTTGCTGAAATAGTGCACCTGTCAACAGATGAGTGCATCTGTCAACAGATGAATAGTGCATCTGATGCATCGTCGACAGATGATTTTCGCCTGTCGACAGATACACTCAGAAATCTATTTCCAGAAAGCCCAGTCTTCCGGTTCTTGCAAACCTGTCAGCATCTGTCGACAGCAGCAAGTCGGCTGTCGACAGACGGAGTTTTGGGAAGATCTAATGGCCAGGATATGATCTATATTTTGGTGTTTCTTTTAGCACGACTCTCTATGCTTGGACACCACTATATGGGATCATATGAGGCTATTTTCGCAGCAAGGAGCCACCATACCAAAACCCTAAGCAAAGGTCAAGATCAAGGCTTTCTTCCTGCTGCCCTGCTTCATCTCTCTGCCCAGAACAAAGAAGAACAACCTTCAAGCGGAGTTGAAGCCGGTTCGTCCAGGTTCAAGCTTCTCCATCAACTGATACTTGTCAAGACGAAGCTTGGAGTCTTCTGGACGACCAACGAGAAGAGATCTACATCGGGATTTGATTCTTCATCTCAAAACTCTTCTCCTTTCACTACTTTCATATATCTGTGTGTGTGCACTGATTGAGATCAGTATGTGGATGTTGTGGAAGTGTGGATTGTTGTTCTGATTGCGTGTTGCATCAGACAACGTGTGTGTGGTGTGTTGGTCAGATCAAGGCTAGAGGATCTGATCTTTGTGGACTCGATCTAGCGTGTGTGTGTGTGTGGTTGAGCGGTGTGCTCATGTGTGTGTGTACTCAGTTCTTGAGTAGTGTGTCCTCACTGTGTGGGGGGTGGACGTAGGAGTCACATGGTGTGATCTCCGAACCACCTAAAAAATCCCTTGTGCACTGTGGTTTGACTTGTGGTTTACACTGTATTGCGCTAGATGCATGCATAGGGATTTCATCTACACACTAACTGTTAGTTTGCTCACACACATTGCATCAGATCAAAGGGGTTTTAATGAGTAGATCTTTTAATCCGAAGTATTTTCATATTGCTTAATTTCCGCTGCAAATCTATTCAACCCCCCTTCTAGCTTTGCCAATACCGAATATCCGATCCTAACAGAATCAATCAAACCACAGAAGACAAATGCACAAGGATTTTTAGGTGGTCGGAAATCACCATGTGATTCCTACATCCACCCCTCACAACCCGTGAGGCTTCACTAACACAACTGGGCTACAACCCAAAGGAGTATGACAACTCCAATACTTCAGAGCATACAACTCACACAACCTCTAGAGAAAGACTATTCTAGAAACACAGAGCAAGACTGCTCAAACCAACCCTGAGCTTACAACTCAGACTGAGCTCGACGACTCACAACACCCTGAGCACAATGCTCACACTGAAACTGCTAGACACCAACTTAAGACTAAGATCCTCTAGCAATAGATCTAGTCGAAGTTTGAGAACTCTAAAGAAGTTATGCAGAAGTACTTGCATAATCCCAAAAGATATCTCAGAAGAACAGAAGAGAAATTAAGTTGAATTGAAAGTCTTCGTTCTTCAGTGTACTCCCTTGTAGAGGCTTGAATTGGGAAGAAGCATGTGAAGCTTGAAGTCCAAGTCGATGCTCTGCAATATGAGAAGTTGGATCTTCCTCGAATTCTTCACCAATGAAGTCTTCTACAGGATCTGCCTCCTTGGAATGCTTCAGAGAAATCTTCAGGACTCAAATTCCAATTCCCACACCTTGAATTGGTGGGAATTGGTCTTCTAGAAGCAATTGGAGAGCAGAGGAAGGAGACACGAGCTCTTCTGGCCGCCAGGAGCTTCTTGGAGGCTCTGAGAGAGTTTGGTCCGTTGTCTCTTGTGAAGGCAGGCCAAAAAGAACCTTTTATACCCTTAGGATTCCAAAGATACCCTTTTGGGGTACAAGGGCACGCTTTCCTAGATAGATTCTGATCGCCCTAGGAGGACACGTGGCAGCCATCAACTTTTAGGATGAAAAGTTTCCGTAGTGTGTCGACCTGCCCTGGTGGTAGTGTCGACACACTGTCCCAGATATGAGAAAGGCTGTTCTGGAAAGAGATCCCGTGTCGACCTGCTCTTGAGTGTGTCGACCTGCTGTCCCAATTTCTCAAACTGGCTGTTCTAGGAACTGAGTCTAGTGTCGACCTACTCTAGGAGTGTGTCGACCTGCTGTCCCAATTCTCAAACTGGCTGTTCTGGGAACTGGGTCTAGTGTCGACCTGCTCTATGAGTGTGTCGACCTGGGTAGGCTTGATTTCTGAAAAACTGCCACTCGTGTCGACACACTCTTGACATGTGTCGACACAGTCTCAACATTCTTATTCATTTTGTCTTTAAATCTGTGTTGTTGTGTCGACACCATTGATGAGTGTGTCGACACATCTTCTGCATAAAAATGTTTGTACCTGAAAAATAAACACATATATCATTAGTTAAATGATTTATCATGACTATAAATGATAAATGTGATTTGAAAATGTTTTTTGAATATGAACCTCAGGTATGATGTTTTTGACATGTTTCAATTAAATTGCTTTAAGAACACCTCTTGTCGTCATCAAAATAGGAGGGAAATGATATGAATTTGCATTCAACCCAACAATCTCCCCCTTTTTGATGATGGCAACATTAAATCCATATTTCAATGTGGTTTTGATGAAGTGTGATTTTAAGAATTTTGATTGTTTAAGTTTTTGTTTTCCTTTTTGTTTATACTTGTCAATGACCTTTTGATATTGTTCAGTAACATTGATGATGTGTTGGTGAGATACAATGTTACTTGAAATTAGAAGTTTGTGCACACAAGTCAAACAATTTAACAAGTATTCAAACACAAAGACAAAAAAATTTGCATTGAAGCCAACAACCATTTCATTTCATTCAAAAGACAACCATTTCATTTCATTCAAAAGATCATTACATCAAAATATTACATTCAATTCATTCATTCTTCTCCCCCTTTGACATTATCAAAAAAAAATGTACATTAGTAGAAGATGGAGGAGGAGGAGGAATTAGGAGAGGAAATGGAAGAATGGAGAGGTGATGAAGGATTGATGCGATTTAGAGAGAATTTGGAGGAATTCTTGCCGGAAAGGAGTGGAAATGGGCCGTCGGGTCGACCTGATGCCCAAAAAAAGGGATGCAGGGTACACTGCCCCGCAGGAACAACAAGGTTTAAGGTGAACCCGAAAGGTTTGAAAAGGGTCTGGCAAGAAGGCAGTGTCGACACATGAGGAAGGGTGTGTTGACCTGACTGGGGTTGTGTGTCGACACGAGAGAGAATTGTGTCGACACAGCCTTGAAAGAAATTTGAATTTTTTAGAGGAAATTTTTGAGAAATTTGGGGACATCTTTATAATGATAAATAATGAGAGGAATTATCATTTCAAGGATTTTTAAGAGGCCTAAAAATTCATTTGTTGTATTTTGCAAAAAATCATCACAGTTCAAGTGTTTCACACAATTTCCAACAGGATATTAGCATTCCAAGACTTGAATCAACAAAATGATAAATTGAGGGATATAATGTATCTAACAATCAACCAAAAGTACCATGTTTCTCAATTTTCAAGAATTAAAGATATCATCTAGACTAAATACAGTTGTGTTGAAAGTAAAACACAAACTTAAAGAACAACTTGATGAAGAGGAAGATGATTCTAAACAAATCTCCAATAATTTTCATATTTTTGTTCTTTTAACAAACTATCAAATGATATAAATATCTTTCACTCAAGTACTAGTGCTTTTTACACACCATAGTCCCTGGATACTTAAGATTTAGTCATTGTCAAGTCTCAAAGGGGTAAATGATGACCTTTCGACATGAAAATATACGTTTTGTAGACGCCAATATTTCCAGTTACTCAGTCATCATCAAAAAGCATAGCACATAATTGCTTAAATTTGAAGTTATTTTGAATTTGGATCCCCTTTGAACAGAGTTAGCAATAATGCCTCATGACATACATAGCACTTCATTCATTGTGAAGGTGTGCAGTTTCTCAGCACAAATGCCATTGCTTTGTTGGATTTTACAATATTTTGGAGAGTTTGTGAGATAGAATTCAAATACATCCAGTCATCAGTTGCAAACAAGGAATGTTTTAAGTTCAAGACACAAATTTTCATTTAGTTTAGGAAGAGATCTGAATTTCTGTGGATTGAGAGACATAGTTGTAAGGTGAAAAAAAATATAATATATCACTCAAGGTTCATTTTGTGATTCTAGACTTTAGAATGAGGACATCATGCAAGGAATTGATGAAATGCAAGAAGGGTTTTGAAATTTGCAAAAAGATGACTTGTGAATTTTCTAGCTCCCCCTGAGATGATGATTTCAACCATTTGTCATCAAAATAAGGATATTCAGTTTTGAAATCAGAAAGAAATTTTCTTCTTGGACAACAAGACTCCCCTCAACAATTGTATATCCATTTCTTGGTACTTGGCGGAGACACATACTCTCGCATAGTGAAAGTGTCCAGACAAGCAACTTGTCACCATTTGATATACCAAGAGATTTCAATACAATAAAAGTTGAAGAATTCATTATCAAAAAGAAATGGAAGTTAAAACTGTGCAAGTTTTGAAATCAGAAAAGAAATTCTCTTTGAACAATAAAAGCTCCCCCTCAATTAGTGCACATTGACTTCTTAGTACTTGGCGGAGATATGTTCTCACGCATAGTGAAAGTGTCCAGACAAGCATAACCTGTCCTTCTCCAAGTCACTATTTGATATACCAAGAAGTTTCAACACAATCAGAAGTGAGGAATTTATTGTAAAAAGGGAAATGGAATTGAAAATGAGAGAGATATGAGCAATGTAGCTTGAGGAAGCAAGGAGTTATGAAATGCAAAGAACTCCCCTTAGACAATGCATAGCACTCAACCCAAACCTTAAGAGAGATCAAGAAGGTGGACATTTACAAAGACCAAGTTCTCTCCTTAATGATGAAAATCTGTTTTCAGGAAGGGTTTTGGTGAATATGTCTGCAATTTGTTTTTCAGTTTCAATAAAATGGAGTTCAAAAGATTTCTTTGCAACCTCATCTCTCAAGAAATGATGTCTAATTTCAATGTGTTTGTTCTGGAGTGCTGAATGGGGTTTTTAGACAAATTTATGGCACTAGTGTTATCACATAGGATGGGTACACACCCTAAGTCTTGGTTGTAATCAAGAAGTTGATGTTTCACCCAGAGAATCTGAGTTCCACATCTACCTGCTGCAACATATTCAGCTTCTACAGTTGACAGAGCAACTGAATGTTGCTTCTTAGAAGCCTAAGAAATAAGGCACCCACCTAGAAATACACACAAGCCACTTGTGCTTTTTCTATCTAACTTACACCCAGCATAATCAGCATCACAGTAGGCAAACAATTCTAACTTGCAACCAGCAGGATACCAAACTCCTAAGTCACATGTTCCAACAAGATATTTAAAAATCCTTTTCACAGCAAGCATATGACTTTCTTTAGGATTAGATTGGAATCTAGCACATAAGCATACACAAAACTGAATGTCAGGTCTAGAAGTAGTAAGGTAGAGCAGAGAGCCAATCATACCTCTGTAGGTCTTTGATCTACTGACTTACCAGATGGGTCTTCTTCTAGCTTAGCATTTATTGCAATGGGTGTGCTTGAATGTTTAAGATTCTGATAGTCAAACCTTTTCAGTAGCTCCTTGACATATTTGGTTTGACTGATGAAGATTCCTTCATTGGTTTGGTTAACCTGCAATCCCAAAAAGAATGTTAAATCTCCCATCAAGCTCATTTCAAATTCATTCTTCATTTGATTTGAAAATTCAGTGCAAAGGCTTTATTGGTGGAGCCAAAAATTATGTCATCAACATAAATTTGGACCACAATTATTTGATTTTTTACTGTTTTTGTGAACAATGATTGATCAACATTACCTCTAGAATATCCCTTTTCAAGTAAAAAGGAACTCAAACGATCATACCAAGCTCTTGGAGCTTGTTTAAGACCATAGAGTGCCTTATTAAGCTTGAAAACATGGTTAGGATATTTTTCATTTTCATATCCAGGAGGTTGTTCAACAAAAATATTTTCCTTTATATACCCATTTAGAAATGCACTTTTGACATCCATTTGATAAACCTTAAATTTTATGGAGGATGCAAAAGCAAGGAAAATTCTCACAGCTTCTAGTCTAGCTACAGGGGCATAAGATTCTTCAAAGTCAATTCCAAATTCTTGGTTATACCCCTTTGCAACTAGCCTAGCTTTGTTTCTAAATACCTGACCAGATTCATTTAATTTATTTCTGAAAACCCATCTAGTACCAATCACTGCTTGGTCACTAGGTCTAGGTACTAATTCCCATACTTGATTTCTTTCGAATTGATGAAGCTTATCATGCATAGCATCAATCCAATCAGAAATGGATAAGGCTTCATCAATTGACTTGGGTTCAATTTGGGAAATTAGAGCTAGTGAGTCTTCTTCAATGTTTTGCAAAAAGGATGATCTGGTCCTAACTCTATCATTTAGGTTGCCAACTACACTGTCTAATGGGTGGTCTCTTAGAAAACGAGGTTAAGAAATTACCTGTTGAGAAGTGCCCACTTCTGGAGCAATATTACCTGAACCACTTGAAGATGGTGAGATGTTGTTCAGGTTCTCTTCAATGTTGTTAATCTCCTCAACGGTTGGTGAAGAATCCACAATGAGGTCATCCTCTTCATTGTCTTGTTTTTCTCTGCAAGATTTAGAATCATTAGTGGAAAAGGAATTTTCATCAAAGATAACATGTGGTGATTCTTCAACAGTTTTGGTTTTCAATATGTACACTTTGAAAGCCCTTGACACTTCTGAATAGCCAAGGAAGATAGCTTCCTGACTCTTAGCATCAAACTTGTCAAGGTTTTCTTTGTTGTTATTGTGTACAAAGCACTTGCACCCAAAAGTTTTGAAGTAAGCAACAGTTGGCTTTTTATTTTTAAACAATTCATAGGGGGTTTTTCTGATCTTTGGTCTGACCAAAGCTCTGTTTAGGATGTGATTGGCTGTGTTAACAGCTTCAGCCTAGAAGGATTTGGGCAAATAACTTCCTAAGAGCATGGATCTAGCCATTTCCACAAGAGTTCTATTCTTTCTTTCTACAACTCCATTTTGTTCTGGAGTTCTAGCTGAAGAGAACTTGTGAAAGATTTGAAATTCAGCACATAGATCAGAAAAGGATGTGTTATCAAATTCACCCCCATGATCAGTTAAAATGTTTTTGATTTTATATAGATAAGTTGTTAAGATAGTGGTACAGAAATTCCTGAATTCAAGGCAAGTATCACTTTTGTGGGATAGAAAAATAACCCAAGTAAATCTAGTAAAATCATCAATGATTACAAATCCATATCTCTTGCCACTTAAGCTTAGAACTCTTGTTGGCCCAAAAAGGTCCATGTGAAGAAGTTCTAGTGGCCTAGAAGTAAGTACCTCATTGAAGGTTTTAAAAGATTTTCTTGTTTGTTTTCCTTTAGCACAGATCCCACAAAGTTGATTTTCAACTTTAGAGAGTGATTCAGGAAGACCTTTAATCAAATTCAATCTTAATAACTTATCCATTGTTCTGAAACTTACATGGCCAAGTCTTTTGTGCCAAGTCCATGCAATTTCATCTTTATTTGCAACAAAACAAAGATTTTCAGAAAAGTTTTTATTAAGGTTGATCATGTAGACATTGTTTTCTCTTTTTCCACAGAATTTGATTTTGTCAGTTGATGAATCAGTTATTTTGCAAAAATCAGATTCAAACACAACCTTGTGACCTTTGTCACAAAGTTGGCTAATACTGAGCAAATTATAATCAAGTCCATCAACTTACAAAACATTATCTACTGAGTTTGAAGAAGTTTGACCAACCTTACCAGATCCAATGATCTTTCCTTTATTTTTACCTCCAAAGGTGACTGACCCTCCCTCCTTTTCAATTAGACAAAAAAATTTGGCTCTATCTCCAGTCATGTGTCGTGAACACCCACTATCAAGAAACCAAACATTGGTGTTGGGTGCACGACCTTCCTGCACAAAGATCAATGGAGAGAAGATTTTGGTACCCAAACAGAGTTGGGACCATTAGTATGATTTAGCACAGATATCAAATCCTTTCTCACCCAAATTTGAGTTGTTTTAGATTTTTGTTTTGTTACTTTGGTGTTTTCAGCCTTCTTCTGTTTGTTCCTTCTTTTAGGAATGAAAGCACCAAGATCTTTGTTTTTGGTTGGAGGGGAGTTTTTCATTTGAAAAATTGAGTTCAGAGGAGGAGGTGGAATCCATGGATTGTGTTGGTACATCCAGAAATTTGGATAAGAATTTTGAGGATAATACCAACAGGGATTTTCATACCATTGGTTGGTAGTCCAATCTTCTTGAAGTGTTTTCTTGGAGGTCCAAGGTTTTTCATGGATCATTTCTTTTCCCTTTTTCTTGTTTTTCAGATTTTTGTTTGAATTTTTGGTTGAGTTGTTTATGGTTTTTGGTGTTGAGCAGGTCGACCTCTCTTGTACAAGTGTCGACACAACTGCCACAGAAGTCTTCTTCTTGTGGACTGGTGTCGACCTGTCAGGGGACTGTGTCGACCTGATAGTCTTCTTTTGTTTTTGGGTTTTTGATTTGTTTTGAAGGGTTTTGTTTAGGGTTTTGTTTGCTGTTTGTTGAATTTCAGTATTTTCCAGATTAGGACCCTTGACAAAATTAATTAGTGGTGCTTTTCCCTTTTTCTCACCAGATTTGTCTTTTTGGGGTTTCTTCTTGTTGAATCCTAATCCATGAGATGTGGTTGTCATGTTGGATCCTAGCAATGCCTCTAGGTTATCTTGGCCTTTTGTGAAGGTTTGGATAACCTCCTCCCTTTCCTTTAGCTGGTTTTTAAGAGCTTCAATTTTCTGTTGTTTTTCTTGTTTTTCAATTTCCAGCTTTTCATTTAAGTTTCTGAATTCTTGGGAGGCCTTTTGAGAGGCAAGTTTTAATTCATCAACAAGGTTCAGAAGATTTTCTTTTTCTTCAAGCAAATCTGTTACTTCAGATTCCAGTTCACAGATTCTATTGTTTGAAGATTGATTATGGTAGAGATTTTCAATTTTCTTTTTGATGTGTTTATTTTCTTTTCTCATTTCAGAATATCTTTCAACTAATTCTGCATACACATCCTGCCAATCTTCAACACTATAATCTTCAAAGGAAGTATTTACCTTTCCATCTGTGCTGTTGGCCATGAAGCAAACTTCCTCACTCTCTGAGCTTGAGGACTTCTTTTCTTCTTCTTCCTCACTTGTATCTTCATCAGACCAAGTGGCTACCATGGCCTTTGACTTCTTATATTTTTGGAATCTCTTGTGCTTTTCCTTCTTATTCTCAGGACACTCTCCTTTCATGTGCCCTGGCTTGTTGCACCTGTAACAGATAACATTTTCATCAGGTTTATGATTCTTATTGAAATTGGAAGAGGAAGTGTTCTTCTTACCCGAGGGAAATTTCTTTTTCCCAGTCATTTTCCCTTTCCTATATTTCAAGAATTTCCTGAATTGTCTGGTCATGAGGGCAATCTCATCCTCATTCGACTCAGATTCTTCAGAACTTGTTTTATCCTGATTTTTATCTTTGTTGCTTGAAGAGGCTTTGAGTGCCATAGGCTTGGTCTTAATGATGTGCTCTTCATTTCTTTTTAAGTTTATTTCATATGTCATTAAAGATCCAATCAATTCATCCAAGGAAATCTTGGACAAATCTTTTGAATCTTCAATAACAGTGGCCTTGGTATGCCAAAGTGAAGAAAGTGAACGCAAAATCTTTCTTACCAAGTCTGCATCAGTATACTCCTTACCCAAAGCCTTGAGTCCATTGACTATCACCATGAATCTGGCAAACATTTCAGAAATAGATTCATTAGATTTCATCATAAAGAGTTCATATTCTGAAACTAAAATGTTTGCCTTGGTCTCCTTGACCTGAGATGTTCCCTCATAGAGTAGTTCGAGTTTATCCCACATCTCTTTGGCAGATTTGCACATAGAGATTCTCGAATACTCCTTGGGATGGACAGCACATTGAATCATGTTCATGGCACTATAATTCAGTGTAGCCTTCCTTATTTGTTCCCTTGTCCAGGTCTCTTCTTCTCCCTGGTTCTCATAGGGACCCACCTCTACAACTTTCCAGATCTCATAGTTTTGGGCCCTTAGAAACACTTGCATTCTATTCTTCCAATAAGAATAGTCCAAACCATTAAAGAATGGTGGCCTATTTATGGAATGGCCCTCAGCTATGAAACCCTTTGAGTCCATGACACTTAAGTAAATGCACAGAAAAGGAGTTAAACAAGCAAACAAACAAACAAGCAAACAATCAAACACTCAATACTCAGAAACAAAAACTGCTCAGTTCAAATCAGATCGATGTAAACCCTCTCTGATACCAATTGAAGGATCGAACTAAATGTGTGGAAAAGATCTAGAAGGGGGGGATGAATAGATCTTAGCCACTTTTGCGGAAGCTTAAGCAATTTGAAAACTATTTAGAATCAGAGGCAATGTTATCAATGAAAAACTACAGATCTGATTAGATTTGAGTGAGTTGAAAAATTTAGATGTGAAGCAAGTTGATTGAGTGAATTAAATACGGATCCTATGCAAGCATCTAGCGAATGAATCAATCAAACCACAGAAGACAAATGCACAAGGATTTTTAGGTGGTTCGGAAATCACCCATGTGATTCCTACATCCACCCCTCACAACCCGTGAGGCTTCACTAACACAACTGGGCTACACACCCAAAGGAGTATGACAACTCCAATACTTCAGAGCATACAACTCACACAACCTCTAGAGAAAGACTACTCTAGAAACACAGAGCAAGACTGCTCAAACCAACCCTGAGCTTACAACTCATACTGAGCTCGACGGCTCACAACACCCTGAGCACAATGCTCACACTGAAACTGCTAGACACCAACTTAAGACTAAGATCCTCTAGCAATAGATCTAGTCGAAGTTTGAGAACTCTAAAGAGAGTTATGCAGAAGTACTTGCATAATCCCAAAAGATATCTCAGAAGAACAGAAGAGAAATTAAGTTGAATTGAAAGTCTTCGTTCTTCAGTGTACTCCCTTGTAGAGGCTTGAATTGGGAAGAAACATGTGAAGCTTGAAGTCCAAGTCGATGCTCTGCAATATGAGAAGTTGGATCTTCCTCGAATTCTTCACCAATGAAGTCTTCTACAGGATCTGCCTCCTTGGAATGCTTCAGAGAAATCTTCAGGACTCAAATTCCAATTCCCACACCTTGAATTGGTGGGAATTGGTCTTCTAGAAGCAATTGGAGAGCAGAGGAAGGAGACACGAGCTCTTCTGGCTGCCAGGAGCTTCTTGGAGGCTCTGAGAGAGTTTGGTCCGTTGTCTCTTGTGAAGGCAGGCCAAAAAGAACCTTTTATACCCTTAGGATTCCAAAGATACCCTTTTGGGGTACAAGGGCACGCTTTCCTAGATAGATTCTGATCGCCCTAGGAGGACACGTGGCAGCCATCAACTTTTAGGATGAAAAGTTTCCGTAGTGTGTCGACCTGACCTGGTGGTAGTGTCGACACACTGTCCCAGATATGAGAAAGGCTGTTCTGGAAAGAGATCCCGTGTCGACCTGCTCTTGAGTGTGTCGACCTGCTGTCCCAATTTCTCAAACTGGCTGTTCTGGGAACTGGGTCTAGTGTCGACCTACTCTAGGAGTGTGTCGACCTGCTGTCCCAATTTCTCAAACTGGCTGTTCTGGGAACTGGGTCTAGTGTCGACCTGCTCTATGAGTGTGTCGACCTGGGTAGGCTTGATTTCTGAAAAACTGCCACTCGTGTCGACACACTCTTGACATGTGTCGACACAGTCTCAACATTCTTATTCATTTTGTCTTTAAATCTGTGTTGTTGTGTCGACACCATTGATGAGTGTGTCGACACATCTTCTGCATAAAAATGTTTGTACCTGAAAAATAAACACATATATCATTAGTTAAATGATTTATCATGACTATAAATGATAAATGTGATTTGAAAAATGCTTTTTGAATATGAACCTCAGGTATGATGTTTTTGACATGTTTCAATTAAATTGCTTTAAGAACACCTCTTGTCGTCATCAAAATAGGAGGGAAATGATATGAATTTGCATTCAACCCAACACTCTACGGTACATCCATGAACGATCTTCAGACATTTTCCCTGTGTGAATGAAATGTAAACACACAAACTTCAACATGTTTAACAAATAAAAAGTCCAACCCTTTCCTCACATCGTCCATCTCTGCCATTTTAAATTGGAAGGAAATATCATTTAGATTTTCACTTTTTAACCCATCTGTGAAGGTTTGATCGCACGATTAATTACTATATGTGTTGTGTTATTTGCTAAAAATTTCGACAGCATCTCCCCACACCTCTCCGATATACCATAAAATATTTATTGATTAAGAAATTTTATTAAACATTTACTAATAAGTGGTTAAGAAAATAATCAAAATCAATAAAGGTATATCAGAGAGGAGTGAGAAGACGCAACCAAATTTTTTAACAAACAACACAAACACATATAGTAATTAACCACCTAAGTGCGATCAAACATTCACAGACTGTCCAAACGGGACAGTTCAAAACTTTGAGTTAGATATACACATTCTCATCATTCAAAATGAGAACGTGCACATCAATCCCAAAGTCTTGAACGGGTAGGTTAATTGACACGGGCTTAACACGCTCTCCTAAGATGCGTGCAATGTTAGGTTGCACCCACGCATCTCAGCTCACATACAACACCCAACTAATTAAATATTGACAAGATAATAACACATTCTAAAAACATAGCAGTAACATGTGAAATTGGCAATACATGTACACAATGAAAACATGAATTTTATTTTAACATCCAACACATTCATAAGAGCATAAATCAAATATAGCAGGATACTATTTAGCTTAAAGACAACACTCTCACTAACTATGCAGAAATCAAGTAAAGAAATGGATGGTATCCTCACTTAATAAGGCAATAATAAAACACACTTTACTTCTTCTACATTGAACACCTTTATCAAGTCACCGAACTACTCTTCTTATGTTTAGTACTCTTGATTAATTAACTCAAAGATTATGTATAAGTGAATGACCGAACTAATGAACAATTGGAAGGCAAGGTAGAGCTGCCCACACAGAGGAAGATTGGCATCCCCCCCCCCCCCCCCCCAGACTACAAACAGTATGATCTTTATTCCTCCATCTAGCTAGACAAGCACAAGTACATGCTCGCTCAAACTGGTGTGCAATATTGTGACGGCCCTGGATATTTATGCCCAATAAGGCTCCATATCCAGATCCGCCTCTCGCGAACGGACCGAAGTCTCACAAGGGATAGCTCACACAAGTGTCCAGTAAGAATATAAAAGACAACTACATAGTATAAGACACAAGAAAGTACATGTCCTCATACCTGCATATAACAATTTACAACTGTCCCATTACATTATTACATGTCCAATTAAAAAGTACAACTACCTGGGGCATACCCCGAGGGAGCACAAGCTCACACAACACTACTAACTACAACTCAACTGCTGGTGGTACAAGTCTGACACAACGCCGCTGCAAGCCAAACACACGGCAAGTCCTGAAAAGAAATGTAGGGAAGTGAGCCTCAACATGTCACAGGCTCAGTATGGGCTACCCAAAACAACACCGTAACCACAGACACCTCAACCCCAAAGGGTCTCACTGGAAGCACCAATAGCCAAACCATTTCATGCTCACAACAATTGAATTTAAATTGCAATTAAATATAAACACATTACTATTCACAACTTCGGAAAGTAAGAGGGAACAACAGGACTAGCTCCACACCACTAGTCCGCTCAACAACAGTAACGCCTAGGCCTCAGGCCTCATAGGCAAACCACAGTCTAGGCTATAAGCTTCACAGCGAGTCTCAAGTACGTGGGTAACAGGACTGCTAACCAAAAGCTGGCCCTTTATACCCCAAACCACAATATACCAGAAGCTACACACACCAAGTAACATGATCGGCTACAGCGGGCCAATCCATCACACACGAAAACCATATACAGAAGCTTACTCGAGGAAGGTAAGGTAAAGCACATTGAGTGGAAAGTCACACCACACGACCTCCACGAAACAAAGTTCCACGTCAACACCAGAACAGACTGGTATACGACGTACCACCATAAACCATTACCCACACGGCGTACAAGTACCTATTACCACAAGGTACCAGCACCGAAATCACAAGTAAACCAGTGCTGTAACAGGGCACACCATAGCGAGCTAAACCACATTTGGTGAGTCAACACTCACCAACCATAACCAAAATTGTGCCACCACTCGGGCACACCACAAGCCACAACCGTAGTCACAACTGTGCCAACACCACGGCACACCTCGAACGGGTCAAACCTCGACTACGAGTCACAAACTCACGAGCCACAGCCAGTGGCAAAGCACGAGTCGGAAAGGAACGCCACCACCACACGGGAACGGACTACTGGCTGATCAGGCCAATATCCAACCCGGACAACACAACACAAGAACAACCTCTCAGTCTTGTAGCCACAGACCCCCAATCCAGCTATGGCTCCACAAATTCACAAGTCAAGCAACTAACTATGGAGACTAACAAACACCACCACTACCTGCAGTCTCACACACTGCAGGCCCATGCCTGGCACCTTTAGGGACTCAGGCCCGAGCACCCTAAAGTGAGGCACTGGAACAGGACTAGCTGGGGCCCAGTACGTCTACTGGTGTCCGTACCCCCAACCACGAGCGCGCTACAAGCGACTGCACACCCACAAACACAAGCCGCTGCCCTACTGTCGTCTTTCCCTCAGCCGGACATACAACTCAAACACAGGAGTGAGGGTGTCCAGGATAGACGACACAGACCTCGACGGTACCACACTGTACCGGGAGAAACCCCTAGCACAACAAACACACGTGCTTGGCTCACAAAGAACCTGGGGTACCCGACTAGAGAGGCATTTCAGAATAGGCGCCAGACCACCACACTCGGCAATACACAAACCACGACACTTACATGTTCCATCTTTATTACAAACCATGGTACATATGTGAGGAATAGCTTGTCCTGGTCACTCGTGACTCACAAGCTAAACTACACCATAACACATATAAACCATATTAATAATAATACCACGGCCTGTCATCGGTCACCTTGTGACCTCCACTGCCACACTAAACACAGTACACAATAATCACGTAATAACCATACTTATACTTTAGTAATTATCCATCGAGGATAACTTATAAAAGTTCCTAAAGGATCAAGGCTAGGTTCAAACGTGAACCTCACTGCCACAACACCACGGACTAACCACAATAATTAAGATACAATAAACACGACGACGTACGATGTGCCATGTACACAAACCATATGCACGACTACCAAATCACGTAGACACCACGTGTATAATACACCAGCCAGGTGCACCACACGTCATTCACATAAACAACATGTCCAACTGTCACGCCCCGATATTTAGCAACGGAATAAATACCGGGGGACGTGAACGATACAAATAGGCGTATCACAGTTGAGTAACGCAGAGTCACAATTGAATATAATATCACATTTGAGGCTATATTATGATCACCCAAAAGTATACTTTGTTTCATTCCATTCAACTAGATACAACCTTACATAATAAAGAACCAACTAAAGTGTCCATTATTCAAATAAAACTTCCATAAAAGTTCACTATTACATAGACTACTCAATTGTCTATTTCTAAACTATCATCTACTCATATGGCGGGTGCTCATCACTCTTGCCCTGCCCCATCGGACTCCACTGGTTCTTCATCACTTCCTGAAAAAGTAGGATGATAGGGTGAGCGAACTAGCTCAGTAGGATTTACATCTCAATATGGTGCGGGCACTAGTATACATGATTAACATTTTTAGAAGGCAAGATATGAACATGATGACAATGCATGCAATACTAACAGATCGAATAGCAGAGTAGAACGGATATCATTTCAGATCAAAAGTCGAGATGCATATATATACAGTGGACAGATATTTCAAGAATAGAATCGTATCAAAAGAGATTGGCCATATTCAGATAGATATCATGCGTTCACATGATCAGACGTATCATATCAAATCATATCATATCAAATCAAATCAGACTTATCATATCAAACAAAGGCACATTCACACTAATCTTGCTTATTTGTTTGTGCTATGCTAAGCACCAGAAGTCCATACTCCCTCGGTTAATAAGTACGTTGGGGTGCTGCTCCCCAGGACCGGACCAAGCCCTTTTTTTTGCATAGGCATTGGATCAAATTTGGACCGGAGTCCCACGTTGTGCCGAACAAACAGATTCATATTATGGCCACAGAGTTTCAATAATAAGCTCGTAGTAAAAGAAACATGATCATTCATAGAGTCAAGATATGACAAATAGCTCAAGAGAATAAGGCAGGATAACGACGTATCTTATGTTTCATAATTCATTAATGTCTTGACATGAGGATGTTTCAAAAGACAAATCATATGCAGAACATGTGCTCTCAATTTCCCCAAGGAGGTATGCCTATTCGTGCAAAAGTGTAAGTGACGAGTTACGGATCCTTCCTATCATGTATGCAATTGATAAATGATTATTTGAACACCGGGAAACATGAAACTATTGAAACTCATATGCAATTATGACATTAACTCCACTAGCAAGTCCATACTAACATGTATTCATCCCCACATTCATATCATATTCTTATCTTATCAATTGACAATAAGCAAGATCACAAGATAATCCAATGGACATAAGATCAATCACCATTACACATTAGAATTGTATTTATATCATTACTATTTTTCAATGGGTTGATTTATTTTAGGTCCATGCATACCATATAACATCATGCACATGCTAGTAGACATCATGAAATGATCAGACCCAAATTATGTAATTTTTTTGTAAGGGTAGTGTCGACACACCCCTTACTGGTGTCGATACAATACTTCAAACACAAGACAAAATAATGCAAAACTGGTCAAGTAGTGTCGACACTAGTTCAGGTAGTGTCGACACTAGAGACAACTTCCAGAAAACCTTTTGGCCAATATGGGACAGTGTGTCGACACTAGATCAGCTCCTAGAAACTTTCTGGGTCAAACTGGGATAGTGTGTCGACACTAGATCAGGTAGTGTCGACACTAGAGGCCTTCCCAGAACACCTTGTGGGATGTTTTGGGATAGTGTGTCGACACTAGATCAACTAGTGTCGACACTAGTGGCCCTCCAAAAAAAAAAAAACATCTGTCAGGTGTAATCAGAAAACACGTCTCATGCAACGATTCACTTTCCCCTCTTATAACTCTCTAACGAATGACATTTAGATAAAATGTTCAACACGAAAGATGACGAGGACAATAGTAGAAAAACTTTGATGTTGGGATTTTGATCAAATTCGGTCTCGAATCTTGAGAAAACATGTGAAGAACATAATGCTAAGTGCAACCCGAAATCGTAGTATCATGCAGAGACTCTCTTACCATGATCATAACTCTCTAACGAAAGACTTTTGGACAAAATGTCCAACATAAAAGATGATCGAGAGTTCAAGTAGAAGAACTTTCATGAAAGAAGTTTAGTCTAATTCGGTCTTGAATCATGTGCATGATAAGAAGAACGGGAAAAGCCCTAACTATGCGCGACTTAGGGAAAACTACAAATACACAGTGTATACTCCATGAAATTGAGTCAAACCAAGTGCAAATGATCCTAGACTCGAAAATCTATATGATGGTGTTGGTTTTCTTTAATCTTGGCCCGAGAACACCTACCTTTGAATGCTAAGAACTCTCTGCAGATTTCTGGGTTGATGCAGAGCGAGGTTGAGGAAGACCACGATTTTCCCCAGCCGTTCTCCACTTCCCCAGCGCTCCAAACTTGCTACTCTCGACCCCAACTTGTTGCTAAACCTTCCCCAAGAGTTTAGGGACAAGTTCTTATAGTTTTAGGGTGTAGTTATGAGTCCTAACGGGACTAGGAAAGGAGGCTGCGAATTCTGCTTCCTTCTTTCCCAAAAATCTGGGATTCTCCTACCCAAAGGAGGTAGCAACGGTTTAGGAAACCACCAATTGGGGTTGGGTTTGGTTTTGGCTTACCTTACATAACTAATTACCTTAATTTTAACCCTATCTTGCCCTCTCTAATTATGGCATAATTACATACATGAATTTTTGGGAAATTTCCTGTCCCAATTTATTTTATATCATTGGGCCAAATGTGCTCCATTAGCCCAATCTTGTTAATGGGTCATTAACACATGGTGTTGGAAGTCTCTCCAATATGTTTATGTAACTTATTCTCCTTTATTTCCAAAATTTTTAAATCACTAAATTTTTCGGGGTGTTACACCAACACATGGACAGCACACTCCAAGAGCGCTACAGGTGCCAACGAACCACACATACTACGTAAACACCAAGCCGATTACGTACATAACACATTAACCACATAAAACATGCCCACCTCGTGAGCAACACGCTTCGTGAGCGTAACAAGTGCACTGGCTCTACCTGTCATTGCCATGCACAACAAATACCACTAACTGGATATTCAAAATACATAAAGCATGCATAACGGGACCTCTCAGCTGAGGTCGTGACAAGGGGCCAGGTCACCTTCAGAATGCAACGCCCTGACATGCCGCCACAGAAAACCATAACGCGACAGGTAAGGCTGTTGCAACCTTGTCGCGACAGAACCCTTGGTCGCCATCTGATCGCGACCCTTTAATGTGTCGCTTTCCAAACCGAAACGCGACGCATCTGGCTATCGTGTTAAGAACGTGACGCCCAGGGTAGTCGCCTTAGCAGGCGCGAACCCTAATCCGGAAGCAACTCCACGGACCACCATTATGGACCATTCAAACCATACTTAATTCACATTTTACATGCTTTAATGGATACCCTAGCATGGTATCTACAGTTTTCAAAGCAATAAATGAACTAACTTGCAATCCACAACACGAAACAAGGTAGAACACACTACCTTCGCGAAGAACGCGAAAACCAGAGATCCCTTGGCGTTTCCCCCGCTCCACACGACATCCTCGTGGCGAGAACACGCCCCACGCACCTTCAGAACCTCGAGCCGCCCGAAGGAACCCCACAACAACTCCCCCTGGCCGAGCAGAGCTTGCGAAAGCTCTGTTCGTCCAGGGTTCTTAAAAACAGCACAACGGTTAAGATCGCGACATGCACCCCCGTCGCGAGCTGATCACGACCTGGGTGACCGTTGCCTTCACAAGGCCGACTGCCCGGCGCGCGACACGTGATAGCCATGAAAACGAAGACCGCCTAGCAGCGGCAACAGGAACGCGACCACCAGAGCTGTAGCGTTCAAAACGCGACGCACACCCCTGTCGCGTTCACAGGCAGAAAACCTGTGAGCACTTTGGGCCCAGTTTGGCGTCCCACCAAGCCTCACAACGCGCGTAACACCTGAAACACGCACTAATGGGCCACACATTGGCCACCAAACCCGCTAAACCTGGATCCACGGGGATCCGGAAAACGCGCAACGTTACATTATTATCACCTAAAAAAGAATGTCATCCTCGACATGCAAAGCAAATCACAACAAACCGGATTATCACCTAAAAAGAAACAAAACCGTATATAGAGCAAGTAGGATACGCTTCCTTTGTATCTTTCTCTTTAATCATCTGCGCTAACTGATCCATCTGTTCATTCCCATGTTTGTTCTACCTTTCCTTTCTTTTTAATTCATTCCACAACTGCCTTATTTTGTAATTTCTATCTGCTATTTCCTTACCTTTTATCCATAGGTAATTCTACCTTGCTGGTGGCGCTTTATCTCCTTGGACTAAACCTACTTTCACATTTTTCTGGCTGTGTTTGCAACATTTCTTTCAGAACCGCTTTACCTTTCTCGAGTATCTTACACTGTAATACTTTACCATGCTATAATCTTTCCAAATTCTTGAATTTTCCGGTGTCATTTTCTTTTTCTATTTATCATTGCTTACTGTTACCCTGCCTTATCTGTATTTACATTCGCAACTGCCACCTCTTCAAAGAAAACCAATCACCATCTTTGAATTTCCTGCCCTTTTCATATTATTCTGCCTATACCGCTTTAAATCATTTCTGATTAAAAACCATAATAACCTCTGTTCCTTTATTCACTACACAAAACTTTATACTTTCTCCTTATTCAAGCAAACCTTGAACAATCTGCGAATATTAAATCTTTCTTGCTTCAGCTTTCGCTGCGCTACTCTGATCACACTGAACAATTTTGCAAAATATTCCACAATTTTTGTTCTCATTATTAATTTCAATTACGTTCTTCTGGCTTCAACTATATTCATTTCTAACTTTAACTGCTTCTCAAATCATCTTATTCAATTAATTCATGCTGAAAATATTACTACAATTTCTGACCTGCCAAACCGCTATTGACATGCTTTACTCTTCATATACCTTTCTTGCTTTACTGACATTCTCTGGCTAATCTCATAAATTTGTTGCATAACCTTTTCAAATATTCTTTAATTATCCTATTCCTGCTCCTACATGAAACTCTGGAATATCTTAATAACAGTCTATTTCTGCTCTATTGAATCATTTCTTTGCACCGATATACAAACTTTAACTGACATTTCCTGACTCATCTAATTTTATTCACTTCATCATTTGCTAAATTCTTCTTTTCTCTGGTCCATATTTCATTTTTATCTAAACTGTCAATCATTCTAATCATAACATCTTTTTCCGTAAAATATTTCTCTTATTCATTCTGCTGCCTGGCTAATCTAGCTGTACCGTTCATACTATAAATCTTTCTGGTATCTAATCATCCTTCTTTAAAATACAGCAAAAAATCAAATTTGAATACCAATTTCTTTAAATATATCAACTTGCTCTGTCTGCTTTTCTTATTCCATTAAATGTTCTTTTCTCAAATAACATAAATATCACAATCTGCCTTGCTGTTTTTCTCAACTCAATATTTATTAATTGCTTCTCCATTAATACGCTTCTTTCAATTCTATTTCATTTGCCTTGAACTCATTCCAATATACTTAACTTTAATTTTGTTTTTTCCTCAAACTGCTCATAGTTACTAACTTTCACTGCTCTTATCTTTAGCACAACAATCTTTACTAACTCTTTCTGAAGAATTCCTCATAACCTGCCATTCATCAAGTAAATATTTTTCTTGTGCAATTCTTAGAAAATCTCTTTGCACACTGATTCTTCTTTTGTCTCTTTCTTTATTCAACTGATCCTTTCTGTACATATTTATACAAATCCTCATATCAAACTTCATATTACCATCATTATTCATAACAACACTTTTTTCAAATTTCTAATCTCAGACATATTTAATCTATTTGCCATAAACCACTGCTCCCTTCTGTATCAGTACTCTTTTTTTTTAAAGCTAATCTGCCTTACTTAATCATGCCAAATTTTTCATAACACAAATCACATTGTCATTCATATTATTTCTTGATATCATCTGACTCAGATCTTTGATGCCACAATACCTCTGCTGAGGTTCTCAACTATATTTTACATATTTAATCACTTCTAACACACACACTGACCAGTTCCTCATCACCTTGTTACCATATACCTGTCTCTGCTAACTCTGTATTTCATTATAACTTACTTACTGAATTCCATATCCAAACTTGTTAATCTCCTCAATTCCTTTAACTGCGAATCTTTAACAGCCAAACTGATCCATCACAAACCAGCACGCTGGTATAATCACATAGATTATACCACCTCTAATCACATCAACTTTCAATAACTGCTAACAACTAAATTTCTCAACACAAAACACGATTTATAGAACAAAAACTCAGATAAATACTACCTTAACCAACACAAAACCGCAGACTTACTACCAGTAGTGGACATTATTCCATGTATTGGGACATTGTACACTCAATGTCTTTTCATATTCAAACTGGACATTGCTCTGATACCAACTATGACGGCCCTGGATATTTATGCCCAATAAGGCTCCATATCCAGATCCGCCTCCCGCGAACGGACCGAAGTCTCGCAAGGGATAGCTCACACAAGTGTCCAGTAAGAATATAAAAGACAACTACACAGTATAAGACACAAGAAAGTACATGTGCTCATACAGGCATATAACAATTTACAACTGTCCCATTACATTATTACATGTCCAATTAAAAGTACAACTACCTAGGGCATACTTCAAGGGAGCACAAGCTCACACAACACTACTAACTACAACTCAACTGCTGGTGGTACAAGTCTGACACAACGCCGCTACAAGCCAAACACATGGAAAGCCCTGAAAAGAACTGTAGGAAAGTGAGCCTCAACAAGTCACAGGCTCAGTAGGGGCTATCCAAAACAACAGCATAACCACAGACACCTCAACCCCAAAGGGTCTCACTGGCAGCACTAATAGCCAAACCATTTCATGCTCACATCAATTGAATTTAAATTGCAATTAAATATAAACACATTAACTATTCACAACTTCGGAAAGTAAGAGGGAACAACAGGACTAGCTCCACACCACTAGTCTGCTCAACAACAGTAACGCCTAGGCCTCAGGCCTCACAGGCAAACCACAGTCTAGGCTATAAGCTTCATAGCGAGTCTCAAGTACGTGGGTAACATGACTGCTAACCAAAAGCTGGCCCTTTATACCCCAAACCACAATATATCAGAAGCTACACACACCAAGTAACATGATCGGCTACAGCGGGCCAATCCATGACACACGAAAACCATATACAGAAGCTTACTCGAGGAAGGTAAGGTAAAGCACATTGAGTGGAAGGTCACACCACACGACCTCCACGAAACACAGTTCCACGTCAACACCAGAACAGACTGGTATACGACGTACCACCACAAACCATTACCCACACGGGGTATAGGTACCTATTACCACAAGGTACCAGCACAGAAACCGCAAGTAAACCAGTGCTGTAACAGGGCACACCATAGCGAGCTAAACCACATTTGGTGAGTCAACACTCACCAACCATAAACAAAACAGTGCCACCACTCGGGCACACCACAAGCCACAACCGCAGTCACAACTGTGCCAACACCACGGCACACCTCGAACGGGTCAAACCTCGACTACGAGTCACAAACTCACGAGCCACAGCCAGTGGCAAAGCACGAGTCGAAAAGGAACGACGCCACCACACGGGAACGGACTACTGGCTGATCAGGCCAATATCCAACCCGGACAACACAACACAAGAACAACCTCTCAGTCTTGTAGCCACGGACCCCCAGTCCAGCTACGGTTCCACAAACTCACAAGTCAAGCAACTAACTGTGGAGACTAACAAACACCCCCACTACCTGCAATCTCACACACTGTAGGCCCATGCCTGGCACCTTTAGGGACTCAGGCCCGAGCACCCTAAAGTGAGGCACTGGAACAGGACTAGCTGGGGCCCAGTACGTCTATTGGTGTCTGTACCCCCAACCACGAGCGCGCTACAAGCGACTGCACACCCACAAACAGAAGCTGCTGCCCTACTGTCGTCTTTCCCTCAGCCAGACGTACAACTCAAACACAGGAGTGAGGGTGTCCAGGATAGACGACACAGACCTCGACGGTACCACACTATACCGGGACAAACCCCGAGCACAACAAACATACGTGCCTGGCTCCTAAAGAACCTGGGGTACCCGACTAGAGAGGCATTCCAGCATAGGCGCCGGACCACCACACTCGGCAATACACAAACCACAACACTTACATGTTCCATCTTTATTACAAACCACGGTACATATGTGAGGAATGGCTTGTCCTGGTCACTCGTGATTCACAAGCTAACCTACACCATAACATATATAAACCATATTAATAATAACACCACGGCCTGTCATCGGTCACCTTGTGACCTCCACTGCCACACTAAACACAGTACATAATAATCACGTAATAACCATACTTATACTTTAGTAATTATCCATCGAGGATAACTTATAAAAGATCCTAAAGGATCAAGGCTAGGTTCAAACGT
This sequence comes from Colocasia esculenta, assembly GCA_014218235.1. Classification (NCBI taxonomy): domain Eukaryota; kingdom Viridiplantae; phylum Streptophyta; class Magnoliopsida; order Alismatales; family Araceae; genus Colocasia; species Colocasia esculenta. The sequence goes on from CM024753.1 coordinate 167,934,716, forward strand.
GAACCTCACTGCCACAACACCACTGTGAAAGGTTGCAGAATTATCAAATATGGTAATCTAGAAGGGGGGTTGAATAGATTACCTTCAATTAAAATTTACTACGACCTTCTTTTAATGAAAATACAGACTTTTGAAACTGTAACAAAATTTAAGCTAAACTTAGATGTTTGTTAGTTGTAGGTAGATGGAGTAGCAACTCATTCAGCGTGTGTAAAAACAACGTGCCTACCAAACATCTATCGTAAAGACATGCAAACCTCAGGACACGATGTGTTAAGGTGGTTCGGAGTACACAACTTGTGTATCCTACGTCCACCATCCACACACACATGCCGAAACAACTGCTTATGAGCTGGTTCACGACTACAACTCACACACACGAGTTGTCTGATGTGAAACCACGATCAGAACAACACAAACCACGTGAATCAAGCACAAGAACACTTGAAACACCACCACACACACAGAAGTATGAGAAAACAGTGACAGAGAAGAGTTGTGAGTTGAAAGAACAAATCCTGATGTGGAACTCTTCAAGGTGCTCGTCTAGATGAACTTCAAACTTCGTCTTGGAAAGTATAGATTGATGGAGAAGCTTGAATCACAGACGAACTGGCTTCACCTCCGCTTGGATGACGGATCATCCTTTCCCTGGGCGGTAGGTTGAAGCAGAGCAGCAGGTGGAGGCTTTTTGTCTTGGGATTTGCTTAAGGTTTGATGGTATGGCCTCTTACTACGAAAATAACCTCATATGCCCTATATATATGGGTGTCCAAATATGGAGAGACGTGCTTGACAGAATCACCCAAAACATGGATCATATCTTGGACATCAGAGCTTTCCAAAACTGCGTCTGTCGACAGGCGACATGTTGCTGTCGACAGCTACTGCCCAGTTCTGGCTTTCATGTTTCTGTAACACTGGATCTATCGACAGATATTGTCTTGCTGTTGACAGGCACAGTTCATCTGTCGACAGGCGCATATTGGCTGTCAACAGGTACTGCTTTCTGAGTGCTTCCAGAACCTTGTTTTGTTCTGTCATGTCTATCTGTCGACAAGGGATTTCTTGGCTGTCGACAGATGATCACATGAAGTTACTTTCTTGTTCTTTTTCACCTGAATCTTGTTGCTTGGCTTATATGCATTCATACCTACATTAAAAGACATTTTAAGTGAGATGTAACGAATACATAGGTGATCATCTTGACACTTGATCATGTCATTCATGTCCTTAACAAATAGGTCATTGTACCATCATCAATTGCATTGTTCATTAAAAACACATCATCAAAAACATTAAGGCACAAGTAAACCCAACATTCTCCCCCTTTTTGATGTTGACAAAATTTCAATTTATGCATATTGATGATTTCTCCCCCTTTTGACAACATTCAAAAAGACACATTATGCACACATGGATAAGATGTAAGCAAAGGAACTGAGGTTTTTCATTCATTAACATGCCAGACACTCAGTTACAAAAAGACCATTGCATGACATAAAGTGAAAGCATTAGAAGGAAAGATACATGACTGACACAAATAACTTAGTGACCCAGTACCCAAATCTAGAACGATGACCTAGATAACCCAATGACTCCCTAGACATCGTCATTCCCTGGTACATCGGGATGACGAAAGCCATGAAAATCAGTAGAGAGCCTGGCAAGCTGGTCTTGTAACTGCACTTGTGTGTTGGCCAGTGCATCCATCCTCGTATCCACATGATCGAGACAGGTGTTGAGATGCTCAAAACCCGTGGTGAATTGGAGTTGCAATTGGGCCATCCGACCAGCAATGAAATCCCTAAGAGAGGGAGGTTGTTCCCGTTGTGCAGCATCAGCAGGATCATCTCCCTGAGCATCCATGGGCTCTGCCTAGGAGTCTTCATCATCACCTTCATCAGCAACAGATTCTTCCTCAACATTTGGAGCTTGACCCTTGAGAGTCCTGGTCACTACCCCATCCACAAATTTGTAGCCCATCCGATGCACCGCAGTAAGATCAAAAGAACTTCTGGACTTGAGTTTGATGCACTCGGAGTCAGAGATGGGAATGCCAATAAAAGATAGGAGGGATGTAATAGGACATGCATATGGCATTAACCTCTTGGTGTTAGTGAAACATTGCTTAATGAGGTCTACCATGATGTTAGGAAGATTGATTTGTTCACACTTCAGAAAGTAGTGGAAGAGGGACTTGTGGACTGTAGTAATGAGTTCCCTACTTCCATCTTTAGGAACAACAATAGTAGTGAAGATGTGGTGAATGAGACGATTAAGTGGAGGAAAAGAATTGGCATTAAGCTTAACATTATCTACACCAGGATGATAAACATGATGGGTGATGGGAGTGTAGTAGTCAGAAGCAGATGAAGGGTTGACAAGAATGTCCACCCCGGAGTTAGGAATTTGTAGGGCACGAGAAAAAAGAGAGGGAGTGATATGAAAAGAAGTGCCCTTAACAGTGGTATACAACTCCGAGCTTACCACTGACAACTGGAGGTTATTATAGAACTCTATCACAGCTGCGGTAGAATACCTGGTGTGGGAGTACACAAATTCGGTCCAGCCCTGAGTGTCAAACAGGGGTTGAAGACCAGGAAACATGTCCTCCATGGATTCAAAGTTCACGAACCGAGGTTGCACGAACTTGGTGAATGAGCCCCGGACCGTGGACGCCTGAAGGTTGCGAGGAACAAGGAGCTCTGGCAGACAATCTTCCCGATGCTTTGTCCGGCACTCGGCTGGTGCCCTGGAACCGTCGCCGGCTTGTGGAGACTGAGGACGGCGACGAGAGGCAAGCTTCTTGGCTGGAGGAGCCATCAGAAGGGGTGATGTCAATGTGGAGAAGGCTCTGAAGGTGGAAGGGGACAGAAGGAGGAAGAAACACAAAGAGAAACAATCTTTCTTCTGTCGCCCGGAGAAAGAGGGATTTGGGGAGGAAGGAAGGAGGAGAGACTTTCGGAGGTGGGAATGGGAGGAAGGGTTCGTGGGTGCCTTTTAAAGAGGGTTGGAGAGAATTTGAAAGGGCAGGGTCCCACGAAATCCACCCTAAAAGGTCGCCATTTGTACTTCCAAAAGTCACCCTGCCGCCGGCTGTCGACAGCAGCATAGGGGCTGTCGACAGCTGCAGAGCAGCTGAGCCAAAAATGGTAAATTTTGAGAAATTTCACCCCATTTGAGCATGCACTGTTCGTATTAAGGTGGAGAACAGGTTTTAAACATATTACTAAGTGTCATGGCCATTAGTATGAGGACACAAAAGTCATTCTACAATGGTTAAGAGATAATACTTCGGGAGTCTTAAGTTATAGCATTTAGAGAAACATGTTCAAGTCCCAATAAAATAAAGACAAACCCATTGAATAAAACCATTGTAGAAAAACATATGACTTAGTGGCGATGTTCATTTGGTGATTGAAGACAACATTGACATGACCCATTGACAATAGACAACCTTGTCTCTTGAGTTAAAATTTTGGAGGCTTCACTCTATTTCTTTGAATTTGATATTATTGAACTTGACAAAAGGGATATGGGAAAAGTGATAATTAGGTTCATGTATACCTTTTGACGTGAAGGTAGACATTTGTGATGTCGATGCCCCAGTTACTCAGTATAAAGGACCATCATATCGTTGTATAGAGATAATGGAATAATTTTTGACACGAAGACAGACATTTGTGATGCCAAAGTCCTCGGTTACTCAGAAATAAACATCATTGCTCTGCCTTTATCCCATACTATTTCTTTCTTGTTTGTTTTGTGAAATAGGTAGCTTTTCTCCTTTGTTTTTTTTTTATTAACAACCAAGGTGACTAGATATATATGGCCAATGGGCAATGTGAAACATTAAATTCAAGTACCATTTTACTTATCAATCCATTTTAGAGATATGATGAGCCACAAGGGAAGTATTCAACTGAATGATGCGGAATTGAATTGAGTTGTTCAAGGTTTGCTAGATGACACAACCTAGATTCAGGCTCAAAATATTATGTCAAAATCATTGAGAATTAATTTGTATCTTTGACACTAGATTGGGATGACATATAGTAATGAATTCAAAGTGCTATTCTCCCCTTATGCAATGATTGTGCACATACTCATTGAAGGAAGGTGAAACATGAGCAAGATGAGACAACAATGGGGTGTCTGTCGACAGCAAGATTGTCCCTGTCGACAGCTACTAAACTTCAGGGAAAAGGTGTTTCTGGGAGAGGGACAGCTGTCGACAGATGAAAGGGGCCTTTCGACAGATAATGTACTCAGTCGAAACAAGTGTTCTGGAAAGGCTTGCCTGTCGACAGCTGCAATGTTGGCTGTCGACAGGTAAGTGAAAAATCAGTGTAAAGACTTGGATTTGAAATGGAATTGAAACCATCAAGTGAGGGATCAAAATACTCAAATTATGAGATGTGTATTCTTGAGAAAATCACTCACCTAGCCTTTTCTTTACTCCCCCATAGTGTGTGCATGTGGACACAACATTTCAAGCATTTGAAACAATTGCAAACATGATATTGACAAGGAAGGCAAACACTTACTCACATGCAACATCCAAAACCATCCATGAATATTAACTTAAGTAGTAAGAGAAAATGTATATGACAAGGATTAAAGATAATCAAGTACCCTATTTTGAAGTGAATAACCTTTATGAAAATAGTGTCTATGGATACGTGGCGGAGAAAATGTCCTCACGCATAATGATAGTTTCCGAACAAGCTTAACTTGTTCTTTCGCATATCACCATTTCAGATACCTCATAGTCACTATTCACAAGGGTTGTTTGCCTCTGAATGTGGTATTGATTTCATTAAAACTTGCATAAGCCCAATTCTCTTCTAAGAGATGTGAATCTCTCCTCGGACAATGGTTTGGTGAAAATGTCAGCCAATTATTTTTCAGTGGGTATGAAGCTAATTTCCAAGGATTTGTTGGCTACCTCATCTCTCAAAAAGTGATGTCTTATCTCTATGTGTTTGGTCCTTGAATGTTGGATTGGGTTCTTTGAAAGGTTGATTGCACTAGTGTTGTCACATAGGATTGGTGTGCATCCAATATCAATGTTATAGTCACACAGTTGACTTTTTATCCATAACACTTGAGTTAGACAACTCCCTGCAGCAACATATTCTGCCTCTGCAGTTGAGAGTGCAACCGAGTGTTGCTTTTTGGATGCCCACGAAACTATGCAACCACCAAGAAGTTGGCAGTACCCACTAGTACTTTTTCTATCAATTTTACACCCAGCATAGTCAGCATCTGAGTATGAGATCAAATTGAAGCTACTTCCTGCTAGATACCAAAGACCCAAATCATACGTACCTGAGAGATATATGAAAATTCTCTTAACTGCAACCAAATGACTTTCCTTTGGACAAGATTGGTATCTAGCACAAAGGCAAACACTGAATTGTATATCCGGTCTACTTGCAGTAAGATAAAGCAGTGAGCCAATCATACCTCGGAAGTGCTTTGCATCTACCGGTTTACCTTTCTCATCATTTTCAAGTTTTATGCTCGTGCTTATTGGTGTTGAGGCAGGTTTGGCTTGTTCAAACTGAAAGCGTTTCAAGAGCTCATTGACATATTTTACTTGATTTATGAAGAAGCCATCTTCATGCTGTTTAACCTGCAAGCCAAGAAAAAATTGTAGCTCCCCCATTAAACTCATCTCAAATTCAGTGTGCATATGTTTTGAAAACTCTTCACACTGTGATGGGTTAGTGGATCTAAAAATGATGTCGTCCACATAAACATGAACAACAATGATGTGATTGTGAACTTTCTTAGTAAAGAGAGTTTGGTCCACTTTCCCTCTTGAGTAGTTTTTGCTTACCAGAAATGTGCTTAGTCTGTCATACCAAGCGCGGGGTGCCTGTTTCAATCCATAGAGAGCTTTGTGTAGTTTATATACTTGGTTAGGTTTATCATGATCCTCAAAGCCAGGTGGTTGAGAGACATAGACTTCCTCTTTGATGTAACCATTCAAGAAAGCAGTTTTAACATCCATTTGAAAAAGTTTGAATTTGTTTGAGCATGAATATGCTAACAAGATCCTAACTGCTTCTAGCCTAGCTACAGAAGCAAATGATTCTTCAAAGTCCACACCAAATTCTTGATTATACCCATTTGCTACTAGTCTAGCCTTATTTCTTACCACTTTACCCTCTTCATTCAACTGATTCCTAAAAACCCATCTTGTTCCTATGACATAAATTTCAAGGGTTCTAGGAACGAGACTCCAGACATTATTTCTTTGAAATTGTCCAAGCTCCTCATGCATAGCATCAATCCATGAATTTTCTTTTAAAGCTTCTTCAACATTTTTAGGTTCCACTTAAGAGACAAAGGCTAAATGATCTTGTTCAACTATTTGTCTAATTTTAGATCTAGTTTGAACTTTATCATTTACATTTCCAATCACATTATCAAGTGGATGATGTCTGGAATACCTCACATTTGTGATTGTTGAAGGACCGGATTGATCTTGTGGAGGTTGTTCTTGAGGAGGATGTGCTTGAGGAGTTCCTTCTTGAGGCTCTTCCTCTTGTGGATCTTTTTTAGATTCATCATCTCCCTTTTTGAAAATGATTTGATGATGATCATCATCATACCTGCGAAAATATCCATGATTAGCTTTTGGTGCTGCTTGAGAATTTTCTTGGCTTTAACTTGAAATGGTTCTTCAAGGATTGTTTCTTCATCTTCATTTTGAGTCCTGTGAGAATTGAAATTGTTAGCGTTTGCATGATTTTCATCAAAAACAACATGTGGAGTCTCTTCCACAGTTTTATTCTTAATATTAAACACCCTATATGCTCTCGAGTGTTCTGAGTATCCAAGAAGAATACCTTGATCACTTTTGGCCTCAAATTTGTCTAGATCAACTTTATCATTGTTATGTATAAACATTTTGGAGCCAAAAACTCTGAAATACCCAATACTGGGTTTCTTACATTTTAGAAGTTCGTAGGGAGTTTTCTTTATGACAGGTCTTACCATGGCTCTGTTGAGGATGTAACACGATGTGTTGACCGCTTCTGCCCAAAAAGTCCTTGCAAGTTGACTTTCGACCAGAAAGGTGCGAGCCATTTCCACCAATGTTCTGTTCTTTCTCTCCACTACTCCATTTTGTTCCGGAGTCCTTGGAGAGGAAAACAAATGTTCAATCCCGTGGTGCCTGCAGAAATCAGAAAATGAGTTATTATCAAACTCTCCCCCGTGATCAGTGCGTATTGAGCATATCTTGTGAACGTTTCCATACTCAATCTTATTAAAGAAATCCTCAAACAGTCTCAATGCTTCGTTTTTGTGTGCAAGGAACTTTACCCAAGTGAACCTAGAGAAGTCATCTACAATGACAAAAGCAAAACGTTTGCCATTGAGACTTAGTGTTCTAGTAGGTCCAAAGAGGTCCATGTGCAAAAGTTCATAAGGTTTAGAAGTGCTTACCGGTGCTTTTGATTTGAAGTATTTCCGGGTTTGTTTTCCCTGTGCACATGCATCACAAAAACTTTCATTTTTATTGAAGGAGATTTCAGGAAGTCCACTTACCAATTTCAGCTTCATGATCTTGTGCAATACATTGTAACTTGCATGGCCAAGCCTACGATGCCATAAGGTAAGCTCATCCTGTTTGTTTGCTACAAGACACAAGTTTTCATTTTCTGGATCATCTAAGTCAATCAAATAATGTTGTTCACCCTTTTTCCAGAAAATTTTAGACTTCGTGATTCCTTATCAATGATTTGGCATGTGTTTGATTCAAAGACAACTCTATGACCTTTATCACACAGTTGGCTTATACTAAGCAAGTTGTGATGAAGGCCATCGACTAACAGTACATTGTCTATTGAGTTAGAAGCATACTTACCAATCTTACCTGAGCCGATGATCTGACCTTTATTGTTGCCTCCAAAAATAACTTGACCTCCGTCGTTTTCCACTAGCAAGCAGAATTTTTCTTTGTCGCCCGTCATGTGCCTTGAGCAGCCACTGTCCAAGTACCACTTGTTTTGATTTTGGGCTGCTAGGCATTCCTGCACATGTGGATCGGACAAGAGGTTTTGGTACCAAATTACTTTGGGTCCCAATGTATCATTCATGCCAAACAGTAAATGCTTCGGAATCCAAACTTGTTTGAGTTTCTGTTTATTTGGACAATTTTGGCATTGTTGTTCATTATGCCCAACTTTCTTACAGAAATTGCATGATGAGGGTTTTCTCACAACAATGGACTTTTTATTCTGAGGAACATGCATGAGCATTTTACCTTTTTGTTGCCTGTTTAGCTTTCATTTGGAAGCTTGTTTCCAGACCTGTCGACAACCTTGTTGGGGGCTGTTGACAGATTTCTCAGTGTTGTTAGCAACAGCTTGGATGTTCTTGGGTTCTTGTTTCTTACCCTTAGCTTGACTTTTATTGTTCTTTGAAGGGATTTGCTTGCTTGTGCTTGGGCTAGAATCAACAAAGGATGTTAACAATTTTTTACCAATTACCTTTGGTTTTACGGGTTGATATCCAATCCCATGCTTTGCAATAAATACATTCGATCCCAGAATTGCATCAAGATTTTGTTTCCCTTTTAGAAACCTTGTTAGATCTTCAGATTTTCCCTTAAGGTTCTCTTCAGCCTTTTCTAATTTTTTCTTCACTTCATCAAGTTCATTTTGAAGAGTTTCAAGAGAGTTGGTTAGACTTTCTTTTTCTGTTTGGGTTTCTTGCAATTTCAATTTCATGCAGTCCATTTCCTCACTGTGAGCTTGCTCATCAATTTTCATCATTTCAATTTCTTTATTCAAAGATGTAATTTGTTCACTATGATTGGTTCTATGAACAAGGGAATTGATTTTCTTTTTGAGTGCTTTGTTTTCAGACTTAAATTCACAGAACTTTTCAAATAAAGCAGTATAAGCTTCTTCCCATTCATCAATAGAATAACTTTCAAAGGAAGAGTTTACCTCGTTGGAGTCGTCACTTCTTGCCATTAGACATTGAACTTCTTCATCCCCAGAGGTTGCTTCAGCGTTATCATCTTCATCCTCATCACTCCAAGTAGCCATCATTGCTTTGGCTTTCTTGAAGGTGAACTTTTCTTTTTTCAGCTTCTTCTTGAGCTCAGGGCACTCTCCTCTCAAGTGCCCTTGTTTCTTGCACTCATCACACACAATATCAGATTTCTTGTTAGACTCAAATTTGTTTGAAGAATCTTTCTTTTGAAAGGGTTTAGAGTTACCTGACCCTCTCCTTTTGAATTTCAGGAATTTCTTGAATTGTCTAGTGAGCATGGCCATTTCATCATTCTCACTATCACTAGATGTTTCAAGATCATCACTATCCTGAAGAGCATCCTTTTTGGAACCTGAAGAGTTTTTCTTGGAAGCCTTTAAAGCAATCAACTTCCTAGGATTTTCTTCAGTTTCCTTTCTTTTCACATTTATTTCATAAGTCATTAGGGAGCCAATTAGTTCATCTAATTTTATCTTTGAGAGATCTTTTGAATCCTCAATGACAGTGGCCTTAGTGTACCATGAGGATGGAAGAGACCGAAGTATCTTCCTCACTAAGTCACTTTTTGAGTATTCCTTTTTAAGACCCTTTAATCCATTTATGATTAGCATGAACCTTGCAAACATGTCAGATATGGTTTCTTCATTGCTCATCTTAAACATTTCATACTCAGAAATTAACATGCTTGCTTTGGATTCCCTTATCTCGGACGTACCTTCGTATATCAATTCAAGCTTGTCCCACATCTCTTTTGCTGAGGTGCACGTAGAGACTCTTGAATATTCCTTGGGGTGCACTACGCATTGCATCATGTTGAGGGTGCTCCAATTGAGAGTTCCCTTCGCAATCTGGTCCTTCGTCCAGGTATCTTCGTCCTCAGAAAGGGTGTACGCTCCTTTCCTGACGATCCTCCACAACTCATAGTTTTGTGCTCTCAGAAATACCTGCATGCAGTTTTTCCAATATAGATAATCAGTACCCTCAAAGAAGGGTGGCCTGGTCACAGAGTGTCCTTCGGCCATGTACCCCTTATTAGATTCCATGAGATCAAGACCCTCCTGATCGTAAGTTCAAATAACCACAACAGTAAATCGGAGAGACCTCGCTCTGATACCAATTGAAAGGTTGCGGAATTATCAAATATGGTAATCTAGAAGGGGGATTGAATAGATTACTATCAATTAAAATTTTACTACGACCTTATTTTAATGAAAACACAGACTTTTGAAACTGTAACAAAATTTAAGCTAAACTTAGATGTGTGTTAGTTGTAGGTAGATGGAGTAGCAACTCATTCAACGTGTGTAAAAACAACGTGCCTACCAAACATCTATCGTAAAGACGTGCAAACCATAGGACACGATGTTTTAAGGTGGTTTGGAGTACACAACTTGTGTATCCTACGTCCACCGTCCACACACACACGCAGAAACAACTGCTTATGAGCTGGTTCACGACTACTACTCACACACACGAGTTGTCTGATGTGAAACCACGATCAGAACAACACAAACCACATGAATCAAGCACAAGAACGCTTGAAACACCACCACACACACAGAAGTATGAGAAAACAAAGACAGAGAAGAGTCATGAGTTGAAAGAACAAATCCTGATGTGCAACTCTTCAAGGTGCTCGTCTAGATGAACTTCAAACTTCGTCTTGGCAAGTATAGATTGATGGAGAAGCTTGAATCACAGACTAACTGGCTTCACCTCCGCTTGGATGTCGGATCTTCCTTTCCCTGGGCGGTAGGTTGAAGCAGAGCAGTAGGTGGAGGCTTTTTGTCTTGGGATTTGCTTAGGGTTTGATGTTATGGCCTCTTACTGCGAAAATAACCCCATATGCCCTATATATATTGGTGTCCAAATATGCAGAGACGTGCTTGACAGAATCACCCAAAACATGGATCATATCTTGGACATCAGAGCTTTCCAAAACTACGTCTGTCGACAGGCGACATGTTGCTGTCGACAGCTACTGCCCAGTTCTGGCTTTCATGTTTCTGGAACGCTGGATCTGTCGACAGATATTGTCTTGCTGTCGACAGGCACACTTCATCTGTCGACATGAGCATATTGGCCGTCGACAGGTACTGCTTTCTGAGTGCTTCCAGAACCTTGTTTTGTTCTGTCATGTCTATCTGTCGACAGGGGATTTCTTGGCTATCGACAGATGACCACTTGAAGTTACTTTCTTGTTCTTTTTCACCTGAATCGTGTTGCTTGGCTTATATGCATTCATACCTACATTAAAAGACATTTTAAGTGAGATGTAATGAATACATAGGTGATCATCTTGACACTTGATCATGTCATTCATGTCCTTAACAAATAGGTCATTGTACCATCATCAATTGCAATGTTCATTAAAAAACACATCATCAAAAACATTAAGGCACAAGTAAACCCAACACACTGACTAACCACAATAATTAAGATATAATAAACACTACGACGTACGATGTGCCATGTACAAAAACCATATGCATGGCTTCCAAATCACGTAGACACCATGTGTATAATACACCAGCCAGGTGCACCACACGTCATTCATATAAACAATATGTCCAACACATGGACAGCACGCTCCAAGAGCGCTACAGGTGCCAACGCACCACACATACTACGTAAACACCAAGCCAATTATGTACATAACACATTAGCCACATAAAACATGCCCACCTCGTGAGCAACATGCTTTGTGAGCGTAACAAGTGCACTGGCTCTACCTGTCACTGCCATGCACAACAAATACCACAAACTGGATATTCAAAATACATAAAGCATGCATAACGAGACCTCTCAGCTGAGGTCGCGATAAGGGGCCAGGTCGCCTTCAGAACGCGACGCCCCGACATGCCGCCACAGAAAACATAACGCGACGGGTAAGGCTGTCGCAACCTTGTCGTGACAGAACCCTTGGTCGCCATCCGGTCGCGACCCTTTAATGTGTCGCTTTCCAAACTGGAACGTGACGCATCGGGCTGTCGCGTTAAGAACGCGACGCCCAGGGTCGTCGCTTTAGCAGGCGCGAACCCTAATCCGGAAGCAACTCCACAGACCACCATTCCGGACCATTCAAACCATACTGAATTCACATTTTACATGCTTTAATGGATACTCTAGCATGGTATCTATAGTTTTCAAAGAAATAAATGAACTAACATGCAATCCACAACACGAAACAAGGTAGAACACCCTACCTTCACGAAGAACGCAAAAACTGGAGATCCCTTGGCGTTTCCCCCGCTCCACACGACGTCCTCGCGGCGAGAACACGCCCCACGCATCTTCAGAACCTCGAGCTGCCCGAAGGAACCCCGCAGCAGCTCCCCCTGGCCGAGCAGAGCTTGCAAAAGCTCTGTTCGTCCAGGGTTCTTAAAAACAACACAGCGGTTAAGATCACGACATGCACCCCCGTCGCGACCTGATCGCGACCTGGGTGACCGTCGCCTTCACAAGGCCGACCGCTCGGCGCGTGACACGCGGCAACCATGCAAATGAAGACCGCCTAGCAGTAGCAACAGGAATGCGACCACTAGGGCTGTCGCGTTCAAAACGCGATGCACACCCCTGTCGCGTTCACAGGCAGAAAACCTGTGAGCGCTTTGGGCCCAGTCTGGTGGCCCACCAAGTCTCACAACGCGCGTAACACCTGAAACACGCACTAATGGGCCACACATTGGCCACCAAACCCGCTAAACCTAGATCCACGGGGATCCGGAAAACGCGCGACGTTATAAATATGATCTTTATTCCTTCATCTAGCTAGATGATATCTCATCTTGTTAATTTTTCCTGTTCCAACTTCAAAAATTAAGCTGCAAGTGAATGAGGGGGGAAAAGGACGAGCCTTGTCATCATTCAAAAAGAAAAAGGAGCCTTGTCTGCTGCCAATTGATCTTGGCACCAAACTTATGAATTATGATGGCAAGCCTTCATATGTGTGTTGCTTTCAAGAGATATATACTTGATGGCATTCATGGACGACAACATCTCACGTGAAAGCTTGCTAATAGAATGAGGAAAGTGATGCACACATAAGCTTCATATTGTTACTGCACATATAAGCAGAAAGGTTGATCTGGTTGGATATCGCTACAGTTTAAATATTAGTAGTTTTCATGATCCAGTAGTACTGCATTGCACAAAGTATATGGATGTCAAAAACCTTGCCTAGCTAGCTTCCCAAAAAAATTGTTCGTAGATCACATTCCCAAAATCATTAATTTTCAAAGGCCTTATATCAGATGTCCAAATGCATTTTAATATTATAATAGTTTAGATTTAAAATATTTTTATAAAATACTTGAAGGCATTGTCAGTAGTTTGCTTCTTATGTGTCTGAAAGATAAGAGGGGTAATGTCTATTAAAGTGAGGTAATTTTTCTCTGTTTCATATTCCAGTATGTATTTCCTGCTAGTTTAGGTCTTTCAACAACCGGGAAAAGAAAAGACTCCATTCTTAGTAGGTCTATTAAGTTTATGAAAAAGGAATTAATTAATCTACGGAACTCGAGTAGATTATACTAATTATACATTAACTCACTTGATCGAAGTTATGGTCAAATAGATTTATGCTCCCATCTCTGTCTGCGGATCCAAGCGGACCGCAAGAACTCTTTTCCACAATAAGAACTACTAGCTAGTCAACATTGTTTTTGGTCAACTAGAAATAAAACACATAGCAATTTCTTTTAGATGAGCAGCTACTATATCAAATCTAGAGAGATACAGAAAATGTACAACCAAGTTGCACCTAGTTAGGACTTTTTAATTACTCCTTGACCATTGGGATTAACATAAAAATTTTGAAAGGACAGGGCGGAAAGAAAGTTTCAAGGCGACCAAACAGGAGGTCATATTGGAATTTTAGTTCACGAAGAAGCACAAACCTACTAAAAGTTTTCGGTGATGAAGGTGATAGTACATGCAGATGAATCACGTAGTCGATCCCATAATGTATGCATCGTATTGTGATGAGCCAAAGTTATTTTTCCTTACAATTTAATAACACACACACATATATATATATATATATATATATATTGATTCTACAAATGTATGCAAATATCATCCAGTCACATAAGTCTAACAAAGATGAAAACTTAACTTTATAAAATGTGGGGTTTTGATAACAAAAGCATATATGTTAACCAAAAAAATTAAAAATATCAGAAATATTGCATGATTGGATTGGGGGAGGGGGCACTCATGAAAGTAAAAATCTCTAGCTATTTTACTGCTCTTCTTTAAAACACCATTTATAAGATACAAATAATTTGATAAGCATATAAGGGTACGAGTGTAAGGCTGACCACCTGAAGGGAGACTTTCAGCAGAGTTTAGGACTCACAAACAATATTCTTCGGAGGAAACATCTGCTCAAAACATAGATTTCAAAGATTTTCTGACTTAAATCTAAGAGATTGGCAGGTAGGAGAGTTCTTGCATCTCGCTCAAAATGGTGGGCCTTGCAGTCTCAAAATGGTGGGCCGGAGGGGGGGAGGGCGGGGGGTGGGTGGTTGAGAGGGACAGACAGAGGGAGGGCCAGAGGGTGGGAGGGCGGGTGAGCTGGGCAAGGGGAGGGAGCGGCGGGGGAGCTAGGTAGGGGGAGGGGCGGTGGTGGCTGGGCAGGGGGAGGGGCCTGAGTTTGGGGCGGGAAGAGGGGGGGGGGGCGCACAGCAGAGGGATGTAGGGGGGGAGCTAGGTAGGGAGGGGGCGGCGGGGCGCACAGCAGAGGGATGGGGGAGGGGGGCGCCTAGAGAGAGAGAGAGAGAGAGGCTTACCGGTGAAGCCGATGGGAGGCGCGCGGAGACGGGAGTAGGCGGCAGTGAGGAGGCGCATCGACGGTGACAGGCGGGGCATCGACGGCGAGCAAGCGAGGCATCGACGGGGAGCAGGCAGGGCGTCGACGGCAGCACAGGAGACGGCGACGACAGTAGCAGAGAGGGGGAAAGAGTCGGTCATGGCGGGGGGGAGGGGGGAGTTGGTTGCGGGGTAAAAGTAGGGCATCAGTGACCGCTTTGAGACCGAACTAAAATTGGTCGCAATATCGGTCTCAGATGTACGACTGATTTTATCGATCGCTATATGGTTGCTATTTGGGACAGATTTGCGACCGATTTATTCGGTCGCCAATTCGGTCGCTATTTCCACTTTTTCTTGTAGTGCATGGTGCTAAAATAAATGGTTAGTTGCCAACAAAATTAATATTTGTCAAATTGATAAACCAAAATGGTCATGTAGACATAATATATTTAGAACCATAGGTATATATTGACATTGACATCATTACATATAAGTTTATCCGTTAATCTAAGTAGGACTGGCTACCGGTTAGAAGGTTTGTTCGCGAGATGCTCCCCGAAGGTGGACTCTACATGGACTTGAAAGATAAGTGGGCCGGTATACCAAGATGAGACTATAAATTCATTTTTGGTTCGATTCATACCATAATTTCACTTTTCATTGTAATTATAACAGATGAATATTTCTTAGATGGCATATCAAATAAAAATTGAGATAATACCAAAATAACTAGGTACTTAAGACAAACTCAACTTGCTTTCAAACGATGACATCTAAAATTGCGCACAACCTAGGAAAGAGAGCAACTAGAAGTACAAGAGAACAAATTTCCCACGGAGCATCAATATTATCTAAAAAACATTTGGAAGAAATTTACACAAAGGAAGCTCATATTGTTGTGCATTCACCGTACACTAGTGGATCTTGGAGAAGAGCCTACACTGATGGGTGGAACTCTCGACAGTCTTCTACTTGGACGACGAAATTGAACTGTCGGCCCAACTTATGCGTTAACCCACTGAAAAGGTGTCGGGTGCAAAGTAAATGACCATCGATTTACTAGACTCCTCCCGCGCCCCCAATTTTTTTTCTATTCCCGTGTTCTTTGTAACTGCCGCGCCCAAAACGTGCACGGAAGCAAAGTCCTCCTTCCGGTTGGACTCTGATCCTGCCTTCAGGGTTCGTTCGCACCATCGAGATCGTAGAGCTGTTTAGGGTTCGCTGTTCATTTTCTTCATCTACGCTGCACAGAAGGAGGCTATTCGCGTTCGTTCACCTATTTTTCTCAGCGGGTGGAGGTTTGTTTGTCGTTCCCCTGTTTCGCCATCCTCCTATGGCCCTGCCTGCTTCTCATCATAAATATGCTTTCTAAATGTTTGCATATATGTAGACTGGCAGCCGGTTTCTCTTTTGCTCATTATCTCAAGCCGACTCCTACGCCTATCTTCTTCACCTTGGGGTCAACGGCTTCTGGATCACAGAGATTAACTTTCCTGTCATCACACTGTTTGTCGGCATCGACGGATCGGCATCTACATCAACAAGAACCATCAAAGTGACTCTTCTTCATTGGAAGGTTCACTTCTTTGACATAGTCCTCAGCTTTTCTCTTTTAGCTTATTCATATTCTGCAATCTTTAATTTTTCTCATTTAAGGGTTGATTAAACCTCAAAGCACCCATTGGAAGATCATAATTTTTCTATCCTAATTTCCATGGCAGAAGACCAGTAATTTTATATTTCTTTCTTGTTCCTTTGCTTCTTTCTATTTTTTCATAACTCTGATGCGATCATGAATCTGTTTCTGTCTGGTTTTGCAAGAAAATAATGTGGAAGGAGTTCAGTAAAACATCTATTCCCAAATAATTATTAATTGCTTCATGCTTCCGTGTTCATACATTGGGGGTTCAATCTTTCCAAAAAGTTGAGTGCTATCTTCAGTAAAAGATATTTTTTAGGCAACAATTAAAAATTTGTCTTTCTCCAATGTCTAACAGGACTATAAGAATAAGTTATTGTGAAAATAGTCTTATAAAAAATTAATAGATATATGAATATGTTAACAATTTGGACTAATAATGCAACATAGGGATTCTGCACATATACATGAATTTGTGGGTGTCAAGTTGAATATCCATGAGGTTTATGACTAAAATGCTTGGACAAGACATTTTTATTTCCTTTGGTCAACAATTTGCTATTTAGGAGTTGTCTACTTTTTTACTTTTTATACTTTTAATAGCTTCCATTATGATTCTTGGAGTTTTAACAACACGAGTATTTTATTTAGATGTTGGTGAAATAAAGTTAGTTTGATCGTATTTAAATCTTTTAGTTTGTTGGTTTCCATAAATAAGTAAACAAGTCAAAGATATATATCTTGATCAAATTAGTGAACTAAACAATGAGAAAAATATAGTTCTAAAATTGTGTACTACTTTATGATAAATAAACTCAGAGTCAACTTGCTTGATTGTGTCTTTTTCTTTTAATCATTTGTTGTGTTTTTTTTTTTGAAGGATGGATCATACATACATTAATGATAAGAGTTGAATGTATAAGTATAAGACTAAGCATGAACGAGTTAGCTCTGAGCTTTTAGTTGGAGTACAGTACTTTATGGACTTTGCAGTGAGAACTATTACTAGTGAACGAACAATAAAATGTCCATGTTCAAAATTTGAAAATAAGTTTCATCAAGAGAAGGATGTTGTTCACTTCCACATTATTAGGGAAGGATTTAAACCAAGATAGACACTTTGGAACATTCATGGCGAATCTCGAAAACAATCTCGAGAGGAAATTAATAAACATGTCAACTCAGTAGATGACATGACAGAAATGTTAAGTGATGTTTTCATGTTCCATCCTACTAATGATTTAGAAGGGGGAGAAAGGAATGAAGAACCAAAAAAATTTGAGCTTCTCATAGAGGATGCCAAGAAACCACTTTATGTTGGTTGTAATAAATATTCAAAGCTCTCCTTCATAGTGCATTTATTCCAACTCAAATGTTTACATAGATGGAGCAATAAATCATTCTCTATGGTACTTGCACTTTTTAAAGATGCATTACCTGATGACAATATCCTTCCAAGAAATTGGTATGAGTGTAGAAAGATGATGTCTGAACTAGGGTTAGATTGTAAAAAGATACATGCATGTCCAAATGACTGCATTTTAGTTCAAAAGGAATTTGAGAATCTCAGTAAATGTTCGAGGTGTAATGCTTCAAGATGGAAGGAGAGAGGAGAGAATTGTAAAGGAAGGAAAATGTTCCTATGAAAGTTGTTCGTCACTTTCCTTTAATTCCAAGACTTCAAAGGCTATTTATGTCATGTCAAATTGCAAGCTTTATGAAATGGCATCATAGTGCTATAAGAGATGAAGATGGAAAACTGTGTCATCCTAGAGATTCTGTAGCTTGGAAGGATTTTGATAATAAACATCCATTATTTAGTAGAGAGTCTCGCAATGTTAGGCTTGGACTTGCCAGTGATGTGTTCAGCCCTTTCAAGATGTCATTAGGTAGCAGTCGAAGCACATGGCCTGTTGTCTTAGTTGTTTACAACTTGCCACCTTGGTTAGCAATGAAATAATCATTCTTTATAATGTCTCTTCTTATTGATGGGCACAAATCACCTAGTAATGATATTGATGTTTATCTTCGACCACTTATTGACGAATTGAATACTTTGTGGGAACATGGTGTGCAGACATATGATGCAGACAAAAAGGAAAATTTTCAAATGTGTGCTGTTGTTTTATGGATTCCTGCATATAGTATGCTATCAAGTTGGAGTACAAAAGGATACAGGGCATGCCCTATTTGCCACATTCATCATGGCTCTGTTTATCTTCCTTTTAGTCGCAAATTATGTGTACATATGAGGCACCATTGTTTCTTGCCACTTAATGTCACGCCCCGATGCGGAATATTGGAACGCGAAGCAGTTGCAAGTAAAGGGTATAGAGTGAGTACTAGACATCAAACCATTGCACCGTGAATAATATTAAAGCGAATTTATTTCATTAATAGCTTTCCGATGTCTAGTTACAACCACTAATATCAGAGCCAATCTATGGGGCCCGATTACATTGGAATAAAGCAAAAGACTAAACTTCAAACCTAACTACTACAACGCTAAACATAGCAATAGGACGCTAGGGTACTCATGACATCACTCCAACTCGTTCCCGTCCTGTTGAGTGTTTGGTTCATCCTCGGTCTCACCTGAGAACACAACGACAAATAACGCAGGGTGAGCGAACATCGCCCAGTAGGACTTAAATCTCAGGCTCAAGCAGGCTTTAAGTAATTAATGCATTAAAGGCAGAGTAACTAATGACAGAAAGGAAAAGAGTGTCAAGTAAAAATATAGCAGGACAGTACGTGAACGAAATAGCAAGACTTTCTAAATATAGGCTTTCCAAGAATAGCACAAGTGTCGGGAATAGCACAATAATAGCAAGATAGCACAATGTCAAGTATAGCAAGATGGCCATAGTACAAATAGCACAACGAGTATAGCATAGCATAACGAGTATAGCATAGCACTTTGTTGTCAATGGACAACGAGAGAACATAGCACTGTTGATTATCACTTAGATAGTCACGATAGATAGCAGTTTGTTGTCAATGGATAACGAGAGAACATAGCACTGTTGATTGTCACTTAGATAGTCAAGATAGATAGCACTTGAGTGTAATGCCAAACACTCTGATCATTTAACTCCCATGGGCACTAGCACTTTCGGGCGCACATCCCAGGACCAGATCGGGCCCTTTATATATTGCCAGGCATTAATTATATTCTTTATCTTTAGACAATCAGTCAATGGCCAGTATACAGTACCAAGAAGTAGATGAGAGCACTAGATGAATAGATGAGATAGTAGAGTGAATGTGAATAGATGAGCGAGTAGAGTATAGATGAGAGTTAGTGGACATTGCACATGAAACGTCGAGTAACGAGCGATAGTAACCGTTGCACAACACGCGCACATGGTGTTGGCAGTCAGGCGGAACTCACGACCTTCCCACTGGCCATGTTAAGCACAAGTCCAGAGGTCCGGCGTGATTCAAGATGTGAGTGAACTTCTAATAGCCGTTTGAATCATATAGATCCCTAAAGGGTATCATAGGTGTTAGGGTGCAACCAGCTCGTCGACCATGTGGGAATCCATGGACAGAGGAGACTTATGGAGTCCTTGAACAAAGGCTTACTAGTCCGACAGAAGGAGTATCCGACGGAATGTTCGTCCAAGTCAAGAGAGAGTGTATATAGAAATAAGTGCTCGACGTTCTAGAGGAGTTCTAGAACAGTGGAGGGTCGATATCGGTATTCCCAAAGCTCTAGAGGAGTTCCTTCTGAGAGAATAAATACTTCAGACTTTTATGGTCTGAGTAGATAGTGAATTGCTCGCCATATAGATAGTGTCTCCAAATCTTCACGGCGAAGACCACGACAGCCAGTTCGAGATCATGTACAGGATAGTTGACTTCATGTGTCTTCAGTTGTCTTGAAGAATAGGTGATGATCGTCTCCTTTTGCATGAGTACACACCCTAGCCCGATTCCTGAGGCATCTGTGCAGACAGAGAAACCTTCTCCCTCTATTGGCAGAGCGAGAACAGGTGCTGAGGTAAGACAGTCCTTGAGGGTTTGGAAACTTTTCTCACACTCTTTACTCCAGGAGTATGGATTCTCCTTTCGTGTCAGACGCGTGTGAGGAACAACGATCCTTGAGAAGTTCTTGATGAACTGTCTGTAGTAGCCAGCCAGTCCTAGGAAGCTTCTGATTTCGGTGATGTTGGTTGGTCTCTCCCAATTGAGTACAGCTTCTACTTTAGAGGGATCAACAGAGATGCCGTCCCTTGAGATGACATGGCCCATGAAGGATACTTCTTCGAGCCAGAATTCACACTTGCTAAGCTTTGCGTACAATTTGTTGTCTCGCAAAACTTGTAGTGCTATCTTTAGGTGTGCTTCATGCTCTTCCTTGGTCTTGGAGTATATGAGTATGTCGTCGATAAAGACGACCAAGAACTTGTCGAGGTACGACCGATATATGTTGTTCATGAGTTGCATAAAGGCTGCAGGAGCATTGGTTTGACCAAAAGGCATAACGACGAATTCATAATGTCCATACCTGCTCCTGAAAGCCGTTTTGGAAATATTGTCATCCTTGATCCTCATTTGGTGATATCCAGATCGAAGATCGATCTTGGAGAAATATTGCGCTCCAGAAATTTGGTCGAATAGTTCATCGACCCTAGGCAGTGGGTATTTGTTCTTGATGGTAAGCTGATTGAGTTGTCGATAGTCGATGCACAGCCTTATCGATCCATCTTTCTTATTTACGAATAGCACAGGTGCTCCCCATGGGGAATTACTTGGTCTGATGAACCCCCTTTCTAGTAGCTCCATCAGTTGCAGCTTCAATTTCTTCAGCTCGGCAGGTGACATCCAGTACGGTTGACGCGATATCGGTGCGGCTCCAGGAATCAGCTCAATGGCGAAGTTGACATCTCGTTCAGGGGAAATCCGTGGCAGGTCTTCGGGGAATACATCTGGGTAGTCATGTACTATATGTATGTCTTCTATCTTGGAACCCTTCTTTTCCACTACTACGGCTGCTAGGAAAGCAATACAACCTTTCCTCATCATGTTGTGGGCTTTTATGGTGGAGACTAGAGACATCCGTCTCTTATGTCTAATCCCAGAGAATGCTAGTTTAGGAAGGTCACTAAAGGTAACCTTCCCTTTCTTCCAGTTGACACTTGCCCCATATGCAGATAACCAGTCGGCTCCCAAAATTACATCATAGCCTTCCATGGACATACACACCAGGTCGGCTTTTAGGTTATGGTCTCCGATCATTACATCGGTAGAGGGAAAGTATTTGTTTAATTTCTCCTTTTCCCCTAGTGGCATTGTGACAGAGAACTCACAACCCATGGATATAGGTTTAGCATTCACAGTATCAGCAAACTTTTGAGATATAAATGAATGACTGGCTCCAGTATCAAATAAAACGAATGCTGATAATGAGAAAACTTGAAGGGTACCTTTTACCACGCCACCCTCCATAGCAGGTTCCTCATCATGTAGGGCTTGCAGTCAGCCCTGTTTCTTAGGCGCATTAGGGCACCTTTCATTTTCTTTCAATAGCGGGCACTCAGGGATACGGTGGTCACGACTTCCGCAGTGCAGATATGCGCCGGCTTTCCTCTAGCATTCATCAGCCATGTGACCAGGCTTGTCACAGTGTTTGCAGTGGCTCTTTGTTGGAGTGTTGGGTACGAAAACCTTGGGTTTCCTTTCTTGGCTAGATCCCTCCGTGATGTTGAAGGGACGCTTCTTGCCGTTGGTAGGCTTAGCAGATGACTGACCCGAGGTCACTTCCTTCTTGACAAACATCCTTTTTATACGGTCGGTGAAGTCCGTAGCATCTTCTAGCAGCTGAGCCCTCTTCACCATCTCGGCGTAGGTCAGGATGTCGAAAGGTGCAAGTTGAGTTATGTAGTGGGGCTTAAGGCCGTTTAGAAAGCGCTTAGCCTTCATCCTTTCAGAGTTCACTAGATGTACAACATAGCGTGCCAGTCTAGAGAACTGGGCTTCATATTCGGCCACAGTCAAGCTTCGCTGTTTAAGAGCAGCGAATTCTGCAGTCTTCCTTTCTTGAACACACTTGGAGAAATATTTGGAGTTGAATGCTTCTTTAAACTCATTCCATGTGAATGGACCATTCTCTCTAGTAGCTTCCACTGACTCCCACCAGGCGCGGGCGTCCTTCTCCAGTTGGAACGTGGCAAGTAGCAGCTTGTCCCCCGCTGCACATTGCATGACACAGAAAATTCTTTCCGTCTCTTGGAGCCAGTGCTCAGCTTCATCTGGATCTGTGGATTCGCTGAACCTAGGTGGGTTCAGACTTCTAAAGTTGTGATGTAGGTTGCCTGCACCACGATTGCCACCTCCTTGAGTGGCTTGCATAATGACGCGTGTCAATTCCTGGATGGTTTGTTGCATGCCCTTCATTTGAGCATGTTCGACAGTCATCTTGATTGCTTAGTTCCTACAAAATAACTTACTGTTATGATACTGATGTGAAATTTAATTCGTACATATGTGAGTTTATTTTTTCTTGCTAGTTACCCTTGGCTCTAACCACAACTCACATTGGTATGATAATTGACTCTAGTCGAGGAAGGTTAACCTAGATCATCCTGTACTAAGAATAACCTAGGCTCTGATACCACAAAATTGTCACGTCCTGACGCGGAATATCGGAACGCGAGGCAGTTGCAAGTAAAGGGTATAGAGCGAGTACTAGACATCAAACCATTGCACCGTGAATAATATTAAAGCGAATTCATTTCATTAATAGCTTTCCGATGTCTAGTTACAACCACTAATATCAGAGCCAATCTATGGGGCCCGATTACATTGGAATAAAGCAAAAGACTAAACTTCAAACCTAACTACTACAACGCTAAACATAGCAATAGGATGCTAGGGTACTCATGACATCACTCCAGGTCGTTCCTGTCCTCTTGAGTGTATGGTTCATCCTCGGTCTCACCTGAGAACACAGTGACAAATAACGCAGGGTGAGCGAACATCGCCCAGTAGGACTTAAATCTTAGGCTCAAGCAGGCTTTAAGTAATTAATGCATTAAAGGTAGAGTAACTAATGACAGAACGGAAAAGAGTGTCAAGTAAAAATATAGCAGGACAGTACGTGAACGAAATAGCAAGACTTTCCAAATATAGACTTTCCAAGAATAGCACAAGTGTCGGGAATAGAACAATAATAGCAAGATAGCACAATGTCAAGTATAGCAAGATCGCCATAGTACAGATAGTACAATGAGTATAGCATAGCACAAAGAGTATAGCATAGCACTTTGTTGTTAATTGACAATGAGAGAACATAGCACTGTTGATTGTCACTTAGATAGTCACGATAGATAGCACTTTGTTGTCAATGGACAACGAGAGAACATAGCACTGTTGATTGTCACTTAGATAGTCAAGATAGATAGCACTTGAGTGTAATGCCAAACACTCTGATCATTTAACTCCCATGGGCACTAGCACTTTCGGGTGCACATCCCAGGACCAGATCGGGCCCTTTATATATTGTCTGGCATTAGTTATATTGTTTATCTTTAGACAATCAGTTAATGGCCAGTATAGAGTACCAAGAAGTAGATGAGAGTACTAGATGAATAGACGAGATAGTAGAGTGAACGTGAATAGATGAGCGAGTAGAGTATAGATGAGAGTTAGTGGACATTGCATATGAAACGTCGAGTAGCGAGCGATAGTAACCGTTGCACAACACACGCACATGGTGTTGGCAGTCAGGCGGAACTCACGACCTTCCCGCTGGCCATGTTAAGCACAAGTCCAGAGGTCCGGCGTGATTCAAGATGAGAGTGAACTTCTAATAGCCGTTTGGATCATATAGATCCCTAAAGGGTATCATAGGTGTTAGGGTACAACCAACTCATCGACCATGTGGGAATCCATGGACAGAGGAGACTTACGGAGGCCTTGAACAAAGACTTACTAGTCCGAAAGAAGGAGTATTCGACGGAGAGTTCATCCAAGTCGAGAGAGTGTATATAGAAACAAGTGCTCGACGTTCTAGAGGAGTTCTAGAACAGTGGAGCGTCGATATCGGTATTCCCAAAGCATCGCGAGAAACGATAGACAAGTATAAGGTAATTTAATGACATAAATTACCAAATGTATTATGAAATAGTTTCATGCCAAATTATGCCATAATTGGATGGTTCAATGTGTGTGTAAGTGTCATGAAATTTTAGATATAAAAGATCATGTGCATGTATTTTAGTCAAACATAAATGTTTAATTTATAACAAGTGTTATTTTATGTATGTATGACTGTTAAACCAGAGTACAAACACTGTAGATAATCAAGCATTACTGAGACAGGGGGTTTCTTGCAAAAAGAACCCAGACCGCGACGTACCCTGGTGAGGGTCGCGACGGGGTCAACTGAGATCGCGACGGGTGCTTGTACGGGTCGCGACAGGCTTAGTCTGGTCGGGCAGCAGATCGCGACGACAGGCCCTGTCGCGATCAGATCGCGACAGAGGGCGTTGTTGCGATGGCCCTTGTGAACGCGGCCTATCGGGCCGTCCCGTTCACAGGGTCTGCGCCCGGGTCCGACAGGGAAAGGACATTACATTGTATTGCGGGCCAAAACTTACCCTATTTAACATAGGGTGGTTCAGAAAATCACAACTAATTGTATAGTCAACGAAAATTCATGAAACCAGTTGCAAAACGACCTAGACATGCATGGGTACTTACAATAAATAGGAATTAGAAAACAATCAGGGTTTGGACATGTTTTAAATACAGCTATTCATGATGAACATGAAATAGTACATAGTTGAGATCAACGATTTAATTCGCAAGATAGGATGAATCAAATTTAGGGATTTTAGGGGAAAAAGATGTCTATCATGCATCAGTTCCTACAGTAAAAATCTTGTGTCATGGGGTTGAGTATACAAGGAGATCAAGAATTTAGAATAGGGTTCGGGGTCATGTCAGTTGTAGAATATGAAAAATCAAGAACGAAAGATATGCTCGATGGAAAATTATGAAACCAAAGGGCTTTTGTTCCTGATGGACGAGACATCCTACAGAAAAAGTTTCATGGTTTATGCTTGTGAGAATGCCTACCTTTGATCGTCTTCCTCTTCTAGGGTTAAGACTTGAAGAACTCGGCGAAGAACTTGAGAGATCCTTCCTCTCCACGAATTCTCCTCCTCTTGGCCTCTCCTCCTAGTCCAGGAACCTTTTGGCACGAGCTAGGGCCGGCCATGAGGGTTTGAGAGAAGTATTTAAGCTTCTCCCTATTCCCTTTCCTAGTTTAAATCTAACTCCTATTAAATTCCTAATTTCCTATTTTCCTCTCCCCTTTTTAAGCAAGAGATCTTCTATTTGGGTTGTGATAGAGAGGATTTCGTGGCCAACCCATTAGGGTAGGTTTAGGAATCCCAATCCAACTCTAACTTCTATTTTTAATGCATTAAATACCTCTTTTCTATTTTAGTAATATTTTAGTTACGAATTTTGGGTACTTCTCTATTATTCCCCTTTTAAAAATCCCTATTTTAGCCCACTAATTTCTAATGGGTCCATTTAATAAAGACCATTACTTATTTTCATTTGATGGGTTTTATTTAATTCTCTTTTCTTTGATTTTCTAATTGCTTTTATTTATTATTATTATTATTATTATTTGAAAAATGCAGGTTGCTACACTTAACCATCCTTGGAGAAATGATGAGAAGACATTTGATTTCAAAGTTGAGAATGAGCAGGCACCCATTCCACTATCTGGTGAGGATGTGTTAAAATGTTGGGAAGGTCATGATAATGTCATATTTGGCAAAATAGTTAAAAATGTAGCTTATCAAGAAAGGCAATCACTTGAGGGTTGAAAAAAAAAAGAGTATTTTCTTTGAATTGCCCTATTGGAAAACATTATTGGTGCGCCATAATCTTGATGTTATGCATATTGAGAAGAATGTGTGTGACAACATCTTAAATACAATTTTGCAAAAAAGACGGAAAAAGTAAGGACAACATCAAAGCTCGTCTTGATATGCAGAAAATGAAAATAAGAAGACCCTTGCATCCAAAGCATTCAAAGAAGCATGTAGGAAAGTTTATTTTACCTCATGCATCATAGTTTGAATAACGAAGAAAAGACAAGGTTCCTAAAAGTGTTGAGAGAATTGAAATTGCCAGATGGATTCTCCTCAAATTTCTCTCAACATATACAAGTTCAGGAGAGAAAAATTATAGGGTTGAAGAGTCATGATTGTCATGTTTTAATGTAGCAACTTTTTCCCTTAGCCATGAGATCCACACTTCCAAAATCAGTTGGTTTAGTATTGAATGAGTATTGTACTTTTTTTAGAGATTTGTGCGCTAAAGTGATTGATGTTCAAACATTAGAGAAATTGGAGAAATCAATTTCACTAATATTATGTAAAATGGAGAGGATATTCCCCCCTTCATTTTTTGATGTGATGGTTCACTTGACTATTCGCCTTGCAAACAAAGGCTAAACTTGCTGGACTGGTGCAATATCGAAGGATGTACCCAATAGAATATATTTGCTAACACTTAAGAACTACATACGTAATAGAAGCAAACAAGAGGGTTATATTGCTGAAGGGTACCTTATGGAAGAGGTCACAACATTTTGTGCACACTATCTACATGATGTGGAGACTAAGTTGAATAGGCCAGTGCGATTTGTGGAATGTCCAATTGGAGCAGGGCAGAAAGGTTCCTTATCTACGGAGGATGCTTTTCGAGCTCATCGATTTCTACTGTTTAATACGTCATCAATCCAACCCTATTTTCTGTAAGTTTTTTTTAAAAAAAATATATAGCACATATCCTATTAAATTATGATGTGTTTTACTATGCTTAATGCTAAACTTTTAATAATTATGTGTAGGAAACTGTAACGCCCCGAAAATTTTTATTTACTAGAAAGATGTGAGTAATTTGATTGTTAAAGATAACCACTATCATGAGATGTAATTAACTTTAATTTAGGATTAATTGGTAATAATTAATGCTATGTCAGTGTCATACTCAGATGTGCGCGCTTCGACAGGGCGATACCAGAATTCTGTAACGAAAATGAAATCCGAGAACACCATAATTTTCAAAAAAATATGCTGATATCAGAAATGTAAATATCCGAAATTGTTGACGTACGGATTTCTAGATTAAGCCAATGCAACTATTTTCCGGACAATTTTTGCTGGATGAAAAATAAATTCTAAAAATAAAATTAAAATCACCATAATTTGTAAAACATTTTCATTAGCTTATGGTTGAAATTTCAACTTGATTAATCACCATTAGGACACATAAACTTGGGGTCAAATGGGCCAACTGAATTATTGCCTAATTACGGTAACTATCTTTGGGATTTTTCTTGCTTACGTAATATGAGCAACGTAAGCTCATGTCATTGGGGGTTAAACACCCAACACATTCTTACCTTATGTGTAACTCCTGAAGCTTGCATGGTGAACGTGGCTAAGAGTGGGTAAATGAGGTTTTTACCTCAACACCTGTGAGCCAACGTGTCGTGCATGCATGTGAGCTGAGGGTTATAAAACCTCTCCTTCAAACCTTCGTGGGAGTTTTTCCACTTCTGCTCTTGCCACTACCCTTGCTCCTACTGTTGTTGTTGGGTTGTTGCTGCTGGAGCTGCTGCTTCTACTGCTCTTGTTGTAATTGTAGCTACTGTCGTAGCTGCTGCTATTGGTTTTACTCCTGCTGTTGCTACGTCTGCAACCTTATGGAGCCCTTCTTCCTGCTGGTTGTGGGCTCCTTCCTTAAGGAGAAGTGATGGTTTTCATCCTTTTAAGTCAAGTAGGATCCCTTTCTTCTTTTCCCATTCTTATCCTCTAATCGTGCTATGGAGTCTCTTGTTTAGGTGCTCAAATCCTTACAAACTTGTTTTGACTCCATAGACACCTTTAGAACTATGTGTTCATTCCTTGTAAACATGTTCTAGCATGTGTATGCGTAGAAGTCTTCCTATTTAATGCAAGTAACCATTGTTTAGGTGAGTTGTTCTTCCAGTACTTTGTTTTTCCTAATTCTCTAGCCACCCATGTGTAGGTTGTGTTTCTCATGTTTTATGTTGTCCATCATGTGAAGTAGTATTTAGAGTTGTAAACAAGTCCTTCTAGTTGTTGTTATTCATGTTTGGATTCATAGGTATCATTGAAAAAGTCCTTAGAGTGGTTGTAGATCCACTTCTGGAAGTTGATCATGCGGCTGTCGATAGATAGGGATCACCTGTCAGCAGGCCTCAAGCTTCCAGAACCCAAAAGTTCAAAAAAACCAGCATCTGTCGACAGATAACCATTGCCTGTCGATAGATGGACATGTTCTGTCGACAGCCAAACCAAGCCGGTTGACAGGTACTGCCTAGATTCCAAAAATGTGGTTCTCGAAACCTGCACCTATCGACAGCCACCTTCTAGCTGTCGACATACACCATCTTGTCCAGTCTTCCAGTACCTGTTCTTGACCAATCTCCTGTTGATACTTCATGTTGTTAGTCTAGCAAGTTACCTCCTTCAGTCTATTGGGTTTCTACCATTATGTCACTAGAGAGATCATCCAATTGTTTTCCATATCCTACTTTGGATTATCCTTGAAGTCTCCAAATGCAAATAGTTCCTAGTTGGTTACAAATTCCTGTATTCATTCACCTTAATTCATAAAACTTTGGTTATATGAGAGCTTGGGTACTTGAGTACCACATTTTCTTATGAATGACTTGTGATGACAAATATTGGGTCCTCGGACTCATTTGAGATATATGCCTGTGCAAATAGGGCTGGTCCAGTCCTGGGAGGAGTATCCGAATTCGTTTATAGGCCGTACAGAACGATAAAGGATTTGTGGATGTTTGGTATTACATCAATACAAGCTTGATTAGTCATCATGTTCTTTTATCATGATTGAAATGTGCAATTGAACCAGAGCATGGTTGTATTTCTGAATTCTTGATCATGCAGTCTTAATTCAGTATTCCTGTTTTACATTTGTTATCAGTTTGATATGATCATTCAGCCATCCCTAATATCTAGCATTGCAAATAGTTTAACTTCTTATCCTGTCTTTGGTTAACTTAATCCTTTTGGATTAGAAGAATTGAATCCTACTAGGCTAGTTAGCTCACATAATCCTACCATTTCAGGTGATCAAGATGAGGGTGATGCTTAAAGGGGAAAGTGTGCTGATACCATTTTACTTTTCTTTAGTCTTGTGAATATGAAATGTAATAAAAAGGTTTCCTTTTCTCTACTCCTTTTATAGACTGTGTTGAGGAGTATTATGTAATGATGCTTCCGCTATAACGATGTTAGATGAGAATAACATAAGTCCTACTTCATTTACCTATTATCTGTCATTTCCAATTAATGGACGTTTAATTAGGACGTGACAGATAATTTGGTATCAGAGCCTTAGGTTCCGTAAACCTAGGGAAAGACCAGTGAGTTGGGGTAGAAATTTGGGATTAGTTATAAAGGAAATAGTGATTTTGTAAATATGTAGGTACTTAACTTGTTATTTGCTACAGCATGGACATGAATGCTCAGGAACGATTGGTGGCAGCAATGGAAATGCTTCGCCAAGATGTGGAATTGTATGCTCAGGCTCAAAGTGAGGCACATGTGTATAAGGAAGAGGTATTGAACCTGACTGCGGGCGCATTCCTGGCAGGAAATCCCCGTGCCTCTTTAGAGACCATGGCCCAGATCATGAATAATCTAGACAGTCTGAAGCTTGGATAGGACATGCTGCTCCACCAAGTTGAAGGTTATTGGGAAGTGCTTTATGAAGTAGCAAGGGAGCTGTACCATGGGCCAGGGGGAGATCAGCAATCGGCTATGGAGTTCGTTGTTTAGAATTAAAGTAAGTTAAAAAAAATGAGGAACTCAATTTTTGTAATCTCTCTTTTTGGTTAAGTTGGGATTGTATATATAACTCACATGTATATGTTAGGAGAGAGGTTAAAGGGTGTTGATGTGTTGTAATTATTTCAGCTTATTAGGAATATTGTAATTATTATGCGGCTTACGAGAATAGGGATGTTAATGTAATATAAATATTTTGACTATTTAATGAAAAGTGGTGTGTTATGTGAAACTTGAAGTTTGTATGAGATGAATGTAAGCATGGTTTGGTTATGGTATTAATATATACATTGTTGGATTTGTCAGATACTTGTTCAAATTAATCATGGACGCAAGTGATGCGAATTGGAAGAAGATGGAGAGCTCGATGCATGATTTGACACGGGTAATGAGGACTGTGGCCAAGAACAACAACCACAATGGAACAAGTCTGTCTAAAGATTTCTGTAGTTTGGATCCTCCGAGATTTGCAGGTAGTACGAATCCGGATGAGGCTGAGAATTGGTTAAAGGACATTGAGAGAATTTTTAAAGTGATCCGATGTACAGAGGAAGAAAAGATTCGCCTAGCAACATTTCAATTAGATCGTGATGCCCGAGCTTGGTGGGAAATAGTGGAGTCTACATTAGAGGACCCAAACCAGATTGGTTGGGAGGAGTTTGTAGAATTATTCAATGATCAGTATTTCTCCGAGGTAGTTCAGGAGAGGAAAGCTAACGAGTTTGCTAGCTTAAAGCAACTTAGAATTTCGGTGTCAGAGTATAAGGCACAGTTTGTCCAATTGTCGAAGTATGCTTCTTATTTAATAGTCACAGAGAAATTGAAAGCAAAGAGATTTATGAACGGTCTGCGACCAAATTTCATTACGCAACTAACACCCCATTTAATCACTACATATTTGAAATGGTTAAGAGACCATTGGCGTTAGAAGCTGCCAACGATATTGTGGAAAAGATTAGAGGAAGGTCTGGTGAGGGTTCTTCCGATCGAAAAAGGAAGTTTGAGTAGGGGAATGCCGCTAAGGTTCAACAGTCCACTAAGAAAAGCAGGGAAAGCTCCAGTTGGAAATAAGGATGTGTGTAAGCATTGCCATTTTAGTGGACACAAGACTGAGAAATGTTGGCGTCGGTTGGGTGCTTGTCTCCGATGTGGAAGTACTCAATATCGGATTCCAGATTGTCCTATGATCAAGAACGCATTAGCAAACCAGAATCCCCGAGCCAAGCAAGGACGTTTGCATGCCGTTCACGAAGTGGAACCTGAATCTCTGCAGGAGGGCGGACTTATAGAAGGTACACTACTAGTAAACTCAAAACCCGCATATGTATTATTTGATTCAGGAGCTACACATTCTTTCATTAGCTGTGAGTTTGCTAGAGCCTTGGGAATGCAACCAGTTCCACTACCTACACAGTTAGAGGTTGCCACTCCTTTAACTGAGGGTAAAAAACTTAAAGACTGTTACCCTACCAGTCAAATTTTAGTCAAAGGACATAATCTGCCAGCTGATTTGATATGCCTTGTGATGTGGGATTATGTTGTAATCCTTGGGGTAGATTGGCTATCTAAACATCATGTAAATCTAGATTGCACTACAAGGAAAAGTGGATTTACAGATGACATTTTCCAACGGAAATATGCCGTCGGAAAATCCGTCGGACTTTCTGATGGATACATTTTTATCGAAAATATTAGTCAGGTTTTCCGACGAAACATATTCTGTTGAAAATTCCGTCGGTATTTCTGACGGAAATTATCCGTCGGAAAATGCCGTCGGTAATACCGACGGATTTTCTGACGGAAATTATTATGTCAGAAACTTGCAATTTTTCCCCCACCCCGCATTCCCAAAGCCTCTCGCGCCCCCTCTCTCTTCTCTCTCTCTCTCTCTCTCTCTCTCTCTCTCTCTCTCTCTCTCTCTCTCTCGTCTCTAGCATCGCCACGACCTTGCGCTGTCGCCGCCCCGAGCCGCTGTCGCCGCCCCGAGCCGCCGTCGCGTTCCCCCGTGCCGCTGTCGCGTCCCCGCGCCACCCTGCCGCCACCTCCGACCGCATCTAGGTCGCCGCCCTGCCGCCGCCTCCAGCTCGCCGTCGGTATGTCTCCTCCCTTTCCCTACCACCCTCCCTCCCCCCCCCCACAGTCCCCAGTTGCCGACGACTGTCCCCCCCCCCTTCCCCTCACAGTCCTCCCCCCCCTTCTCCTTACAGATCCCCCTCCTCTCCCCCTACCACCCTCCCTCCCTCCCCCCCCCACCCCCCCCATAGTCCCCAGTCGCCGACAACCGTCCCCCACCCCCTCCGCCGACGACTGTCCCCGCCCCCTTCCCCTTACAGATCCCCTCCTCTCCCCCTACCACCCAAGCCCCCCCCCCCCACCCCTCCCCCACCCTGCACAGTCCCGACGACCGTCCCCCCCTCCCCCGCAGTTTGACATGTTCTCAGGGACAAGGGCGATATTCAGACTTCTGGTTTAGCTGCATGACTTGCTTCTTCTCTTTCCAATTTCCATGTTCTCTTCTGTCAATATCACCTGAATCTAATTACTTCTTGCCAGCAGATAGTTTATTTTAGTTTCCATAGTACGTTGGGATTGCCTAGCCTCCCCATACTTCCTTGGAGACCATTCTTTATTTTCTGTCAAAGTATACAAGAAAGCCCTGTGAAGTTAGAAAAATGACTCATTGTGAACATGCATGCTTCGTGGTGTATACTGTTGCTTAGCCACAAGCACAGAATACATTCAATTATTGAAGTGGATATTCAACGTTCAATGCCGATGTGGACTGTAGAAATGGTGGGTTTCTTCCTTTTTACTTCTGATTCACAGGAGATTAGGCCTTTTCTAATGTATTTAAAGCATAATCAATAGCCTGCAACCATTATTATTCCAAACATTGATGAAAAAAAAGGCAGATTTAAGACTCATCTTCTTAGATGCCTACAGGAAAGAATTAAAACTAAGCCAAAAGCTATGGCATAGGCCTACTGCCTTGAAATAGACATATTGGAAGGATAATCGAGAAGAATTTCGTAAAGCATCTGTCCCAGTCGTTTGGGCCAATATAGTAAAAGGAGGATCATTTGTTATACATGAATTTAATATTTTGTCCCCGGTTATAGCCTCCTAGAAATGGTTTCTCAACCGCATGCACAATAAATACTTTTTTGTGAGGAAATATATGTTTCATTATTTCACTAATTTTAGAGGGTATAATACACTGGGTTGAAGTCCAAAAACATCTAGCACTGGGGCATCCATAAAAGAGTGCCAGGTGAGAATGTGTATTTTCTACTCCTACTGCTGCTTGGCAGGGTTTGGATCTTTTTCCTTCTCTTTGTAATTGTTCTACTTCTTTTAAGGAAATGCAGCCTTTTGAGGTTAAAGGTGACATGTGTAATCCAACTTACAGTCAGAAACGTGGATCAGTTCTGCAAGGTAAAACCCTGAAAAAAGTAGCTAACAAAATGAAATGTCTATCAGGTATAGATTTTTGTGGCGTGGTAATGTTGGGGGAAAAAAAAAAAACCAAGGATGGCATGATGCCAACTAGGGTTTCTGCAGAAGTAAGAAAGTGGAGACCTACAAATTAGAATTATGAGAGATTTCGATTTGCCTCTGTTAGCTAAGTAGTTACAAAGCTGGAGAAGATGCTAGGCATTCCAGGGCCTTATGTGGCTAGGCAGAACTATGGAAATTCTAGAAGAATTTTGTTGGACATTCAAACTAAGGATGTAATTGTTTCAGGGACTGCCTTTTCAAGTTCCAAAAACCTTGGAAGAAAGGATGCCGTACCACCTAATTGCCTGGGCATGTATGGGAGGTATGGTGGCTGGTGAGCCGGTCATTCATGCCATCATCCGGTCATTCACTACAGGCCCACCAACTTCTACCTAATTCATCTCCGAACTAACTCATATCTTATTGGACATGTCATGCTCTAATACTATAATATCCCAGCTGGTCATAGATCGATCTAACCCTTGTGAAGCCCTACTGTTAGGGAGGCCTTGGTGTTATATCTCTTCAGCAGATGCAAGTCACTCTAAGGGTTAAATAGCTACGGAGGGTCATTAGTTAAAGTTCCTTGTGGACTTCTTATTCCAAGCAAAACATCTAATTTTCGGAAGCAGAATTTCAAAAACCAAAAGGCTCCAGGTAGATTCATATGGATACAAAGCTGCAAAATTTGTTTATTCCAATAGTCAAGTTCTTATTGCTAAGGCGGGTTTAAGGACTGACTCCACTAGACCAAGAACATAAGTTTAAAGGTGCACCCACTACATGAAAATCTTAGATCTGTCACTGACAACCAAGTCCCCTTTCCAAGTTAGATTATTCAATTTTTTTAGATAGATATGGATAATTTTGAGATGAGGACATATGCCTACTCTTAAGTTAGTTTGTTTATCTCGGCCATAAATCATACTTCACTTGTAATTTTTTTTCTTGATTAGTATTGTAGTTCTTACATTAATGTAATTTATTTACATGTACATATGAATTTGGTTTAATATTGCACTTGTTCAGATGTAATATTTTATTTTAATTTTTCTTTAATATTTATGTGATTTTTAAATTTGATCTATACATGTATAGCAATTTATCACTGCACACACCTTACGAGAGCGTGTAAAGCCGATGCCAATGAACCTTCCCATTCAAGACTTTGGGATTGATGTGCACGAGTCTTATTTTCAATGAAGAGAATGTGTATATCTAACTCAAAGTCTTGAATTGTCCCGTTTTGGACAGTCTGTGAATGTTTGATCGCAGTTAGGTGGTCATTTACTATGTGTTTGTATTATCTGTTGAAAATTTCGGGTGCTTCTACTCACTCCTCTCTGATATACCTTTATTGATTTAGAATATTTTCTTAACCACTTATTAGTAAGCGTTTAAGAAAATATCTTAATCAATAAATATTTTTGGTATATCGAACTGGTGTGGGGAGATGCTGCCAAAATTTTCAGCAAATTATACAAACACATAGTAAATGGTCATCTGAGTGCGATCAAATATTCACAGATGGGTAAAAAGTGATAATCTAAATAATATGTCCTACCTATTCATTTTGACTTACTCGAACGATGTGAGGGTGTGTTGGGTTTTAACTCGTGACATGACACTTAATCTGTGTAGGAAAAATGTCTTATGAGAATCGGTCATGGATGTA
This sequence comes from Colocasia esculenta, assembly GCA_014218235.1. Classification (NCBI taxonomy): domain Eukaryota; kingdom Viridiplantae; phylum Streptophyta; class Magnoliopsida; order Alismatales; family Araceae; genus Colocasia; species Colocasia esculenta. The sequence continues at coordinate 167,970,240 of CM024753.1, forward strand.
CCGTGGAATAGTTAATGGAGTTGTGATAGAGGATTTCAAAGACGGAGTTGACAGTTTCATTCAGTTCGCATTGAGCAATTCATCAGTAGCAGTTGATCTGATGGGTAACATCCGATGTCCGTGTTCGGCTTGTAAGAATAGAAAGTGGATATCGACATGGGATATGCAACATCATTTGTATACGAGAGGATTTGTTGCCCATTATGAGTTATGGTCGTCTCATGGTGAGTTTAATATTCAGTCGTCTGAACCAGCCAATTTTGCCTCCACAAGTACGTACGTAGACATGGTTGTCGATGATGCTGGTCTGGAGTTCAATATTCATGATGACTAAACAAATGAAGAAGTGCCGAATAATACAGCTTAGAGATTTTATCAGTTACTTCGAGATGCTGATGAGCCATTATGGGATGGTTGTGAGAAGCATACACGGTTGTCTGCAGTGTCGCAACTACTGAATTTGAAGTCTGAATTTCATATGAGCGAGAGTTGTTTTGATCGACTTCTCTTACTCGTCAAGAGTATGCTTCCTCAATCAGAGAGGTTGCCTGATGATTTTTACCGTGCGAAGAAGATGGTGAATGATCTGGGGCTTATTTTATGAAAATTGATACATGTCCTAATCACTATATGTTGTACTGCAAAGATGATGCAGATAAGACATCATGTTGTATCTGCAAGCATGATAGATTCAAGCCTAAGAGAGGAGACAAGTCAAAGTAGAAGGATGTTCCATATAAGTCATTGCGGTACTTTCCGATCACTCTCAGATTGCAGCAGTTGTTCATGTCCCCGAAGACAGCTGGACATATGACTTGGCATGCGGAAAGAGTCCATCGTGATGATGGTGAAATTAGTCATCCTGCCGATGGTGAAGCTTGGGCTCATTTTAGCCATACTCATCCTCACTTCTTAGGAGATCCACACAACGTGCGGCTCGGTTTATGCACAGACGGTTTCAATCCATTCGGAGGCTTGGTGGCATCTTACACATGTTGGCCAGTATTCCTAACACCGTACAACCTTCCGTCAGGCATGTGCATGAAGCGTGAGAATCTGTTCCTTTCATTGTTGATTCCTGGTCCAAAAAATCCAGGAAAAAATATAGACATATATCTCAGACCGTTGATTGATGAGCTGAAATTATTATGGTCAGATGGGGTTCTCTCTTATGATGCATCCAGAAAACAGAATTTCAATTTGAAGGCTGCATTAATGTGGACAATAAGTGACTTTCCAGCGTACGACATGTTATCTAGTTGGAGCACATATGGGAGGTTGGCATGTCCTTATTGTATAGAGGATTCTAAATCATTCGTGTTGAAATCTGGGGAAAAGCATGTTGGTTCAATTGTTATGGTCGGTTTCTATCGAGTGACCATCCTTTCTGAAAGCAAAATGATTCTTTATGAAAAATACAATTGTGATGGATGAGGTAGATATGGAACGGGTGTCTAGTGGAAACATGGCGAGGCAGGTCCAGAACTTACTTACTGTATCACAACTGGCTGGTAGTACCCGACAAATCCTAGGGTTTGGGAAGGATCATAATTGGGTGAAGCAAAACATATTTTGGGAATTACCTTATTGGTCAACACTTGTGATACGGCATAACCTAGACGTCATGCATATAGAGAAGAATGTTTTTGATAATGTGTTCAACACAGTTATGGACGTCAAAGGCAAAACGAAGATAACGTCAAGGCACGTATGGATTTGAAAGTACTTTGCAGACGTCCAGAACTAGAACTGCAGCATGTTAGTGGAAACGTGGTGCAACCTAAAGCTTCATATTTGCTTGGGGCCAGACAAATTAAGGAAGTGTGTCAATGGTTGAAGCAATTGAGATTTCCGGATGGATATGTCTCGAATATTGCCCGTTGTGTAAATGTCAACGAGGGGAAAATATATGGAATGAAGAGTCATGACTGCCATTTTTTCATGCAAAGACTCATTCCAATTGCTTTTCGTGAGTTGTTGCCAAAGCAAATATGGGGATCAATGACCGAGCTAAGTCAATTCTTCAGGATTTTATGCGCATCAGAACTCAGACTTCATGACTTGCAAAATATGGAGCAAAATATAATGCATACAGTCTGTAAATTAGAAAAGATCTTTCCTCCAGCATTCTTTGATTCAATAGAGCACCTGATCATCCATTTGCCATATGAGGCTAGAGTCGGAGGACTAGTACAATTTCGATGGATGTATCCGTTTGAGAGGTATATTCCCATGTCTCAATTTATTCACACTATGACGATCTTTTATATTTCATATGTATTTATTTGAATTGTTGTCTTAGGTACATGCACGATCTTAAGATGAAAGATAGTAACAAGCACAAGTTGAGGGCTCCATTACCCAGGCGTACCTTATTGAAGAGATATCAAACTTTTGTTCGATGTACTTTGACACGGAAATAAAAACTCGATACACTCAACCTCCACGTAATGATGATGGTGGAGATTCTAATGTGTCTGACCGACTCTCTATATTCAAGCGTCCTGGACGAGCATTCGGATAGTCTTCTACTCGCGCACTCGAAGACAGAGAGTTAGTAGCTGCGGAGATCTACATCTTCATGATTTGCACATAACTAGACCCTTACATTGAGTAAGCTCTCAACACTAATGATGCACCTCATTTGCTTGCAATTCACATAACTTAGAGGTTGTGTGACATTTTAATTGCAGAGAGTTTGACTCAGTCATACTGCAACAGAATCCACGTCTGACTGACGTGCTGGTTGAAAAGGAACGAGATAAGTCTTTTGCTACTTGGTTAAGATATCGAGTAAGTGTCTAAATATTTTGATGCATAAGTGTTATGTTCTTTTTCATATTTAGTTGTTGTAATTTGTCATTGTCTGTCCCTTTTTTTAATAATAGGTTGAACAAGGCTTTATTACTTATACAAGAGTACAAGAGATCAGTTATGGGTGATCGAAGATTGTACGTGTCTATCCAGGCTACATTGTGAATCGATACCGATTTCACACGAGAGATTATGGACGGAATAAGTCTACGATGAACAGCGGCGTATGTGTGAAGGGAAGTGCCTACAATGAAAATAAAGTAGACTATTATGGCATTCTCGAAGAAGTCATTGAACTGTAATTTTTGGGACAAGGCAACAATGTATTTCTCTCCAAGTGTCATTGGTTCGATCCGACTTCTATTCGTAATGACACAACATATGGGATCGTCGATGTAAAACATAAGTCCAAGTTGAGTACGTATGAGCCATTCATTCTAGCGGCACAAGCCCAACAAGATTATTATTCGAATTATTTGTACCTTAAATTGAGATATTGGTTGGCTGCTTGTAGAGTGATAACAAGGCTATTCCCTGAGTATGAGCTTCACCCGGCAGATATAGAGCTCAAAGGTGTTAATGACAAAATTTTCCAATCAGACGGAGTGACTCACGAAAGTTGGCTCCTTCTACGCAATTCAGTGTTGATGATATAAATGAACCAATTTGCTTATATAAGGATAACAAATAGGAAGAAGTTGACCCAAATGCCCTTGAGCGGGAGGTGGAGTCTGATGAGGAGGAAGAAACCCCTGATGATGAGGATGAATTCGAAGAGGATGATGAAGATGACGCTGAATTAGACATATCTTCAACATCTGATGATGAATATAGATAATATTATAAAATTTTGTAAGAACTGAGTGTTGTTGCTAATTACATGTTATTAAATAGCTACTTCAAATTTGAGTGCTGATGACATGTTATATCTTTATTTTTCTCAATAGAGATATGGTATGTGGAGGACGTAGTGAGAGGGTTTCCACCTCCATAGGCCGAGGGTCTATGCGGATAGGTATATATGTACTCAACTCAATTCTATTATTATACTGTGTATATTAACTTTATATTTTCTAACGTGCATATAATTTTGCAGTGTCCGCCTCCCCGTCCACGCCGGTCGTCCCGACGACAGGTATATGTATATGTACCTAAACACAAAACTCTATATAATACTATTCATATTAACTTTATATTTTCTAACGTGCATATAATTTTGCAGGGTCCACCTCCCCGTCCACGCCGGTCGTCCTAGCGACAGGTATATATATATGTAAACACAAAACTCTATATATTATTGTTCTTATTAAATTCATATTTTCTAACCTGCATATAATTTTACAGGGTCCACCTCCCCGTCCACGCCGGTCGTCCCATCGACAGGTATATATATATGAAAACACAAAACTCTATATATTATTGTTCTTATTAAATTCATATTTTCTAATGTGCATATAATTTTATAGGGACTGCCTCCCCGTCCACGTCGGGCATCCGGGCGACAGGTATATGTATATGTACCCAAACACAAAACTCTATATATTATTGTTCATATTAAATTCATATTTTCTAATGTGCATATAATTTTGCAGGGTCCGCCTCTTGCCCAGAAGCGTCACCTTTCCCATCCCAATCACCAATAGGTACATGTATATTTCCATACTTTAGTACATTTCTTGTCTTCCAATTTTTTAAATAATAGTGTACTTAATTGTTTTCAACAGAGGCAGAGAGCCATCATCCAGCAGCGGATGAGGAGGGGCCTCAGCTACCTGGACACCAGCCATGCTAGATTTCTGGGTAAACTTGATCACTTCAAACTTAGTGTATTTGTTATTTATGTTATATAGTTCATGTACAAAATTAATGTGCAATTACAGGGGGAAGATAGATCCAGGTTCTGCCTCCCGCTATATTACGTCGTTGGTCCACGCACACGTTCCAGGGCCAGTGCACTCATGGAATGAGTTCCCCCCATCCATCCAGGAATTATTATTTGACATGTTCACGATATTATTATTTTTTACTGATTTGAAGTCATTTCTTTAATTACTATCTCTCTTTGTTAGTGCACAAAGTTGAGTAATTTTATTTCTAAATAGCAGAGGTACATGTTCATGAGACCGGAGGATCTCCCTCGAGCACGAGTCATTTGGGAGTCTAATGCACAGACTAATTTTAGAAAGTCAATGTGGGAGGCCCGGGACAAGGCAACGAAGACCACAGGCAGCCGGGATCCTACGGATTGGATTGATTACGGCCCTGTGTGGCTGAGGAGGGACTATTGGGAGTTCCTTTGTCATCGTTAGGCTACTGGACCATGGCAGGAGAGGTCACAGGTGGCGAAACACAATCGAGCAGCTCTTCCAGAGGAGAATATGATTACTAGTAGGTCCGTATCTTATGCGACCCACAGCCAGAAATTGGTAAGCATATTATTGTTCAATTGATTAATACATTAATTATTATTGTGAAACTAACTAATTTTGTTTAATTGTAAGCATCACGAGCTCGAGCATGCCCCACTTTTCACAAGTTATTTTATCGGACTCATAAGTGGAAGGGGACTGATGACTATGTCAGCGAGAGTGCTCGCACGATTGCTGTAAGTCAAAATATAATTTTTGAATTCAATTTAGATATTAAAAAAATGATTTCAATAATACATGTATAATTTCTTCTGCAGGAGACCTATGACAGGACGATGGTGGATCGCTATGTAGAGGGCACTCCCCAGCCAGACTTGGATCCGGAGGCTTAGGTCGACGCAGCGGGAGGGCCGAGTGTACGGCTTTGGCGACAGCCTGGATACTACTCCAGTGTTGTCCTCATATGCGAGTTCGGTTTCTCCTCAGGCCTACACGAGTTCGTCTGCTGCGCCGCCCGGTAGTGGTGGAGAGGACATGAGAACCCTCATTTGGGAAGAGCTACAACTGCAGTTTGGCATTATGGTAGAGCAGTTGATCTCTGCCATCCGAGGAGTAGGCCCCTCACAGCCAGCCCCTCAGGTCAGTATTACTATTAATTTCATATAGTATAAATGAAATGAACCACTATAACTAGATGCCACCCAGGTCAATTTATGAATCGGTTTCCAAAGAGCTCAAAAGGGAAAACAAGAAATCTAAATTAAGAAACCTATAAAGAAGGTCTCTTTATACAATCAACTTATGGAAGGATAAAAAAGTCACTTAAAAAATCAGTAATCTAAAAAAAACTCAAGTGTAAAGGATTAGAATCTAATAAAAAACCGACGGAATCCTCATCGGATTCCCGGTTTGGGTTGGGCGCTCAAACCACTAATCTAAAAAAAACTTAAGTATAAATGATCAGAACACGCAACCCGGGGGTCGAAAATCATAAATAGGGATCCGACCGGCGTGCCGTTCACACCGACACGACCGGGTGGGAGAAAGTGACGTGTGGGAACTGGTAGAATCCTCATCGGATTCTCGGTTTGGGTTGGACGCTCAAGCCACTAACATAAAAAAAACTCAAGTGTGAAGGATTAGAACATGCAACCCGGGGGTCCAAAATCACAAATAGGGATCCGATCGGCATGCCGTTCACGCCGACACGACGGGTGGGTTAAAGTGATGTGTGGGAACTGACGGAATCCTCATCGGATTCCCGGCTTTGGTTGGGCGCTCAAAACACTAATCTAAAAGAAAATTCAAGTGTAAAGGATCAGAACACACAACTCGGGGGTCCAAAATTACAAATAGGGATGCGATCGGCGTGTCGTTCGCGCCGACACGACCGTGTGGGTGAAAGTGACTGTGGGAACTGACAGAGTGCTCATCGGATTCCCATTTTGGGTTGGGTGCTCAAACCACTAATCTAAAAAAAACTCAAGTGTAAAGGATCAAAACACGCAACCAGGGGGTCCATTATCACAAATAGGGATCCGATCGGCGTGCCGTTCACGCCGACACGACGGGTGGGTGAAAGTGACGTGTGGAAACTGATTGAATCCTCATCGGATTCCCAGTTTGGGTTGAGCGCTCAAACCACTAATCTAAATAAAACTCAAGTGTAAAGGATTAGAACAAGCAACCCGGGGGTCCAAAATCACAAATAGGGATCCGATCGGAGTGTCGTTCGCGCTGACACGACCGGGTGGGTGAAAGTGACATGTGGGAACTGACGGAATCCTCATTGGATTCCCGATTTAGGTTGGGAGCTCGAACCACTAATCTAAAAAAAACTCAAGTGTAAAGGATCAGAACACGCAACCCAGGGGTCCAAAATCACAAATAGGGATCCGATCAGCATGTCATTTGCCCCAACACGACCAGGTGGTTGAAAGTGACATGTGGGAACTGACAGAATCCTCATCGGATTCCCGGTTTGGGTTGGGCGCTCAAACAACTAATCTAAAAAAAACTCAAGTGTAAAGGATCAGAACACGCAACCCGGGGGTCGAAAATCACAAATAGGGATCCGATCGGCATGCCGTTGATGCCGACACGACCGAGTGGGTGAAAGTGACGTGTGGGAACTAACGGAATCCTCATCGGATTCCCGGTTTGGGTTAGGCGCTCAAACCACTAATCTAAAAATAACTCAAGTGTAAAGGATCAGACCACGCAACCCGGGCATCCAAAATCACAAATAGGGATCTGATCGGCGTGCCATTCATGCCGACATGACTGGGTGGGTGAAATTTACGTGTGGCAACTGACGGAATCCTCATCGAACTCCCGGTTTGGGTTGGGCGCTCAAACCAGTAATCTAAAAAAAAACTCGTGTAAAGGATCAAAACACGTAACCCGGTGGTCCAAAATCACAAATAGGGATCCGATCGGCATGTCGTTCATGCCGACACGACCGGGTGGTGAAAGTGACGTGTGGGAATTGACAGAATCCTCATCGGATTCCTGGTTTGGGATGGGCGCTCAAACCACTAATCTAAATAAAACTCAAGTGTAAAGGATCAGAACACACAATCCGAGGGTCCAAAATCACAAATAGGGATCCGATCAGCGTGCCGTTCGTGCCGACACGATCGGGTGGGTGAAAGTGACGTGTGGGAACTGACAGAATACTCATCGGATTCCCGGTTTGGGTTCGGTATTCAAATCACTAATCTAAAAAAAAACCTAAGTGTAAATGATCAAAAATATTATCTAATTAAACTTAGTGATTAATTACATGTTTTAAATTTAAATTTATGAAAATAATGTTTATATATTATTTTTTATTTATGTTTCTCTTATTTGTTTTTTTTTAATATAGGATCCTCCGACACTTTGACTATCGTGAGGCGGAGACAACGGACGATCCAACAGACCTTTCTTGATTTTTTATAATTGTGTATGATTTGTATTTCTTGTGTGTGATGATTTTATGTTTGATTTTTAGTCATTATTATTGTGGAATGTATGAATATTTTAGCAGGTTTTGTAATTTATCATTGTTAATTCAAGTATTTTTTTAAAAAATAAGTTGTTTATTTTCGACGGATTTTTCGACGGATAATCCGTCGGCAAAACCGTCGGAACTTCCGAAGGATTATTTTCCGACGGAACTATCCGACGGAGTATACCGACAGAATTTCCGACGGACTTCTGACAGATTTTCTGTCGGAAGATATCGACCAATTTTCCGACAACATTTGCCGACCACTTTCGGTCGAAATTTTTCGACGAATTTTCCGACGGAATAATCCGTCGAAAATTCTGACGGAATAATCCGTCAGAAGTTCCGACGGATTACTGACATTTTTTTTGTCCGTCGATAATTTCTGGCCAGAACTTTCCGACGGACGTTTTTCGACGGTCGTTCGCCGAAAAGTTGTCGGAAGCTGTTGTTTCCGTCGGATTTCTGACAGAATCTATCCGTTGGAAATTCCGCTTTTTCTTGTGGTGTTGCCAATTAAGACAAGTAACCTTTCTGGGTAAGGAAGCTTATTCCATGAATTTTGATAAACCCCGTACAAGAAGAATACCCATAATCTCGACAGTTAAAGCATGTAAGTTAGTACAAAAAGGCTGTCAAGGGTATTTGGCTTCTGTGACACTAATTAATCAAAACACCACTGGATTGAATGATATTCCGGTATTAAAAGAATTCCTTGATGTTTTTTTAGAAGAATTACCTAGTTTACCACCTAGTAGAGAGGTAAACTTTTCAATTGAATTGGTACCAGGAGCCACACCAATTTCAAGAACGCCTTATAGAATGTCAATGGAAGAGTTGAAGGAATTAAAAAGGCAATTGATGGAATTGATAGATAAAGGATTCATTAGACCTAGTACATCACCTTGGGGTGCTCCAGTGTTATTTGTTAAGAAGAAGGATGAGACTATGCGATTATGTATAGATTATAGACAATTGAATCAACTAACCATTAAGAATAAGTACCTGCTTCCTAGAATTGATGATCTATTTGATCAACTGTCTAGAGCCTAGTATTTCTTAAAAATTGATCTTAGATCTGGGTATCATCAATTGAGGATTCAAGAAGAGGATATCCACTAGACAGCTTTTCGAAGTAGATATGGGCATTACGAATTCGTTGTAATGCCATTTGGATTGACCAATGCACCTGCTGCATTTATGCGTTTGATGAATGATGTATTTAGATCATATTTGGATCAGTTTGTAGTCGTATTCATTGATGACATATTGATCTACTCCAAGAGTGTGGAAGAACATAAAGCATATTTACGAATTACTTTGCAATTGTTACGAGATCATAAGTTGTATATGAAGTTCAGTAAATGTGAATTTTGGTTGGAACAAGTGATGTTCTTAGGACATGTTATTTCCAGAGAAGGATTATCAGTAGATACCTCAAAAATTGAAGCTATTCAGAAATGGAGACAACCTAAGAACATTTCTGAAATTAGAAGTTTCCTGGGTATGGCTAGTTATTACTGGCGGTTAGTTAAAGATTTTTCCAGGATTGCTTCACCTCTCACACAACTAACTCAAAAAGGAACTGTATTTGAATGGAGTGAGAATTGTGAGCGAGCATTTCAAAGACTGAAGTAATGCCTATCATCCACACTAGTTTTAGCCTTGCCGGTAGGAGGGAAAACATTTGAAGTTTATATTGATGCATCAAACGTTGGATTAGGATGTGTTTTGATGCAAGAAGGTAGAGTTATTGCCTATGCATCTAGGTAACTAAAAACTCATGAGTAAAATTATCCAGTACATGATTTAGAATTAGCAACGGTAGTTTTTGCTTTAAAGCTATGGAGACACTACCTGTATGAAAATCAATTCATAGTATACTCTGATCATAAAAGTCTAAAGTACTTATTTTCACAAAAGGAATTGAACATGAGACAAAGAAGATAGATGGAATACATCAAGTATTATGATTTTAAGATTGAATACCATCCTGGGAAAGGTAATATTGTGGCTGACGCTCTCAGTAGGAATCCTATAGCCAAGTTATTTCAGTTACAAGTTAAGGAATGTAAAATTTTGGAAGAATTTTCTACACTAAGTCTGAAAGCTGAACCACAAGAAGAGAGGGTTATGATTAATAACTTGACAATATAATCAGCTTTGCTAAGACAAATTGGTGAACAACAATACAATGACCCTACATTGATAGAAATCAGAGAGAAACTGAATTCCAGATCCGACTTCAATGAAGATGCACATGGAAATCTTCGGTTCCGGAATAGGTTATGTGTATTGGATAGTTCAGAAATCAAGAAGCAAATATTAGAAGAAGCTCATCGAGCACATTACACTATTCATCTGGGAGCTATCAAAATGTACCAAGATTCAAAAAAAAAAATCTGGTGGTGTAACATGAAGAAAGACATTGTGGATTTCATAGCTAAATGTTTAACATGTCAAAAAATTAAGGCTAAACACTAGAAACACGCCGGAAAGTTAAAACCTCATGAGGTACTGGAATGGAAATGGGATAGTGTTGGTATGGATTTTATTGTGGGATTACCCGGAACTCGTAGTGGATATGATGCAATATGGGTAATAATACATCGACTTACAAAGTCAGCTCACTTCTTGGCTATTAAGACAAGATGGTCAGTCAATATATTAGCAGCTCTATATTTGAAGGAAATTGTTCGATTACATAGAATTTCGAAAGACATTATTTCTGACAGAGATGCAAGGTTCACTTCATATTTCTGGAGATAACTACAAGATGCGTTGGGAACCATGCTGAAATTTAGTACTGTATTTCATCCCCAAACTGATGGACAAACGGAACGAGTAAATAAAATTATTGAGGATATGTCGTGCCCGTGTTTTAGAATTTGGAAATGACTGGAGTAATCACTTAGCAAATATGGAATTTTCTTATAACAACAGCTACCAGTCTACCATTCAAATGGCACCATTTGAAGCACAATATGGCAGACAGTGTAGATCACCACTATGTTGGATTGAATTGAAGGAAACACGCATTCTCGGACCTGAAATGATACAAGAAACCACATAGATTATATAGTTGGTGGAAGATAGAATGAAAGTTGCCCATGACTGACAGAAAAGTTATGCTGATCAACAAAGAAGAGAGCTTGAATTTGAACAAGGTGATCATGTGCTTCTTAAAGTGTCACCCCGAAGAGGAATCAAGAGGTTTGTAATTAAAGGAAAATTGAGTCCAAGATACATTAGACCGTTCGAGATATTGAAGAGAGTTGGAGAGATAACATACCAACTGGCACTTCCACCTCAATTATCCAATATACATGACATCTTTCATGTGTCAATGTTGAGGAACTATGTTTACAATCCAAAGCATATTATTGAATATCATAATTTGGATGTACAAGAAAACCTGGCGTATGAATAAAGACCTATGCAAGTTCTCGACCGCAAAATCAAGCAACTCCGGAACAAGGAGGTTCCATTATTGAAGATTCAACAGAATAAATGAGGACAAGAAGAAGCTGATGAACAGTCTATCCTCATGTAATTTAATTTAATCTCATTTCTATTTTGGTGATTAACAAAACCATGTTATGTTGATAATTATCAAACCCTTGATTAAGTTCACTAACCTATTTTCTATAAGTTTTGAGCACAGGAAATATAACAAGGAAATTCAAGCCAAATTGGTAAGTATTATTCTTACTGAAGCAACATTAAGATCAAGTGTGATATTTCTCTAAGTACACATCGGTTTCCTCTATAAATCATAACGATTGTAGTAGAACTGTAACGATTTCCTCATAACGGTTTCATAAGTGCCTTATCGATTTCTTCATAGAATGAAACATCGGTTGAATTCAAAAGAAATTGTTATCGTAACGATTTGCTTTCGTAATGATTCCTTTAGCCATCGTAACGACTTCTTTCGTAATGATTCCTTTAGTCATCGTTATGACTTGCTCTCATAACGATTTCTTTAGTCATCGTAACGACATGCTCTCATAACGATTCCTTTAGTCATCGTAACGACTTGCTCTCATAAGGATTCCTTTAGTCATCGTAACGACTTGCTATCGTAACGATTCCTTTAGTCATTGTAACGACTTGCTATCGTAACGATTCCTTTAGTCATCGTAATGACTTGCTTTTGTAACGATTTCTTCAGACGTCGTAACGATTTGCTTTGAGCATTGACTACTTAAGTAATCACATCGATTTCTTTGGTTCTCATAACGATTTGCTTTGAGCATCGACTGACTAAGTAATCACATCGATTTCTTTAATTCTCATAACGATTTGCTTTGCGCATCGACTTCTTAAGTAATCATAATGATTTCCTTAATGATCACAACGATTCTTTCATATCTCACAACGATTTGCTGTTTGGTTGCATAACGATTTCATAAGTCATAAATGCATCGATTTCATATCAACTTGACATATGACTTATCCTTTCAACAGGTTGAATAGTCAGAGTCTTCGCACATATTCTTCTGTCAGCTATGCATTTAATGAAGACTGAACGTATCTCTGCATGTATGCAGACAATATCGTTCATTGTCGTGCCTATTCTTTATGCATCTTTTAGAATAGCATAATAGCATTAATATTTT